>CM055060.1:47654376-47715186 GCA_029204045.2 Tillandsia leiboldiana | reverse complement strand
AAAGGGCTGAGAGAAAAAAGGGCAGGAAAAGAGGGCTCGGGCTGGCCTATTTATAGGCTGAAGAGAAACAATGGGAAAATTCAAATTTTTGTACAGTTTTCCGGGCGCCCGAAATGTTTTCGTGGGCGCACAGTGCGGCCAGGCCCAAACTTCGGGGCCGCACACGTGCGGCCGGATCACCAAAAAGCCCCAGTCAACTCTCCCCGGGCCCCAAGCACCGTGCACCTGCGACACCGCGAAGGTGAATGGCGACGCGACACGTGGCCCGGCAACAAGTGCACGCGCACGGCGCCGTGGACCGCGCACGTCGCGGCTGACCCGGGCCGTACGGCCACCTGCCCCGGGCGTACGGCACCTGCCCCGGCCAACGACTCCACGCGTTGTGTGGACCGGGAGCACAACACCGAACAACACATCTCGCCACGTGTCCACCCGGTCTACCGTGCACCCGGACCAAAAATTCAGTGGACCGCGCCTGCTGAACCGGCCAACCGGAGAGCGCCACGTGTGCCCGCCCCCGGTGGCACGACCTCCGCGGTGGACCGCGCGTCCTGCCCGCGCCCCTGTGCGCCTGCCCGCTGGCCGCGCGCCGCCTGCCCGAGCGCCTTCCGCCGCCTTCCCGCCGCTGCCCGCCGCCGCCAGCCGCCGCCGGTGATCGCCGGAAGTACTGTTCCGGCATGAACAGTAACGCCAACCCAAAACATCAAGTAAATAGCCCATCTTGACCGTTTTCCCGCGCGCTGATTCCAAAAACGGTGTCCATTTTGCCAAATTCCAAACCTATAATTTGCCGGAGGCTCCCGCAAACCCCAAAAACTGCCAAAACTTCCGGGAGCCCGCTTTAGGGCATCCGGACTCAGAATTAAGCAAACAAAAGCCATTTCCAAGCGTTTTTCCGCACTGAACCAAATCCACCCTCTGTTTGGCCAAAATCCTTTCCTAAAATTCGGCAAAAGCAGCCGAAGGCCAATACAGCCAACCAAAGCTCACAGGGTCCATCTCTTGTGTCCAAATAGGCGCGCGAACCCCGCCGACAAGCCACGTAGGCTTCCAGAAGCTGCTGGTCACACTGAAGAAGCCCAGCAAAGGTCTGGGTCACCACGATCCTCCCCCACTAAAAGAAAGTTTCGTCCCCGAAACTAATGGCAACTCCCAGGGAGTTCCTCAAAAAACCAGGGGTCAAAATTCAACACCGCCGTCTCCAGCTTCCCAAGTCACCAATCACTCCCCGTGATTACTCCTCAGCAACAACAACAGCAACAACCAGTACGGCATAGCCCGATTGCGCAATTCCCTCACCTCACGAGTCGGAATTCGCAACGGGCGTCCCTCGTACTCCAAACTACTCACAGACCCCAAAAGGAACGAGTCAATCACGGGTGAGGGGTCCAAAACATAACACTCTTGAGCTGAGACGCAGAAGAAAAACCTCCAAACACCAACAAAAGACTGGGGGAAAGGAACGAACAGCCTGAGTAACACGCCCTAAAATCACTCCCAAGAGCCAGCTCAACCCAAGCGACCCGAAACACAACCACACAAACACCTGCACAGAAAAAGGGGCCCAAACAAGCAGGGGTTCATACTCGGTCGCCCTCAAAACTCAACCACCTAAGTGGATTGCTCAGCCGCAGCCTCACATCAAAAGGGATCCTCTGGGACACAAACTCAAACTCTGTACACCAGAATGGCCCCACACAGTGCCAGCTATGGAACCGTCAAACTCGACTCCCAAATAGCTCTTCTGCTCCAGGCATCCGCCACCACAGTGGCTCTGTCGGGGTGACACTGGATGCTCACAAAATCCAATGGTGGCTCTACAGCCACTACGGGAGGTATCACTATAACTCGCAAATCCATCACCCACCACTGACAAGGTTAAAATCGACGCTGGTACCAATCTCATCATCCGCTCATCAAGCCCCGCTAGCACTATCCGGTCTAAAACTCCTTACCCCAACAAGGACCGTCGCTCTCCCGCTAGTCTTAAATAGCATCCACTTGGCCGAATTTCCACCGCCGCCTCTCGGCTAGAAAAAGTAATCCAGGAAGATAAGCTCTCGAAGCTGAAGCTTGTGCCACAACGACTAGGCATAGGGCTCCTTCCTCACAGATCTTGACACACCATCTACAAATGCTGCACAAGCTCTAAACCACTCAGGGAGGGGGTAAAACCAAATATCCCTGGAGGATGCCGCTAACCAGCCGTTCAAGGCCAACAGAAATACAAAATTCCTCAATCTAGAGGCAACAGGGCATTAGTCAATCCATTGGCTTCACTGTACTCGTAATGCCCCTACTGTGTCCTGAACACCATCTAGACAATGCCCTCAGCTGAAATTCCAAATTGGCGCAGGCATCACACAATATCTGCCGGAATATAGCTCCTTCAAAAGGTTCAAAATAATACCTGGACTTGCCTGGACTCCAATCCCAAAGGGCTCTCACCGTCGTGTATCAACGACGTGGCACTAGGTCAAGCAGACCCTCTATCCATCAAATCCACGCACCTAAGAACTCAACTCTCGTAGCTCTAAAGGCGGTATCCAATGAGGGGCTAATGAAGTTGGCGCGGTTTCCAGAATCACGTCAATCGCAATCTTAATCTTCCTTTCTGGCGGCCTAATCATCGGCTTAGGTGGACTTACACCTGGGATTTCATGGACAATAGGGACATCCTTAAGTCCCGCTGCCGCCGTAGGCACCTCTCACACGGACGCTGTAACCTGTGTGCTCAAAAAGTCTCAACAAACAAAATGCCTTCCATTATCCGCCTCGCAGAAAGTCAAAGTCCTTTCTCTCAGCAGTCAAACATCCTGTGGCACTATGCCAACCGATCCCAAGCACTGGGTCATAACACTGAGCTGCCGTAGAAACCAATAAGTCTACCGGCATAACTTACGGCCTCTGCTGCACTGGACAAGCCTCCTCCACTTGCACAATGCCAACAGTAACCTGTACCTCAAGTGCAAGTGGTAACGACTCTACCGCTAGCCCATGCAGGAACGCAACATGTCCTAACTCCGACTGCTGTGAAGAAATCACACCTGCGACAACTCAATCCACTACCGTGGCGCCCTCCAACCGGGCGGCACAGATTCATCCGCTCGATGCAAGTGGTCGTCGCTCAGCCTGCCAAAATATCTAGACCAATCACAAAGGGAGCACGACCTCTGTCCATGCTCACACTGAGATGCCGAACGTGGTCTCTCGCAAACAACCAATCCACGCTACCGCTGCGCCACTCTAATGAAAGGGTTGTTGCTGTCATCGGGGTCCACCCAACCCCTGACGTCTCAGAAATCCACCTGGGTATCATCGTCATACGACCAAGCACAATTGATTCATGCAATTCCTTATACAATTATCCTTACTAAGCTCACCCCTCAATCCCAAATAATACATTCAAAATATGCAAATGATAAATCACAAAGGGTAGAATTCCCTTGGGCAAGCTTTGCATTAACCATCCACAAGGATATCCACCACCCAGGAAAGCAAAACGAAAATGCCTCTGCCTGCCGATCTGTCCTCCATCACCTAGCGCCAAGCGCCTCCCTCCAGAACTCGCCTCTAGCGGCAGATCCCCGTCCAAGGAACTGCAGTGTCCAGCTCCAAACACAATGCCTACTCCGACGAGGCATCCACAGTCCAAAACCCGAACAGGAGGGACCGAAAAGAAACTAAGGAGTATCCTGGCGCAATCCACTCCCAATCTCACTTATCCTATGTGCCTCGTCCCTCGAAACCTGGAGCGCCAGTTCAACAACTGCATAAACTCTCTAGCACAGGGAGGCTCTCAATTGATCACTCCATCACCCCCAACCACAACTCTGCCTCCAAAGGCTCCGAGCTCAATCTTACGAGTCGGGGTGGTTCATCTGCCAAGTCTGGCTCACTCAATCGAACATGCCCCACAGCTCCTCTGCTGTCAACCATCCACCCTACCTCAGTGCCTTGGCATTAAACATTGTCACGGAGGGGGCCACACGCTCTATTGGCACTACAGAAATCCCTGCCGCTGAGGATACTACATCCTGGTGGTCTCAGAAGAAAAGTACTGTCAGGCCGCCCACTGCTCTGACAACTGCGTCACTAAACTAGCTGCTCACTCTGCCGCTGATATGCCTCTGACAATCCTGTCATCTGGGTCCGGAGTTCTCTGACCTCAATCCGGGTATCCGGCCCAAAACCAACCGCTCAAGCTCAACTGCCATGACAGGATGCACAAGGGTCCCAAACCCAGCGTCGGGGAGACACCGCTCGCCACGACGAAACCACAAATTAGCACACAACAACACTCGACCCAATCCAGCGAAA
Organism: Tillandsia leiboldiana; assembly: GCA_029204045.2. NCBI lineage: Eukaryota > Viridiplantae > Streptophyta > Magnoliopsida > Poales > Bromeliaceae > Tillandsia > Tillandsia leiboldiana. The sequence goes on along the minus strand of CM055060.1, from coordinate 47,710,866 downwards.
GTCTAGAGCATGTCACCCATTCCATAGCGTTATGTTGTCTGCAGCCAACATAACTACTTAGGAGAATAAACATGCCAATCACTCATCCCGTCCCTCGGGAGAGGTGTAAAACTCAATCAGGACTCTCGCTACAAATCACGACTCTCACGAAGTCATCCTAGGGTCCAACCACAAGCCTAGGGTTTCTAAGTCCACCATGACCTACAACCTAGGCTCTGATACCACCTAATCTGTCACGCCCCGGGGTCGAAACTGCGACCCGGGCTCGCCAACAGATCCGCCACCTATGCCAACCCGCATAGGCGAAGCGACCTACCTGCAAAAGAGCTACAGCTAACAGATATCAGAGCTAAAAGATAAAACTGCTATAGAAATAAAATCAACCACTGTACAACTGAAGATAAAACAACAAGGTCCCTCTCCCAAAAAGATAATCATACAATAACCTCGAGTACAAAACTCATAGCTCAACAGGGAGATATCTCAAATAAAACATCAGTGTACAAGCTCTCAATACATCATATCCTCACTACATCAGTCTCTCAAAAGAGGAAATAAATACCACTCTACCGACTATACTGAAGATCTCCTCCAAAGGGGGTACCGCTACTCTCCAAAGATGGGTCTGGATCTAGCTCGCTACTCCCTCACCACGCACAGCAACCACAGAACGGCAACACCCGCCAAGACTCTGCAAAACAAAGAGGAGAAAGGACAAAAGGGGGAAAACCCCCAACGGGCGTGAGAACTTCGCAATAAGGGAGTTCTCAGTGGGTATCGCCACAAGGCCCGACGATCTGCCCACCAAGACTACTAGAGGCAAAAGATAACCGATGCAGTAAAACTGAAAGAAGAAGCTGGAAACACTCTACAGCTACCATGCCTCTAACCAAATGCTCAAATGGGGCAACTCTGATGAAGATATGCAACACTCGCACACGAGATGCTCAATCGACCCAATCGAGCTGACTGCCGCATCGGGTCCAGTCAAACCTGCGCCCACCTACAACCACCTCCCGCTGACGGGCAGGAATTACGTAGGGCGTCCAAACGGACTGACTCGCTATCGAGTAGTGGCTCATGCAGGCTATAGTCAAATCCATGCCCTCTCTCTCTCAGAACGGAAAGACTCAAGATGCTCAACCTCTCACACAAGGGTCAAAGAACTCACAACGACCACGGGACCACCGTCAAACCCCGAACGGTTCCCAACAATACTAGCACTGGTCTAAACACAGCTACTAGACTCCACTCGGTCCCCCAGGCACGAGTGTAACAAAAAGTATCTGACTGAATAAACCCAATCGATAGACCAGTAATCACTGGTACTGCCTGCTCTGCCGCGACGGGTATGCCAGCCTACGCATAACACCGAAGCAAAGGAGTCCCAAGGACTCAAAACCCAGCATGGTGCCCGGCGCTCTGCACCGTGGAAAGCCTACTCCGGAGTGGCACTCGAGGGGAGCGACCCACACGAGTAAAGTATCACTGTATCAAGCATCACTGTATCGAGTATCTCTGTAACCACTGTCTCATAATAGCAGGACTGGATCAAGACTATGATCAAAGTGGGAAACTCCGTCCACTAACAAAACCCCGATCTGATGCAATAATACTCAAAAAGTGGGAAACACCATCCACTAGAACAAATCTGATACCCAATCTGATGCAATAGTCAACATCCGGTCAACCGCCCAAAGTCCGCGGTCACCGCAATAACCCACAACCCACAATTGGGTAAATTAATCAAGATCCGGTCAACCGCCTACTGTCCGCGGTTGCCGCAATAACCCACAATCCACAATTGGGTAAATAAATCAAGATCCGGTCAACCGCCTACTGTCCGCGGTTGCCGCAATAACCCACAATCCAACATCAAGCACACCCTGTCTCTGACCCTAAGGTCCCAGCTATACTATCCCAAACCTCTGCTCGAACCCGAGCAACATGACTCAAAAGTCTAAATAAAAAGGAGAAAGAAAGCAATCATGGTTTCTCCTAAGTCAAATTCCAATATGTAGTGCAGCAGTAAAAGATGGCCTAACTATATGTTCATACACATATGTCCATACAAGCATGCATTTGTCCTTAAGAAGGATAAAGAAAATAAACCTCATGCCAGAATTAGCAATGACCATACCTGTCCATGATTTTCGATCCATAATCACTCCTTGGAGTAGAACCTGCACATAACTACATAATCCTATCCCAATGCATAAACCAGCCTCATAAAAGGTTATGTGCTAATATGACATGATAATTAATCCTGATATGGTAACCTTGCCTTAGGTGGGCTTCCACTAATCACCAACATGAATATTTGATTATACCATTGTCATACTATGAGAAATTCACTTGCAATTTCCATAGAATCCTCACTGTTAAACTTACCGACCAATTTCAGTTATTGTACCGTACACCTGCATGCAATGCGAACATATAACAATATAGAGAACCGTCCACCGGTTCCGGGAATAAGGCACCCACCTGAAAAGCTGACTGTCCAAAGCCCAACAGCTGAAAACACCAGATAACTCTAATCCCTTGCTCCAATAAGTTCAGCACACCCGTAACTCTCCTGGCACAATACAAAGCTCACTAATTACACTAAGGCTCCCAAATATAACTCTTATAATCCCATACAACAACAGTCCCGAAACTGTTAAATTATCACCTGCAGAAAGTTCCCAGAAAATTCCAAGAAAAATACCACAGCGATCCTCGCGTCGATAGCTTCGCAACGGTACCTTGCATGCCCAAATCGGAGTTCGGTAAGTCAAGATAAAAATTCGGCAAGGGGGTACACTCATACAAAAATCTGTATTAAAACTGTACACTGTTCACTGAGAAAACAGTAATTTTCACCTCTGATGAAATCTCAGAAAAATCCAGGAAAAATACGAGCGCGTTCCTTGCGATCTGAAGATGAAAAAGTTGTATAAGCTCGTTTCCAGCTGATGCTCGAGCGCAAAGATATGGCCAAAACACCTCGATGCAGTCCCACAAAGCCAAACAGAAAATGGGTCACAGTGTTGCCTCGGGATCCGTGCCAAAAACTCAAAACGGGAAAGCGCGATCAAAACGAAAGATGAAGTCCTACCTCTTAGGAGTCTGTCGGCGCAAAAATCACAGAAAAAGGATCTCGGGGTAGCCCAGGGGAGCTAAAACACTGCTGCTGCGCCGAAGAAGAACACTAGAAAGCAACGTCGCGCCGCACCGTAAAATGGGGAACCTCGGGATTCGTGCCTTCAAAAATCCTAGAACTTGGCAGGAAGATCAAGCACTTAGAGGTGAAAAACTTCCAAGAAGGGAGCTCGGGGAGATCTTGAAAGGGCTGAGAGAAAAAAGGGCAGAAAAGAGGGCTCGGGCTGCCTATTTATAGGCTGAAGAAAACAATTGGGAAAATTCCCATTTTGTTTCGGGCGCGCACAGTGCGGCCCGGCCCACAACTTTCGGGCGCGCACAGTGCGGCCCGGTCCACCACACAGCCCAGTCCACTACTCCCCCGGGCCCCACTGCACCCGGTGCACCTGCGCCCGCGAATGGCGACGCGACACGTGGCCCGGCAACCCGTGCACCGCGCACGTCGCGCCGTGGACCGCGCACGTCGCGGCTGACCCGGGCCGTACGGCCACCTGCCCCGGGCGTACGGCACCTGCCCCGGCCAACGACTCCACAGGTTGTGTGGACCGGGAGCACAACACCGAACCAATCACCTCTCGCCACGTGTCCACCCGGTCTACCGTGCACCCGGACCAAAATTCAGTGGACCGCGCCTGCTGAACCGGCCAACCGGAGAGCGCCACGTGGCCCGCCCCCGGTGCACGACCTCCGCGGTGGACCGCGCGCCTGCCCGCGCCCCTGTGCGCCTGCCCGCGGCCGCGCGCCGCCTGCCCGAGCGCCTTCCGCCGCCTTCCGCCGCTGCCCGCCGCCGCCAGCCGCCGCCGGTGATCGCCGGAAGTACTGTTCCGGCATGAACAGTAACCGCCAACCCAAAAACATCAAGTAAATAGCCCATCTTGACCGTTTTCGCGCGCTGATTCCAAAAACGGTGTCCATTTTGCCAAATTCCAAACCTATAATTTGCCGGAGGCTCCCGCAAACCCCAAAAACTGCCAAAACTTCCGGGAGCCCGCTTTAGGGCATCCGGACTCAGAATTAAGCAAACAAAAAGCCATTTCCAAGCGTTTTTCCGCACTGAACCCAAATCCACCCTCTGTTTGGCCAAAATCCTTTCCTAAAATTCGGCAAAAGCAGCCGAAGGCCAATACAGCCAACCAAAGCTCACAGGGTCCATCTCTTGTGTCCAAATAGGCGCGCGAACACCGCCGACAAGCCACGTAGGCTTCCAGAAGCTGCTGGTCACACTGAAGAAGCCCAGCAAAGGTCTGGGTCACCACAATTCTCATAAAGCATATATGGATAATACTCATGCAATTCTCAAACCAATACCGTTACTAAGCTTACCTCTCAATCACATACATGCATGCATTCTATCAAATAGAATTAGAGAACCGTCCACCAGTTCTGGAGACGAAGCAACCAACCTGAATCGCTTTCCGCAGGCAAAGTCAAAGTCGGTGAAGTGCGTAGTCACTCGCTATCAAAATCTGCCGAAATCGCACCCTCGGTACTCGGTCGCGGAAGCCTCTTCTCAACCCAACATCACAGCCAACAACAAACTCAATACCCCAAACAACACTCCAAACAGCACTTGCTGTTTTGCCTACCAGCACAGAAAAGGGGATTTTTCACATATGTGCAGTCCTCCGAAAAATCCAGAGAAATCATGGCTATGATCCTCGCGACGAGTAGATACAATCGAGTATTTATACTCCTCGTTCCGACACCTGTAGGCCAAGATACAGTCAAATCACCACGGTAAGCCAAACTATCCACAACTCGCAAATCTGCGGAAATCATGTTGGTTTTTGGATCCCCACAAGGATCTAAATAGGTACTATCAAACAACTAGAGGGGGGGTGAATAGGTGTAATAATTATAAAACCAATCTCAGTGCAAAATAAAAACCAATGCGGAAAATAAAAATAGCACACCGAGATTTACGTGGAAACTCCAATCCAGGAGAAAAACCACGGGACCAACACGCAATAACAATCCACTAAGAAAAGAAGAACAACAAGGTGATTACCGACTCCACGGACTCAAACCCCTCCTTCAACTTCTTCGGACCTTGCGCTCACCGATTGCACGTCCACTGCACACGTTCGAATCCACGAACGCCACTCGAATCCACGAGCACACGTTTCGAATCCACGAAACGCCTTTAGCACACCGAATCCACGATGCCACGTCGAATCCACGATGCAAACTCAGCCGGTAAGAATATTGGCTTCGATGGTGATCCTTTGCTTAGATTCTCATTGAGGAACCGTAGAAGAAATCTCTAAGCAAAGATTAGATCAATTCGACAAAAGATATGTTCTTGAAAGAACCGTCGAATTGACCAAAAAGAGGCTATAAAGAAGAACGATAAAAACCTAGCCTCTAGGGTTGCTCTCAAGTGTTTAATTAATTAATCGGTAGTTTTTGAGAAACCCTAAATATCTATTTATAGTTTAGAAACCTTTGGAAAGATATAAGCATCAAAAACTGACTTAACAGAAATTTTCCCGTACGACGATCCGGATCGGATTTACGGCGATCCTGATCGTCGTCTTTTTTCAGCAATTCCTGAAAAAATAAGGTTCGGGATCCGGATCGGAATTCTGATCCGGATCGGTTCAGGATTAGAAATTCTGAAACATCCAATTTGTCCAGTTTTTGATTTTTAAGCAATGAAAACTTATCCAAGTGTTTCTAAACCACTCAAATGTATTCGGATCACCAAAATTATTTAATTAAACGTACCTGATCAATCCGAATCCATTTTCCTTAAGATTGATGTAATTGATCCACAATTCTTCTACTTCAATCTTCAAGACTCAAAACACTGAGTGTCAACTTGAGATCTTTTTGAATCTTCTCTAAGTCTTCGATTGCTGATTGACAATTTGATCACTTCAAGACTCCGACTCAACTCAACAACTCAACTCACGAAATATGCCAATACAAAAAGCCGTAACAATCTCCCGCTTTGGCAATTTCGTGACAAAACCCAAAAATACATAAAACGCTCAAGACACTCATCTTAAACCAAAAAGTCGAAACTCAATGTCATCACCAAAACATTGACTTTCTTTGCGTGAAAGATCTAATAAACAAAAATTACATTTGAACCAGTCTTAGAACAAACTCTATGACTTAGGACTTGGAGTCTTAATGTGATGTAATTCCTGCAAAACAAAACTCCAAACAAAATCAAACGTTAGTCGTTAGAAATTAAATGTAAATCCTACATTTGATTCGTCCTTTTGGTTCTTTTTGTTTTTCGGCTCCTTTTTCATCATCTCCCCCTATCTCGATGATCTCATCTCCGTCTCCCCCTATCTCGATGATCTCATCTCCCCCATTTCTCTTCTCCCCCTTTTTGTCACAAATTGTCAAACAGTGAACATACTATACAAAAGGAAATCACTAACAGCATTAGTTCATAGAGAAAGAGAGATAAAAGCTCATTTCCGGTATATAACAAAAACACAGATTGCGTACCGGTAGCCGAAAGCAAAAATCAAATAATTTTTGAAACAAATCCAGATTTTGAAATAATTGAATTACCGATTTGTATTCCATCAAGAAAACAATTTAAGTGCTTGAAAATAATATGAGATAACATAGATGTCATTCAATCCAATTAATTATAAAAATTAAAAAGATTTACTCCAAAATCATGAAAAATAAAGGTAAAACATTATAAACCGTTTTTCATGTTATATTCATCAAACACAAGTCATCAAAAATAATCTTGAGATCCAAACTCTATCAAGATGTAACGGATTTACAAAGATGACTTACGGAGATTTCCAAGTGACATCAATCTTGAATTCTACCCTTTCAAATTGAGATAAACACTAAAATACCTAAGGGTGGCTCTTTGAGCATCTTTTAACTATCCCACCTTATACCAACCAGGAGATTGTTCAAAATACGAACTTCGAATTTAAATCTCCGAAAGCTTCAACTAAACAAAATTTCATAAATATTTTTCAAGTATCCATAACATGTGGTAGCTTCACACACAAACCGGACGACCGGGGTGGCAGCTCTTTCCAACATGTGGTGGTAGTTTTCACACTCCTTTCGGATGTAACTCTTTCCACATCTTTTGCAATTCATTTATTTACCCTTGTAAGAATGCAATCTCTTACGTGAAAGAATCAAATTCCAAATTTTAGTCTATCGGTTGTCTCACGTTTATCACAATGAATTCACACAACCGAGATAGATTAAGCATCTAAAGATCACACATGATTTCTAAAATTTGATGCTTATAATATCAAAAACTCCTATAATGAAGTATCTTCAAGATTATGATTATGGAGTAAAGTTGATAATCCATATAAAATTAATTTGGAGTGAATAACCGTGAAGCCCTTTTTTATTCAATGCACTTGTTCATTAAAAACCTTTTGTTAAAAAAAAACAAAACATAAAAACAAAGAGCATTGAAAACATGTAATGCAGAGATTCAGAAAAATATGAAAGGAAAACCAATCAAAGCACTACATACAGTCATAAGCTATTTAGAACTTAAGACAAGGAAAGATATCACCTTTCCGAATCCAAAATCGCTGGATTTTGGATTGTCTTGATTCGTTGTGGCCAGGGGTTGTCCGCTTTGACTGTTGATCCACCTTAAGTCTTTGCCTCGCAATGATCCACTTGTATGATTGATGTTGTGGCTCGGACCTTTGGTGGGTTGAGTGAACTCCTTTGACTTGATGTATCTTTTGAGTCCGTTGAGTCCGTTCCATAGATGAAGTTGCCGAAGAATTTTTCTTTCTCTTTTTCGGGCAATCCTTCACCAAATGTCCTTCAAGTCCACAAAGGTGACACGTTCTTCCTTTCAATTTGATTGTGGAACTTGAAGCATGCACAGTTTGATCCTTTTTAGAACCCAAACCAACCTTGCTTGTTTGACCTAATCCGCACATACAATCTAGTTTCTTGGAAACGGTTTGAAAGCCTTTGTATGTCGGATTTGAGTTCATGAACTTGCTTGGTCAATGCTTGGTTGGTGACATGAATCTCCTCAAACTGTTTTTCTAGAAAACCAATCTTGTCCATATATGATTTAGCGTTTGTCTTCGATTGGTTTAGCTTTTCTTGGAGGATTTTATTGTTATCCAATAAACGTCCTTGTTCCTCCTCGAGATCATGAAGTTTTATCTTTAAAGCTTGATTCTCGTCTTGAACTTCAAGTCGTTGCTTCCTCAACTTCTTAATATGTTTGGCCATCTTCTTTGATTCCGTAAGAAGTTGTTGATATGCCTCAACGAGTTCTTCTTCGTCCGACTCCCCCTCACTTGATGACTCTCCGCCGGTTGTTGATGTTTCATACAAAATCAAAGGAGTAGAGTCAGTGACTAAAGATGATAAACACAAATTAGAAGAGGGAATTTGAGAGGCATGAAAAGCAATGACTTTTTCCTCTTTACTTGAGGTCGATTCATTAGAAGTAGAATCGTCCCAAGTTTTCGCTTGCAAAGCCTTCTTTTTATATGATTTCGGAGAAGGACAATCCGTTGAAATATGGCGATAGCCTTTGCATCTATAACATCGGATTTCCCCTTCGAATTCATCTTTTTCCTTAGAAGGTTTTGCAGAGCTTTTGAGGTTAGAGGATTTAGAACCCGATGATCCTTTAGTTGGTTTCGAGGATGAAGATCCATCGGTTCGATTCTTCCAAAACTTCCGACGAAATTTCTTTGTGATCCGCGCCAATTGTTCTTCAAAATCGGCAAAAGAGATTTCATCATCGGAACTTGATTCGCCATCTTCTTCCTTTGTTGATTTGAATGCAATACCTGTAAGCTTAGAAGAAGACTTGGAAGAAACTTGATTAGTAGGAAAAGTCATTTCATAAGTTTGCAAAACACCTACTAATTCCTCTACACTCATCTCATCCGGATGACTAACGGTTTCAATGGCGGTAACCTTTGCCCTAAACCGTTCCGGAAGAGTCCGAAGTATCTTTCTTACAATTTTTGACTCCGGGATCTTTTCTCCTAAATTAGCACATGTATTAATTACATCTTGAAGTCTAGTGTAATAATCTGTAAACAATTCATGCTCTTCCATATGAATAGAGTCAAATTGACTTGTAAGCATCTGGAGCTTTTGAATTTTTACAAGATTAGTACCCTCATGTGTAATTTTGAGAATATCCCAAATTTCCTTCGCGGTTTCACACGCGGAAATTCTTGTGAACTCAGTCGAGGAAAGAGAATTATATAAAGCGTTCATACCTTTCCCATTGTAAGAAGATCTTTCAATTTCCTCTTTGGACCATCTAGAGCGAGGTTTTGGGGTAGTAGAATTTCCTACTTCCTCAACAGGATGCACCCAACCGTATTCCACGGTTTGCCATACCCACTCATCAAATGAGATGAGAAACGCTCTCATCCGCACTTTCCAATAAGCATAATTGGTCCCATCAAAAAGAGGTCTATAAATATTACCACTTTCACCCGACATGATAGATAAACCAAAAACTCGCTCTGATACCAATTGTTGGTTTTTGGATCCCCACAAGGATCTAAATAGGTACTATCAAACAACTAGAGGGGGGGTGAATAGGTGTAATACTTATAAAACCAATCTCAGTGCAAAATAAAAACCAATGCGAAAAATAAAAATAGCACACCGAGATTTACGTGAAAACTCCAATCCAGGAGAAAAACCACGGGACCAACACGCAATAACAATCCACTAAGAAACGAAGAATAACAAGGTGATTACCGACTCCACGGACTTAAACCCCTCCTTCAACTTCTTCGGACCTTGCGCTCACCGATTGCACGTCCACTGCACACGTTCTAATCCACGAACGCCACTCGAATCCACGAGCACACGTTTCGAATGCACGAAACGCCTTTAGCACACCGAATCCACGATGCCACGTCGAATCCACGACGCAAACTCAGCCGGTAAGAATATTGGCTTCGATGGTGATCCTTTGCTTAGATTCTCATTGAGGAACCGTAGAAGAAATCTCTAAGCAAAGATTAGATTAATTCGACAAAAGATATGTTCTTGAAAGAACCGTCGAATTGACCAAAAAGAGGCTATAAAGAAGAACGATAAAAACCTAGCCTCTAGGGTTGCTCTCAAGTGTTTAATTAATTAATCGGTAGTTTTTGAGAAACCCTAAATGTCTATTTATAGTTTAGAAACCTTTGGAAAGAGATAAGCATCAAAAACTGACTTAACAGAAATTTTCCCGTACGACGATCCGGATCGGATTTACGACGATCCTGATCGTCGTCTTTTTTCAGCAATTCCTGAAAAAACAAGGTTCGGGATCCGGATCGGAATTCTGATCCGGATCGGAATTCTGATCCGGATCGGTTCAGGATCAGAAATTCTGAAACATCCAATTTGTCCAGTTTTTGATTTTTAAGCAATGAAAACTTATCCAAGTGTTTCTAAACCACTCAAATGTATTCGGATCACCAAAATTATTTAATTAAACGTACCTGATCAATCCGAATCCATTTTCCTTAAGATTGATGTAATTGATCCACAATTCTTCTACTTCAATCTTCAAGACTCAAAACACTGAGTGTCAACTTGAGATCTTGTTGAATCTTCTCTAAGTCTTCGATTGCTGATTGACAATTTGATCACTTCAAGACTCCGACTCAACTCAACAACTCAACTCACGAAATATGCCAATACAAAAAGCCGTAACAAATCAGTCACGGAGAAGCTAAAACATCACCTTCGAAACGACCTCAAAAAAATCTGATAAAAATACGGTCACGTTACTCTCGAAGCGTAGATGCCGATCGAGTCCTCAAACGTCCCGATCCGATGCTCGTAGGCTGAGAAATCCCAATAATACTCCACCGCTGTCCCACACATCACATCAGTACAAGGGGTCAAAAGGTACCTCGGGAACACCACCAAAAACTCAAAACAGAGCAAAGTGATCAACATGGAAATCGAAGGCGTACCTCTCGTGAACGCGCTGCCGCAAAAATCAGCTCAAAACTCCATCGAGGTGATCCAGGGGACCTCGCGGACTAAAATGGGACGGTGGAAGCCACAATCGAATGAGCGTCGAAGTGCGCCACGTCGCAGAAAACACCGATGCCGCGGCCTCCAAAAATACCCAAGATCCATCGGAGAGTAGAGGACAAGGTGTAGGAGAACTTTGCTAAAGGGGGGGCTCCCAGAAACCTCGAAAAATCCCGCAATGGGGCACCCCATGCCTATTTATAGGCTGAAATCCAAGAGGCAAAGCATGGTTTGGGGTGCACTTTTCGGGCGCAAACAGCACCCAGAAAGTCCCCTAAACCATCAGCGCCCGAATCCCTACCGATGCACCACATCGCCCCAAACAGGGAACAGCGGGATCAGCCTCCCGCGCTGCGCCGCGTGGCCCGCACCCACCACGCGGGTGGTTGGCGGCCGCCCACCACGCGAGTGGTTGGCGGCCGCCAACCACGCGCCGACGCGTGGTGCGCCCATGCGCTGCCTCCCGCGCGCGCGTCAACGGCTCGGTCGCCGCGCCCACGTGCGCCTGCGCCAGCCCGCGTCGCTTCCCGAGGTGCCTACACCCGCCTCCGGTGACCGCGCCTGGTGTACCGGCCACTCAGGGATTGCCACGTGTCCTCCGGTGGTCCACAGCTCCTCCCGTGCACCCGAATACACTAAAAACTTCCAGGTGTTCGTTCTCGGGTGTCCAGATTTAGAAAAATATATCCAAGTAGTCGATTTCCATTGTTTTTCCGCGCTGAATCCAAATCTGATGTCCGTTTTGTGCAAAACCACTTCTAAAATTCGATGGGGCCATTCGAACACACTCGTAATCCATTCAACGCACTAAGCCCCCTTCCTTGAGTCCGATACGCGCCCAAACACCTCCAACACCCAACAAAGGCCTCCAGAAGCTGCTGATCCAACAGTAATCCTTTCGTGGGGTTTTGGGTCTCCACATCCTCCCCCACTAAAAGAAAGTTTCGTCCTCGAAACTAACTCAACTTTACTCCAAAGGGAGTCTCAAATACCAAGGGTTGGTATCCATCAACACCGTCTCCAGCTCCCATGTCGCTACTCGCTCCCCATGATTACTCCTCAACAACTACAATAACAGTACGGCATGCCCCGGTTGAGCAATCCTCTCATCTCACGAGCCAGAATTCGCAACAGGCGTCCCTCGTACTCCAAACACTCACAGATCTCAAATAGAGCGAGTCAATCACGGGCAAGGGGTCCAAAAGCATAACACTCCTGAGCTGAGGGGTGGAAAAACCTCAGGGACTCCAACGAAAGGCTGGGGGAAGGAAAGAACAACCAGTGCCACACGCACCAACACCACACCTTGGTGCCAACTCAACCAGGGCGACCCAAAACACACCCACACGATCATCCAAGAAGGAAAAGAGCCCAACATCAGGAACATCATTCATCCCAACTCCCAATCTAGACAACCCGCCAAAAATAGTGAGAAGTCCGAGAATCCCGAAAGGCCGGTGCCTTCGCCTATCAAACAAGAACCGACTCTGGCACATCCTCCATTTCTGGAGCAGCCTTTCGAGGCTTCGGCCCCTTCGCACAGCCACGACGTAGGAATATAAAAAGGAGAGTGGCTATCACTCTGCTCATGCTCCCCAACAAGCTAGGGTCCTCATTCAGTCACTCGCGGATCCTGACCATTCGAGTGGGCTGCTCAACCGCAGGCTACAATCAAAGGGACCCCTTAGGGACACAACCTCAAGCCCTGTTCGCCTCAACAACTCTACACAGCGCCAGCTGTGGAAGCATCAAACTCAACCCCAGACAGCTCTCCCGCTGAAGGTATTTGCCACCACAGTGGCCCTGTCGGGGTGATACTGGATGCTCAACAATAATCTAATAGCAGCTCCACAGCTACTCTGGGAGGCATCACTATAACTCGCAGATCCATCTCCCATGGCTAGTAATGCTAAAATCGGCGCTTGGTATTAATCTCATCATCCGTTTGTCAAGCTCTCCTGGCACTGCCCAGTCCAAGAAGCTCCTCACCTCGACAATAAATGTCGATCTCGGCCAATCTCTAATAGCATCCACTTTGGCCGGATTTCTACAGCCGCTCCTACGGCTAGAATAAGGTGGCTCGAGAAGATAAGCTCTCCCGAAGCTAAAATTCGCACCTGCCTGCGCTCGAACCACAATAAAACCCTCACCGTCGTGTATCAACGACGTGGCATCACCACCGCGTATCAACGGCATGGCCTCACCACCGTGTATCAACGGCATGGCATCACCACCGTGTATCAACGGCATGGCCTCACCACCGTGTATCAACGGCATGGCATCACCACCGTGTATCAACGGCATGGCATCACCACCGTGTATCAACGGCGTCGTATCATACTCAAGTATCAATCTCTCGAACCCTCACTGTCGTGTATCAACGACGTGGCATCACCACCGTGTACCAACGACGTGGTATCATACTCAAGTATCAATCTCTTGAACCCTCACTATTGTGTATCAACGACGTGGCATCACCACTGTGTACCAACGGCGTGGTACTGGGTCAAACAGACCCCTCGATCCGCCAAATCCTGTAACTGCGCTATCAGCTCTCTCAGCTTTACTGGTTACCCAATGAGGTGCTATCGAGGTTGGCGCGGTCCCCAGAACCACGTTAACCACAATCTCAATCTCCCTGACCGGCGGCATCACCATCAACATCATCTCAGGTGGACTCACACCCGGGATCTCTTGGGCGATAGGGATATCCTTGAGTCCCGGTGCCGCCGTAAGCACCTCTCACACTGTCGCTGTAACCTGTGTACTCTAACAGTCTCTACCGCAAACCCACTCCTCTAGTTTGCCTCTAGTCCATGCAGGAATGCAGCATGCTCTAACTCCGACTGCTGTGCTGCGACAACCCGATCCACTGCCGTGGCGCCCTCCAACCAGGCGACACAGACTCATCAACTCGATGTAGGTGGTCGTCGCTCAGTCTGCCTGGAAATATCTAGACCAATCACATAGGGAGCACGACCTCTGTCTCTGCTCATACTGGGGCGATGAACATAGTCCTCCGCAGATAACAAATCCACGCTACCGCTGCTGCTGACACTAATGCTGATGCTGCCATCGGGGTCTACCCGATCTCTGGCGTCTTAAAAATCCACTATCCTGGAAAACAAATCGGGAATGCCTCAGCCGGCTGATCTGTCCTCCATCACCTAGCGCTAAGCGCCTCTATCCAGAACTCGCCTCTCACGGCAGATCCCAATCCAAAGGAACTGCAGTGCCACTCTCCATATACAACGTCTACTCCATCGAGGCATCCAAAATCTGTAACGGAGGGACCGAATAAGCTAAAAGGTATCTTGGCGCAATCCACTCCCAGTCACACATACCCTATGCGCCTCGTCCCTCTTGTGGGTTATGGATAATATGGATCTGAATAGGGGAAAACCCACCTAGAGGGGGGGTGAATAGGTGTAAATAATAAACACACCAAATTGTTGCGTAAAAAAAAACCCAATACGGAAAATAAATAAAGTACGCAAGATTTACGTGAAAAACTCCGTCACAGGAGTAAAAAACCATGGGACCGATAACACGGCAAAATCCACTAGAATTAAACACGTACAAGGTGATTTACCGTAACCCTACGACTCAACCTTTTCCATACGCTCCTAGTTGATCTTCTCCGCTCGCTCCGAACGCTCCTCGATTCCACGATTTGCGTCCCAATGCCGAATCCACGACGTCCAACCGTATCCACAGTCTTCACCAATGCGGCACGCCTCGATCACACGAACGCGCCTCGCTCCGAATCCACGAGAGCGATCACACCTTGAATCTACAAGGCCACGCGAATCCTCGCGCCGATTCTTGGTAAAATCGTTGTTTTGTTTGGTGATGATCCTTCGAATACTTAGATCAAAGATAGATAAGGAAATACCATCTAAGTATTCTTCAATTTGATTCTACGAAAAATAGGTGTTTGAAAACCCTAGAATCAAATTGAACAATATAGATGAAGAAACATGAAAATAGATTGTGTTTTCCTTTCTTCTCTATATGTGGATTTTTCTAATTTTCGGTCGTACCCTAAAAGATGAAAATTAAGGTTTATTTATAGGTTAGAAACCTTTGGAAGGGGATAAGAATCAAAAACTGACTTAACAGAATTTTTCCCGCACGACGGTCCGGACTGGATTAAGTCTGATCCGGACTGTCATCTTTTTCAGAAGATTTTCTAAAAAATGTAGTTCGTGGTCCGGACTGAAACATGGGCGGTCCGGACTGTTCATGCAGTTTTGCGGAATTTAAGGTTCGGGGTCCGGACTGAAACAGGGGAGGTCCGGACTAAAAAACTACATAAACTAAACTATGTTCGGGGTCCAGACTGGATTGGTCTGATCCGGATCCTGAACATCCAACTTGTCCAGTTTTTGATTTTTATGCAATGAAAACTTATCCAAGTGTTTCTAAACTACTCAAATGTATTCGGATCACCAAAATTATTTAGTTAAACGTACCTGATCATTCCGAATGCATTCTTCTTGAGATTGGTGTAATTGATCCACAATTCTTCATCTTCAATCTTCAAGACTTATACCACTTCACGAAATACGGCAATACAAAATCCTTAACAATCTCCCCCTTTGGCGGTTTCGTGACAAAACAAAAATCCACTTAAAGATTCTAAAAGATATTTTTGTTGTTATCACCATACGACAAAAAATTTACATGAAAAATCCAAATAAGATGAATACAAGAGATAAACACCTAAAACAGACTCTAGACTTAGGCGTTTGTATTCCCTGCAAAAGAGATAATTCTTGACAAAAGAAATCGTTAGATACCTCAAGAATTTAAACATTCAAAAATCAATCA
The DNA here is from genome assembly GCA_029204045.2 of Tillandsia leiboldiana. Taxonomy (NCBI): domain Eukaryota; kingdom Viridiplantae; phylum Streptophyta; class Magnoliopsida; order Poales; family Bromeliaceae; genus Tillandsia; species Tillandsia leiboldiana. The sequence goes on along the minus strand of CM055060.1, from coordinate 47,694,891 downwards.
GAGAGATAGAGTTTATACTCACCATGACATTAATTATCAGATATGTATGAAAATTTAGCAAACAAAGATTACATATCCCTATGCATTAACAATCCAAATGTCATGTCAAAATAATTAACAAGTTAGTAAATGTGTCAGTTATCAAGCAACTTGTTAGTAATATTACATGCCCAAATAGTTAGTCAAATAGTTAGTCGGGGCATGATCAAAGTTCAACTTAGAACTTACTTACCAGTTCAAGTTCAAACACAGCTTACAACTTACCTGTTCAAAGTTCTCTCATGTTCATATTCTCTCCCCCTTTTTGTCAAAAATCGCCAAAGAAAAACCAAAAGTAGGAGGAAATAGTTCAAAATTAACTAGAACTTAAGGTAATAGAGTAGAAAATCCAAAAAACCTGCAAACCAAACTGTTAGAAAACACAGTCAGAAATCATTTCGAGTCGGAGTCTTCGGAGCTGCTACAACCCATTTTTACAAAAATTTTCTTAACCAACTTGGTTAATGACTTGTACTTCTTTTTCAAGTCTTTTTGGGTTGCAGTAATCTGGGCAAAATCATGAGAAATCCGACCTTGTTCGATTGCGATGCGCTCTTGTTCAGAAGATAATCTTTGTTGTTCCCTATGGATGGATGTTACAAATGCGTCATCATCTGATGTCTCCATCGGTGCTGCTGCTGGTGCTGTAGGTGCTGCGGCTGTTGTTGCTGCTTGTCGAGAAAAAGGCTTCTTACTTTGTGGAGGAGTAGGTGTGTCGTCAGGTTGTCTTGGTAAGGACTTCACAACTGTCGAATCATTAATTGTTCCCAAACTGTGTTGATAGCTTGAAGAGCTAGTATCAACTTTGAACTTCTTAAGAATTCGCATTATAATTAGTGGGAATGGAAGTCTTTCCGTTTGATGAGGGTGATCGACATAGCGCGCCATTCTATTCCAAATGATGTATGGAATGTTAATGTTCAATCCCTCTGCCTCTGATGGATGTCCCAAGAGATATAAAAACAGCATTCGATCCCATCTCAGGACTTTTGTCTGCATGTTCAGAAGAATATTGTAGCATACAATAAAATTCAAAAACCTATACTCAGGTCGAAGCTCTTTTGAATATACAGAGTTCCCTGCTGACTGAGTATCCGGCATGCATATCCCATCAACGACTGTTCTCCATGTGGAAGTTGTCAAACTTTTTCCTTTTAAGAAATGAATTCCTGTCATTTCAGATTTCATCCCTAACACTTCTCCGATTAAATGAGGTGTTATCTTGAGCTTAATGCCTCGCACTGCAGTATAAAACTCCATAGGTCCGCCTTCGTTCTCCCGAAGGTTGTTTCCACACAAATAGAATGTTCGTACGAGATGAACACAATATCCCATAGTTTCTGGAAACTTATAGATTTGAGATAATCCGATCTGATTAAAAAGTTCTCCAAAAGCAGTTGACCGATCAGTCAAATTTCCGACATTGACATGTCGCTCGCCAATAAACTCTCTATCTTTAAAAGCTTTCATTCGATCTGAGTCGATGTGAGCAACGTCTTCTTCAACTTGAGGTGGTTCACTCGCCAGTGGTTCTTCGATCTCAATTCCATAAGATCGTCCTTTCTTTCGAGCAACACTTTTTCGCTTCATGGACAAAGGTGCTTGTTGTATTGGAGCTTTTCCTTTTTCTGCTGCAGCTGGCGGAGTAGTCTTTGCTTTTCCAGTGATCGGGGCTTTACCCTTCGATGCTGCTGCAGCCAATGCTGCTGTTTCTTCCAAGATTTTGTCTCAGTCCTCAGATTCCGTATCTGAGTCATCCACAGGGACATACTCTCCTTCCTCTTGAGTTTTCTTCGCTCTCCTGAGCTTATTTGTTATCCTAGTGCTCACTAGTGCCGAGATGAACACTATTATCCATTCAAATGCGATTGCTGCGAAAATGTTTGAAATCAACAATCCTGCAAGCAAGAACTCAAGAACACGAAAAATTATTTAATTTTTAATAATTTGAAAAATCATACCCAAACAATCATTATCGTGTATGGAGACTAGGAATCAAGTTAGATTTCCAAAAAGAAATTTAAAAATAGATCAATTCCATGTTTTTAGAAAAATCTGACATTTTGCCCTAAAACCGAATTTTTAGAAATCAAAGCCCAAAAATTTGTTAATCAAGATAATACAAGGTATAGAAACACAACTCAGATGTCCAGAGTTCTTATTTCAAAAGAAATTTGATCAAAACTCATGCAAAAACGAGATTAATCCAAGAAATCACTCACGTTTTGATGAGCAAAAACACAAATAGTGAAGAACAGAGGTTTCGATCAAAGCAACTTACTTGTATTGAGAGAAATCAAGTTGAGAAAAGTTCAAACCTCTTGGATTCTAGAGAGAGAAACTCTAGGAAGCTAGAAACAAAAGATTGAAGAGAATAGAATTCGAAAACCCTTTCGTTTCAATTAAAACCTAGCCACGGTCTGGATCAGGTTGGATTTCAGTCCGGATCGGCTTTGCGCATGAAAATCCCTCGTTCGGGATCCAGATCGGATTCATCCAGTCCGGATCGGATTCAACTTTTTCTCCAGAAAAATTTGCAAAAATTCCAGAAAATCCAGAAAAAGTATGTAAGCAATTTTTGTATATCAACTTTAAACAAAAATTATCGTTTCACATCAAAAGAAATAGATTATGCTAAATCTATCAATAATATCCAAATAATGAAATAAAAATTTATAAAAATTAAATCTTTTAAAGTTGAACAAGTTCAAAACATCAATCACGATCTAATGAGTAATGCATTTATCAAATCGTCAATTTAGTAAAGAAAATGAAGTACAAAGATCGATAGATGTTTGAAATCCCAAATAAATCAGATAATGTATCTAGTCAATTTATATTGTAGGGAGTGGCTCTTTGAGCATCTTTCAATAAAAATCCCACCTTATACCAACCTTGGAATTCGACAAAGTCAAGTATTCCAAAAAGCATTTTAATAAACAATATTAACCATGCTTGGTAAACATGTGGTAGCTGCATACAGTAATCGGACGACCGAGGTGGTAGCTCTTTCCTCCATGTGGTGGTAGTTTTCACATTCCACTTAAGGATGTAACTCTTTTCACATCTTTTGAGCATGAAACTTTAATAATAGACTCCCCCTCAATTGGCTATCAATTATTTAAAATATGAAGTATTCAACCAAAAATTGATCTCGTGTTCATACTTAACTCAATTATAAAATAAGATAAAAACTATACCAAGAGATCATTGAGAGAGAAATTGACTTTGATCAATTAAAGATGAACTAATTGATATAAATGATTATCGCATCAAATGAATTATCATGATATCCAAATCATAATAGATTTCTTAAAGCATGAAAGTGTGAGGACCCGAATTTTCGCGAGAAAATTACTGTTGGACAAGCAGAGCTTCTGCAGTGTGTTTAGCAGCTTTCGGAGGTCTTTGCTGTGTGCTGGAGGTGTTTGCGCACGAATCGGACCTCAGAAATGGACCCAGCGTGAAATTTGGATTAAGTTTACCTGTCCGGATGCCTTCGACAAATTTTAGAAGCAGAATTTGGCAAAATGGACCTCAAATTTGGATTCAGCGTGCGAAAACGATGAAAATGGGCTATTTACTTATATTTTTCGGAGCCCGGATGTGCAAACACGAATTTCGAGGCAGTTTTACTGTTCCGGCGGCCGGGGTGGCGCCGGCGGCGGCGGGCAGGCGGCGGAGCACGGCGGCGCAGGCGCGGGCGCGGCAGCGGGCAGGCGCGGGCAGCGCGGGCAGGCGCAGGCGCGGGTGCGGTCTACAGAGATGGGTGTGCCACGTGGCGGCTGCCCATTGGGCGCGCTGGAGACACGTGTCAGCTTTGGATTCGACGGGTGCATCAAGTTCATGCACCGGGCGCAGTGAGTGTTGGCGATGACACGTGGCGCGCAGTGATTGGCTAGTCAACGCACGCGCGACAGGCGGCCGGGCGCGGCGCACGATGGACCGACCGGGCCACGTGTCGCCTGCTCATTGGCGGGCGCACTGCGGATCCGGCGTGAACCGCGGCCCACGGTTCTCGCCGTGGACCGCGACGCCACGCGGCGCGCCGCGATTGGCGGGCGCGCGGGGCGCGGGGCGCGGTGACGTGGCGCGCTGGGAGGAGTTCGGGAGTGAACAGTGTCAAATTTTGGGCCGGATTCGGGCGCCCGAATCCGGATCTTTGGTGGGCTGGGCTGGGCCTATAAATACCCGTCCCCTCTCTCTTTTTCTGCTTTTTTCGAGTCTTAGAGAGGGATTGAGAGGGAGAGCCCTTTAGGGGACTTGTTCCTTGTGATGTTTTTGATCTTCTGGTGGATCCCCTGGATTTTTGGAGGCTTGGCAGCGGCGATCTTGGTTTTACAGTGCGCCTCGACGTTTCCCTTTTTCGGCCCGTTTCCGTCGCAGTTCAGTCAGGAATTTTTTGTGCGCAAACCAGGAGGAATTTTTGGACGATTTCTTCGGCAGTGTGTTCCTAAGAGGTAAGCCTTCGATTTCCGTGTTGATCACTTTTCCTGATTTTGGATTTTTGGCATGGTTCCCTAGGTATCTTCTGACCCCTTATACCGCTGTGAGGATTTGGACAGTGGAGGAGTATTCTTGTGATTTCTCGGTCTACGGACATCGGATTAAGGTGTATGAGGACTCGATTGACATCTACGCTTCGTGAGGAACGCATCTGTATTTTTAGCAGAATTTTTGGAGGACTCTTTGAAGGTGATAATTAAGCTTTTTGGGACTGAGTATCTGCAGGCTTGTGTTCGTGAAAGTTTTGACATACGGCGATGTTCTAATTATTTCTTGACCTACAGGTATCGGATTTGGACGTGCAAGTACTCGTTTCGATCGGCTCGCCGCGAGGATCGTAATGGTTATTTTTCTTGAATTTTCTGAGGTTATCTCGTAGGTGAAAATTGACCATCTTGTGGGCTGTTGTGCGGACAGCGGCATTATGTTAATTGTAGGATTAATTTGTGCACCGTGTTGGTTATTATTACAGTGTTCACTGTGAGCCGGGATTTTCTTTGTGAGAGGGCGAGTTTGAGGTGGTGTTTCATGTACTTCGCGATTGAGGTGGGTGGTTGCTATATTCCTCTATTTCTGACATACCCACTAGGAATATTAGAGAGATCCTTTCATTGGACTTATTGAATGATTACCTATTGGACATGCATGCTTAAATTAAAATGGTTGTGAGCCTATCATATGGAAAATATTATTGTGGAAATCTGATAGTGGTTGGAACTTATACATGTTTGTATGGACAAAATATTAGCACTTAACCTTGCATGTGGAATTTACTTTCATGTTGGGATAATATGAAATGTCTTGTGGGAGGGTACCACTTGAGGATCTTTTGGACATGCATAGGTGGATGATTTATGTGGGGGTAATTAGTGGATTATAGACAGGTGTGGTTGGATAATGATTTTAGCATGATGGTTATATCTATGCGAAGCTATTACTTGTTACTCATGTGGAACCACTATTGGTCACCTTTCTTTTATCTTTCTTGAGGACATAAGCATGCTTGTATGGTCATCTAGATAGGCCACTTTTTGTTGCCACACTATTATATTGGAACTTGACTTAGGAGAAACCATGCTTGCTTCTTTCTCCTTATTCTTTAGTAAGGTGGTTCTCGTTGCTCGGGTTTGAGCAGGGGTACGGGATAGTGTAGCCGGGACCTTGGGGTCGGGGATAGGTGGTATTTGATTATTGGGTTGTGGGGCATTGCGGCTACCGCGAATAGTAGGCGGTTGACCGGATACAGATTGTTTTATCCGATTTTGGATTATGGGTTATTTCGGTGACCGCGGATATTGGGCGGTTGACTGGGTGTCGGTTGTTGGGTTTGGTTGTTGTCAGTGGGTATCGCGGCGACCGCGGATATTGGGCGGTTGACCGGATGGTTACTTATGCATCAGATTGGGGATCGGGTTATCTTTAGTGAGGGGATTTTTCCCACTTTCATCAGAGTCATGATCCAGTCCTGCGATATTGAGATATCGAGTTCCCCTCTAGAGCGTTGGGGAGTTCCCCTCTAGAGCGTGGGGGTCAAACAGGGATTGAGTTGTTATCACACCAGCGCGGCTTTATATGCCCGGTGATGCTTTCCTCGTGTGGGTTGCTCCCCTCGAGTTCCCCTCCAGAGTGTCGGGGTCATGTAGAGTTCCCCTCTAGAGCGTTGGGGAGTTCCCCTCTAGAGCGTGGGGTCAGACAGTTATTGACAGTTTTTTTTTGCCATCACATCGGCGCGGTTATTGCCCGATGATGAGGGCGACAGCAGGCAGTACCAGTTTTTACTGGTCTATCGATTGGGTTTACTCAGGCAGGCATTCATGTACTGATGCATTTAGAGGCATAGTAGTGGTAGTTCCTTTTTCAGCAGTTTTGTGGTTTACCACTCTTCTTCTCCCTTTTGCCTCTGGTAGACCTAGTGGGTGCGTCGGAGTTTGAGGCTTAACCTACTAGGGGAGGCTACTGGTTTAATAGTAGTTCTCACCCCTATTTTTCCTTTCCTCTTTGTCTTCTCCTTTGTTTTGCAGTGTCTTCTGCGGGTGCTGCTGGGTTTTCAGCGGCGGGTCGAGGTGAGAGGACGACTGAGTAGATAGATCTCAAGGCAGGATGAGCGAGTTAGCTGGACTATTGGTGTACCATTTTTCCTCAGACGGTTGTACTTTACTTTTGGGTCTGGCTTTGGCCAGCTGTTTGTATTTTATTTGGTGAGCTGGGAGAGACAGATGTATTATTTTTACAGATGTACTGTATTTTATTTCCAGCTTCAGTCTGAGATGTATTAGTTTTTAGTTCAGCTCTGTTTTATGCTCTTTTTATTATCTCTTATATCTGAACAGGTTACTAGCGCTTCGTGTACGCGGGAAATACCGTGTGCACGGCGGATCTGTAGACGGGCCCGGGCTCTGGTTTACACCCGGGGTGTGGTGACCCTGGTTCCCATGCTACCTTTTCCGGTGAATCCACTGTTGGAACAACTTATGTTGGTGTATCTGGCCCATGGTGCATCAAAGGGATGCCACAGATGGACCCTGTGAGTTATTTTTAGCTGTGTTGGCTTTCCGCTGCATTTGCCGAAATTCTGAAGTGGATTTAGGCCAATCAGAGGTTGGAATTGGATTCAGCACGGAAAAACACTTGAGAACGGCTATTTGCTTGTTAAATTCTGAGTCCGGATGCCCAAAAACGGACTCCCGAAAGTTTTTGTTGAATTTCGGTGCATGGGAGGGACCGTGGACCGCCGGCTGCCACGTGGCAGCCCATGATTGGCCGGTCCGCAGCGCTCGGTCCACAGAGTGTCGCGGCTGGGTGCACGGACCCGGCGCATGACACGTGGCGCCGCCTGATTGGCGGGCCTGTGAGGCGCGGTCTACAGAATTTGCGCGGCGGTGCATGGACCGGGGCGGGGGGACGCGTGGCATCCCTCGGTTGGTCGGTGCACGCGGCGCGGTCCACGGAACCTGAATTGGGTGCGTGGACCAGGTGCACGGGACACGTGTCGTCACACTATTCGCGGGCTCACGAGGCGCGGCGCACGGAGTCGCGGACGGGCGCCTCGGGGCGCGTGCGTGGCAGGTGGCCAGGGCGGCGCCCTGCCCGCACGTGTGACCGCGACAGTGGCAGGGACGCGTGTCGCCCTGCCACTGGCGGGCGCCACCCACCCGCTTTGACCGCGGGGAGGGGCACGTGTCGGCGGTTCGCGCGCCCCGCACAGCTGTTCGCTGTGCGGGACGCGTGTCGGGCGGGGAGGCGCGCGACGTGGCCGCCGCTGAGTAGCTCCGCTCGCTGCCGCCTGTTTGCTGGGCTACGTGGCCGCACGGGAAGGTTTCGGGCGCGCACAGTGTTGGGCCAGGCCCAACACTGTAGCCGCCCGAAAATTCCCCTGCGCCCGAAACTTGGGACAAAATGGGAATTTTTCCATTTGTTCTTTGAGCCTAGAAATAGCCCGAAATCCTTTCTTCTTCGTTTTTTTGGCATTTCCGAGCTTCAAACCGGCAAGAGTTCTTCACCAAAGTTGATCCTCACACCGTGTAGCTTCCATCTGCAGAGTTTGGGGATTTTTGGGGGCACGCTTTTTGAGATTCTCATTTTCTGGGCGCGGCGCGACGCTCCTTCTTCGGTGTTTCTTCCGTCGCTCTTCGGTGCACGGGCTCTCCCGACCTACTCCGACCATATTTTCGAGTGATTTCTTCGCTGCTGGATCTGGGACAGGTGAGGCTACATTTTTTGTTTCTTCCACATTTTCTGGTTGCGCGTTTTTCGAGGAGTTTTCTCATGCTCACTGGGACCCTTTTTGCTGTGAGATTTTGGTGAGGGCAGCACCTTCTTTTGAGGAGATCTCCGCGCACAAGTCTCGGATCAGGACGTGCTTATAGACTTTTTTCATCTACGCGACGCGAGGATCATCACACTATTTTCTTTGGAATTTTTGGAGACCTTCCCGAAGGTATATATTTTTCCTTTTTATCTGTACGAGATTTTACAGTTATGTGGTTGTATGTTTTCGCGCGCCCGTATTGTGGAATTTATATCTTGGCCTACGGGGCTCCGTTTTGGGCGTGCAGGTACTTGTTTTGAAGCTATCGACGCGTAGAACGCAGGGATATTTTATCTGGAATTTATTGAGCACTTTCAGCAGGTGAAATATTTGCTTCTTTGCAGCTGAAAATTCAGCGTTGTGACTTTGGGCAGATTTTGGGATTTCTGTATAACGGTAGCCTTATGTTGTACCCAGGAGGGATTGTGGACTGTACCGGACCTATTGGACTTTGAGCTGCTGTTCTTCTGGTATTATCAGCTGTAGGACTTGGACAGATCAGCGCTTCAGGTGGGTGACCTCGTTTTCAAGATCAACGGACTGTGTACTAATTCTAGCTGTATAGGGACTTCCATTTATGTTGTATCATGTGTAGCATGCTAGAATGTAGGAATTAATGTTCCTGCTGTGGTTAGATGATCCTGTGATTATTTGCTTCCCTACAAGCTGTTGATTATTATCTTGGAACTTGACCTAGCACCACTACCATATGTTGCATGTTCAGCCAGACTGTAGAAAACCTCAACTTGGGCTAGGTTTTTTATTGCTTTAGACATTCCCACATCACTATTCTGTATATCACTCTGGACTTAGAGTTTTCCTCGCCCGAGTAGTGGGCCGAGAGGTCGGGTTGTTGTGGGATGCTTTGACACTCGTGTCTGGGGACCGGGTGGAGTTGATAGCAGTCTGTAGATCAGGTTTCTTTGGGAGAGTGACAGTGGTTGTAGATCTGGGATCTTGGGAGCCATCTGAGTGACAGTGGGTCTCGGCTGTGTAGTTTTCCAGCCTGTGAGTGAGACAGTGTGTTGTTGGTTACTGCTGATCTTGTTGATCGAGGATTTGGATTATAGCCTGCATGAGCCACATTTGAGCTTGACAGAGATGCGCGGATACTTTACTCGTTGGGGTCGCGCCCCTCGAGAGCCACTCCGAAGTTGGGCCTGTTACTTCTATCGCGACTTGTCGACGCATTTTGTCCCTCTGGCTGGGCCAGTTAATGGCAGTCACGGACACGTCCCTCTGGCTGGGCCGGTTAGTGGCAGTCACGGACGCCCTACGTAAGTCCGGTCCTCTGTGGATGTAACGGCAGTAGGTAGGCGCAGGTTTGACTGGACCCGATGTGGCAGTCAGTATAGATTGGGTGATCTGAGTTGAGAGATAGTAGATGCACTATATTTCTTTCTGTTCCACTCCTTGAGCATTTAGATAGAGGCATAGTAGCTGTAGAGTTATTTACCAGCTTTTCTTTCCAGCACTGCACCTGTTACCTTATGCCTCTAGTAGACTTAGTGGGCAGTCCGTCGGGCTTGTTGGCGGCACCCACTGAGAACTAATGTGGGAAGTAGTTCTCACACCCGTCGTGGTGTCTTTTCCCCAGGGACTTCTACTCCAGTTCCTGCTGCACCTGTTGCTGATCCGGCTGATCGAGGTAAGGGAGTCGCGAGATATATCCCTACCAGTTGTCGTCCTGAGAGTAGATGTACCTCCTTACCTTTTGAGTGTTCATGTTGAGTGACCCTGTAGTGAGGATTGAGTTGTACTCTTCTTATTTTGAGAGACTTATGTATTTGTGGTGAGGACTGGAGTTGTATATTTGTGAGAGTTGTATTTATGTTTATTTTACTCTGCATTTACCTTTCAGCTCTGATATCTGTATAGTATAGATGATCTTTGCAGGTTTGACGCTACGTCTATACGGGGCTTCCCGTATAGGCGGCGGATCTATTGGCGAGCCCGGGACGCAGTTTCGACCCGGGGCGTGACAGATTAGAGTGGTATCAGAGCCTAGGATGTAGGTCATTGAGGACTTAGAAACCCTAGGCTTGTGGTTGGACCCTAGGATGACTTACGTGAGAGCCGTAATCTTGTAGCGAGAGTCTTGATTGGGTTCCCAACTCTCCCAGTGGATGGGATGAGTGATCGACATGTCTTCCTTCGTTGGCAACTATGTTTGCTGCAGACAACATAGTACTATGGGAAGGGGGACATGCCTCTTTGACTTTCGCTAGATTGGGTCGAGCTTTGTTTGGGGTTCTGACTGTTTCTCTTTTTCCCTCAGGTGAGTGATGCCTCCCCGACGCACGATGTCGACGCGTTCACAGCCTTCTTCCTCTGAGCTCGAGCAGGAGGACTCGGGGCAGGGACAGCAGAGAGAGGTTCTGGAGCTCCGTGCCCAGGTGGCACAGTTGTCTGAGGCGGTGCGGCGTCAGGAGGAGACATCTCAGCGCCAGGAGGAGGCTTCACAGCGCCAGGAGGAGGCTTCTCAGCGCCAGTAGGAGGCTTCTCGACGCCAGGAGGAGGCCTTGGGTCGGATGATGCTTCTGTTAGAGCAGAGGGCGCAGCCGGTGGTAGCACCCCCTGAGAGTTCGCCTGTGCCTTCTTCGCCAGCTGTGGCGCCCCCTGTGGTTTCGTCAGCGCCGGCAGTTCCTGTCGAGCCGGTTTCTAGCATACCACCGCCAGGGCGGACGGGACCTTTGACTTCGGCTGAGCAGGGTGCGGTGGTGGATCTGTTGATGAGGTTCCGCCGGTTTGATCCACCCCATTTTTCTGGTATGGGTGCTGAGCCGTGGGAGGCCGAATCTTGGATCACGGCCATGGAGCGTTATTTTGAGAGTTTGTTCGTTGAGGATCGGTTTCGGGTCTTCTTGGCTACACACTTCTTGGAGAGCAACGCCGAGGCTTGGTGGCGGCGTGTGCGACCTGCTGGTCCGCCTGGGACGCAGCTTCTTCCTTGGGCGGAGTTCCGCAGTCTTCTTTTAGGGGCCTTCTTTCCTGAGAGTGTTCGTCAGAGACTGGAGGAGCAGCTGAGGAGTCTCCGCCAGGGAGATAGGCCCGTGCATGTGTACATAGCTAACTTCAATCAGCTGTTGGCTAGTATGCCTCACGTGGCCAGGGATGAGGCTCACCAGATTTACATGTTTGAGCGGGGGTTGCGCCGGGACATTTATCAGCTTGTTCGCTCCCGCAGATTACAGACTTTGGAGGCATCGATGGAGCAGGCGTTATATGTTGAGTCTGGAGAGGCAGTGATGGCAGAGGTGGCTCCAGCCCCCGTAGTGACTCCTGGGGCGAAGCGCCCGGCACCGATGGATGAGGGGCAGTCGAGTCGGCAGGGACCCCCGAGACCTCCACGATTCTATCCTCAGGGTCGTGGGTACCAGGGACGCCAGAGATCTGGAGCATCCCGTCAGTCTTCGCAGCAGCAGCAGCGTCGACCGCCTCGGCAGCAGCAGTCTTCGCAGCAGCCGCAGACCTCGCGGCAGCCCCGGCAGGACCGATGTGTTTTTTGTGGAGGGCCGCACTTACCGATTCATTGTCAGCAGAGGCACGACTGTTGCTTCCGTTGCGGACAGGCCGGTCACATTCAGAGTTCGTGCCCCAGGGCAGGTCATCCAGCTCCTTCCTCGGCCTCAGCACCTTCTGTTCCTCACCTGACGGCAGGGCCTTCTGTGGCCTATGGTAGGCCTGATCATGCTTCTTCCTCTTCGCGACAGCCAGAGCGACGTCCCCCGGTGCCGAGCGGGCGAGTCTATGCCGCCCAGGTTGAGGATGCTTCAGCAGCTGATCATGTCGTCGCAGGTACTATTTTGATTTCTGCAGTTCATACTCGTGCTCTTTTTGATACTGGTGCATCGCATTCATTTATTAGTAGAGCATTTGCATCCCTACATGGTATAGAGGTAGTTTCATTATCGCATGCATTAGAGGTTCAGATTCCAGACCATGTCTTGCATGTCGAGGAGCATTGTAGGGATTGCCCTGTACAGTTGGGACCCTGGATCCTGCCGGCAGACTTGCTCGTCTTGCGGCAGCTCCAGGATTTTGACGTTGTACTTGGCATGGATTGGTTATCTCGGTACTTCGCCACCATAGACTGCAGAGGGAGGACGGTGACCCTCCGTGAGCCTGGACAGGAGGAGTTCGTTTTTAGAGGCTGCTAGAGCACCTTCTTTGCGATGACTATTTCTTCGGCGAGAGCTCGGCGGATGATGAGTAGAGGCTGCACTGTTTTCCTGGCGATGATTGTAGAGGTGCCTACGGCGGCCCTGGGACTCGCAGATATTCCTATTGTCCGCGAGTTCCCAGATGTGTTTCCCTCAGAGTTGACGACTATGCCGCCGGAGAGGGAGATTGAGTTTGTGATTGATGTGGTTCCAGGAACCGCACCAATCTCGAAGGCACCTTATAGGATGGCACCTGCCGAGCTGAGGGAGCTGAAGGCCCAGTTGCAGGACTTGATGGATGTGGGCTTTGTGAGGCCCAGTGTATCTCCGTAGGGAGCGCCGATTTTATTTGTGAAGAAGAAGGATGGGTCGCTTCGGTTGTGTGTGGACTACAGAGAGCTGAATAAAGTGACCATCCGGAACAAGTACCCCCTACTGCGGATTGATGATCTGTTTGATCAGTTGCAGGGAGCGTCAGTGTTCTCGAAGATTGATCTCCAGTCAGGTTACCACCAGCTTAGGGTGAGGGCCGAGGACATTCCTAAGACGGCTTTTAGATCCCGGTACGGGCATTATGAGTTTACAGTTATGCCTTTTGGATTAACTAATGCCCCTGCTGCATTTATAGATTTAATGAACTGGGTATTCCAGCCGTACTTGGACCGGTTTGTCGTTGTGTTTATTGACGACATTTTGATTTACTCCCGAAGTGATATAGAGCATGAGGAGCACTTGAGGCTAGTGCTGCAGCTTCTGCGAGAGAAGAAGCTGTATGCCAAGCTTAAAAAGTGTGAATTTTGGCTTCGGGAGGTTGCTTTTCTAGGCCACATTATATCAGCCGCAAGAGTGGCAGTAGACCCGACGAAGATTGATGCTGTTCGGGATTGGCCTAGACCGACGACGGTTACTGAGATCCGTAGCTTTTTGGGATTAGCAGGTTATTACCGTCGGTTTGTAGAGGGCTTTGCGAAGCTCTCTACTCCCCTGACCAGTTTGACCAGGAAGGGGATAAAGTTTGTTTGGACTGAGCGGTGCCAGGAAAGTTTTGAGGAATTGAAGAGGAGATTGATCTCGGTACCAGTTCTAGCACTACCTGTGATGGGCAATGGATTTGTGATATATAGTGACGCCTCCCACAGCGATTTGGGATGTGTTTTGATGCAGCATGGTAGGGTAATTGCTTATGCTTCACGGCAATTAAAGGATTATGAGAAGAATTACCCTACTCATGACTTGGAACTTGCGGCCGTGGTGTTCGCGCTGAAGTTGTGGCGGCATTACCTCTACGGGGAGCACTGTGAGATCTACACAGATCATAAGAATTTAAAGTACTTGTTTACTCAAAAGGAGCTGAATTTGAGGCAACGCCGGTGGTTGGAATTATTAAAGGACTATGATGTGAGCATCCTTTATCATCCCGGCAAGGCCAATGTAGTAGCAGATGCTTTGAGTAGGAGGTCAGCGCAGAGCTTGAGCATGTTGATCACACAGCAGCCACCGCTTGTTGAGCAGTTGAGGCGCCTTCAGATCGAGGTAGTATCCCCTGGGGTCTCTGCCAGACTCATGTCCATGGTCTTGCAGCCCACTCTGTTGGACAGGATTAGAGAGACACAGAGTGAGGACCCCCACTTGACGAGGATTAGATCGCAGTTTCAGGCAGATCAGATAGGGGATTTTGCAGTGGATAGCTCGGGAGTACTGCGGTACAGGGACCGAGTGTGTGTGCCTATGGACACTGAGCTCAGAGATCAAATTTTGAGGGAGGCCCATTATACGCCTTATACCGTTCACCCTGGTGGTACTAAGATGTATAAGGACCTCAAGGCACATTTTTGGTGGCCCGGAATGAAGTGGGATATTGGAAGATTTGTGGCTCATTGTTTAACTTGTCAGCAAGTGAAGGCAGAGCATCGGGTTCCTGCTGGCAAGTTACAGAGTCTTCCAATTCCTGAGTGGAAATGGGACCACATCACCATGGACTTCGTCACTGGACTGCCGAGGGCGCAGAGTGGGGCCGACGCTATTTGGGTTGTCGTGGATAGACTCACCAAGTCTGCACACTTCTTGCCCGTACAGATGACTTGGTCGTTGGAGTGTCTGGCACAGTTATATTTGGATGAGATAGTGAGACTGCACGGTGTACCCGCCTCGATCGTATCAGACAGGGACCCGAGGTTTGTATCGCATTTTTGGGGGAGTCTACAGTCAGCCTTGGGGACCCAGCTCCGTTTTAGTACTGCTTTCCACCCACAGACTGATGGCCAGTCTGAGCGCACCATACAGACCCTTGAGGATATGTTGAGAGCGTGCGTTATGGATTTTGGAGGAGGGTGGTATCGGCACCTAGCACTGGTTGAGTTTGCGTACAACAACAGCTATCAGGCGAGCATTCAGATGGCTCCGTTTGAGGCGTTGTATGGACGCAAGTGCCGGTCGCCCTTATATTGGAGTGACGTGGGTGAGAGGAGGACTTTGGGACCGGATTTACTGTTGGAGGCAGAGGAGAAAGTCAGATTAGCACGCCGACATCTTGTGATAGCCCAGAGTCGTCAGAGGAGCTACGCTGATACTCGACGGCGAGACCTAGAGTTTCAGATTGGTGATCATGTCTTTTTGAAGGTCTCGCCTTCGAAAGGGGTCCGGAGATTCGGAGTTCGGGGGAAGCTCAGTCCCCGTTTTATTGGACCCTTCGAGGTACTTGAGAGGATTGGTCCTGTTGCTTATAGAGTTGCCCTTCCACCGCGCCTGGCCGGAGTTCACGATGTTTTCCACGTCTCGGCTCTGAGGAAATATGTTTTTGACCCGTCGCACGTGATTGACTTCACTTCTTTGGAGGTTGGCGAGGATCTGGGTTATGAGGAGCGCCTGTTGCGAATTCTTGCTCGAGAGGTGAGGGAATTGCGCAACCGGGCCATTCCGTATGTGAAGGTCCTGTGGAGCAATCACGAGGAGCGAGAGGCCACTTGGGAGCTGGAGACAGTGATGAGAGATTCCTACCCATTTCTGTTCGAGACTTCCGGTTGAGGTACGTCTGTTTGTTTTTTTTGTTTCGAGGATGAAACTTCCTTTTAGTGGGGGAGGATGTGGTGACCCTGGTTCCCATGCTACCTTTTCCGGTGAATCCACTGTTGGAACACCTAGTTTTGGTGTATCTGGCCCAGGGTGCATCAAAGGGATGCCATAGATGGACCCTGTGAGTTATTTTTAGCTGTGTTGGCTTTCGACTGCATTTGCCGAAATTCTGAAGTGGATTTAGGCCAATCAGAGGTTGGAATTGGATTCAGCACGGAAAAACACTTGAGAACGGCTATTTGCTTGTTAAATTCAGAGTCCGGATGCCCAAAAACGGACTCCCGAAAGTTTTTGTTGAATTTCGGTGCATGGGAGGGACCGTGGACCGCCGGCTGCCACGTGGCAGCCCATGATTGGCCGGTCCGCAGCGCTCGGTCCACAGAGTGTCGCGGCTGGGTGCACGGACCCGGCGCATGACACGTGGCGCCGCCTGATTGGCGGGCCTGTGAGGCGCGGTCTACAGAATTTGCGCGGCGGTGCATGGACCGGGGCGGGGGGACGCGTGGCATCCCTCGGTTGGTCGGTGCACGCGGCGCGGTCCACGGAACCTGAATTGGGTGCGTGGACCAGGTGCACGGGACACGTGTCGTCACGCTATTCGCGGGCTCACGAGGCACGGCGCACGGAGTCGCGGACGGGCGCCTCGGGGCGCATGCGTGGCAGGTGTCCAGGGCGGCGCCCTGCCCGCACGTGTGACCGCGACAGTGGCAGGGACGCGTGTCGCCCTGCCACTGGCGGGCGCCACCTACACGCTTTGACCGCGGGGAGGGGCACATGTCGGCGGTTCGCGCGCCCCGCACAGCTGTTCGCTGTGCGGGACGCGTGTCGGGCGGGGAGGCGCGCGACGTGGCCGCCGCTGAGTAGCTCCGCCCGCTGCCGCCTGTTTGCTGGGCTACGTGGCCGCACGGGAAGGTTTCGGGCGCGCACAGTGTTGGGCCAGGCCCAACACTGTAGCCGCCCGAAAATTCCCCTGCGCCCGAAACTTAGGACAAAATGGGAATTTTTCCATTTGTTCTTTGAGCCTATAAATAGCCCGAAATCCTTTCTTCTTCATTTTTTTGGCATTTCCGAGCTTCAAACCGGCAAGAGTTCTTCACCAAAGTTGATCCTCACACCGTGTAGCTTCCATCTGCAGAGTTTGGGGATTTTTGGGGGCACGCTTTTCGAGATTCTCATTTTCTGGGCGCGGCGCGACGCTCCTTCTTCGGTGTTTCTTCCGTCGCTCTTCGGTGCACGGGCTCTCCCGACCTACTCCGACCATATTTTCGAGCGATTTCTTCGCTGCTGGATCCGCGACAGGTGAGGCTACATTTTTAGTTTGTTCCACATTTTCTGGTTGTGCGTTTTTCGAGGAGTTTTCTCGTGCTCACTGGGACCCTTTTTGCTGTGAGATTTTGGTGAGGGCAGCACCTTCTTTTGAGGAGATCTCCGTGCACAAGTCTCGGATCAGGACGTGCTTATAGACTTTTTTCATCTACGCAACGCGAGGATCATCACACTATTTTCTTTGGAATTTTTGGAGACATTCCCGAAGGTATATATTTTTCCTTTTTATCTGTACGAGATTTTACAGTTATGTGGTTGTATGTTTTCGCGCGCCCGTATTGTGGAATTTATATCTTTGCCTACGGGGCTCCGTTTTGGGCGTGCAGGTACTTGTTTCGAAGCTATCGACGCGTAGAACGCAGGGATATTTTATCTGGAATTTATTGAGCACTTTCAGCAGGTGAAATATTTGCTTCTTTGCAGCTGAAAATTCAGCGTTGTGACTTTGGGCAGATTTTGGGATTTGTGTATAACGGTAGCCTTATGTTGTACCCAGGAGGGATTGTGGACTGTACCGGACCTATTGGACTTTGAGTTGCTGTTCTTCTGGTATTATCAGCTGTAGGACTGGGATAGATCAGCGCTTCAGGTGGGTGACCTCGTTTTCAAGATCAACGGACTGTGTACTAATTCTAGCTGTATAGGGACTTCCATTTTATGTTGTATCATGTGTAGCATGCTAGAATGTAGGAATTAATGTTCCTGTTGTGGTTAGATGATCCTGTGATTATTTGCTTCCCTACAAGCTGTTGATTATTATCTTGGAACTTGACCTAGCACCACTGCCATATGTTGCATGTTCAGCCAGACTGTAGAAAACCTCAACTTGGGCTAGGTTTTTTATTGCTCTAGACATTCCCACATCACTATTCTCTATATCACTCTGGACTTAGAGTTTTCCTCGCCCGAGTAGTGGGCCGAGAGGTCGGGTTGTTGTGGGATGCTTTGACACTCGTGTCTGGGGACCGGGTGGAGTTGATAGCAGTCTGTAGATCAGGTTTCTTTGGGAGAGTGATAATGGTTGTAGATCTGGGATCTTGGGAGCCATCTGAGTGACAGTGGGTCTCGGTTGTGTAGTTTTCCAGCCTGTGAGTGAGACAGTGTGTTGTTGGTTACTGCCGATCTTGTTGATCGAGGATTTGGATTATAGCCTGCATGAGCCACATTTGAGCTCGACAAAGATGCGCGGATACTTTACTCGTTGGGGTCGCGCCCCTCGAGAGCCACTCCGGAGTTGGGCCTGTTACTTCTATCGCGACTTGTCGACGCATTTTGTCCCTCTGGCTGGGCCAGTTAGTGGCAGTCACGGACACGTCCCTCTGGCTGGGCCAGTTAGTGGCAGTCACGGATGCCCTACGTAAGTCCGGTCCTCTGTGGATGTAACGGCAGTAGGTAGGCGCAGGTTTGACTGGACCCGATGTGGTAGTCAGTATAGATTGGGTGATCTGAGTTGAGAGATAGTAGATGCACCATATTTTTTTCTATTCCACTCCTTGAGCATTTAGATAGAGGCATAGTAGCTGTAGAGTTATTTACCATCTTTTCTTTCCAGCACTGCATCTGTTACCTTATGCCTCTAGTAGACTTAGTGGGCAGTCCGTCGGGCTTGTTGGCGGCACCCACTGAGAACTACTGTGGGAAGTAGTTCTCACACCCGTCGTGGTGTCTTTTCCCCAGGGACTTCTACTCCAGTTCCTGCTGCACCTGTTGCCGATCCGGCTGATCGAGGTAAGGGAGTCGCGAGATAGATCCCTACCAGTTGTCGTCCTGAGAGTAGATGTACCTCCTTACCTTTTGAGTGTTCATGTTGAGTGACCCTGTAGTGAGGATTGAGTTGTACTCTTCTTATTTTGAGAGACTTATGTATTTGTGGTGAGGACTGGAGTTGTATATTTGTGAGAGTTGTATTTATGTTTATTTTACTCTGCATTTACCTTTCAGCTCTGATATCTGTATAGTATAGATGATCTTTGCAGGTTTGACGCTACGTCTATACGGGGCTTCCCGTATGGGCGGCGGATCTGTTGGTGAGCCCGGGACGGAGTTTCGACCCGGGGCGTGAGAGAAAGGATGCAATTAAAGTCAATTAACTAATACTCAGTTAAATATACCAACAAAAAGAAAGAACAAAAACACAAAACAAAACCTAACCTAAGCAAAGGTTCAAAAATGGTTATTTCAAAAAAAGCATTCCAATTGCTTTACGCAAATGAATAAAATGTTTTTGATCCAAAGGTTTTGTCAAAATATCGGATAATCGATCTTCAGTTGAAACATAAGAAATTTGTAAAGTACTTGATTCAACTAGCTCTCTAAGAAAATGATATCTAAGTTCAATGTGTTTTGTTCTTGAGTGCAACACAGGATTTTTTTTTTGAAATGGTAATGGCACTAGTGTTGTCACAAAGAATTGTTACCGAAGTCGCAGAAATTCGGAAGTCACTCAATACGCTTTTCATCCAAATCAATTGAGTTGCACAACTTTCCGCTGAAATGTATTCCGCTTCGGCAGTCGAGAGAGCAATGCAGTTTTGCTTTTTACTATGCCATTGTCATGCCCCGGGGGTTCGAAACGCGCGGAAGAGGAGCCACCGATGCCCCTAATTCAGCCATACATTTTTTTTTTGTAAACCATTCTTCCCCGGTGCGTGCCTAGACCCGCCGCATATACAAACTCACTCTGCAAACGGGCAGAGTCTCCTTTGTATATGCACGGCGTCTCAACTACAAGTGTCTCACAAGGCATAATAAATACATTCTTTAACCACACCAGTTGGAGTCTCGTACACATACAACCATTCATCTCACATAATCTACTAGTTCAAACATCTACACTAGGCCATTGATTTGAAAGGATAAATAATCACAAGGTTTTGAAAGCGGCGCCCACCCGACGCCGTAGTTTTAGGAAAAATGTTTGAAAGCCGCATAAGTCCACTTCGACCCCACGGGGGTGTCGCAATCCACAACTAACCAAAATGAATAATTAAGGAAAAAGAGGGAAAGAGCGTCACTATATCAGAAGTCGCTCAAAGTCAGAACGGCACCCTCGCGGCCTCACCGGTACCCTAGCACTCGCCCCTGGACGAACCTGTCACGAAGTGGGAAGTCAGTGACTAGAAATAGTATGATAAGCAAATAGGAGCTAAAATAGCAAACCACGATAACCGGAGCAACCGTCCCTCTCATAAACCGTCAGCGATAATCACACCCTATACCAAAACAACACCGGGCACCTTTCCCGACCACCGCACCGAGCCCCTGCCCCGGTGTCTCCCGCCGAGCACCAGCCTCGGCCGCCGAGCACCTACCTCGACATCACCGCTCACACCCCCACCCGTGGGGGCCCCCATTCCTAACGCCACCGTCGCGTGGGGTACACGGGTCAACGTACCACTTTTTCGAAAAAGCACACCCTTGCGGTGGCCAAACCGCCGGTGTGCGTGTAGCAAAACTAGAGCCTCAGATCGATAGTAAGTAGTGTGAAATAATATAACAGGGTTAATACATAAACAGGAGGAGACATACTATTCACCTTTGCCCCAAACATACTATTTCTATCGTTAAATTCCTATTCCCACAATCCCCGGGAATGTACCCACCTCAAGTGTGTCGTCCGGAGCTCGGCTCGTCCGTGACCGTGCGCCTGTCGCCTACACGTTCCGCACTCCTGGAGGAACAAGGGCATGTCAAGATTTAAGAGGTCCAAAACCCAACATCGACTCTAGACTGAAAACCCGACGTCCGACGCGACCCCCCCCCCCCCCCCCCCGGACTCCGCGCGGCGGAGTCCCCCGCACGGCACCGACCCGTGCGGCGCGCACTCCGCCAGTGCACAGCCCCACGCGGCACCATCCCGCGCGGGTGCCCTACCTGCGGCAGCCTCGCGAGGTCACGAGCCGCGCGAGCGCGCTGCCCGCGGGTGCGGGCGACCCCGCGCGGCACCAGCCCGCGCGGGCGCCCCACCTGCGGGCGGCCCCGCGGCGGTGGCTTCCACCCCGCCCATGGTGGCGGTGGCGGTGAGCTCCAACCGGGATGACTCCCTCCCCCAAAACCGAACAACCAAAGCGGAAAGGAAAACAAGAACGCTACAAAACTCACCTTGATTCGCGAGGAAAGGAGGAGGAAGGGGAAACGCTCACCACGCCCGATCGCTCCACCCACGGCCAAGTCCTTGCCCTTTTGCTAGGATATCCCCTATGGATTGCCGCGCCGAAGCCTTGGAACGGAAAAAGGGAAGTGGGGAAAGGGTTCCTCTTTCTCTCCTCACTCGTCGTCCAAATCAGTAGGGTTTGGGGATTTAATTGATCGCCTCCTATTTGCCCTAACCTACGAGTGGGAAAGGCGGCAATTAAACCCAAGTCCCAAATGCCCTAGCCGACCAGGTAGCGTTAGGGTTAGCAAATACCTCAACAGGCGTGCAGATCGCCAGCACGAATCCCGGAGCACCTACGAGAGGGGTCCAAACTTCGAAAATTTATTCTGGATGAACCGGGAGTCGGAATCCGAAACCGATCGCATCCTCGTGTTCCGTTTCGCGGGCCCTACCGCCTAAAATTGTCCGCGAGCCCCGACGGACTGTCCGGAAAAACACCAAAATTAGGCCCTCAGTCGGACCGTCAAAAGAAAAGGGATAACGGAAAAGTCAAAGGACGACCGAGTCTTACAGCCATGCAACAAGACAATGGCCAAGATAAAAACATGCTCCACTCGTGCTCTTTCGATCATCCACTGATCCAGCCCAATCGGCATCCGAATATCCTATTATGTCGAGAGATATGCCCATAGGATACCAAATTCCGAAATTTTGCGTACCTTTGACGTACCGGATGATCCGTTTCACCGCTTTTAGGTGAATTTCCTTCGGTACAGATTGATATCTCGCGCAAATCCCTACACTGAAGGCAATGTCCGGGCGACTAGCCGTAAGGTAAAGTAGACTTCCAATCATACTTCGATAGAGTTTCTCGTCTACTTTTTCTCTGTGAGATTCACATCCAAGTCCTTTATTGCTAGTTCCCATGGGAGTCGGAAAGTCTTTAGAGTTCTCTAATCCGAATTTCTTGACCAACTCCATTGCATACTTGGATTGACATAAATGAATGCCATCTTCAGTTTGTTTTACTTGCAATCCAAGAAAATATGTCAACTCGCCCATCATGGACATCTCAAATTCGCTTTCCGTTGTTTCAGTGAATTTTGAAGCATCATTATTCCTTGTAGCACCAAACACAATGTTGTCGACATAGATTTGTGCAACAATGAAATTATCTTGAAAGTGCTTCACAAAGAGTGTCCGATCGGCTCCCCCTCGAGTATAGCCCTTTTCCAAAAGGTGCTTTGTTAGTCTTTCGTACCATGCTCGCGGTGCTTGTTTTAGGCCGTAAAGAGCTTTTTTCAATTGAAAAATATGGTTTGGAAGTTTATGATCAATGAAACCTTTCGGTTGAGCAACATAAACTTCTTTATTTAGAAAACCATTTAAAAACGCGCTCTTAACGTCCATTTGAAAAAGTTTTATTTTAAAGTGACAAGCAATAGCAAATAAAATATTAATTGACTCGAGACGGGCTACCGGGGCAAAAGTTTCATCAAAGTCTATACCTTCAACTTGTGAAAAGCCCTGAGCAACTAATCTTGCTTTGTTCCGAATAACGGTACCTTCTTTATTTTTCTTGTTCTTGAAAATCTATTTTGTACCGTTGATGTTTTGTTGCTTCGGGGGCTTCGTTAATTCCCAGACTTTGTTCCTTTCAAATTGATTGAGCTCTTCTTGCATTGCTTCAATCCAATAGCCGTCCTGAAGAGCTTCATCAATGTTCCTTGGTTCTACCATGGAGACGTAGCATGCGACTCCGCATTCCAACTATCTCCGAGCCCTAACTCCTTTTTGAGGATCTCCAATGATGTTTGATTCCGGATGGTCCTTGGAGATACGTAGCGTTTGAGGTAACAGAGTACTCGGGGGGAATTGCGATGATTCCTGCACATTAGATGAACTAGAAGAACCATGAGACGTATCAAAATTTTCAGAAGATTTATCATGTGAAGATGCAATATCATTAGCAGGAGATTCATCATCAAGAGACATATCAAGAGTAGATTTATCAGAAGACAAATGAGAAGCTTCATCTACTTTAACATTAATTGATTCAACCATCGTTTTTGATTCAAGATTGTATACTCGATATGCTCTACTGTTTGTAGAATAACCCATAAAAATTCCTTCATCACTTCGAGAGTTGAATTTTCTAAGATTTTCTCGATCGCGTAAAATGTAACAACGACTCCCAAATATACGAAAGTACTTGATAATAGGTTTTCTATTAAACCATAGCTCATATGGGGTATTCAAAGTACCCGGGCGCAAATAGATGCGATTGATTACATAGATAGCAGTGTTAATTGCTTCAGCCCAAAAATATAAAGGGAGTTTCCGGTTATAAAGCATAACACGTGCCATCTCTTGAACAACTCTATTTTTGCGCTCGACTACACCGTTTTGCTGCGGTGTATAAGGTGCAGAGAATTCATGTTTTATGCCATTTGAAGAGCAAAAATCAATGAATTTTGAATTAATGAATTCTCCACTTCTATCACTGCGAATACGAACAATCTTTTCATTTTTCTCAATCATAATACGATGACATATATCGTGAAAAGAGTCAAAAGTATCCGCTTTCTCTTTTAAAAAATTTACCCAAGAATACCTAGAGAAATCATCAACCATAAGAAAAATATACCATTTTCTACCCAAACTAGGTTGACGAGTTGGCCCCATTAAATCCATATGCGATAATTCTAATGGGCGTTTAGTTCCTACATGGTTCAAATTCTTGTGAGTGGATCTCGTTTGTTTTCCCTTTTGGCAACCACCACACACAAGGTTTTCTTTGAAGTTCAATTTAGGAACACCTCTAACTATGTCTTTGTTAGAAATTCTAGATAGTTCCTTAAAGTTAATGTGACCTAGTCTTTCATGCCAAAGTATTTCATTATCAAGTGACACTAGATTACAATTTTGACTTGTTTTACCAGGAACTACATAGCAATTGTTCTGTGACCTAACCCCTTTCAAAAAGAATGAATGATTTACATCAGTTACAAAACATTCTACAGAAGAAAAATTAACTGAAAAACCATCATCACAAAGTTGGCTTGTGAAGACCCGGATTTTCGTGGTCATTACAGTGTGATCGACAGCTTGTGGAGGCCTATTTCTGTGGATAGTGTTGGTTGCGCGCAAATCGGACCCAAGAAACGGACTCAGTGCGAGAAATGGATCAAGATTGCTTAATTGGGAGTTTCGTCAAAAAATAGAAGTGGATTTTTGCAAAACGGATATCGTATCTGGATTCAGCGCGGAAAAACAAGTGAAATGGCTATTTGGTTGCATTATTTGGGATTTTGGACTTCGGAATTGGACTCGGCGCGCGAAAATAGCAAAAAGTGGCATTTTTGGAGCTTAATGGATCTATTTTAGGCTGCCGGTCCATGGGATTGCGCGTGCTCCAGGCGCACTGGCCGCTCGGCCATCCACGCGGCGACACAGGAGAGGTGGGCGCGGGCCACGCGGCGCGCCTGCGTTGGGCAGAGCGTGCCCACGTGCGCGCGCCGCCTTGCGCGTCCCCGCGCAGGGGACACGCGGC
Organism: Tillandsia leiboldiana; assembly: GCA_029204045.2. Lineage (NCBI taxonomy): Eukaryota > Viridiplantae > Streptophyta > Magnoliopsida > Poales > Bromeliaceae > Tillandsia > Tillandsia leiboldiana. Next base: position 47,670,328 of record CM055060.1, on the reverse strand, counting down.
GCCGCGCCATTGGCGCGCGCCGCGTTGAGCATGGCCGCATCCGGGCCCTCCACCTGAGGGCGGGGCTCCCGGATGGGCGCCACGTGCCCCTGGCGCGCGGCAGGCTGGGCCGGGGTTTGGGCCTGGCCCAGCATTGTGCTCCGCACAGTGAACCCCTTGGGTTCTTTCTTCTCTCCTTCTTCTTCTTCTTCTATTTATGAGCTTCCTCCTCCTCCTTCTTCCTCTTTTGGATCCTTCCAACTTTGGGGACTTCTACAGAGGACTCACCTATAACACCTCTGCATCTTCATCAGCAAAGAGATGGATTATAGAGGCTTCATCACCATCATCTTCTCCATGAGGCAAGCACCACTATTGTTGCTGTTGGTGGACCTTCCCGTTGTGTTTCAGTGCAAAAATTCTCCAGGACTCATTTCGTGGAATTTTTAGCTCATTTTTGGTTATACGTTTTAACAAGAGGTAAGGCTACAATTTTTGTATTCAACTCTTCTCTCAGATCTAATGAGTTTACAGAGTTTTAAGGCCATCTTTGGAACCCTTTGTTTCAGTCTGGAATTTTGGGCAGTCTATGGTATTTTGGCTTTTCTGAATTGTAGGAGTGGAATTTTTGGATGATTTTTGAGGAAAACTTTCCAGAACCCGAAGATCTACAATATTGGTTAGTACCATTTTCCCCAGATCTGAGTTTTTATTAGGGTTTATGCATCATCTTTGGAGCACCTTGCTGCATTCGTGTACAGCTGGAACTTGGTGGATAGTTCAAAGTGTTTATGGGTTTTCTCCTTCATCCGAGCATGAAATTTGGAGTTCTTTAGCTCAATTTGTATCTACTCTCGACAAGGAATCCAATGGTACCTTTCTTGCTGGATTTGAAGCACGTTTGGTTTGGTAACTTTAATGATCTTTCCAGTGCTGTTATAAGGTTTACTGCAGTCCCTGTTTTAGTTTTTGATTTGAGCAATGCACCTTGGAATGCAGATAACTTTGGGAATATTAGGTATTTTTCAGAAATTCAAGTTGGGACTTCTTCTTAACTTCAAGGTGAGAAAATTATCTTTTGTGATCTGTGGATGATTCCCTTTGGACAAGCCTCTAATTAAGCTTGAAAGTTCTAGCAAGTTTATGTTAGCAGTTTTGGACAGCATTGTGGTATTTGTTGTATTTGAATGTTAAGGGAAATTAATGGTGGATTTTTTAGGACTTGAAGATATTTGTATGGAAGAGGAAATCCTTATTTTACTGCTGGAGACTTCATTTTGAGGTATTAGAGGTCGCACATACTTTTTATTTAACCTTGTTGCACTTGCTGAAATTCTGGAAATTGATTGCGCAGCGTGCATTGTTTCAGTTATTGCGCCCAATCCGTGTGGCGGATTTGGATGATTTTTGCGGTATCGGACTCCTGGGAGGATAAAGATTACTCACGCCAAAATTTAGCCATATCGGGCATTAGATCGTCAAGTTTCAGGTGGGTGGTTGTGTTTTGCCGAAAACGACGATTTACCCACTCGGGCTATTGGTTTCCCTCATGGCATAGTTCATTGTTATTCTCTTTTCCTTGGTGAACCACGCTTGAATCTCCATGTTTATGTTAGGTTAATTGATCCTTAGCTTATGCATGAGTAAATGATTAGTTGGTTGAAATTATATTATCTCATATGAAGTTGATTATAAGTGATCATCCTTAAACCTATGCTATGTGAGGGTAATTGGAAAACTAATCTTCAACCTACACCTTGTGATGAATGGTTAACATAATTATGTGAGAATGATGGTGATAGTTATATGTGAATGGTTGGTTGATTTATGTGAGGACTTGATGGGGTTATGTCAGAAGTGCTTGGTTGCTTATGTGAGAAGTGCTTGGTTGCTTATGTGAGAAGGACTTGGTTGATTTATTTGAGAATGGCTTATATGAGAGTAGTTGGTTTGGTGATCCTTAGCCTCCACTTTGTGATATGAATTATAGTTGTCAATCCTTAACCTACAATGTGTGATGTTGGGCATAGATGTTGATTCATAACCTATCTATGTGAGAATTATTAGTTGATTGATCTTTGATCTAGCTTATGTGAAAATGGGTGTTGATGTTGGTTATTGATCTAGTTGATGTGAGAATGACATATGCTTTTGATTTCCAATTCATTCATGATAAGATGGATATCATTGTGAGTTGAGGCCTATTCCTTATGAGACTAAGCATTGTTCATGACTCCTATTACCTCCAATGAGATTGGACGTTGTTGGTAGATCCTATGTTCATCCTATGTGAGATCAATGAAGGTTGTGGAACCTTAGTATATTCATTGGTGATAGTTGATTGAATGTCCATATTTAAGTGATGTTAAATGATCTCCGACATATCTATGTGTGAATGGATGGTTCATGTGAGGGTGGTTAGTGGTGGTCTGAGAATAGTTAATGTCACGCCCCGGGTTTAAACCAGAACCCGGGCCCGTCTACAGATCCGCCGTGCACACGGAATTTTTCGTGTACACGAAGCGCTGGTAACCTGCTCAGATATAAGGTATAAAATAAAAGAGCATAAAGCAGAGCAGAACTAAAAGATCTATAAATAATCTCAGACTAAAAATAAAATACAAGTGTATAAAGGTACAATAAACTCCCAGCTCACTAAATAAACTACAACCAGCTGGCAAAAGCCATACCCCAAAAGTAAACTACTACAGTCTGAGATACAAAAAGGGGTACAATAAAAGTCCACCTACGTACTCTCTCAGTCGGGGTAGATAGTCTAGCTAGTCCGCTATCCTCTCACCTCGATCCGCCGCTGTCCGCCCAGCAGCACCCGCAGAAGACTCTGCAAAACAAAGGGAGAGAAAAAAAAAGAAGAAAAGGAGAATGGGAGTGAGGACTACTAGTAAAACAGTAGCCTCCCCTAGCGGGTAAAGCCTAAAACTCCGACGTGCCCATTAGGTCTACTAGAGGCAAAAAGGGGAAAGAAGAGTGGTAAGCAATAAAGACTGCTGAAAGAGGAAACTACCACTAAATGCATCAGTAACCAAACCGTCCAGATAAACCCAATCTATCCAACAGTAAAAACTGGTACTACCTGCTGCCGCTGTCACGCCCCGGGGTCGAAACTGCGACCCGGGCTCGCCAACAGATCCGCCGCCCATACGGGAAGCCCCGTATAGACGTAGCAACTAACCTGCAAAAGATCATCTACACTAAACAGATATCAGAGCTGAAAAGTAACTGCTGAAAATAAAATAAATACAACTCCATAAATATACAACCCAAGTCCTCACAAATATATAAATCTCTCAACTGTAAAAGAAAATATATACATAAGTCCCCAAGGAAACCCTAACAATACTAATTGTGAGGTCCCGGAATCCCCGCGTAGGGTTTGCTGGTTGTTGGACAGCTTTTAGTGGCCGTTGGGAGTGTTTGTGCGCGTGTCGGGCCCGAGAAATGGATTTGTGATGCGATTTGGAATTTAGTTGCATCACTGGAGGCCTGCGTGGTGTGTCGGTGGTGTTTGCATGCAATTTGGACACGAGTGGTGGACTTCGGGTTTAAAAATGGACCGCGTGGGTAATGGGAGGACCCGTCGAGTGTTTTGAAGTGGTTTCGCATGACGCAGATGTCAAAATTGGACTCAGGGTGCAGTTTGGATAAAAGATCACCTCTCCGGATGCCTTCGGGAATTTTTAGAGTTGAAATTTGGCAAATCGGATTTTTGAATTGGACTCAGCGCGAAAGAACGGTGCGAATTACACTTTTCTGGACATTTTGGGCTTAAAATGGGGTTTTTGGTGTTGCTGTAGTTGTGAACCGGGTTCACGGGAGAGCTGGCGCACGAGAGTAGACCGGCCGGTGCAGGGCGGTCCACCGCTGCGCTGCACCCGGCCTACGTGTGTGGGCGGGCGCCCGGTGCACGCGTGGTGCACCGGGCGGCCATGCGCCGCGCATGCATGGGCGCGCGTGGCGCGCGCCCGCGCCCGCGCGTGGGCTGGGCCGTGCCTGCGTGGCGGGGACTTGGGTCGGTCGGACCATTTGGTCCGACCCGCCTTGCACCGGATCGGGTGCAAGGGATCTGGTATGAGAGGGGAGTTGGTGAATGGATTTTAGTGTACCTTAAGCCTAATTGTGGAATAGTTTAAGGCTATTTAAGAGGGCTTTTTGGCTTGGGGTTTCTCTTTTGGTCAATTTACACCTCTTAGCTGCTAAGGAGTCCATGAAGCAGCCTCCATCTTCTCCTTTTTCATCAAGGAAACCACCATGGTTGGAGCTTGATCATTGCTGGTTTTGGGTTCAACTTCGTCGCATTTTCTTCCAGGAGGTCTCCAGAATTGTAGAAATGGAATTTTGGGATGATTCTTGCAGGGTTCTCTTCTCAACTTCAATATCTACAACTTTCGCATTGAAGGTAGAACCTAATTGAAGCTCTAAACCAGGTAAATATAGCAATCTTTGAGACACTTGTTTTCAGTTTGAGATTTCGACCACAGGTTAGTGTTTTTACTACCCTGGGATGTACAAATGGAATTTTAAGTTGGTTTTTGTTGGGAAATTTCCAGGACTTACAGAGATCCTATTTTCATATTTTGTGGAACTTCAAATTTGGAATATAAATTAGGTAAATTAATCCATCTTTGGGATTGTTGTGTACAGCCGAGTTTCTGGATGTGGTTTTGAGCAATGTTCAGTGTTTTTACTCCCTAGGACTGAAGAAGTGGAATTTTAAGCTGATTTCTGCGGGGAATACACCAGGACTCAGGAACCTACATTTTTCATATTGAAGAGGAAGGCTAAATCTTGCTTCGAATCTGATAAATTTCATCATCTTTGGGACCCCTTTTTCTGTGAGGACTTCTGGACAGCGACACCTTGCCGGATTTTTATCTCCGCAACCGGGCATCGGATGGAGTCGAGCCTTTGGACTTTTTTCATCTACTCGACGCAAGGATTGTCATAGTATTTTTATTGAATTTTTCTAATACTTGCCTGAAGGTATACTTTCCTCCCTTTATCTGTGCATGGAAATACAGTTAGGTGTTGTGTGGTTGTGAACACCCTGTGTTGTGGAATTTGTAACTTGGTCTACGGTGCTCGGAATCGGACGTGCAGGTACTCGTTTCGAAGGTATCGACGCGGGGAACGCGATAGTATTTATATCAGATTTTTCTGAGTTCTCGCTGCAGGTGAAATAATTACATCTTTGGGACTGAATTTCGTACTGTGGGTACTTGGTTAAATTTTGGAATAAAAGTGTAATCTTGGACCCTATTGTTGTACCCAGGTGGGTTCGTGACTGTTTCTAAACCAGTTGGGACTGGAGAAAATACAGAGAGTGGATTCCGGGTGTTTTCAGCTGTTTGGGAGCCGAGGCTTGCGCGACAGGTACCGTGGTTACGAGTTCCGAGGATTGTGCGTGCAAGTGGCGACGCTCTTCACCAGCCCCAGGTTTGCCTTGGATTCAGCACTTCAGGTGGGTGTTATATTCCCAGAACTGATTGACAGTTCTTCAATTCTTATATTAGAACGCACGCATGTTTAAAGTACAGTAATTATATGATATTGGGAGGTAAGCTAGGAAGGATGATTTTATAAAGGGAATTGCAAGATTAATATTCATACTAAATATTATCGAGAACTTGCAGCATTCATTTATTTATGATGATGATGTAATGTACCGAATTTTCGGCACATAAATAAATGTAAATAAAGGTGGTATGAAATACTAGTGTTATGAAAGTTGGGGAAGTAAGGAACATTTGGACGCGAGTTGGGCCCAATTCGGGTTAAAATAGAGAGATCTAAAAATTTATTGGAGAAAGGGGGCCCAGATTTTTAGTGGAAAATTCACAGTGTCGGAAAATTCCGAGAAAATTACGGGAGCCCCGTAAATATGTTTTAAGATCACAGAAAAAGTTTCGTGTTGATCGGATGCCTGGTAGTGAGAACGGGCTCCGCCAACAGTGTCGGAAAATTCTGAGAAAATTTGGGGAGCTTCGTAATTATGTTTTAAGGCCACAGTAAAAATTTCGGGTTGATAGGATATCCAGATTGCGAGAACGGGGTCCGCCAGCGATTCTGGATACAGCGGGGCTTTTGGTGGCCCAGAAATGGCCAAAAGTGAAAATTTAAATTTTTCTGTGGTAAATTAAGCTGAAACGAAGCCGCCTGTCAAATTTGGACGGAAACGGACGAAAAATGGACAGAAAACAGAACAAAAAGAGATTTCCAGGCGCGCGGCGCGTCGCGCCACGCACACAGCTGGCGCGCACTGGGCGCGGGGGCGCGCGCCACGTGGCGCGGGGGCGCCGCATGGACCTGGTGCGCGCCCCCTTGTGTGGTGGACCGCCACACGGCGGCTCCCCATTGGTGGCCCCGTGGACCGGGTCTACACCACCCCCTCTCCCTTTTTTTTCCTTCCTTTTTCTCTTCTTCTTCTTCCTTCTTCTCCCGCAGACTCTCCCCTCCTTCTTCCATTTCTTCTCTACCCGAGCACGAACGAGAGAGAGAGAGAGAGAGAGAGAGAGAGAGAGAGGAAGAGAGGAAAAAAATGGGAGATTTTGTGGGGCGCGAGCGTGCCGTGAACCTCGTGGAACGCGCGAGGCGTTTCCAAAAGCCGATGGGCAGCGCGACTGACGAGGTAACGTTATTTTTCAGTATTTTTTTGGCATAATTTTTATGTCTTCTTTGGGTTTAGATTTGACCCCATTACCATATTGCGTGTTAGAAACCAAGTTATACTGCACCATTTTGCTGCGCGGACTGCCGGGGGCAGTTTTGGCGCGCCTCGTTTTGCGTGCCAGTTGTGGAAGAAATGCACCGTTTTGTGTGCGGATTCAAAAAATATGCGCAGTTTTGGACGCAAACTCGGAAAACGTGCACCGTTTTGCGTGCAACGTTGGAAAAAAAAAGTGCACCGTTTTGCGTGCCAAACCGAGGTATGTGCTCCGTTTCGCGTGCAACTTGTGTTATCGCGCACCGTTTTACGTGCAAAGTCTAATATTTTGCATCGATTTGCGTGCAGGACAAGAAAAATGTACACCGTTTTGCGTGCAACCCGACAGTGAGGCGTGCACCATTTTGCGTGCAGATTTGAGATACGTGCACCGTTTTGCGTGCCGATCGTGTTGTCGCGCACCGTTTTGCATGCCGATCCTAATATTATGCATCGTTTCTCGTGCAGGGTTGGAAAAGACGTGCACCGTTTTGCGTGCAGATTTGAGGTACGTGCATCGTTTTGCGTGCCGGTTGTGTTGTCGCGCATCGTTTTGCGTGCACTCTCAAATATTATACATCGTTTTTCGTACAGGGTTAGTGTTACGGAATTTGTGTTGGCGTAGTTTCGTGAAAGTCTCAAGTCTTGAAGATTGAAGGTGAAGAAAGTTGAATCATTTAACTCAATCTCAAGAAAGAAGAATTCAAAAGGATCAGGTATGTTTAACTAAAGATTTTGTGTGATCCGAATACTTCTTGTAGTGTAGAAACACTTGGAAGAATCTTTCATTGCATAAAAATCAAAAACTGGACTTGGGACATGTTCAGGATCCGGATCAGGTTGTTCGATCCGGATCCCGAAGGTGGTTCGTTCATACACCAGTTCAATCCGGATCGTAGCCTCTCTTGATCCGGATCCCGAACACTGAGTTTACCATCTTCCTTGAACGATCCGGATCAGGCTTCGCAATCCGGATCCCGAACGTTGATGTTTGGTGAACTGTATGAACGATCCGGATCAAGCACTTCGATCCGGATCCCGAACCTTCGTTTTTCTGGAATTGCCTGACTCGTTACGACGATCCGGATCACAGTTAATCCGATCCGGATCGCCGTCCGTAAAATCTCCAGAAATGTTAGGTTTTTGATTCTTATCTCCTTCCTAGGGTTTCTAACCTATAAATAGACCCTATGACTCTTTTTCTGGGGTTAATCCACAGTGAATCAAAAAAGCCGTCATTTTCCTATATCATCTTTTACGGCTCTAGATCCACATATAGAGAAAAAAGGAAATCATTAGAGAATACTCTATGTTTCTTCATCTATATTGATTAGTTTGATTCTAGGTTTTCATACTCACATCTTGAGTTGAATCAAACTAATGAATACTTAGATGGTATTTCCGATCTATCTTTGATCTAAGTTGTCACGCCCCGGGTGTAAACCAGAACCCGGGCCCGTCTACAGATCCGCCGTGCATGCGGTATTTTCCACATACACGAAGCGTCGGTAACCTGCTCAGATAAGAAATAATAATAAAAGAGCATAATAATCAGAGCTAAACTAAAACTACTGTATCTCAGACAGAAGCTGGAAGTAAAAGAGTACAACAGTGGAATAAAAATACAGATGTCTCTCCCAGCTCACCACTAAAAATACAAACAGCTGGCAGAAGCCAGACCCAAAAAGAAATAAACAAAATCTGTCTGAGAAGACCAGGTACCCAAAAGCTCCAGCTACGTGCTACAACCCTCGGGTGGCTCTCTATCTAGTCTGCAATCCGCTTACCTCGATCAGTTGCTGACGGCCCAGCAACTCCCACAGAGGACTCTGCAAAACAAAGGGGAAGAAAGAAACAAGAAAAGACAATGGGGGTAAGTACTACTATAAACAGTAGCCTCCCCTAGTGGGTAAAGCCTCAGCTCAAATATGCCCACCAGGTAATCAGAGGCAAAAGGGGAAGAAGAAAAAGGGGGGTGAAGCTATGAATGACAACTGATGAAGTGCTACCCCTAATATGCCTCTACAGGGTAAACCAATAAGTATGGAAAAGTATGCATCAGTATCAAGAAGCCTGTCAAAATGACCCAATCTAACGCCAGTGGACACTAGCACTGCCTGCTAATCTCATCTGTGGGGATACTGACCGACTACTGCCTGATACGGTCATGTCCCCAACGTAAGTAACAGATCGGCCTCGGCCCGTCCGATCAAGCTCTAAAGTAATAACAGACCGGCCTCGATCCGTCCGGTCGCACACTCCGGAGTGGCACTCGAGGGGAGCGACCCACACGAGTAAGGAAATCACTGTAACAAGCATCTCTGTAACCACTGTCTCATAATAGCAGGACTGGATCATGACTATGATCAAAGTGGAAAACTCCATCCACTAAAGAAAGCCCGATCCCCAAAACCCCCAATCTGATGCAACAGTAACAACCCGGTCAACCACCCAAGATCCGTGGTCGCCGCAACACCCTGTCAAAAGCCCAACCTGTCCCAAATCCCCAATACCTGGCTACACTGTCCAACACACGCTCGAACCTGAGCGACTATGCCGCAAGTCTATCGATAATAGGAGAAGAAAAGAATAAATGCATGGTTTCTCCTAAGTCAAGTCCCAAAAGATAGTGTAGCAATAAAAGATGTCAATATTTAAGTGACCCGTTTAATCATGCATTGTCTCAATATGTTGTCCATTTTCCAAGAGTAATCAGTCCAGAGTGACATAAGCTAAAGTGACAGTCTCATAGAATATTTAGCAATTTTATAATCCTCAACTATTATTTTAACCCTAAACATGCAGTCCAACAATTTCCACATGGATCAAATAACAATTTATCAAAGATCAATCAACCAATAATTAATTCCCTAGAGCATGCAAGGTTACTAATAATACTTTGGGCCTCAAAAATGAGGGAACACTCTGATGTTCCTAGTGGGCATACCAAAGGAGAGGAGTACAACAACCACCCACCTGAAGTGCTAACTGTCCGGATCCGTACAGCAAGAAAATACCAAAACTCCAAATCCTTGCTCCCACAATTTTAGCACACCCGTAATATTCCTGGTACAATACAAAGCTCACTAATTACACTTAGGCTCCCAATTATTGCTCTTATAACCACATACAACCTCGGATTCAAAACTGTTAAATTATCACCTGCAGAAAGTGCCCAGGAAATTCCAAGAAAAATATCACAGCGATCCTCGCGTCGATAGCTTCGCAACGATACCTTGCACGCCCAAATCTGAGTTCGGTAAGTCAAGATAAAAATTCGGCAAGGGGGTACACTCATACAAAAATCTGTGCTAAAAACTGTGCACTGTTCACTGAGAAAACAGTAATTTCACCTCGAAATAAATCTCACAAAAATCCAATAAAAATACGAGCGCGTTCCTTGCGATCCGTAGATGAAAAAGTTGTATAAGCTCGTTTCCGTCAGATGCTCGTGCGCAAAGATATGGCCAAAATACCCCGCTGCTGTCAAGGAAGTCCACACAGAAAATGGGGTCACTGTTTGCCTCGGGATCCGTGCCAAAACCTCGAAACGAGAAAGCGCGACCAAAACGAAAGATGAAGTCCTACCTCTTAGGAGTCTACCGGCGCAAGAATCACAGAAAAATGATCTCGGGGTAGCCCAGGGGAGCTAAAACACTGTCGCTGCGCCGAAGAAGAACCCAGGAATACAACGTCGCGCCGCGCCGTAAAATGGGGAACCTCGGGATTCGAGCCTCCTAAAATCCTAGAACTTGGTAGGAAGATCAAGGATTAAGAGGGGAAAATTTCACCAAGAGGAAGCTCGGGGAGATCTTGCACAGACAGAGAGAAAAAAGGCAGCAAAGAGGGCTCGGGCTGGCTATTTATAGGCTGAAGAAATCTTTTGGGAAAATACCCATCAGGTCCCAACTTTCGGGCGCCCGAAAGTTTTCGGGCGCACACAGTGCGGCCCGGCCCAGAACTTTCGGGCGCGCACAGTGCGGCCCAGCCCAAAATGCTCCGTCGGACGGGATCCTGGCTTCGTCCGACCCGCCCCGGCGCCCGCCACGTGTCGCCCGAACAGGCGGCAGCCATGCAAGCTGCCACGGAGTGCGCCACGTGTCCCCCGCCCGCGTCAACGCGGTAGGTGGCGCCCGCGAATCAGCGGGCGCCACGTGGCGCTGCCCACGTCGCCGTACCTGCCCCGCGTACGGCCACCTGCCCGCGACCTGCCCCGCGCGCTGCGTGGACCGCGCGCACATGCGCCCGCCAACCGGGTGCTGCCACGTGGCGCGCCCCCGGTCCACGCCTCCCGCGCTCGCCCGTGGACCAAGCGCGCGTGGGCCGCCCAATCAGGCGCTGCCACGTGGACACCCGCCGGTCCACGCGCCCCGCGGTGCACCCCGGTCACAGCCCAGACCTTCCGTGGACCCAGCCGCGTGCGCCGGCCAATCAGAGCCTGCCACGTGGCACCCCCGCCGGTCCACGGCTCCCCCATGCACCAAAATTCCAGTAAAACTTTCGGGAGTCCGTTTTTGGGCATCCGGACTCAGAATTTAGCAAACAAAAAGTCGTTTTCAAGCGTTTTTCCGCACTGAATCCAAATCCACCCTCTGTTTGGCCAAATTCCTTTCCCAAAATTCGGCAAAAGCAGCCGAAGGCCAATACAGCCAACCAAAGCTCACAGGGTCCATCTGTGGCATCCCTTTGATGCACCATGGGCCAGATACACCATCAACAGGTGTTTGCACAGTGGATTCATGGGAAAAAGCTGCATGGGGGTTCAGGGGTCCTACATCCTCCCCCACTAAAAAAAGTTTCGTCCCCGAAACAAAGAAAACAGAAGAGACGTACCTCAAATAGAAGTCTCGAATAAGAAAGGGTAGGCATCCCTCATCACTGTCTCCAGCTCCCAAGTAGCCTCTCGCTCCTCGTGATTGCTCCACAGGATCTTCACATACGGAATGGCCCGATTGCGCAATTCCCTCACCTCACGAGCAAGAATTCGCAACGGGCGCTCCTCGTAGACCAAGTCCTCGCCGATCTCCAAAGGAGTGAAGTCAATCACATGCGACGGGTCAAAAACATATCTCCTCAGAGCTGAGACATGGAAGACATCATGAACTCCGGCCAGGCGCGGGGGTAAAGCAACTCTGTATGCCACAGGACCAACTCTGTCAAGTACCTCAAAGGGTCCAATAAAGCGGGGACTGAGCTTTCCCCGTACTCCAAATCTCCGGACCCCTTTCGAGGGCGAGACCTTCAAGAAGACATGATCACCAACCTGAAACTCCAGGTCTCGCCGTCGAGTGTCGGCGTAGCTCCTCTGACGACTCTGGGCTGTCACAAGGTGTCGGCGAATGACTCTGACCTTTTCCTCAGCCTCCAAAAGCAAATCCGGTCCCAAAGTCCTTCTCTCACCCACGTCACTCCAAAATAAGGGAGACCGACACTTGCGTCCATACAACGCCTCAAACGGAGCCATCTGGATGCTCGCCTGATAGCTGTTGTTGTACGCGAACTCAACCAACGACAAGTGCCGGTACCACCCTCCTCCAAAATCCATAACGCACGCTCTCAACATATCCTCGAGGGTCTGTATGGTGCGTTCTGACTGTCCATCGGTCTGTGGGTGGAAAGCAGTGCTAAACCTGAGCTGAGTCCCCAATGCAGAATGCAAACTCCCCCAAAAGCGTGATACGAATCTCGGGTCTCGATCTGACACAATCGAAGCAGGTATGCCGTGAAGCCTCACTATCTCATCCAGATATAACTGTGCCAAACGCTCCAATGACCAGGTCATCTGAACCGGTAAGAAGTGCGCCGACTTGGTGAGTCTGTCCACAATAACCCAGATCGCATCAGCCCCGCTCTGCGCCCTCGGCAATCCAGCGACGAAATCCATAGTGACGTGGTCCCATTTCCACTCGGGAATTGGAAGACTCTGCAACTTACCAGCAGGAACGCGATGCTCTGCTTTCACTTGCTGGCAAGTTAGACAATGAGCTACGAATCTCCCAATGTCCCGCTTCATCCCGGGCCACCAAAACTGTGCCTTGAGATCCTTATACACCTTAGTACCTCCAGGATGGATGGTATAAGGTGTAAAATGGGCCTCTCTCAAAATCTGATCTCTAATCTCCTGATCCATAGGCACACACACTCGGTCCCTGTACCGCAGTACTCCCGAGCTATCCACAGAAAAATCCCCTGTCTGATCCGCCTGAAGCTGCGTCCTGATCCTCATCAAGTGGGGGGTCCTCACTCTGAGTGTCCCTGATCCTCTCCAACAGAGTGGGCTGCAAGACCATAGACATGAGTCTAGCAGAGACCCCAGGGGATACTACCTCCAACTGTAACCGCCTCATCTGCTCGACCAACGGCGCCTGCTGCGAGATCAATAAGCTCAGACTCGTCCTCCTACTCAAAGCATCCGCCACAATATTGGCCTTGCCGGGATGATAAAGGATACTCAGATCGTAATCCTTTAACAGCTCCAACCATCGGCGTTGCCTCAAATTCAGCTCCTTTTGGGTGAACAGATACTTCAAGCTCTTGTGATCAGTATATATCTCGCAATGCTCTCCATACAAATAATGCCGCCACAGCTTCAGAGCAAACACCACCGCTGCCAGCTCAAGATCATGAGTAGGGTAATTCCTCTCATAGTCCTTTAATTGCCGTGAAGCATAGGCAATCACCCTACCATGCTGCATCAACACACACCCCAGACCACTATGTGAGGCATCACTGTAGATCACAAATCCTTCCCCCATAACTGGGAGGGCAAGGATTGGAGCGGTCATCAACCTCTGCTTCAGCTCCTCAAAACAGCTCTGGCAAGTCTCGCTCCAAACAAACTTAACCCCTTTTCTGGTCAGACGAGTGAGGGGAGAGGAAAGCTTCGCAAAGCCTTCCACAAAGCGCCGATAGTAGCCCGCCAATCCAAGAAAGCTCCGCACCTCGGTGATAGTCGTCGGCCTCGGCCAATCTCTAATAGCATCCACCTTGGCCGGATCCACCGCCACTCCAGCAGCTGAAACCACATGACCCAGAAAGGCAACCTCCCGGAGCCAAAACTCGCACTTTTTGAACTTAGCATACAACTTTTTCTCTCGCAGAAGCTGTAGCACGGTCCTCAAGTGCTCCTCGTGCTCCAGATCACTCCGGGAGTAGATCAGAATATCATCGATGAACACCACCACAAACCGATCCAAAAACGGCTGAAAAATCCTGTTCATCAAGTCCATGAATGCGGCAGGGGCATTAGTCAACCCAAAAGGCATCACAGTAAACTCATAATGCCCGTACCGCGATCTGAAAGCCGTCTTGGAGATGTCCTCGGCCCTCACCCTAAGCTGGTGGTAACCGGACTGCAGATCAATCTTCGAGAACACAGATGCTCCCTGTAACTGATCAAACAAATCATCTATCCGGGGGAGGGGATACTTGTTCCGGATGGTCACTTTGTTCAAATCCCTATAATCCACGCACAATCGGAGTGACCCATCCTTCTTCTTAACAAACAACACAGGCGCTCCCCACGGAGAAAACACTGGGTCGGATGAAGCCCTATCCAAAAGATCCTGAAGCTGGGCTTTCAACTCCCTTAACTCGGCTGGCGCCATCCTATAGGGTGCCTTTGAGATTGGTGCAGTCCCAGGGACCACATCAATCACGAACTCAATCTCCCTCTCCGGCGGCATCGCCGTCAGCTCTGGGGGAAACACATCTGGGAACTCTCGGACAATAGGGATATCCTCGAGTCCCAGTGCCGCCGTAGGCACCTCCACAACCGTGGCCAAAAAGGCAGTACAACCTCTGCTCAACATCCTCCTAGCCCTCGCCGAGGAAATGGTCGCTGCGAAAAGCGTGCTCTGGCAGCCTCTGAAGATGAACTCCTCCTGTCCTGGCTCGCGAAGAGTCACCGTCCTCTCTCTGCAGTCGATAGTGGCGGAGTACCGTGATAGCCAATCCATCCCCAATACCAAGTCAAAATCATGGAGCTGCTGCAAGACCAGCAAGTCTGCAGGCAATATCCAAGGCCCCAACTGTACCGGGCATGCCACACAATGCTCCTCGACATGCAAAATATGATCGGGAATCCGCACCTCTAATGCATGTGACAAGGACTCTAACTCTAAACTATGCAGGGATGCAAATGCTCGACTAATGAAAGAATGAGATGCTCCAGTGTCGAATAAAGTACGAGTCCGAATACCAAAGAGTAGAATAATACCTGCCACCACCTGGTCTGCCGCTGGAGAATCCGCCAACTGGGCGGCATACACCCGCCCGTCTCGGTGCTGGGGGGTCGAGAATCCACAGGGTAAGAAGTGGACGGCCTGCTCGCTGTGAGCATAAGGCCGCTGAGCTGGTGGTCGCTGCTGCTGAGGGGGATATGGAACCGATGCCGAAGAAGGTGCCGAGGAAGTAGTAAGGGGGCAGGTAGCTCGCACATGCCCTGGCTGTCCACATCGGAAGCATCGTCCCCATCTCTGGTCACATGTATCTGACGGGTGCTGCCCCTGCAGAAAACACATATCAGATGGCGCCAGGATATGCCTCGACTGCTGCTGCGGCTGCCTCGAGGACTGCTGCTGAGATCTCTGCGGCCTCTGCTGCGATCTCTGCTGCTGGTGCTGCTGCTGAGCTGCTGCGTCTCGGTGGGGTCCACCAGCCCCTCTCCTCTCAGATCGCCCACGGCCATAAGACTGGGACTGCGGCGGCCGTGGCGGTCTCCATGAGCTGGCCTGTCCCCCGTCCTCTGGGGCTGGTCGCTTCCTGTCGGAACTTGCGCGACCGCGGGCCCTCCGTCTGGCCACATCCTGATCGCTCTCTGGGCCACCCACTGTGCGTGCTCTTGCGGGCCTCAAGGGTCTGAAATCTCTGTGCATGCACAAGGTGAAAATCTTCTGGCGAAGGCCCGCTCAAACATCTCTACCTGGTGTGAACCGCACGAGCGACGAAGGCACACAGTCAGCAACTCCATGACCCTGGAAATAGAGACATGGGCCGATCGATCGCCCTGCTGCACGATTCTTCAAGTCGTCCTCCAACTTCTTCTTCACACTGGAGAAAAATAGGTGTCCAACCACCATCGTTTGAACTCCTCCCACGGCAACTGCCGATTTGATCCGGCACTCCAGGGGCTCAACTCGTTCCGCTCCCCTCACTGCTACCACCAAAAATCAGCATCTCCTATCCAAACAGTGCAACGCCATGTGCACTGTCGCTACCTCGTGGGTCGATGAAGAAGTCACGAAAAAGCTT
>CM055060.1:47626687-47654276 GCA_029204045.2 Tillandsia leiboldiana | reverse complement strand
CGGCCATGTGTCGCGCGCCCATTGGCGGAGCCCGATTGCCCTGTCGGGCGCAAAACACGTGGCAGGGATAGGGCGTGAGGCGGTGGTGCTGTTGTTGCGGCGTTGGAGGGCGCGCGAGGCGGCCCACGTGCGACCGTGGGCCGGCCCGCTACTGTAGCTGGAAAAGTGCATTTCTTCTATTCTTTTCTCTCCGTGGTTTTTAAAGGGGTTTGTCTCTCCACTTTGAGCTCTTTTGGAGAATGATTTTTTCTGAGGAATTTTTACCAGAGCTCCATATACTCTTCTCTACAGTAATTGTTTTTCTTAGGGGATTTGAAGGGCTTTGATAATTCTTCTATCTTCTTCTTCAAGAGTAGAGCATCACCATTGTTGTAGATTTGGACCAATCCGTGCGAGTTCCGTCAAAAATCCTACAAGAGCTCATTTTCTTAAAAGTGTAAGCGGTTTTGGAGGAGATTCTTCACAAGAGGTAAGTCTAAACCTTTGGTTATTAACTCTCTTTTAGATCTGAGAGAAATCTCAATGTTTGTGTCAGGCATCTTTGGGCTTTTTTGTCCAACCCTGGAAATTTGGACAGACCCAGTATTTTCACTCTTCTGGACAGTGGATAAGAATTTTGAGATCATTTTGAGGGAAAAATTTCTGGTTCGAAGCTCTACACACTTGGTCATGCCCACTGTCACGCCCGGGGTCGAAACTGCGACCCGGGCTCGCCAACAGATCCGCCACCTATGCCAAACCCGCATAGGCGAAGCGTCCTACCTGCAAAAAGAACTACAGCTAACAGATATCAGAGCTAAAAGATAAAACTGCTGTAGAATAAAATCAACCACTGTACAACTGAAGATAAAACAACAAGGTCCATCTCCCAAAAATGATAATCATACATTAACCTCGAGTACAAAACTCATAGCTCAACAGGGAGATATCTCAAATAAAACATCAGTGTACAAGCTCTCAATACATCATATCCTCACTACATCAGTCT
Source organism: Tillandsia leiboldiana (assembly GCA_029204045.2). Taxonomy (NCBI): domain Eukaryota; kingdom Viridiplantae; phylum Streptophyta; class Magnoliopsida; order Poales; family Bromeliaceae; genus Tillandsia; species Tillandsia leiboldiana. The sequence goes on along the minus strand of CM055060.1, from coordinate 47,653,288 downwards.
CTCAAAAGAGGAAATAAATACCAATCTACCGACTATACTGAAGATCTCCTCCAAAGGGGGTACCGCTACTCTCCAAAGATGGGTCTGGATCTAGCTCGCTACTCCCTCACCACGCACAGCAACCACAGAACGGCAACACCCGCCAAGACTCTGCAAAACAAAGAGGAGAAAGGACAAAAGGGGGAAAACCCCCAACGGGCGTGAGAACTACGCAATAAGGGAGTTCTCAGTGGGTATCGCCACTAGGCCCGACGATCTGCCCACCAAGACTACTAGAGGCAAAAGATAACCGATGCAGTAAAACTGAAAGAAGAAGCTGGAAACACTCTACAGCTACCATGCCTCTATCCAAATGCTCAAATGGGGAAACTCTGATGAAGATATGCAACACTCGCACACGAGGTGCTCAATCGACCCAATCGAGCTGACTGCCACATCGGGTCCAGTCAAACCTGCGCCCACCTACAACCACCTCCCGCTGACGGGCAGGAATTACGTAGGGCGTCCAAACGGACTAACTCGCTATTGAGTAGTGGCTCATGCAGGCTATAGTCATAATCCATGCTCTCTCTCTCAGAACGGATAGACTCAAGATGCTCAACCTCTCACACAATGGTCAAAGAACTCACAACGACCACGGGACCACCGTCAAACCCGAACGGTTCCCAACAATACTAGCACTGGTCTAAACACAGCTACTAGACTCCACTCGGTCCCCCAGGCACGAGTGTAACAAAAAGTATCTGCCTGAATAAACCCAATCGATAGACCAGTAATCACTGGTACTGCCTGCTCTGCTGTCGAACTCAAGAACCCTGCCTGGTGCCCGGCGCTCACACCGTGGAAAGCCTACTCCGGAGTGGCACTCGAGGGGAGCGACCCACACGAGTAAAGTATCACTGTATCAAGCATCACTGTATCGAGTATCTCTGTAACCACTGTCTCATAATAGCAGGACTGGATCAAGACTATGATCAAAGTGGGAAACTCCGTCCACTAACAAAACCCCGATCTGATGCAATAGTACTCAAAAAGTGGGAAACACCATCCACTAGAACAAATCTGATACCCAATCTGATGCAATAGTCAACATCCGGTCAACCGCCCAAAGTCCGCGGTCACCGCAATAACCCACAACCCACAATTGGTAAATTAATCAAGATCCGGTCAACCGCCTACTGTCCGCGGTTGCCGCAATAACCCACAATCCAACATCAAGCACACCCTGTCTCTGACCCTAAGGTCCCAGCTACACTATCCCAAACCTCTGCTCGAACCCGAGCAACATGACTCAAAAGTCTAAATAAAAAGGAGAAAGAAAGCAATCATGGTTTCTCCTAAGTCAAATTCCAATATGTAGTGCAGCAGTAAAAGATGGCCTAACTATATGTCCATACACATATGTCCATACAAGCATGCATTTGTCCTCAAGAAGAATAAAGAAAATAAACCTCATGCCAAAATTATCAATGACCATACCTGTCCATAATTCTCAATCCATAATGGCTCCTCAGAGTAGAACCTGCACATAACTACATAATCCTATCCCAATGCATAAACCATCCTCATAAAAGGTTATGTGCTAATATGGCATGATAATTAATCATATAGGGTATCCTTGCCTTAGATAAGCTTTCACTAATCATCAACATGACTATTTGATTAATACCATTGTCATACTGTGAATAATTCACTTGCAATTTCCATAAAATCCTCATTGTTAAACTTACCGATCAATCCCAGCTATTGTACCATTCACCTGCATGCAATGCTAACATATGAAAATTTAGAGAACCGTCCACCGGTTCCGGGAATAAGGCACCCACCTGAAAAGCTGACTGTCCAAAGCCCAACAGCTGAAAACACCAAATAACTCTAATCCCTTGCTCCAATAAGTTCAGCACACCCGTAACACTCCTGGCACAATACAAAGTCCACTAATTACACTAGGCTCCCAAATATAGCACTTAAAACCACATACAACCTCGAATTCTGAACTGTTAAATTATCACCTGCAGATAGTGCCCAGAAAATTCCAATAAAAATATCACAGCAATCCTTGCGTCGATAGCTTCGAAACGGTACCTTGCACGCCCAAATCGGAGTTCGGTAAGTCAAGATAAAAATTCGGCAAGGGGGTACACTCATACAAAAATCTGTATTAAAACTGTACACTGTTCACTGAGAAAACAGTAATTTTCACCTCTGATGAAATCTCAGAAAAATCCAAGAAAAATACGAGCGCGTTCCTTGCGATCTGTAGATGAAAAAGTTGTATAAGCTCGTTTCCGGCTGACGCTTGTGCGCAAAGATATGGCCAAAACACCTCGATGCTGTCCCACAAAGCCAAACAGAAAAAGGGTCACAGTGTTGCCTCGGGATCCGTGCCAAAAACTCGCAACAGGAAAGCGCGATCAATACGAAAGATGAAGCCCTACCTCTTAGGAGTCTGTCGGCGCAAGAATCACAGCAAAATGATCTCGGGGTAGCCCAGGGGAGCCAAAACACTGTCGCTGCGCCGAAGAAGAACACTAGAAAGCAACATCGCGCCGCACCGTAAAATCCAGAACCTCGGGATGCGTGCTCCTAAAATCGTAGAACTTGGCAGGAAGATCAAGAATTAAGAGTTGAACAAGTCTTCTTCAAGGTGCTCGGGCAGATGGTGCGTGGGCTGAGAGAAAAGAGCCAAAGAAGAGGGCTCGGGCTGCCTATTTATAGGCTGAGGAAACAATTGGAAAAATTCCCATTGTGTCCCAACTTCCGGCGCCCGGTCGGTCGCCCGAATTCGGGCGCGCACAGTGCGGCCGGCCCGCCAAGTTTCGGGCGCGCACAGTGCGGCCCGGTCCACCACACAGCTCAGTCCACTACTCCCCCGGGCCCCACTGCACCCGGTGCACCTGCGCCCGCAAATGGCGACGCGACACGTGGCCCGGCAACCCGTGCACCACGCACGTCGCGCCGTGGACCGCGCACGTCGCGGCTGACCGGGCCGTACGGCCACCTGCCCCGCCGTGGGTCACCCACTCCACCGGTTGCGTGGACCGGGAGCACAACACCGAACCAATCACCTCACGCCACGTGTCCACCCGGTCTACCGTGCACCCGGGCCCAATTTCAGTGGACCGCTCCCGCTGAACCGGCCAACCGGAGAGCGCCACGTGGCCCGCCCCGGGTGCACGACCTCCGCGTGGACCGCGCGCCTGCCCGCGCGCCAGCCGCGCGCGCCCTCCCCGCCCGCGCCTGCCCGCGCGCCGCCAAACGCCTGCCGAGGCTGCGCCGCCGCCCGCCGCGCCGCCGCCGCCGGCGATCGCCGGAAATACTGTTCCGGCATGAACAGTACCCGCAAGCTCAAAAACAGTAAGTAAATAGCCCATCTTGACCGTTTTCGCGCGCTGATTCCAAATCCGGCGTCCATTTTGCCAAATTCCAATCCTATAATTGCCGGAGGCTCCCGGAAAGGTATTTTTAATCCGAATTCCGCGCCGAGCCTAAATTTGATATCCACTCCTCGCGTAAACTGTTCTAAACATCCGATGGGGTCCCCCGATTACCTACGAGATCCATTTTAAGCCCCGAGTCCATCTCTTGTGTCCAAACTGGCGCGCGAACACCGCCGACATGCCACGTAGGCTTCCAGAAGCTGCTGGTCACACTGTAGAAGCCCTGCAAAGATCCGGGTCACCACATCCTCCCCCACTAGAAGAAAGTTTCGTCCTCGAAACTAAGGCAACTCCCAAGGAGTCCAGAAACCAGGGGTCAATACTCAACACCGCCGTCTCCAGCTCCCAAGTCACCTATCACTCCCCGTGATTACTCCTCAGCAACAACAACAGCAACAACCAGTACGGCATAGCCCGATTGCGCAATTCCCTCACCTCACGAGTCGGAATTCGCAACGGCGTCCCTCGTACTCCAAACTCTCACAGACCCCAAAAGGAACGAGTCAAACACGGGCGAGGGGTCCAAAACATAACACTCCAGAGCTGAGACGCAGAAAAACCTCAAAAACTCCAACAAAAGGCGGGGGGGAAAAGGAACAAATAGCCCGAGCAACACGCCTAACATCACTCCTAAGAGCCAACGCAACCCAAGCGACCCGAAACACATCCACACAAACACCTGCACAGAAAAGGGGCCCTAACAAGCGGGGGTTCATACTCAGTCACCCTCAAAACTCAACCCAAGCGGATTGCTCAGCCGCAGCCTTTCATCAAAAGGGATCCTCAGGGACACAACTCAAACCCTGCACACAAGGATGCCCCACACAGTGCCAGCTATGGAACCGTCAAACTCGACTCCCAATAGCTCTTCTGCTCTAGGCATCCGCCACCACAGTGGCTTTGTCGGGGTGATACTGGATGCTCACAAAATCAATGGTGGCTCTACAGCCACTACGGGAGGTATCACTATAACTCACAAATCCATCTCCCACCACTGACTAGGTTTAGAATCGGCGCTGGTACCAATCTCATCATCCCGGGTCATCAAGCTCTGCTGGCACTATCCGGTCCCAAAAACTCCTCACCCCAACAATGACCGTCGATCTCGGCCAGTCTTAAATAGCATCCACTTTGGCCGAATTTCCACCCGCCGCCCCTTCGGCTAGAAGAAGTAATCCAGAAGATATGCTCTCGAAGCTAAAACTTGCACCACAACGACTTGGCAAAAAGCTTCTTCCCCACAGACCTTGTCACACCATATACAAATGCTGCACAAGCTCTAAACACTCAGGGAGGGGGGTAAAACCAAAATATTCCTGGAGGATGCCCGCTATCAAACCATTCAAGGCCAACTGAAACACAGAATTCCTCAATCTAGAGGCAACAGGGCATTAGTCAATCCATTGGCTTCACTGTACTCGTAATGCCCCTACTGTGTCCTGAACACCATCTAGACAATGCCCTCAGCTGAAATTCCAAATTGGCGCAGGCATCAAACAATAACTGCCGGAATATAGCTCCTTCAAAAGGTTCTAAATATACCTGGACCTGCCTGGACTCCAATCCCAAAGGGCTCTCACCGTCGTGTATCAACGACGTGGCACTAGGTCAAACAGACCCTCTATCCAACAGATCCCTGCACCGGTGCGATCAACTCTCCCAGCTCTTACCGATAATCCAAGTGGTGCTATTGAGGTTGGCGCGGTTTCCAGAACCACGTCAACCGCAATCAAAATCTCCCTAACAGGCGGCATAATCATCAACTCGAGTGGACTCACACCCGGGATTTCGCAGCAATAGAAATATCCTTTGGTCCCGGCGCCACCATAAGCTCCTCTCACACAGTCGCTAAACCCTGTGTGCTCGAACAATCTCCCCATAACAAGCCTCCTTTGTCTGCCTCGCAAAAGTCACAATCAGCACCCTCTCTGCACTTAACCATCCAGTGGTGCCGTGCCAACCAATCCCAAGCACTGGGTCAAAACATCGAACTGCCACCCATATCAAGAGGTTTGCTGGTATAACTCATGGTCTCAACGACACTGAACAAAACCCACAAGCCTCCTTCACATGCATAACACCGATGGTATTCTGTACCTCTAGTGCACGTGGTAATAACTCTGCCTTTAGTCCATGCCGGAAAGCGAGGTGCACTAACTCCGACTGCTGTGATGAAATCACACCTGCAACAACCCGATCCACTGCCGTGGCGCCCTCCAACCAGGCGGCACAAGCTCATCCACACGATGCAAGCGGTTGTCGCTTAGTCCATCAGAAAATATCCCATCAATCACAAGGGAGCACGACCTCTGTCTCTGCTCACGCTGAGGCAACAGATACGACCCTCCGCAGACAACAAAACCACGCTACCATTGCGCTACTCTGATATAGACACTGATACTGCCATCGGGGTCCGCCCGATCCCCAACATCTCAGAAGTCCATCATTGCAACCGTCATAAGACAAAACACCATTAATCCATGCAATTCCCTATACACTTATCCTTTCTAAGCTCACCCCTCAATCCCATATGATACAATCAAAATATGCAAGTTATAAATCACAAAGGGTAGAATTCCCTTGGGTAAGCTTTGCATTAACCATCCACAAGGATATCCACCACCCAGGAAAGCAAAACGAAAATGCCTCTGCCTGCCGATCTGTCCTCCATCACCTAGCGCCAAGCGCCTCCCTCCAGAACTCGCCTCTAGCGGCAGATCCCCATCCAAGGAACTGCAGCGTCCAGCTCCAAACACAATGCCTACTCCGACGAGGCATCCACAGTCCAAAACCCGAACATGAGGGACCGAAAAGAAACTAAAGAGTATCCTGGCGCAATCCACTCCCAATCTCACTTATCCTATGTGCCTCGTCCCTCGAAACCTGGAGCACCAGTTCAACAACTGCATAAACTCTCTAGCACAGGGAGGCTCTCAATTGATCACTCCATCACCCCCAACCACGACTCTGCCTCCAAAGGCTCCAAGCTCAATCTTACGAGTCGGGGTGGTTCATCTGCCAAATCTGGCTCACTAAATCAAACATGCCCCACAGCTCCTCTGCTGTCAACCATCCACCCTACCTCAGTGCCTTGGCACTAAACATTGGCACGGAGGGGGCCACTCGCTCTATTGGCACTACAGAAATCCCTGCCGCTGAGGGTACTACATCCTGGTGGTCTCAGAAGAAAAGTACTGTCGGGCTGCCCACTGCTCTGACAACTGCGTCACCAAACTAGCTGCTCACTCTGCCGCTGATATGCCTCTGACAATCCTGTCATCAGGGTTCGGAGTTCTCTGACCTCAATCCGGCTATCCGGCCCAAAACCAACCGCTCAAGCTCAACTGCCATGACAGGATGCACAAGGGTCCCAAACCCAGCGTCGGGGAGACACCGCTCGCCACGACGAAACCACAAATCAGCACACAACAACGCTCGACCCAATCCAGCGAAAGTCTAGAGCATGTCACCCATTCCATAGCGTTATGTTGTCTGCAGCCAACACAACTACTTAGGAGAATAAACATGCCAATCACTCATCCCGTCCCTCGGGAGAGGTGTAAAACTCAATCAGGACTCTCGCAACAAATCACGACTCTCACGAAGTCATCCTAGGGTCCAACCACAAGCCTAGGGTTTCTAAGTCCACCATGACCTACAACCTAGGCTCTGATACCACCTAATCTGTCACGCCCCGGGGTCGAAACTGCGACCCGGGCTCGCCAACAGATCCGCCACCTATGCCAAACCCGCATAGGCGAAGCGTCCTACCTGCAAAAAGAACTACAGCTAACAGATATCAGAGCTAAAAGATAAAACTGCTGTAGAATAAAATCAACCACTGTACAACTGAAGATAAACAACAAGGTCCATCTCCCAAAAATGATAATCATACATTAACCTCGAGTACAAAAACTCATAGCTCAACAGGGAGATATCTCAAATAAAACATCAGTGTACAAGCTCTCAATACATCATATCCTCACTACATCAGTCTCTCAAAAGAGGAAATAAATACCAATCTACCGACTATACTGAAGATCTCCTCCAAAGGGGTACCGCTACTCTCCAAAGATGGGTCTGGATCTAGCTCGCTACTCCCTCACCACGCACAGCAACCACAGAACGACAACACCCGCCAAGACTCTGCAAAACAAAGAGGAGAAAGGACAAAAGGGGGAAAACCCCCAACGGGCGTGAGAACTACGCAATAAGGGAGTTCTCAGTGGGTATCGCCACTAGGCCCGACGATCTGCCCACCAAGACTACTAGAGGCAAAAGATAACCGATGCAGTAAAACTGAAAGAAGAAGCTGGAAACACTCTACAGCTACCATGCCTCTATCCAAATGCTCAAATGGGGAAACTCTGATGAAGATATGCAACACTCGCACACGAGGTGCTCAATCGACCCAATCGAGCTGACTGCCACATCGGGTCCAGTCAAACCTGCGCCCACCTACAACCACCTCCCGCTGACGGGCAGGAATTACGTAGGGCGTCCAAACGGACTAACTCGCTATCGAGTAGTGGCTCATGCAGGCTATAGTCAAATCCATGCCCTCTCTCTCTCAGAACGGAAAGACTCAAGATGCTCAACCTCTCACACAATGGTCAAAGAACTCACAATGACCACGGGACCACCGTCAAACCCGAACGGTTCCCAACAATACTAGCACTGGTCTAACACAGCTACTAGACTCCACTCGGTCCCCCAGGCACGAGTGTAACAAAAAGTATCTGCCTGAATAAACCCAATTGATAGACCAGTAATCACTGGTACTGCCTGCTCTGCTGTCGAACTCAAGAACCCCGCCTGGTGCCCGGCGCTCACACCGTGGAAAGCCTACTCCGGAGTGGCACTCGAGGGGAGCGACCCACACGAGTAAAGTATCACTGTATCAAGCATCACTGTATCGAGTATCTCTGTAACCACGGTCTCATAATAGCAGGACTGGATCAAGACTATGATCAAAGTGGGAAACTCCGTCCACTAACAAAACCCCGATCTGATGCAATAGTACTCAAAAAGTGGAAAACACCATCCACTAGAACAAATCTGATACCCAATCTGATGCAATAGTCAACATCCGGTCAACCGCCCCAAAGTCCGCGGTCACCGCAATAACCCACAACCCACAATTGGGTAAAATAATCAAGATCCGGTCAACCACCTACTGTCCGCGGTTGCCCGCAATAACCCACAACCCAACATCAAGCACACCCTGTCTCTGACCCGAAGGTCCCAGCTACACTATCCCAAACCTCTGCTCGAACCCGAGCAACATGACTCAAAAGTCTAAATAAAAAGGAGAAAGAAAGCAATCATGGTTTCTCCTAAGTCAAATTCCAATATGTAGTGCAGCAGAAAAAGATGGCCTAACTATATGTCCATACACATATGTCCATACAAGCATGCATTTGTCCTCAAGAAGAATAAAGAAAATAAACCTCATGCCAAAATTATCAATGACCATACCTGTCCATAATTCTCAATCCAGAATGGCTCCTCAGAGTAGAACCTGCACATAACTACATAATCCTATCCCAATGCATAAACCATCCTCATAAAAGGTTATGTGCTAATATGGCATGATAATTAATCATATAGGGTATCCTTGCCTTAGATAAGCTTCCACTAATCATCAACATGACTATTTGATTAATACCATTGTCATACTGTGAATAATTCACTTGCAATTTCCATAAAATCCTCATTGTTAAACTTACTGATCAATCCCAGTTATTGTACCATTCACCTGCATGCAATGCTAACATATGAAAATTTAGAGAACCGTCCACCGGTTCCGGGAATAAGGCACCCACCTGAAAAGCTGACTGTCCAAAGCCCAACAACTGAAAACACCAAATAACTCTAATCCCTTGCTCCAATAAGTTCAGCACACCCGTAACTCTCCTGGCACAATACAAAGTCCACTAATTACACTAGGCTCCCAATTATAGCACTTAAGACCACATACAACCTCGAATTCTGAACTGTTAAATTATCACCTGCAGATAGTGCCCAGAAAATTCCAATAAAAATATCACAGCAATCCTTGCGTCGATAGCTTCGAAACGGTACCTTGCACGCCCAAATCGGAGTTCGGTAAGTCAAGATAAAAATTCGGCAAGGGGGTACACTCATACAAAAATCTGTGTTAAAACTGTACACTGTTCACTGAGAAAACAGTAATTTTCACCTCTGATGAAATCTCAGAAAAATCCAAGAAAAATACGAGCGCATTCCTTGCGATCAGTAGATGAAAAAGTTGTATAAGCTCGTTTCCGGCTGACGCTCGTACGCAAAGATATGGCCAAAATACCCCGCTGCTGTCAAGGAAGTCCACACAGAAAATGGGGTTACAGTTTGCCTCGGGATCCGTGCCAAAACCTCGAACGGGAAAGTGCGACCAAAACGAAAGATGAAGTCCTACCTCTTAGGAGTCTGCCGGCGCAAGAATCACAGCAAAATGATCTCGGGGTAGCCCAGGGGAGCTAAAACACTGTCGCTGCGCCGAAGAAGAACACTAGAAAGCAACATCGCGCCGCACCGTAAAATGGGGAACCTCGGGATGCGTGCTCCCAAAAATCCCAAAACTCTGCAGGAAGATCAAGGACTTGAAGATGAAAATCTTCCAAGAAGGGAGGTCGGGGAGATCTTGCAAGGGCTGAGAGAAAAAGAGCAGAAAAGAGGGCTCGGGCTGCCTATTTATAGGCTGAAGAAAACAATTGGGAAAATTCCCATCCTGTCCCAACTTCCGGGCGCCCGGTCCGGTCCGCCCGAATTCGGGCGCGCACAGTGCGGCCCGGCCCGCCAAGTTTCGGGCGCGCACAGTGCGGCCCGGTCCACCACACAGCCCAGTCCACTACTCCCCCGGGCCCCACTGCACCCGGTGCACCTGCGCCCGCAAATGGCGACGCGACACGTGGCCCGTCAACCCGTGCACCGCGCACGTCGCGCCGTGGACCGCGCACGTCGCGGCTGACCCGGGCCCGTACGGCCACCTGCCCCGCCGTACGGCCACCTGCCCCGGTCAACAACTCCACCGATTGCGTGGACCGGGAGCACAACACCGGACCAACTACCTCACGCCACGTGTCCACCCGGTCTACCGTGCACCACCGGCCTGCTCCGTGAACCCAGACCACAACACCGACCAGTGAGAACCTGCCACGTGTCCCTTCCTCGGGTGCACGACGGCCGCGTGGACCGCGCACCTGACCGCGCCCCCGCGCGCCTGCCCGCGCCCTTGTGCGCCTGCCCGCGGCCGCGCGCCGCCTGCCCGAGCGCCTTCCGCCGCCTTCCGCCGCTGCCCGCCGCCGCCAGCCGCCGCCGGCGATCGCCGGAAACACTGTTCCGGCGATGAACAGTAAAATTACTGTAGCAAGCTCCGAAAAATGCAAGTAAATAGCCCATCTTGACCGTTTTCGCGCGCTGATTCCAAACCCGGCGTCCATTTTGCCAAATTCCAATCCTATAATTTGCCGGAGGCTCTCGGAAAGGTATTTTTAATTTGAATTCCGCGCCGAGCCTAAATTTGATATCCACTCCTCGCGTAAACTGTTCTAAACATCCGATGGGGTCCCCCGATTACCTACGAGATCCATTTTAAGCCCCGAGTCCATCTCTTGTGTCCAAACTGGCGCGCGAACACCGCCGACATGCCACGTAGGCTTCCAGAAGCTGCTGGTCACACTGTAGAAGCCCTGCAAAGATCCGGGTCACCACACTTATAGTACAGCAGGCAGAACCAATTTTACTGGTGGCTTTAGATTGACTTTATTACGGACTTTTTTATTATAGTTGCACTCGGGTCAGGGGGACCGAGTGGAGTCTAGTGGTAGGCATAGGCAGGCATGGCAGGTATGGCGGGCATGGCAGGCATAGCAGGCATAGGCAGGCATGGCAGGTATAGCAGGCAGCGCCAGTGATTACTGGTCTATCGATTGAGTCGATTGTGCACTTCATGTGCTGATGATTGCATACCACCCTGTGGTTCTTCCCTTTTGGGCATTTATATAGAAGCACGGTAGCTGTTGAGGGTCTCCAGCTTCCTTAATTCAGTCCTTACAGCTTTGGTTAGTTTTTTTCTGTCTCTTGAGGACTTGGTGGGCAGACCGTCGGGACTGGCGGTGGTACCCACTGAGAACTCCCTTTTTGGTGTAGTTCTCACACCCTCTGGGGGTTTTCCCCTCTTTTTCCTTTCCCTCCTCTGTTTTGCAGAGTCTTAGCGGGAGTTGCGGGTTCTGCGGTTGTTGATCGAGGCGAGAGAGTCGCGAGCTAGATCCCTACCCGTCGTTGGAGAGTAGCGGTGCCCCTTTCAGAGGAGATCTACAGCAGATAGTTGTCTTTACTTTTTTCTCTTTTAAGAGACTATTGTAGTGAGGATATATGTTGTATCGAGAGACTGTACACTGATGTATTTATTGGAAATACCTCCCGGTTGTATTCAGAGCTTGTACATGAGGTTATTGTTTATTATTATTTTTGGGAGACGAACAGGGTTGTATTATTTCCAGTTGTACAGCGATTGATTTTAGTTATACAGCAGGTTTTTACTTATAGCTCTGATATTATGTTTAGCTGTAGTACTTTTCTTGCAGGTAGGACGCTTCGCCTATGCAGGCTGGCATAGGTGGCGGATCTGTTGGCGAGCCCGGGTCGCAGTTTCGACCCCGGGGCGTGACACTAATACATCACTAAAGTAGGGTACCTCTACACTCTCTCTGGCAGACGACTGGTAGGGATCTAGCTCGTGACTCCCTTACCTCGATCTGAAGAAGCAGCAGCTGGGGCAGCAGGAACAGGAGTAGAAGTCCCTGGGGAGAAGACACCACGGCGGGTGTGAGAACTACATCCCACAGTAGTTCTTAGTGGGTACCGCCAACAAGCCCGACGGTCTGCCCACTAAGTCTACTAGAGGCATAAGGTAATAAATGCAGTGCTGGAAGGAAAAGCTGGAAAAATAAACTCTACAGCTACTATGCCTCTATCTAGATGCTCAAGAAGTGGAACAAAAAGGAACATGGTGCATCTACTATCCCTCAACTCAGATCACCCAATCTACACTGACTACCACATCGGGTCCAGTCAAACCTGTGCCTACCTACTGCCGTTACATCCGAAAGGGGACCGGACTTACGTAGGGCGTCCCTGACTGTCAAAACTGGCCCAGCCAGAGGGACTGCGTCGACAAGTCGCGATAGCAAATATTAAGCCCAACTCCGGAGTGGCACTCGAGGGGCGCGACCCCACCGAGGAAAGTATCCGCGCATCTCTGTCGAGCTCAAATGTGGCTCATGCAGGCTATAATTCAAATCCTCGATCAAGAAGATCGGCAATAACCAACAAAACACTCTCTCACTCACAGGCTGGAAAACTACACAGCCGAGACCCACTTTCACACAGACGGCTCCCAAAATGAAACACTGATCTATAGACTGCTATCAGACTCCACTCGGTCCCCAGACACGAGTGTAATAAGCATCCCACAACAACCCGACCTCTCGGCCCACTACCTGGGCGAGGAAACTCTAAGTCCAAGATGAAATAGTAAATGACAGTGTGGGAAAGTCTAAAGCAATAATATCCTAGCCCAAGTTAGAGTTTTCTACTAGTCTAGTTGAACATGCTGCATATGGCGGGGGTGCTAGGTCAAGTTCCAAGATAACAATAAATTAACAGGTTGTAGGAAACAATAAATCACATGATCATCTGAAAACATCAGGAACATCAATTTCTATATTCTAGCATGCTATATAAATTACATTTACAACATGCAAGTTCCTACACAGATAGAATTAATGCACAGTCCATAGATCTTGAAGACGAGGCAACCCACCTGAAGAGCTGAACTGTCCAAAGTCCCACAGCTGAAAATACCCAGGAACTAATATCTCCAGATCCAACGGGTTCAGCAATACCCGCAAACCCTCCTGGGTACAACAAAAGGTCCACAGTTACACTTATTCCCAAAAATATTCCAAATGTACATAATCTGCGGAAACAACCCCAAAGATGTGAAATTTTTACCTGCAGAAAGGACTCTGAAAAATCCAACAAAAATACTGTTGTGATCGTCTCGTCGAGCCCTTCGAAACAAGTACCTGCACATCCCAATCCGAGCCCCGTAGGCCGAGTTACAAATTCCACAACACGGGGAGCGCAAAACCCCACAACAACATAACTGTAACACCATGCACAGATAAAGGGAGAAAAATATACCTCCGGGCAAGCCTCAGAAAAATCCCAAAAAAATACGACGATAATCCTCGCGACGCTTAGATGCAAAAAGAGTATAGGCATGCCTCAATCCGATGCTCGAGCGCGGAGAACTCCACGCAACAATCTGTGCTGTCCTCGAAATCCTCACAGAAAAAGGAGTCCCAGTAAGCTCGGAAAAACACCAAGAAAAACTCGAAACGAGGGGAAGATGAAAATACCAATATATGTAGCCCTACCTGTCGCGGATCCAACGACGCAAGAATCGCTCAAAAAGGTGGTCGGAGTAGGCCGAGGGAGCTCGCGCACCGAAACGCGACGGGAACAAACACCGGCGAAGGAACGTCGCAATGCGTCAAATAAATGGAAATCTCGAAAAGAGCACCACGTAAAATCCCAGAAATCATCAGATGGATGCAGCACAGCACGGGGAGCAACTTTACAGAAGGTCTCGAGTCGAAAGGAAGCTAGAAAATGCGAAAAATCTACAAAAGAAGGCGGCTCGGGCTTTAAATAGGCCGCTCAAAACAAATCAAAAAATGACGCTTGTGTCCCCAGATTCGGGCGCTCGGACTGGTTTCGGGCGCCCGAATCCGGCGGCACAATGTACCGCAGGGGAGCGCCCGAATCTCCCCTGGGCTGACACGTGTCCCGCACAGCAAACAGCTGTGCGGGGCGCGTCGGAAGTGGCCCCGTGGCGCACCAGAGATCGGACACGTGTCCCGCACAGCAAACAGCTGTGCGGGGCGCGTCCGGTGCCGCCACGTGGGCACTCCCTGGTCAAACAGGTAGGTGGCGCCTGTGAATGGCGGGGTGCCACCTGTCCAGCTCCTGTCGCGGTCACACGTGCGGGCAGGCGCCGCCTGGCCGCCTGCCACGCACGCGTCCCTAGGCGCTCGCCCGCGTCCCGTGCGCCGCGCCTCGTGAGCCCGCAAATCACGCGCCGACAAGTGTCCCCTGCACCCGGTCCACGCACCCTACTTCGGGTTCCGTGGACCGCACCGCGTGCACCGACCAACTGGGGACTGCCACGTGTCCCCGCCCTAGTCCATGCACCGCCGCGCCAACTCTGTAGACCGCGCACCATGAGCTCGCCAATCAGGCGGCGCCACGTGTCCCTCGCCGGGTCTGTGCACCCAACCGTGATGCTCTGTGGACCGAGCGCTGTAAACCGGCCAATGACAGGCCGCCATGTGGCATGCCGGCGGTCCACGGCCCCTCCCATGCACCGAAATCCAATAAAAACTTCCGGGAGTCCGTTTTTGGGCCTCCGGACTCAGAATCAAATAAGCAAATAGCCGTTTTCAAGGATTTTTCCGTGCCGAATCCAAATCCAACCTCTGTTTGGCCCAAAACCTTTTCAAAATTTTGGCAAATGTAGCCGAAGGCCAAACCAGCTAAAGATACCTCACAGGGTCCATCTGTGGCATCCCTTTGATGCACTATGGGCCAGACACACCAATATTAGGTGTTCTACATAGTTGATTCTCCGGAAAAGTTGCATGGGATCCTGGGCCACCACAGCCGCCCTCATCATCGGGCAAATAAAGCTGCATCGATGTGATAGCAAAACTCCTGCTGCCGCCCTCATCATCGGGCAAGTAAAGCCGCGCCGATGTGATGGCAAAAGGTCCATAACTGTCTGACCCCCACGCTCTGGAGGGGAACTTGAGGGGAGCTACCCACACGAGTAAAGTAACCATGTCACAAGTATCATAAAAGCAGGACTGGATCACTACAATGCCTAAGTGGAACAAATCCCTCCACTAAAGAAAAACCCCGATCCCCAATCTGATGCATAAATACATATACTGTCAACCGCCCAATATCCGCGGTCACCGAAATAACCCACAACCACAATCATGTCCCACATCCGACATCCGGTCAACCACCCAATATCCGCGGTCGCCGCAATAACCCCCAATCCACAATCGGGTAAAATAACCAATACCCGGTCAACCGCCTACTATCCGCAGTAGCCGCAATACCCCACAACCCATAATCAAGTACCACCTGTCCCCGACCCCAAGGTCCCGGCTACACTATCCTGAACCCCTGCTCAAACCCGAGCAACATGAACCACCTGACTAAAGAATAAGGAGAAAAGAAGCAAGCATGGTTTCTCCTAAGTCAAGTTTCAACATGATAGTGTAGCGGTAAATAGTGGCCAAACTATGTGTCCATACAAGCATGCAAGTGTTCTCGAAAAAGATAAAAGGAAAGGTGACAAATAGTGGTTCCACATGTGTAATAGTTAATAGCTCCGCATAGATATAACCATCATGCTAAAATATTATCCAACTACATATGTATATAATCCCTGATTTATAACAGATCCCCAAAGTGGTACCCTCACATAGATGTGTCATCATGTCCAACAATTAATCCATTTATCCCACTTTTCGTAAGAATCTAAGTGCTAACATGGCATGTTAATGATCACTATTAAAATATTCCCAACATATTTCCAACATGCTATGTCCACAGAAATATGTTCACATCATAGGCTCACATTATTGTAATCTAAGCATGCAAGTCCAATTGGTGATCATTCAATATGTCCAATAATTAGGTCCTCTCTAATACACATAGTGGGCAAGTCGAAAGTCAAGGTATGCACAACCACCAACCTCTAAATGCGCAAACCAGAACTGTAGAAGCCCCCCTCACTGTCCAGCACTCTCTTCCTCGTAGAACAACCAAAATCTGCGAACCAAGGCACAAGAATCACAATCGGAACACAAACAAACCCCCAAAACAGCCATTTGCTGTTTTGGAAAACAGCACGGGAAAAAGCTTTAATTTCACCTGTGTACGAGCCTCCAAAAATCCCAGAAAAATCACGGTTGTGTTCCTCGCGTCGAGTACATGAAAAACGAGTATTTATACACCTTGATCCGATACTCGTAGGCCAAGATATAAATTGCACAATCCCTCGCTGTCCAAAAATCCACCACAGAAAAATAGGGTCAAATGTTGCCTCGGGAACCATGCCGAAAACCCAAAATGGAGCAAGGCGGTCAACATAAAAATCGAAGACCTACCTCTTAGGAACCCGTTGCAGCAAAAATCGTCAAAAACGATGGTCAGAGTAAGCCAAGGGAGCCTGCGCACCGAAACGCGATGAAGGGGATAACTGGTGAAGGAAAGTCGCACTGCGCCGAAATGGTGCAAACCTCGAAGTACGTGCCACCAAAAAATCTCAAACTTCTCCATGAGATGCAGCAGCCCAAGAGGAAGAACTTTCGTATACAACTCTCGGAGAGAGGAAGCCCAGAAGAAGCCCGAAACCATCCTTGAATTCGGCCTTATATAGGCCCAACTCAACAATTGAGAAAATACCCGGGCTGTCCCCACTTTCGGGCGCCCGGAAAGTTTCGGGCGCAAACAGTGCACCCGACCCGCTAATCGCAGGCCATTCGACCACCGCTCGAAACCCTGAGATCGCGCCACGTGTCACATAACAGCAAACACCGAAACCCGCCACTCCCCTCGCGCCACGTGGCCCACGCCGGTCAGAGGGGTGGGTGGCGGCCGCCACGTGGCGCCCGCGTGCGCAACGTCGGCGCCGTGGCCGCCACGCCAACCGGCGCCCGCCCACCGCCACCTGCCGCCGCCGCCTGACACCCGCACGCGCACAGTGACGCGCCCAATCCCCGCGTGCCACGTGTCAGATCCCAGCGTCCGCTGCGACCGGTGCACACTCTCCGTGCACCCGCCGAGCCACAAACTGCCACGTGTCCTCCCCCGGTCCACCGTACACCCCGTGCCACTCCGTGAACCGCGCCTTGCGAACCGGCCAACCAGGAGCCGCCACGTGTCCTACCCTCCGATGCACGCCGGCCCCGTGGACCGCGCGCCCGCCCGCGCGCCCGCGTGCCTGCCCGCGCCCGCGCGCCTGCCCGAGCCCGCGCCGCCGCGCTCCGCCGCTGCCCGCCGACCGCCGGAACAGTGCACAATGCCTCGAAAACCGTGTTTTCGCATCCGGGCTCCAAAAAATACAAATAAATAGTCCATTTTCACCGTTTTCGCGCGCTGAGTCCAAATCCGGTGTCCGATTTGCCAAATTCCACTTCTAAAATTTGTCGAAGGCAACCAAATGCCCGATCTTAATTCGAATTTTCGCGCTGAATCCAAATCTTGGGTCCGATTCGCGCACAATCACCTCTAACACCCATCATAGGCATCCAGAAGCTGCGGTTCACACTGCAAAAGCCATGCAGAGATCCGGGTCCTCATAGTTAACTTCCTAATCTTGATCTAATTTGTGTGAGATTAATTGTTGTCAGTTATCTCCTGACTCTCGTTATGTGAAAATCGTGTTGGTTACTGTTCTCTCTTTATTTCCAAATGAGAAAACTTGCATGCTTGTACAATCTTGGTTTATGCCATGTTAGCATTTAACCTCCTATGCGATGGATTATTATATTGGGATATCATGCTCTAATGGGTGTAAGAACACTGTTAGATGCCTTTCTTTTATTCTACATGTGGACACTTGCATGCTTGTATGGACATCTAGATAGGCGACCTTTTCCTGCTACACTATCATGCTGGAATTTGACTTAGGAGATACCATGATTTATACTTTTCTCTTTTTCATTTTAGACTCTAGGTATTTGTAGCTCATGCGCGAGCAGGGGGTTTTGGGATAGTGTAGACAGATTCTTGGGATCTAGGACAGGTTGGCTTGAGGGCAGTGTATTGCGGCTACCGCGGACTTTGGGCAGTTGACCGGATGGTGACTTGTGCATCAGATTAGGGATGACAGGTCGGGCTTGATTTGGGGGATTTGTGGGATATTACGGCGACTGTAGACTTTGGGCGGCCGACCGGGTATTTACAGTTGCATCAGATTGGGGGGATCGAGCTTTCTTTAGTGGATGGTTTTTCCCACTTGATTAGAGTCATGATCCAGTCCTGCTATATCAGGTTACTTATGGCTACTTATTTTACTCGTGTGGGTCGCTCCCCTCGAGTGCCACTCCGGAGTGTGCGACAGGCAGGCTTTGAATCATTGAGACTCATTTTTGCATCGGTGTTATGCATAGGCTGGCATACCCGATGCGGCAGGCAGAGCAGGCAGTACCTGTTGGGTTATATGTAATAAGGATCTAAATAGGGGAAAAACACCTAGAGGGGGGTGAATAGGTGTAAACGCATAAACACTCAAAAAATCGTTGCGATAAAAACCCAATGCGGAAATAAAAATAATACGCAAGATTTTTACGTGGAAAACTCCATCACCGGAGTAAAAAACCACGGGACCGATAACACGGCAGAAATCCACTAGAATTAAAACACGTACAAGGTGATTTACCGTACACACTTACGACTCAACCTTTTCCATACGCTCCTAGAGGATCTTCTCCGCTCGCTCCGCGACGCTTCTCGAATCCACGATCTGCGCCCAACGCCGAATCCACGGCGTCCAACGTCGAATCCACGACGTCCGACCGAATCCACGGTCTTCACCCAATAGCACCCTTCGAATCCACGAACGTGCCTCACTCCGAATCCACGAGAGCGGTTGAACCTTGAATCCACAAGGACACGCGAATCCACGCGCCGATTTTTGGGGTAAATCGTTGTTTTAGGGTGGTGATGATCCGCCGAATACTTAGATCAAAGATAGATCGGAAATACCATCTAAGTATTCATTAGTTTGATTCAACTCAAGATGTGAGTATGAAAACCTAGAATCAAACTAATCAATATAGATGAAGAAACATAGAGTATTCTCTAATGATTTCCTTTTTTCTCTATATGTGGATCTATAGCCGTAAAAGATGATATATGAAAATGACGGCTATTGACTATGTGGATTACCCTAGAAAAAGAATCATAGGGTCTATTTATAGGTTAGAAACCCTAGGAAGGAGATAAGAATCAAAAACCTAACAATTCTGGAAATTTTACGGACGGCGATCCGGATCGTCATAGCTGTGATCCGGATCGTCATAACGATTCAGCCAATTCCAGAAAAACGAAGGTTCGGGATCCGGATCGAAGTGCTTGATCCGGATCGTTCATACAGTTCACCAAACATCAACGTTCGGGATCCGGATTGCGAAGCCTGATCCGGATCGTTCAAGGAAGATGGTAAACTCAACGTTCGGGATCCGGATCAAGAGACTACGATCCGGATTGAACTGATGTATGAACGAACCACCTTCGGGATCCGGATCGAACAACCTGATCCGGATCCTGAACATGTCCCAAGTCCAGTTTTTGATTTTTATTCAATGAAAGATTCTTCCAAGTGTTTCTACACTACAAGAAGTATTCGGATCACACAAAATCTTAGGTTAAACATACCTGATCCTTTTGAATTCTTCTTTCTTGAGATTGAGTTAAATGATCCAACTTTCTTCACCTTCAATCTTCAAGACTTGAGACTTTCACGAAACTACGCCAACTCAAATTCCGTAACAATCTCCCCCTTTGGCGGTTTCGTGACAAAACACAGATCCACTAAAGAAAATTCAAAAAGATATTTTTGTTGCTATCACCATACAACAAAAATTTACAATGGAGATCCAAAATACAATACATGAGTTAAACTCCTAAAACAGACTCTAGACTTAGACATCTGTACTCTCTGCAAAAAGAAATCATTCTTGCCAAAAGAAATCGTTAGATACCTCAAGAATTTTATATCATTCAAAAAACCACAAACAGAGATGAAGTTTATACTCATTAATACTTACCATGACATTTATACATTCAGATATGTAAACAGATCATAGTTAAAACACCAACATATCCTTTTTGCAATCAAAAACCAAATGTCATGAACATGTTTGTGAACATCAACTTGTTAGTTATATTACATGCCCAAATAGTTAGCAAATAGTTAGTCGAGGCATGCATTCAACCAAATAGAAAACCCAAAAGTTGAAGTTCAACTTACCGTTCAACTTACCTTTCAAGTTGAGGTTATACTTACCTTGATATTTCATCATTCATTGTTCAAAGTTCTCTCTAACTCTCTCCCCCTTTTTGTCACAAAACAAAGCCAAAATGTAGTTAAGACTACGAAATGTTAGGAGAGTGAAAAGTTCCAATAAAATGTAAAACCTGAGAACTAAGCTAAAGTAAGTATAAAACTAAATCCTAAAATCAAAATCCTGCACAAAAAGAAAAAGGAAGATGCAGTTCAGTCGGAGGAGTCTGAGCTGGTACAACTCAGCTTGCTCAAAATCCCTTTAAGCATTGTCGAAATAGTTGAACACTTCTTCTTGATCTTCTTGTGTTCAGAGGAAATTTTCTGAAGTTCTTTCGATGTCCTCTCTTGTGCAGCAGAGAGTCTTTGTTGTTCCTGGCGAAGCGATTCTAATTCAGCAGCGTCTGTACCCTGTCTTTTCGAGTGAGATGGATGCTGTCTAGAAGCAGATGGTGCATCCAATCCCTTAACCCATGGAGATTCAGTTTGTAGAACCCCAGAGAGTGAGCGAGCTCTAGTAAGAGGCCTACTATGATAACTTTCACTTCTTAGGACATTCTTTCGTCTTGTATATTGCTTAGTTGTTGATGCAGATTTCATTAGCCTTTTGCCTTTGACAGATTTCCTGTCTTCCTCATCAATCTTCTGTTGAACATCTTTGAAGAATTCATCCCATTCTTCCGTATCGTACTCTGAGCTGTCCTCCCTGCCTTCGGTTGCCTTATCTTCTGTTGAAACATCCGGTCTCTTGTGCACCATTGTGACCAGTAACAGGATAAACAAAGAGAGTGCCAATGATTCTAGTGCTTTAAGTTTAGAGAAATTGTCCTGTGAAAAACCAACTCAAGAACACATGAAAAATTGTTAATTTTCAAAAATTTAAAAAATTGTACCCAAACAATCATAATCATGTAGAGAAGCCAAGAATCACATTAGTTTTGCAAAAGGACTCATAAAAATAGATCAATTGCATGATTTTCGAAAATCCTTATTATATGCCCTAAAACAGAATTTTTAGAAATCGAAGCCTAAAAAACTCATTAATCAGGTAAATACCTAGCATATAATCAAAACTAATCTACCCAGAGTTCTTATTTCAAAAGAAATTTGATCAAAAACCATCCACAAACAAAGTTGATCCAAGAAATTCATCACGTTTGAGGAGGAAAAGAGAAAAACGGTGAAAAACCGAGATTTTGATCAATAAAACTTACTTGAAGTTGAAGAACTTGAGTTTGAAAGCTTCCGGGAAGGATGAAATCTAGAGAGAGAGGCTCTGGAAACTTTGGAACAAAAGATTGGAGTAAAGAAATAAAAAACCCCTTTCGATCTTTATAAAACCTAGCCGCGATCCGGATCAGTTAATAACTGCGATCCGGATCGGCTACCCGCAGTGAGAAACTGCGTTCGGGATCCGGATCGGCAGATACAATCCGGATCGTCAGCCCGCAGAAGAATTCCTGCGTTCGGGATCCGGATCATCTAGCCCGATCCGGATCGGCCCCAACTTTTCTTAGAAAATTTCAGAGAAATTCAGGAAAAACCAGAAAAAGATTGTAAGCGCAAATGTGTATCAACTTTAAAACAAAAATCATCGTTCATACAACAAGAATTAGATTATGCCAAATCTATCAATAATATCCAAAAATGAAACGAAAATTTACAAAAATTAAATCCCTTAAAGTTGAACACCTTCAATTACATCTAACTTGATCTTATGAGTAATGCCTTTATCAAATCATCAATTCAGTAAAGAAAATGAATACAAAGATCAATAGATGTTTGAAATCCCAAATATAATAGATAATGTATCTAGACAATCTGTTGAAGAGAGTGGCTCTTTGAGCATCTTTCATTAAAAAACCCACCTTATACCAACCTTGAAATTTGACAGAGTCAAGTATTTCAACATGCATTTTACTTAATCAAAAATTTGAACAACCATGCTTGGTATACATGTGGTAGCTGCACACAGTACTCGGACGACCGAGGTGGTAGCTCTTTCCTCCATGTGGTGGTAGTTTTCACACTCCTCATTGGGATGTAACTCTTTCCACATCTTTTGAGCATTTACCTTTTCTATGACTCCCCCTCAAGTGGCTATCAATTATTTAAGATATAAAGTATTCAACCAAATATTGATCTCGATTTCATACTCGACTAAGCAGTCAAATAAGATAATGACTATACCAAGAGATCATAGAGAGAGAGAAATTGACTTTGATCACTTAGAAGATGATTTAATTAACATAAATGATCATTGCAACAGTGAAATATTATGATGGCAAAAGCATAATAAATTTCTAAATGTGCGAAAAGATGCAATTAAAGTCAATTATGATCTATGCTCAATTAATGTCCTATGTACAAACATAGATAATGAACAAAACAAAAACAAATACAAAACCTATCCTAAGCAAAGATTTCAAAAAGAAGATTATTTCAAGGAAAGCATCCCAATTGCTTTTCGTAAATGAATAAAACGTTTTTGATCCAAAGGTTTTGTTAGAATGTCAGCTAATTGATCCTCAGTTGAAATATATGAAAGTTGAAGAGTATTTGATTCAACTAGCTCTCTAAGAAAATGATATCTAAGTTCAATATGTTTTGTTCTAGAGTGCAACACAGGGTTTTTAGAAATGTTAATTGCACTTGTGTTGTCACAAAGAATTGTTACCGAAGATGCTGAAATGCGGAAGTCGCTCAATACGCTTTTCATCCAAATGAGTTGAGTTGAGCAACTTCCAGCTGAAATGTATTCCGCTTCGGCAGTCGAGAGTGCTATGCAATTCTGCTTTTTACTGTGCCATGCAACAAGGCAATGGCCAAGATAGAAGCATGCACCACTCGTGCTTTTCCGATCATCCACTGATCCTGCCCAATCGGCATCTGAGTATCCAACAATATCCAAACTTGTTCCCATAGGATACCAAATTCCGAAATTAATTGATCCTTTGATATACCGGATGATCCTTTTCACCGCTTTCAGGTGAACCTCCTTTGGTGCTGATTGATATCTCGCGCAAATCCCAACACTAAAGGATATATCCGGGCGACTAGCCGTGAGGTAAAGTAGACTTCCAATCATACTTCGATACAGTTTCTCGTCTACATTCTCACTATGTGATTCACTTCCAAGTCCCTTGTGGCTAGTTCCCATTGGAGTCGGAAAATCTTTACAATTTTCTAGATCAAACTTTTTGACCAACTCCATTGCATACTTGGATTGACTCAAGTGAATACCTTCATCATTTTGTTTAATTTGCAATCCAAGAAATAAGTCAATTCGCCCATCATGGACATCTCAAATTCGCTTTCCATGGTCTCCGCGAATTTAGAAGCATCATTATCTCTTGTTGCGCCAAATACAATGTCATCGACATAGATTTGTGCTACAATGAAATTGTTTTGATAATGCTTCACAAAGAGAGTCCTGTCAGCTCCCCCTCGAGTATAGCCCTTCTCCAAAAGGTGCTTTGTTAACCTTTCGTACCATGCTCGCGGTGCTTGTTTCAGACCGTAAAGAGCCTTTTTCAAACGAAAAACATGGTTAGGTTGTTTATGATCTACAAAACCTTTCGGTTGAGCCACATAAACTTCCTCATTTAAAAACCCATTTAGAAATGCGCTCTTAACGTCCATTTGAAATAATTTGATTTTAAAATGACAAGCAATAGCAAACAGTATACGAATGGACTCGAGTCTAGCTACAGGGGCGAATGTTTCATCAAAGTCTATACCTTCTACTTGAGAGTAGCCTTGAGCAACTAATCGTGCCTTGTTCCTGATGATAGTACCATCCTCATTTTTCTTGTTCTTGAAGATCCATTTGGTACCTATCACATTGTGTTGCTTTGGAGGCTTCGTTAATTCCCAGACTTTGTTTCGCTCAAATTGATGGAGCTCTTCCTGCATTGCTTTAATCCAGTAGTCATCCTGAAGAGCTTCATCTATTTCTTTGGTTCGATTAAAGATACGTAGCAAGCGAATCCACAAACCAACTGCCTCCGAGTTCTAACTCCTTCTTGTGGATCTCCAATAATATTCGATTCCGGATGATCCTTGGAGATTCGTAACGTTTGTTGAAACGGAGTACTCGGAGATACATGAGATGATTCCTGCACATCAGATAAACTAGAAGAACCATTAGATGCATCATTAATATTGGAAGTATTATTATGAGAAGATGCACTAGCAGGAGAATCATCATCTAGAGAGATATCGAGGGTAGATTTTCCAGATTCAAAATGAAAGCTTCATCTACTTTAACATTTATAGATTCTACGATCGTCTTAGATTCAATGTTAAATACTCGATATGCTCTGCTATTCGTAGAATAACCCAAAAAGATCCCTTCATCACTTCGAGAGTCGAACTTTCCAAGATTTTCACGGTCACGTAAAATGTAACATCGACTCCCGAAGATACGAAAGTATTTGATATTGGGTTTTCTACTAAACCACAGCTCATATGGTGTATTTAAAGTTCCTGGGCGCAAGTAAACTCTATTAATGACATAGACAGCGGTGTTCACAGCTTCAGCCCAAAAATGTAGCGGTAAATTCCGGCTATGAAGCATCACACGCGCCATCTCTTGAACAACCCTGTTTTTGCGCTCAACAACACCATTCTGCTGAGGTGTATAGGGTGCCGAGAATTCATGTTTAATGCCATTTGAAGTACAAAAATCAATGAATTTTGAATTTATGAATTCTCCACCTCTATCACTTCTAACACGAATGATCTTTTCATTCTTTTCAATCATAATACGATGGCAAATCTCATGAAAAGAGTCAAACGTATCAGCTTTCTCTTTAAAAATGCTACCCAAGAAAACCGAGAGAAATCATCAACCAATAAAAAATGTACCATTTACCTCCCAAAGATGGTTGACGGGTCGGCCAAAAGAAAAGAATGAAGAAAATAGTCTACAAAACTATACAAGATTTAATCGAGAACGATAAAGACAAGGAGGGGTTTCACCTTTGCATACCCAAACCTTTGAGTTTTGGAGTATGTTGGCACAGGGTTGAGAGTTTTCCTTGATGAGACGTCTTGTAAGATTGATCTTTTTCTTTTGTCATCGTCTTGTTTGAAGTACTACCAATGTCCTTTTCTTTAGAAAAATCCTTCCTTTGAATTCCGGGAGTGAACTTATTGGTAGCAGTTGCAAGATGTGGTTGATTTGATCTTGAGCTCCAATCTCGCAATTTCTTCCAATGTGCCCTGCAAATTACAACGAAAACATACCTTTGTGCTTGACGATCTGAAGAGGATGAAGTAGGCTTGTTGTCGTTGTTGTCATGAATTCCGTGTCGGAGGAGGAGATACCGACTGAGGCACAAAGACTGTCCAACCGAACTAAAATTGTCTTCCAGTTCGATTGTATCCGAGGCCGAACCTTGTTTGTTTGACCAAGACCAAGAAGTTTATCCAACTTACTCCTTCCTAAAGAGAATTGCTGTAAGTCATCCTTGAGTTGGCAATGGTCTCTGTCATTTCCAATTTTTCCTGTCGGGCCTCGCCGTAGAGCTTCAAGAAATAGTTCGCTTTGTTCCACCATATCTATATAGTTCTTCTCGAGTTGCTCATTGGACTCTTGAAGGGAAACATTTTCTTTTATCGTTTTATCCCTTTCCACTTCAAGATCGGTCGAGAGAGAAGTTACCCTTTTTACTTCTTCTTCGAGATCCTGCAATCTCCCTCTCAACCCCTTGTTTTGCTTAGCCGGTTTCTTTAATCCCGTAAAGATCTGTGTAGGCTAGAGCAAACTTCACCTTCAATCATCCGATTCGTTGTCCGTTGCATTCTTTTCAACAGTGGGAGTTGGACATCGACTCAGATGTA
Source organism: Tillandsia leiboldiana (assembly GCA_029204045.2). NCBI lineage: Eukaryota > Viridiplantae > Streptophyta > Magnoliopsida > Poales > Bromeliaceae > Tillandsia > Tillandsia leiboldiana. The sequence continues at coordinate 47,626,831 of CM055060.1, read as the reverse complement.
TTTGCCATAAGCCATGAAGGGTGAGATACTGACGCGTGGAATGCGGTGGAGCTCTTTCTTCATCACCTCGAAGACGACTCATTTGACGTTGAGTTGTCATCCCAAGTGACGACTTTGCTCGCCTTCTTTTTTGCCGGATACTTG
>CM055060.1:47571075-47626587 GCA_029204045.2 Tillandsia leiboldiana | reverse complement strand
ACTATCCTGAACCCCTGCTCAAACCCCGAGCAACATGAACCAACCTGACTAAGAATAAGGAGAAAGAAGCAAGCATGGTTTCTCCTAAGTCAAGTTTCAAACATGATAGGTAGCGGTAAATATGGCCAAACTATGTGTCCATACAAGCATGCCAAGTGTTCTCGAAAAGATAAAAGGAAAGGTGACAAATAGTGGTTCCACATGTGTAATGTTAATATCTCCGCATAGATATACCCATCATGCTAAAATATTAGCCAACTACATATGTATATAATCCCTGATTTATAACAGATCCCCAAATGTTACCCTCACATAGATGTTCATCATTCCCACAATTAATCCATTTATCCCACTTTTCGAATAATCTAATTGCTAACATGGCATGTTTATGATCACTATTAAATATTCCCAACATATTCCAACATGCTATTCCACAAATATGTTCACATCATAGGCTCACATTATTGTAAATCTAAGCATGGCAAGTCCAATTGGTGATCATTCAATATGTCCAATATTAGGTCCTCTCTAATACACATAGTGGGCAAGTCGAAATCAAGGTATTCACAACCACCAACCTCTAAATGCGCAAACCAGAACTGTAGAACCCCCCTCACTGTCCAGCACTCTCTTCCTCGTAGAACAACCAAATCTGCGAACCAAGGCACAGAATCACAATCGGAACACAAACAAACCCCCAAAACAGCCATTTGCTGTTTTGGAAAACAGCACGGGAAAAGCTTTATTTCACCTGTGTACGAGCCTCCAAAAATCCCAGAAAAATCACGGTTGTGTTCCTCGCGTCGAGTACCATGAAAAACGAGTATTTATACACCTTGATCCGATACTCGTAGGCCAAGATATAAATTGCACAATCCCCGCTGTCCAAAATCCACCACAAAAAATAGGGTCAAATGTTGCCCTCGGGAACCATGCCGAAAACCCAAAATGGAGCAAGGCGGTCAACATAAAAATCGAAGACCTACCCTCTTAGGAACCCGTTGCAGCAAAATCGTCAAAAAACGATGGTCAGAGTAAGCCAGGGAGCCTGCGCACCGAAACGCGATGAAGGATAACTGGTGAAGGAAAGTCGCACTGCGCCGAAATGGTGCAACCCTCGAAGTACGTGCCACCAAAAAATCTCAAACTTCTCCATGAGATGCAGCAGCCCAAGAGAAAGAACTTTCGTATACAACTCTCGGAGAGAGGAAGCCCAGAAGAAGCCCGAAACCATCCTTAATTCGGCCTTATATAGGCCCAACTCAACAATTGAGAAAATACCCCGGCTGTCCCCACTTTCGGGCGCCCGTAAAGTTTCGGCGCAAACAGTGCACCCGACCCCTAATCGCAGGCCATTCGACCACCGCTCGAAACCCTGAGATCGCGCCACGTCACATAACAGCAAACACCGAAACCGCCACTCCCCTCGCGCCCACGTGGCCCACGCCGGTCAGAGGGTTGGTGGCGGCCGCCACGTGGCCCCCGCGTGCGCAACGTCGGCGCCGTGGCCGCCACGCCAACCGGCGCCCGCCCACCGCCACCTGCCGCCGCCGCCTGACACCCGCACGCGCACAGTGACGCGCCCAAATCCCCGCGTGCCACGTGTCAGATCCCAGCGTCCGCTGCGACCGGGTGCACACTCTCCGTGCACCCGCCGAGCCACAAACTGCCACGTGTCCTCCCCCGGTCCACCGTACACCCCGTGCCACTCCGTGAACCGCGCCTTGCGAACCGGCCAACCAGGAGCCGCACGTGTCCTACCCTCCTCCGATGCACGCCGCCCCGTGGACCGCGCGCGCGCTCCGCACCGCGCGCCGCGTGCCTGCCCGCGCCCGCGCGCCTCCCGGCGCCCGACCCCGTGCCCGCCGCGCTCCGCGCTCCCCGCTCGCCGCACCGACCGCCGGAACAGTGCACAATGCCTCGAAAACCGTGTTTTCGCATCCGGGCTCCAAAAAAATACAAATAAATAGTCCATTTTCACCGTTTTTCGCGCGCTGAGTCCAAATCCGTTGTCCGATTTGCCAAATTCCACTTCTAAAATTTGTCGAAGGCACCAAATGCCCGATCTTAATTCGAATTTTCCGCGCTGAATCCAAATCTTGGGTCCGATTCGCGCGCACAATCAACACTCACCTACTAACACCCATCATAGGCATCAGAAGCTGCGGTTCACACTGCAAGCCATGCAGAGATCCGGGTCCTCATAGTTAACTTCCTACTTCTAATCTTGATCTAATTTGTGTGAGATTAATTGTTGTCAGTTATCTCCTGACTCTCGTATGTGAAAATCGTGTTGGTTACTGTTCTCTCTTTATTTCCAAATGAGAAAACTTGCATGCTTGTACAATCTTGGTTTATGCCATGTTAGCATTTAACCTCCTATGCGATGGATTATTATATTGGGATATCATGCTCTAATGGGTGTAAGAACACTGTTAGATGCCTTTCTTTTATTCTACATGTGGACACTTGCATGCTTGTATGGACATCTAGATAGGCGACCTTTTCCTGCTACACTATCATGCTGGAATTTGACTTAGGAGATACCATGATTTATACTTTTCTCTCTTTTTCTCTTTTAGACTCTAGGTATTTGTAGCTCATGCGCGAGCAGGGGGTTTTGGGATAGTGTAGACAGATTCTTGGGATCTAGGACAGGTTGGCTTGAGGGCAGTGTATTGCGGCTACCGCGGACTTTGGGCAGTTGACCGATGGTGACTTGTGCATCAGATAGGGATGACAGGTCGGGCTTGATTTGGGGGATTTGTGGGTATTACGGCGACTGTAGACTTTGGGCGGCCGACCGGGGTATTACAGTTGCATCGATTGGGGGGGATCGAGCTTTCTTTAGTGGATGGTGTTCCACTTGATTAGAGTCATGATCCAGTCCTGCTATATCAGGTTACTTATGGCTACTTATTTTACTCGTGTGGGGTCGCTCCCCCGAGTGCCACTCCGGAGTGTGCGACAGGCAGGCTTTGAATCATTGAGACTCATTTTTTGGCATCGGTGTTATGCATAGGCTGGCATACCCCGATGCGGCAGGCAGAGCAAGGCAGTACACTGTTGGGTATAGGTAATAGGATCTAAATAGGGGAAAAACACCTAGAGGGGGGTGAATAGGTGTAAACGCATAACACTCAAAAAATCGTTGCGATAAAAACCCAATGCGGAAATAAAAATAATACGCAAGATTTTTACGTGGAAAACTCCATCACCGGAGTAAAAAACCACGGGACCGATAACCGGGCAGAAATCCACTAGAATTAAAACACGTACAGGTGATTTACCGTACACACGTACGACTCAACCTTTTCCATACGCTCCTAGAGGATCTTCTCCGCTCGCTCCGCGACGCTTCTCGAATCCACGATCTGCGCCCAACGCCGAATCCACGGCGTCCAACGTCGAATCCACGACGTCCGACCGAATCCACGTCTTCACCCAATAGCAACCCTTCGAATCCACGAACGTGCCTCACTCCGAATCCACGAGAGCGTTGAACCTTGAATCCACAAGGACACGCGAATCCACGCGCCGATTTTTGGGGTAAATCGTTGTTTAGGTGGTGATGATCCGCCGAATACTTAGATCAAAGATAGATCGGAAATACCATCTAAGTATTCATTAGTTTGATTCAACTCAAGATGTGAGTATGAAAACCTAGAATCAAACTAATCAATATAGATGAAGAAACATAGAGTATTCTCTAATGATTTCCTTTTTTCTCTATATGTGGATCTATAGCCGTAAAAGATGATATATGAAAATGACGGCTATTGACTATGTGGATTACCCTAGAAAAAGAATCATAGGGTCTATTTATAGGTTAGAAACCCTAGGAAGGAGATAAGAATCAAAAACCTAACAATTCTGGAAATTTTAACGGACGGCGATCCGGATCGTCATAGCTGTGATCCGGATCGTCATAACGATTCAGCCAATTCCAGAAAAAACGAAGGTTCGGGATCCGGATCGAAGTGCTTGATCCGGATCGTTCATACAGTTCACCAAACATCAACGTTCGGGATCCGGATTGCGAAGCCTGATCCGGATCGTTCAAGGAAGATGGTAAACTCAACGTTCGGGATCCGGATCAAGAGACTACGATCCGGATTGAACTGATGTATGAACGAACCACCTTCGGGATCCGGATCGAACAACCTGATCCGGATCCTGAACATGTCCCAAGTCCAGTTTTTGATTTTTATTCAATGAAAGATTCTTCCAAGTGTTTCTACACTACAAGAAGTATTCGGATCACACAAAATCTTAGGTTAAACATACCTGATCCTTTTGAATTCTTCTTTCTTGAGATTGAGTTAAATGATCCAACTTTCTTCACCTTCAATCTTCAAGACTTGAGACTTTCACGAAACTACGCCAACTCAAATTCCGTAACAATCTCCCCCTTTGGCGGTTTCGTGACAAAACACAGATCCACTAAAGAAAATTCAAAAAGATATTTTTGTTGCTATCACCATACAACAAAAATTTACAATGGAGATCCAAAATACAATACATGAGTTAAACTCCTAAAACAGACTCTAGACTTAGACATCTGTACTCTCTGCAAAAAGAAATCATTCTTGCCAAAAGTAATCGTTAGATACCTCAAGAATTTTATATCATTCAAAAACCACAAACAGAGATGAAGTTTATACTCATTAATACTTACCATGACATTTATACATTCAGATATGTAAACAGATCATAGTTAAAACACCAACATATCCTTTTTGCAATCAAAAACCAAATGTCATGAACATGTTTGTGAACATCAACTTGTTAGTTATATTACATGCCCAAATAGTTAGCAAATAGTTAGTCGAGGCATGCATTCAACCAAATAGAAAACCCAAAAGTTGAAGTTCAACTTACCGTTCAACTTACCTTTCAAGTTGAGGTTATACTTACCTTGATATTTCATCATTCATTGTTCAAAGTTCTCTCTAACTCTCTCCCCCTTTTTGTCACAAAACAAAGCCAAAATGTAGTTAAGACTACGAAATGTTAGGAGAGTGAAAAGTTCCAATAAAATGTAAAACCTGAGAACTAAGCTAAAGTAAGTATAAAACTAAATCCTAAAATCAAAATCCTGCACAAAAAGAAAAAGGAAGATGCAGTTCAGTCGGAGGAGTCTGAGCTGGTACAACTCAGCTTGCTCAAAATCCCTTTAAGCATTGTCGAAATAGTTGAACACTTCTTCTTGATCTTCTTGTGTTCAGAGGAAATTTTCTGAAGTTCTTTCGATGTCCTCTCTTGTGCAGCAGAGAGTCTTTGTTGTTCCTGGCGAAGCGATTCTAATTCAGCAGCGTCTGTACCCTGTCTTTTCGAGTGAGATGGATGCTGTCTAGAAGCAGATGGTGCATCCAATCCCTTAACCCATGGAGATTCAGTTTGTAGAACCCCAGAGAGTGAGCGAGCTCTAGTAAGAGGCCTACTATGATAACTTTCACTTCTTAGGACATTCTTTCGTCTTGTATATGCTTAGTTGTTGATGCAGATTTCATTAGCCTTTTGCCTTTGACAGATTTCCTGTCTTCCTCATCAATCTTCTGTTGAACATCTTTGAAGAATTCATCCCATTCTTCCGTATCGTACTCTGAGCTGTCCTCCCTGCCTTCGGTTGCCTTATCTTCTGTTGAAACATCCGGTCTCTTGTGCACCATTGTGACCAGTAACAGGATAAACAAAGAGAGTGCCAATGATTCTAGTGCTTTAAGTTTAGAGAAATTGTCCTGTGAAAAACCAACTCAAGAACACATGAAAAATTGTTAATTTTCAAAAATTTAAAAAATTGTACCCAAACAATCATAATCATGTAGAGAAGCCAAGAATCACATTAGTTTTGCAAAAGGACTCATAAAAATAGATCAATTGCATGATTTTCGAAAATCCTTATTATATGCCCTAAAACAGAATTTTTAGAAATCGAAGCCTAAAAACTCATTAATCAGGTAAATACCTAGCATATAATCAAAACTAATCTACCCAGAGTTCTTATTTCAAAAGAAATTTGATCAAAAACCATCCACAAACAAAGTTGATCCAAGAAATTCATCACGTTTGAGGAGGAAAAGAGAAAAACGGTGAAAAACCGAGATTTTGATCAATAAAACTTACTTGAAGTTGAAGAACTTGAGTTTGAAAGCTTCCGGGAAGGATGAAATCTAGAGAGAGAGGCTCTGGAAACTTTGGAACAAAAGATTGGAGTAAAGAAATAAAAAACCCCTTTCGATCTTTATAAAACCTAGCCGCGATCCGGATCAGTTAATAACTGCGATCCGGATCGGCTACCCGCAGTGAGAAACTGCGTTCGGGATCCGGATCGGCAGATACAATCCGGATCGTCAGCCCGCAGAAGAATTCCTGCGTTCGGGATCCGGATCATCTAGCCCGATCCGGATCGGCCCCAACTTTTTCTTTAGAAAATTTCAGAGAAATTCAGGAAAAACCAGAAAAAGATTGTAAGCGCAAATGTGTATCAACTTTAAACAAAAATCATCGTTTCATACAACAAGAATTAGATTATGCCAAATCTATCAATAATATCCAAAAATGAAACGAAAATTTACAAAAATTAAATCCCTTAAAGTTGAACACCTTCAATTACATCTAACTTGATCTTATGAGTAATGCCTTTATCAAATCATCAATTCAGTAAAGAAAATGAAATACAAAGATCAATAGATGTTTGAAATCCCAAATATAATAGATAATGTATCTAGACAATCTGTTGAAGAGAGTGGCTCTTTGAGCATCTTTCATTAAAAAACCCACCTTATACCAACCTTGAAATTTGACAGAGTCAAGTATTTCAACATGCATTTTACTTAATCAAAAATTTGAACAACCATGCTTGGTATACATGTGGTAGCTGCACACAGTACTCGGACGACCGAGGTGGTAGCTCTTTCCTCCATGTGGTGGTAGTTTTCACACTCCTCATTGGGATGTAACTCTTTCCACATCTTTTGAGCATTTTACCTTTTCTATGACTCCCCCTCAATTGGCTATCAATTATTTAAGATATAAAGTATTCAACCAAATATTGATCTCGATTTCATACTCGACTAAGCAGTCAAATAAGATAATGACTATACCAAGAGATCATAGAGAGAGAGAAATTGACTTTGATCACTCAGAAGATGATTTAATTAACATAAATGATCATTGCAACAGTGAAATATTATGATGGCAAAAGCATAATAAATTTCTAAATGTGCGAAAAGATGCAATTAAAGTCAATTATGATCTATGCTCAATTAATGTCCTATGTACAAACATAGATAAAGAACAAAACAAAAACAAATACAAAACCTATCCTAAGCAAAGATTTCAAAAAGGAGATTATTTCAAGGAAAGCATCCCAATTGCTTTTCGTAAATGAATAAAACGTTTTTGATCCAAAGGTTTTGTTAGAATGTCAGCTAATTGATCCTCAGTTGAAATATATGAAAGTTGAAGAGAATTTGATTCAACTAGCTCTCTAAGAAAATGATATCTAAGCTCAATATGTTTTGTTCTAGAGTGCAACACAGGGTTTTTAGAAATGTTAATAGCACTAGTGTTGTCACAAAGTATTGTTACCGAAGATGCTGAAATGCGGAAGTCGCTCAATACGCTTTTCATCCAAATGAGTTGAGTTGAGCAACTTCCAGCTGAAATGTATTCCGCTTCGGCAGTCGAGAGTGCTATGCAGTTCTGCTTTTTACTGTGCCATGCAACAAGGCAATGGCCAAGATAGAAGCATGCACCACTCGTGCTTTTCCGATCATCCACTGATCCTGCCCAATCGGCATCTGAGTATCCAACAATATCTAAACTTGTTCCCATAGGATACCAAATTCCGAAATTAATTGATCCTTTGATATACCGGATGATCCTTTTCACCGCTTTCAGGTGAACCTCCTTTGGTGCTGATTGATATCTCGCGCAAATCCCAACACCAAAAGATATATCCGGGCGACTAGCCGTGAGGTAAAGTAGACTTCCAATCATACTTCGATACAGTTTCTCGTCTACATTTTCACTATGTAATTCACTTCCAAGTCCCTTGTGGCTAGTTCCCATTGGAGTCGGAAAATCTTTACAATTTTCTAGATCAAACTTTTTGACCAACTCCATTGCATACTTGGATTGACTCAAGTGAATACCTTCATCATTTTGTTTAATTTGCAATCCAAGGAAATAAGTCAATTCGCCCATCATGGACATCTCAAATTCGCTTTCCATGGTCTCCGCGAATTTAGAAGCATCGTTATCTCTTGTTGCGCCAAATACAATGTCATCGACATAGATTTGTGCTACAATGAAATTGTTTTGATAATGCTTCACAAAGAGAGTCCTATCGGCTCCCCCTCGAGTATAGCCCTTCTCCAAAAGGTGCTTTGTTAACCTTTCGTACCATGCTCGCGGTGCTTGTTTCAGACCGTAAAGAGCCTTTTTCAAACGAAAAACATGGTTAGGTTGTTTATGATCTACAAAACCTTTCGGTTGAGCCACATAAACTTCCTCATTTAAAAACCCATTTAGAAATGCGCTCTTAACATCCATTTGAAATAATTTGATTTTAAAATGACAAGCAATAGCGAATAGTATACGAATGGACTCGAGTCTAGCTACAGGGGCGAATGTTTCATCAAAGTCCATACCTTCTACTTGAGAGTAGCCTTGAGCAACTAATCGTGCCTTGTTCCTGATGATAGTACCATCCTCATTTTTCTTGTTCTTGAAGATCCATTTGGTACCTATCACATTGTGTTGCTTTGGAGGCTTCGTTAATTCCCAGACTTTGTTTCGCTCAAATTGATGGAGCTCTTCCTGCATTGCTTTAATCCAGTAGTCATCCTGAAGAGCTTCATCTATGTTCTTTGGTTCGATTAAAGATACGTAGCAAGCGAATCCACAAACCAACTGCCTCCGAGTTCTGACTCCTTCTTGTGGATCTCCAATAATATTCGATTCCGGATGATCCTTGGAGATTCGTAACGTTTGTTGAAACGGAGTACTCGGAGATATATGAGATGATTCCTGCACATCAGACAAACTAGAAGAACCATTAGATGCATCATTAATATTGGAAGTATTATCATGAGAAGATGCACTAGCAGGAGAATCATCATCTAGAGAGATATCGAGGGTAGATTTTCCAGTTTCAAAATGAAAAGCTTCATCTACTTTAACATTTATAGATTCTACGATCGTCTTAGATTCAATGTTAAATACTCGATATGCTCTGCTATTCGTAGAATAACCCAAAAAGATCCCTTCATCACTTCGAGAGTCGAACTTTCCAAGATTTTCACGGTCACGTAAAATGTAACATCGACTCCCGAAGACACGAAAATATTTGATGTTGGGTTTTCTACTAAACCACAGCTCATATGGTGTATTTAAAGTTCCTGGGCGCAAGTAAACTCTATTAATGACATAGACAGCGGTGTTCACGGCTTCAGCCCAAAAGTGTAGCGGTAAATTCCGGCTATGAAGCATCACACGCGTCATCTCTTGAACAACCCTGTTCTTGCGCTCAACAACACCATTCTGCTGAGGTGTATAGGGTGCCGAGAATTCATGTTTAATTCCATTTGAAGTGCAAAAATCAATTAATTTTGAATTTATGAATTCTCCACCTCTATCACTTCTAACACGAATGATCTTTTCATTCTTTTCAATCATAATACGATGACAAATCTCATGAAAAGAGTCAAACGTATCAGCTTTCTCTTTTAAAAATGCTACCCAAGAAAACCGAGAGAAATCATCAACCAATAAAAAGATGTACCATTTACCTCCCAAAGATGGTTGGCGGGTCGGCCAAAAGAAAAAGAAGGAAAGAAAGTAGTATACATAAACTACACAAGATTTAATCGAAGAACGATTAAAGACAAGGAGGGGTTTCACCTTTGCATACCCAAACCTTTTGAGTTTTGGAGTATGTTGGCAATGGTTGAGAAGTTTTCCTTGATGAAGACGTCTTGTAAGATTGGTCTTTTTCTTTTGTCATCGTCTTGTTTGAAGTACTACCAATGTCCTTTTCTTTAGGAGAATCCTCCTTTGAATTCCATGGAGTGAACTTATTGGTAGCAGTTGCAAGATATGGTTGATTTGATCCTTGAGCTCCCATCTTGCAATTTCTTCCAATGTGCCCTGCAAAATTACAACAAAAACATACCTTTGTGCTTGACGATTCTGAAGAGGAAGAAGTAGGCTTGTTGTCGTTGGTTGTCATGATTTCCGGTGTCGGAGAAGGAGATACCGACTGAGGCACAAAGACTGTCCCAACCGAACTAAAATTGTCTTCAGTTCGATTGTATCCGAGGCCGAACTTGTTTGTTTGACCAAGACCAAGAAGTTTATCCAACTTACTCCTTCCTAAAGAAAATTGCTGTAAGTCATCCTTGAGTTGGCAAATGGTCTCTGTCATTTCCAATTTTTCCCGTCGGGCCTCGCCGTAGAGCTTCAAGAAATAGTTCGCTTTGTTCACCATATCTATATAGTTCTTCTCGAGTTGCTCATTGGACTCTTGAAGGGAAATATTTTCTTTTATCAGTTTATCCCTTTCCACTTCAAGATCGGTCGAGAGAGAAGTTACCCTTTTTACTTCTTCTTCGAGATCCTGCAATCTCCCTCTCAACCCCTTGTTTTGCTTAGCCGGTTTCTTTAAATCCCGTAAAGATCTGTGATAGGCTAGAGCAAATTCTTCACCTTCAGAATCATCCGATCCGTTGTCCGTTGCGTTCTTTTCAACAGTGGAGTTGGACAACGACTCAGATGTATTTGCCATAAAGCACATGAAGGGTGAAGATACGGACGCGTGGAATGCGGTGGAGCTCTTTTCTTCATCACTCGAAGACGACTCATTTGACGTTGAGTCGTCATCCCAAGTGACGACTTGCATCGCCTTCTTCTTTGCCGGATACTTGTTAGGACACTCCGTTGCAATGTGGCCGTAGCCTCGACATTTGAAGCATTGTAGTTGTCCTTCTGAACTTTTCTTATCCTTTGAGAAGTTCTCTTGCTTTCTTGACTTGTAACCTGAAGTACCCTTGCCTTTGTTCGACTTTCCGAAGGATGGAGATTTGCTTGAATTACCCCTTCGAAAGTTGCGGCGAAACTTCCTTGTCAAGAGAGCGAGCTGCTTCTCAAATTCCTCCATAGAAAGGTTCTCGTCATCGTCTGAGGAGGACGTATCCGCGTCTTCTTCCTTAGTTGTTTTCAACGCATAACCTGAAGACTTAGAAGTGGATGCCTTTCCAGAAGAATTGTTAGTAGTAAATGTCATTTCATAAGTTTGTAATGAACCAACTAATTCTTCTACACGTATTTCGTCCGGGTGTTTAATAGTTTCAATGGCAGTAACCTTTGGGCGAAATCGTTCAGGAAGAGTTCTTAAGATTTTTCTTACAATCTTAAATTCTGGAATCTTCTCTCCCAGATTAGCACATGAGTTTACGATGTCTTGCAATCGTGTATAGTAGTCCGTGAAAGATTCATTTTCTGCCATTAAGATAGAGTCAAACTTGCTCGTAAGCATTTGCAGTTTCTGAATCTTCACGAGGTTAGTTCCCTCATGTGTAACCTGAAGAACATCCCAGATTTCTTTCGCAGTCTCACATGCCGAGACGCGAGAGAATTCAGTTTGAGATAAGGCATTAAAGATAGCATTAATTCCCTTGCCATTGTAAGAAGATGAATCTAACTCTTCCTTGGTCCATTTCGACCTAGGTTTTAAGGTGCGAACATCACCAATAAATTCAGTTGGATTAGTCCATCCTAATTCAATCGATTGCCACACCCGTTCGTCGATGGAAATTAAAAAGGCTTTCATCCGTACTTTCCAGTACGCATAATTTGTTCCATCGAAGAACGGGGGTCGGTTGATGTTTCCACCTTCAACCATTGTTTACAACCCTATTCCCGCTCTGATACCACTTGTTGGGTTATATGTAATAAGGATCTAAATAGGGGAAAAACACCTAGAGGGGGGTGAATAGGTGTAAACGCATAAACACTCAAAAAATCGTTGCGATAAAAACCCAATGCGGAAATAAAAATAATACGCAAGATTTTTACGTGGAAAACTCCATCACCGGAGTAAAAAACCACGGGACCGATAACACGGCAGAAATCCACTAGAATTAAAACACGTACAAGGTGATTTACCGTACACACTTACGACTCAACCTTTTCCATACGCTCCTAGAGGATCTTCTCCGCTCGCTCCGCGACGCTTCTCGAATCCACGATCTGCGCCCAACGCCGAATCCACGGCGTCCAACGTCGAATCCACGACGTCCGACCGAATCCACGGTCTTCACCCAATAGCACCCTTCGAATCCACGAACGTGCCTCGCTCCGAATCCACGAGAGCGGTTGAACCTTGAATCCACAAGGACACGCGAATCCACGCGCCGATTTTTGGGGTAAATCGTTGTTTTAGGGTGGTGATGATCCGCCGAATACTTAGATCAAAGATAGATCGGAAATACCATCTAAGTATTCATTAGTTTGATTCAACTCAAGATGTGAGTATGAAAATCTAGAATCAAACTAATCAATATAGATGAAGAAACATAGAGTATTCTCTAATGATTTCCTTTCTTCTCTATATGTGGATCTATAGCCGTAAAAGATGATATATGAAAATGACGGCTATTGACTATGTGGATTACCCTAGAAAAAGAATCATAGGGTCTATTTATAGGTTAGAAACCCTAGGAAGGAGATAAGAATCAAAAACCTAACAATTCTGGAAATTTTACGGACGGCGATCCGGATCGTCATAGCTGTGATCCGGATCGTCATAACGATTCAGCCAATTCCAGAAAAACGAAGGTTCGGGATCCGGATCGAAGTGCTTGATCCGGATCGTTCATACAGTTCACCAAACATCAACGTTCGGGATCCGGATTGCGAAGCCTGATCCGGATCGTTCAAGGAAGATGGTAAACTCAACGTTCGGGATCCGGATCAAGAGACTACGATCCGAATTGAACTGATGTATGAACGAACCACCTTCGGGATCCGGATCGAACAACCTGATCCGGATCCTGAACATGTCCCAAGTCCAGTTTTTGATTTTTATTCAATGAAAGATTCTTCCAAGTGTTTCTACACTACAAGAAGTATTCGGATCACACAAAATCTTAGGTTAAACATACCTGATCCTTTTGAATTCTTCTTTCTTGAGATTGAGTTAAATGATCCAACTTTCTTCACCTTCAATCTTCAAGACTTGAGACTTTCACGAAACTACGCCAACTCAAATTCCGTAACAGTACCAGTGTTTACTGGTGGTCGGATTGGGTTTATTCAGGCAGGCATTCATTTACTGATGCATACATTTAGCTATACTTCTTGGCACGGCATTTAGAGGTATACTAGTGGTAGCTTTCTTTTATCAGCAGTTCTGTTTATAGCTTACCACCTCTCTTATTCCTTTTCTTGCCTCCGGTCGACTTAGTGGGTACGTCGGGGTTTGAGGTTTTACCCACAGGGGGAGGCTACTGGTTTTACTAGTGGTTCTCACCCCCATTGTTGTTTTTCCCCTTTCCTCCCTTTGTTTTGCAGTGTCTGCTGTAGGAGTTGCGGATCTTTCGGTTGACGGTTCCAGGCGAAGGAGTCGCGAGATAGATCCCTACCAGTGTTGATTTCTACAATGGGATAGATGTACCAACCCGGATTGTGGGTTTCATTGTACACAGTTGTATTTTATTATTTCAGTTTATCTCCCTTTTTGGATTTATAGATGTTGTATAGGTGGCTTTTACTTGTATTACAGTTTCGGTGGACCGGATTATTGTATCATTATTTATGGGAGATGGATATTGTACTTTATTTTTCAGTTGTACCGTGATTCAGATTCTCAATACAGCAGTTTTTCTTCAGCTCTGATATCCATTTAGTTGTTAGATGATACTTTGCAGGTTGGACGCTTCGCCTATGCGGGGTTTCGCATAGGTGGCGGATCTGTTGGCGAGCCCGGGTCGCAGTTTCGACCCCCGGGGCGTGACATGGCTAATGCTTATGAGGTTAGTCTTAAGGCTTTCAACAAACAAGACATTGTTCAAATCAGGGCCATCTGGAATGGCAATGGTTCCTTTGCCAACAATTTTTGATGATCGTCCATCTCCAAAAACTACATGTCCTCCGGAGGTTTTCTCAAGGGTTTGAAAAACGTTTTTATCTCTGGTCATGTGGCATGAGCAACCACTATCCAGATACCAAGACGAATTGTCATACGCATAAAGTGATGTATGAATGACAAGACAAGGGAAGACTTCACCTTTGCGCACCCAAACCTTGCAAGTTTTGGGAATACGTCGACAATGATTGTGACATTGATTTCCTTGGTGAGTGCGTCTTGTTCGTTTGATCACTTTTCTTTGGAATCCATGATGACGTCGTCTTGTTAGGTGTACTACCAAGGTTCTTTTCCTTTGAAAGATTCTTCTTTGATTTCTGGGGGATGAACTTGTTGGTAGTTATTGCAAGAGGCGCTTGATTTGATCGCTTCGCTCCATTCTTGCAATTGCGTCTTAGGTGCCCTGCAAAACCACAACGAAAACATACCTTTGTACATGTTGAACCCGAAGTAGGTGAGGTAGGCTTGTTTACGTTGGATGCGGTGATTTTCGTCGGAGGAGGAGAAACCGACTGGGGCACAAAGACCGTTTCACTCGAACTTGGATCATTGCTGGTTCGAGTGTATCCAAGACCCAACCGATTCGTTTGACCGAGACCAAGCAACTTGTCCAACTTGCTCCTTCCAGAAGAAAATCGCTTCAAATCATCCTTAAGTTAGAATATGGTCTTCGTCATCTCCAATTTTTCTTGTCGAGTCTCGAAGTAGAGCTTCAAGAAGTAGTTAGCTTTTTCCACCAGTTTGATGTGCTCCTTCTCGAAATGCTCGTTCTTCTCTTGAAGGGAAACATTGATTTTAACCAGATTATCCTTTTCCACTTCAAGAGCGTTTGAGAGAGAAGTTGCTTCTTTAGATTGTTCTTCAAGATCCCGCAATCTTCTTCTCAAACTCTTGTTTTGCTTTGCCAATTTCTTTGAATCCTTTAATAGTTTATGGTAGGCAAAAGCAAAGTCTTCACCTTCGGAGTCGCTCGGTTCATCGTCCGTTGCATTCTTTTCATCCAAGGTGTTGGACAATGAACCAGAGGAAGTCGCTGAAAAGCACATGTAAGGTGAAGTTGTGGACGCGTGGAATGCTGTGGCGTTATCGTCCTCATCACTGGAAGATGACTCATTGGTAGTGGAAGTGTCATCCCAAGTGACGTCTTGCATAGCCTTCTTCTTTGACGGATTCTTGTTGGGACATTCCGTTGAAATGTGGCCATAACCTTGGCACTTGAAACATTGAATTTGTCCCTCAGAGTTCTT
Organism: Tillandsia leiboldiana; assembly: GCA_029204045.2. NCBI lineage: Eukaryota > Viridiplantae > Streptophyta > Magnoliopsida > Poales > Bromeliaceae > Tillandsia > Tillandsia leiboldiana. The sequence goes on along the minus strand of CM055060.1, from coordinate 47,611,188 downwards.
CTTGTCCTTTGAAGAACCCTCTTGCTTTCTTGACATAAAGCTTGAAGATCCTTTGCCTTTCTTGGACTTAACGAAGGATGAGGATTTAGTTGAATTTCCCCTTCGAAAGTTTCGGCAAAATTTCCTCGTCAAGAGTGCAAGTTGTTTCTCGAAATCCTCCATGGATAGATTATCATCAGCGTCTGAGGAGGATGAATCCGCGTCTTCTTCTTTTGTTGATTTCAATGCAAAACCTGAAGACTTAGAAGAGGAGGAAGGCTTTCCAGAAGAATAGTTAGTTGGAAAAGTCATTTCATACGTTTGAAGTGCACCAACTAATTCTTCTACTTTGATTTCGTCCGGGTATTTTATTGTTTCAATGGCTGCGACCTTAGGGCGAAATCTTTCTGGAAGAGTTCTCAAAATTTTTCTTACAACTTTTGATTCTGGAATTTTCTCTCCCAAGTTAGCACATGTATTAACGATATCTTCGAATCGTGTATAATAATCTGTGAACGATTCATTTTCTGCCATAAAAATTGAGTCAAATTTGCTAGTAAGCATTTGCAGTTTTTGATTCTTCACTAAACTTGTTCCCTCATGTGTAACTTGTAGAACATCCCAGATTTCTTTCGCAGTCTCACATGCCGAGACGCGAGAGAATTCGGTTTGCGACAAAGCATTAAATAAAGCGTTAATTCCTTTGCCGTTGTAAGAAAGATGCATCAATTTCTTCCTTAGTCCATTTCGACCTAGGTTTGATGGTGACAACATCGACAATAACCTCAGTAGGATTTGTCCATCCAAACTCAATTGATTGCCAAACCCGTTTATCGATGGAAATTAAAAACGCTCTCATGCGTACTTTCCAATATGCATAGTTTGTTCCATCGAAGAACGGTGGTAATTGATGTTTCCACCTTCAACCATTGTTTACAACCCTATTCCCACTCTGATACCACTTGTGGGTTATGGATAATATGGATCTGAATAGGGGAAAAACCACATAGAGGGGGGGTGAATAGGTGTAAACAATAAACACACTAAATCGTTGTGTAAAAACTAACCCAATGCGGAAAATAAATAAAGTACTCAAGATTTACGTGAAAAACTCCGTCACAGGAGTAAAAAACTATAGGACCGATAACACGGCGAAATCCACTAGAATTAAACACGTACAAGGTGATTTACCGTAACCCGACGACTCAACCTTTTCCATACGCTCCTAGTTGATCTTCTATGCTCGCTCCGAACGCTCCTCGAATCCACGATTTGCGTCCCAATGCCGAATCCACGACGTCCAACCGTATCCACGGTTTTCACCAATGCGGCACGCCTCGATCACATGAACGCGCCTCGCTCCGAATCCACGAGAGCGATCACACCCTGAATCCACAAGGCCACGCGAATCCTCGTGCCGATTCTTGGTAAAATCGTTGTTTTGTTTGGTGATGATCCTTCGAATACTTAGATCAAAGATAGATAAGGAAATACCATCTAAGTATTCTTCAATTTGATTCTACGAAAAATAGGTGTTTGAAAACCCTAGAATCAAATTGAACAATATAGATAAAGAAACATGAAAATAGATCGTGTTTTCCTTTCTTCTATATATGTGGATTTTCCTAATTTTCGGTCGTACCCTAAAAGATGAAAATTAAGGTTTGTTTATAGGTTAGAAATCTTTGGAAGGGGATAAGAATCAAAAACTGACTTAACAGAATTTTTCCCGCACGACGGTCCGGACTGGATTAAGTCTGATCCGGACTGTCGTCTTTTTAAGAAGATTTTCTGAAAAACGCAGTTCAGGGTCCGGACTGAAACAGGGGCGGTCCGGACTGTTCATGCAGTTTTGTAGAATTTAAGGTTCAGGGTTCGGACTGAAACAGGGGAGGTCCGGACTGAAAAACCGCATGAACTAAACTATTTTCGAGGTCCGGACTGAAACAGGGGAGGTCCGGACTGAAAAACCGCATGAACTAAACTATGTTCGGGGTCCGGACTGGATTGGTCTGATCCGGATCCTGAACATCCAACTTGTCCAGTTTTTGATTTTTATGCAATGAAAACTTATCCAAGTGTTTCTAAACTACTCAAATGTATTCGGATCACCAAAATTATTTAGTTAAACGTACCTGATCATTTCGAATGCATTCTTCTTGAGATTGGTGTAATTGATCCACAATTCTTCATCTTCAATCTTCAAGACTTATACCACTTCACGAAATACGCTAATACAAAATCCTTAACACCTCTAACATGGAGGGCGCAGTTCAACGACTGCGTAAACTCTCTGGCTCAAGGAGGCTCTCAAGTAGTCTCTCCATCACCACCAAACGCGATTCTGCCTCGAAGACTCCATACTCAATTCTGCGAATCGGGGTGGTTCATCTGCCAAAACTGGCTCAATCGATCGATGATGTCCCACAGCTCATCTACTGTCAACTGTCCACCCTGCCTCGGTGCCTCGGCACGAAACATCGGCACGGAGGGGGGCTACTCAGTGCTCCGACAACTGTGTCACCTAAACCAGCTGCCCACTCCGCCGCTGATATGCCTGTAACAATCCTGTCATCTGGGTCCGGAGCTCACTGACCTCAATCTGGGTATCCGGCCCACATCTAACCGCTCAGGCTCCACTACTACGACAGGGTGCACACGGGTCAAAACCCAACGTCAGGGAGACACCGCTCACCACGACAAAACTGCAACTCAGCACACATCAAACACTCGACCAAATCCAGCGAAAGTCAAGAGCATGTCACCCGTTCCACAGTATTATGTTGTTTGCTCCCAACATAATCACTTAAGAGAATAAACACGCCGATCACTCATCCCGTCCCCTGGGAGAGGTATAAAACTCAATCAGGATTCTCGCTATTAATAACGGCTCTCATGAAGTCATCCAAGGGTCAAACCACATGCCTAGGGTTTCTAAGTCCACCATGACCTACTTCCTAGGCTCTGATACCACTCTAATCTGTCACGCCCCGGGGTCGAAACTGCGACCCGGGCTCGCCAACAGATCTGCCACCTATACAAAAACCCCGCATAGACGAAGCGTCCAACCTGCAAGGAAATATATACAGCTAAATAGATATCAGAGCTATAAAATAAACTGCTGTAAATCTCACATCCATCCACTGTACAACTGGAAATAACGATACAATATCCATCTCCCATAAATGATCAGCATACAATATCCTCTGGTACAAAACCAAGAACTCAACTGGGAGGAAACTAAAATAAATAATACATCAGTGTACAGGCTCTCAGTACAAGTCAGATCCTCACAATACAATAGTCTCTCAAAAATGGAAATAAAAAAATAACTAATCTACTGACTGTACTATAGATCTCCAATGTGGGGTACGGCTACTCTCCAAAGACAGGTAGGGATCTAGCTCGCGACTCTCTCGCCTCGAACAGCAACAACAGAATCAGCAACTCCCGCATGACTCTTCAAAACAAAAGAGAGGAAAGAAAAAGGAAGGGGAGAACCCCCAACAGGTGTGAGAACTACATCAACACGTAGTTCTCAGTGGGTACCGCCACCAAGCCCGACGGTCTGCCCACCAAGTGTACTAGAGGCATAAGATAACCAAGCAGTAAAAACTAAACAAGAAAAGCTGGAGATACTCTACAACTACCGTGCCTCTATCTAAAAAAATGCTCAATGGGGAAAACCAAAGAAGGTATGCAACCACTCGCACACGAGGTGCACAATCGACCCAATCCAGCTGGCTGCCATATCTGGCCCAGTCAAGCCTGCGCCTCCCTAGTGTTTCAACGTAGGGTACCCTAGTGTATCAACGTAGGGTGACCAATCGGACTAACTCACCCCTCGCGCAAAACTGCCTCAACAGGCCATACATCGCATCCACGGCGGCATCTCACGGGGTGCTCCCCCGGCTGAGAAAAACGGCGCGGTATAGAGTATCAAACAGTGGCACATGCAGGCTATAGTCAAAATCCACGCTCTCTCTCCCAGAATGGATAAACTCGGGATCCTCAACATCTCATACAAAGGTCGGAGTACTCTCAACGACGCAGCTAATACAGCTCTCACGAATCCCGAGACACTAGCTGTCACGCCCCGGGTGTAAACCAGAGCCCGGGCCCGTCTACAGATCCGCCGTGCACACGGAATTTTTTGCGTACACGAAGTGCTGATAACCTGCTCAGATATAAGATAAGCAATAAAAGAGCATAAAAATAGAGCTGAACTAAAAGAACTATAGATAATCTCATACTGGAAATAAGATACATGCTGGAATTTGAGTCTAACTATCATGCTGGAATTTGAGTCTAACAATAAAAGGAGAAAGAAATAGCAATCATGGTTTCTCCTAAGTCAAATTCCAGCATGATAGTGTAGCAGAAAAAGTTGGCCTATCTGGATTTCCATACAAGCATGTAAATGTCCCAAAGTGATAAGGAATACAGTTAACAGTTTTCTAGCATTCATTATAACATGATATTCCAACCCCCAATTAACGATCTCTCATGAAGGCTCATTACTAACATGATGTCCCTTGAACTCATACAAGCATGCAAATTTTATCCACAGGGTGCAATTAACATTTAAAGACAAAGGGTTACTCCAATATGCCTAGTGGGTAGTCAAAATAAGAGATTCACAACAATCACCCACCTCGAAATGCGTAATCCACACCCAAAAAGGCTTATCGCTATCCGCAGTCCTCTAACTCCGCAACCCACCAAAAACAGTGCACTACAGCACAAAACACCGCTCCCGGTGTAAATACAATACCCAAAAAAAATAGCATTTGTTGTTTTACAAACAGCACGGAAAAAGAGGAATTTTCACCTCTGTGAAGTCCTCTAAAAAATCCAGAAAAATCGCGGTTGCGTTTCTTGCGACGAGTAGATCCAAAACGAGTATTTATACGCCCTGATCCGATGCTCGTAGGCCAAGATATAAATCCAACAAGTCCGCGCTGTCCAGAAATTCACCACACCAAATGGGGTCAAATGGTGCCTCGGGAACCGTGCCAAAAAATCCAGAATGAGGTGAAACGACCAACACAGAAAATGAAGTCTTACCTCTCAAGAACATACCGCTGCAAAAATTGTCGGAAACTTCCTTCGGGGCTGGACAGGGGGCATCTCGGACTGAAAAGCGACGAAAACGGGCCGAAAAAGGGAAACGTTGAGGTGCACTGTAAAACCAAGATCGCCGCTGCCGAGCCTCCAAAAATCTTGGGGATCCACCATGAGATCAAAAACATCAAGGGGAACAACTCTCCTATTGGGCTCTCTCTGAGAAAAAGCCCAAAAAGCCCCAAAAAATTAGAAAAGAAGACAGGGGGGGGTATTTATAGGCCCAGCCCAGCCCACATGGGCTTTTCGGATTCGGGCGCTCGAATGTTTCGGGCGCCGAATCCGCGCCCGGCCCGCCCACGAACCAGCTCCCGGATTCACCCGGGCGCAACACGTGTCCCCAAACAGGGGACAGCAGCGCCCGGCGAACCGGGCGCGGCCACGTGGCCCTGGCGGCCTGGCGGGGTGGGTGGCGCCTGCGTACGCCACGTCGGCGCCGTGCCCGCCACGCCAGCCACCGCCCTGCCAACCGCCACCTGCCACCTGCCAGTGCCTGCCACGCGTGTGGTATGGCCCGCTAACCCGCCGCCCCGCGTGCGCCGCGCGTGCGTGAGCCGCCCAATCCAGGGCCGCCACGTGGCGCGCCCCGGTCCATGCACCGGCCGCTCGCTCCCGTGGACCGCACAGCGCGAACCCGCCAATGGGCGACCGTCACGTGTCCCCGCCGGTCCACCGTGAACCAGCGCCAAGTCCCGTGGACCAGACAGCGTGCGCCGGCCAATGACAGGCCGCCACGTGTCACCTAGCCGATCCACGACTCCCCCCATGCACCATTCTACACAAAAAACTTTCGGGTGTCCGTTTTTGTGCATCCGGACTCAGAAAAATACAAATAAATAGCCATTTTCAAGCGTTTTTCCGTGCTGAATCCAAACACAGCCTCCAATCAGCTTGAAACCCCTTCTAAAATTCAGCAAAAGTACCCGAAAGACAGGCTTGATCCCAATCCCTCACTGAGTTCATCCAACACATCCCTTTGACGTGTTGCGGGCCCAACACACCAACAATAGGTGTTCCACACCCCGAATCAGGGGGAAAGCTACACGAGGATCGGGGTCACTACACTAGCGACACAACCACTCATGACGCAAAACTCACTGACTGGAGATACTCTACAGTCGGGACCACCGTCGACCTAAACGGCTCCCAAAACGAGACACCTAACTCGCCTCCCTAAACACACTGGCTGGAGATACTCCACAGCCGGGACCACCGTCTATCCAAACGGCCCCCAAAAACGAGACACCCGCCTCGCCACACTATAACCACAGACTGGAGATACTCCACAGCCGAGATCGACCCACAACTCGAGGTCTAATAGAACTGGTCGGACGACCCTCAACGACCTGGGATCACCGTCACCCAAACGGTTCCCAACAATGCTGACCGGAAGATACTCCACGGCCCGGGATCACCATCTACCCAAACGGCTCCTAACAACACCGACCGGAAGATACTCTACGGCCCGGTATCACCGTCTACCCAAACGACTCCTAACAATGCTAGCACTGGTCTAAGCTCAGCTACTAGACTCCACTCAGCCCCCAGGCACGAGTGCAACATACGTCCCACAACAACCTGACCTCTCGGCCCACTACCTGGGCGAGGAAACTCTATGTCCAGAAAATATGCAAGATGTGGGATATCTAAAGCATTAAAGAACCTAGTCCAAGTGAAGGTTCTCTACTAGTCTTGTTTCAACATGCATCATATGACAGGGTGCTAGGTCAAGTTCCAACAATAGCAAGTAATTAAACATAGCATAAAGAAAATCCTCATCTCTCACAAGCATGCTTTCTATCTTCTCTAGCATAGGATAAACATATCCATTTAACAATATGCGAGGTCTCAAATCCACTAAAGCATGTACAATAAAATTGAGTAAGCATCAATCCACATGATCTAGGCCATTCCTCATGCTTACATCTCAATCCTAGAGATTGTACATTTAATCATGCATGCTATCAATCAAAATGGGCAATATTCCCTTAGGTAAGCTTCTAACAATCCTCATCATGAATATCCACTATCACAATTCTCATAAAACATATATGGATAATACTCATGCAATTCTCAAACAAATACCGTTACTAAGCTTACCTCTCAATCACATACATAGGTACACTAACATGCATGCATTCTATCAAATAGAATTAGAGAACCGTCCACCGGTTCTGGAGACGAAGCAACCAACCTGAATCGCTTTTCGCAGGCAAAGCCGAAGTCGGTGAAGTGCGTAGTCACTCGCTATCAAAATCCGCCGAAACCGCACCCTCGGTACTCGGTCGCGCAAGCCTCTGCTCAACCCAACATCACAGCCAACAACAAAATCAATACCCCAAACAACACTCCAAACAGCACTTGCTGTTTTGCCTACCAGCACAGAAAAAGGGATTTTTCACCTACGTGCAGTGCCTCCGAAAAATTCAGAAAAATCATGGCTATGATCCTTCGCGACGAGTAGATACAAATTGAGTATTTATACTCCTCGTTCCGACACCTTTAGGCCAAAATACAATCAAATCACCATGGTAAACCAAACTATCCACAACTCGCAAATCTGCGAAAATCAGTCACGAAGAAGCTAAAACATCACCTTCGAAACAACCTCAGAAAAATTCAATAAAAATACGGTCATGTTACTCTCGAAGCGTAGATGCCGATCGAGTCCTCAAACGTCCCGTTCCGATGCTCGTAGGCCAAGAAATCCCAACAATACTCCACCACTGTCACACACATCGCAGTAGTATAAGGGGTCAAAAGGTACCTCGGGAACACCAACAAAAACTCGAAACGGAGCAAAGTGATCAACACAGAAATCGAAGGCATACCTCTCGTGAATCCGCTGCAGCAAAAATTAGCTCAAAACTCCATCGGGGTGATCCAGGGGACCTCGCGGACTGAAATGTGACGGTAGAAGCCACAATCGAACGAGTGTCGAAGTGCGCCGCGTCACAGAAAACGCCGATGCCGCGGCCTCCAAAAATACCCAAGATCCATAGGAGAGTAGAGGACAAGGTGTAGGAGAACTCTACTAAAAAGGGGGCTCCTAGAAACCTCAAAAAATCCCGCAATGGGGCACCCCATGCCTATTTATAGGCTGAAATCCAAGAGGAAAAGCATGGTTTGGGGAGCACTTTTCGGGCGCCCGGAACTTCCGGGCGCAAACAGTACCCAGAAAGTCCCCCAAACCATCAGTGCCCGAATCCCTACTAATGCGCCACGTCGACCCAAACAGGGAACAGCGGGATCAGCCTCCCGCGCTGCGCCGCGTGGCCCGCACCCACCACACGGGTAGTTGGCGGCCGCCAACCACGCGCCGACACACGCTGCCTCCCGCGCGCGCGTCAACTGCTCGGTCGCCGCGCCCACGTGCGCCTGCGCCAGCCCGCGTCGCTTCCCGAGGCGCATGCACCCGCCTCCTTGGACTGCGTTGGTGCGCTGGCCACTCAGGGACTGCCACGTGTCCTCCGGCGGTCCACAGCTCCTCCCGTGCACCCGAATACACTGAAAACTTCTGTGTGTCCGTTCTCGGGGCGTCCGGACTCAAAAAAATACATCCAAGTAGTCTATTTCCATCATTTTTCTGTGCTGAATCCAAATTTGATGTCCGTTTCATGCGAATCCACTTCTAAAATTTGATGGGGGCATCCAAATAAACTCGTGATCTATTCAACGCATTGAGCCCCCTTCCTTGAGTCCGATACGCGCCTGTAGTGATCCGGCCCTTAGGGGTTTTTTTGACTCACATGTAATTATTTAAGCCTTTAAGTGAAATAAAATTATTCAATTCTTAAGAGTTGGCCAGTGTGTGGTGCTGGTATTGTTCTGCGATAGAGCACGGAAAATGATAGCCGACGGTGCGATCGGATCTGAAATCCGATGTCGGGATCTCCCGAAACGGAATTCTTAGTGATGCGGTGATTAGTCATGCATCGGAATCCGTGCAAAATATCTTGCACCCGTTGGAGATAAGGTGGGTTATCTCGTAGGGGATAATTAATTAATTAATTAATTATCCGATGACGGAAAATAGAATTTTCTTACGTACGAATTAAAGAGGAAATTAATTAAAGATATAATACGAGCTATATAAGAGATCCCGATTATCGGAAAGAAAAGAAAAGAAAAATAAAACCCTAACCGGTGAGGAGAGAAAGAAAGAGAAAAAGGAAAAGATGGAACCCTAGCCGGAAGAAAGGGAAAGGAGAAAGAGAAGGAGCCCGATCTTCCCGGACATCGAACCGAAGGCAAGAACGCGATCGGACAACCATCCCGTCGATCTTCGATTAGTAAAATAATTGTTATAAATTATTTGGGATTTTTCCGTCGTCCTTTTTGTTTGAGTTCTTGGGTTTCTCCGTCGTATCCGTCACCGTCGCCGTCATCGTCATCATGCTAGGGCACGGAATGGACGGCGGACGCGCGCGGTGCCGCTAGGGCATCGCGCGGAGGAGAATCGCGGACGGCCGATCGCCGCCGCAAGCGGCGATGGGACCGCGCGGGTCATACCTGCGCGGGCGCCGCGCGGCCACCGCGCGGGCGGCACCCGCGCGGACCCGCAACCGCGCGGGCACCGCGCGGGCGCCGCGCGGGGCACCCACGCGGGCGCCGCGCGGGCAACCCCGCGCGCGGGCGCCGTGCGGGGCCGCACCCGCGCGGGCGCCGCGCGGTTGCCGCACGGGCAGCACCCGCGCGAGGCGCCGCGCCGCGTGGGCGCCGCCCGCGGAGACACGCCGCGCGGTTACGAACCGCGCGGGGCTCCAGCGGACGGCGACGGCGGCGCGGGATTCCGGTTTTCGTCAACCCGGCCGGTGTTGGACTTTTCCGTCGAAAAGAGTAAATTGGGTCTTTTGTTTTGGGATGTTAGTACACGTTTTTGACTATAGTTATCCTTGCGGACTTTCTTTAGGTGCAGGTGCGCAGCGGGGGTGCGCGAAGGATTCAGGTGTTCCGATTTCTCTTTAACTAGGTGGGTACGGTTGCTATAAGTGCAACAAGTGCAGTAAGTGCATCTATCATCATTAAAATGCTCTGAATTTGTCTAACAAAGTAGATGGACAGTTTAACCTTTCGCATAATTGTATTTTATCTAACAATTGAAGCGGCTGCGGTCGCGGTGCTCACTACACGCCGATCTCGGCAAATCCGTTTTCGGATGCTGCACGTACACAGGCGGATTGGCCTCCGCATGGGTGTACTTTTCCGGAGAAGTGGTCTTTTTGACCCGTGTGCCTCACAAAGGGGTGGGAGCCGTGAGGACCTCTTCGCGCCTGCTGAAAATAGCACACCAGCACCGTGAAGAGGTTAAAAGCATTAAAAAGGTGTTTGCGCACGAGGGGAGACTTTAGTCTCTCCGACAGGTACTCTGGGGTTGGTGCCCAACTTAATTGATAAATCTGGGGTTGGTGCCCAGCTTAATTATGTACAGGGTTTTAGCGAAAGGTTCCGGTGTAATCGGTTTGCTCCTTATTCCTTATTGATATTTAGACATCTACTTTGTTTGTCACTGACTTTACCCACTCCGTGACAGGTATCACTAGGTGCGTTAGCCGGGATGGCGGTGAGACAGCGTCGCGAGGACCGTAGTCAGGATACTTGGTTTTTATCTCGTTTTCCTTATACTTTAAATAGTTCATTTGCTTGTGGATCATATTAGTCGTGGACATGTATTAGTTAGCGCTGTGGATGAGGTGTATACTTTGATACTTTTAGTGATGTTTTCATATGCGGCACATTTTCATGATAAACCAAATGATTTCGAAAATGTTTGCTCAAAACGAAGTGCCGTGTGGGCACGGGTTTTGCAACCGCTGGTTTTATCCTTTCTAAACGTTGATGCTGCTTTAATAACTCGCTTGAAAAAAAATAATAATGTGTCGAGTGGACACCGGTCTTTTAAAACATTAGTTATATTACTGTACTCTGTTTGACGAGGTATGTCTATTGTATGGTTGATGGTTGATGTATGATGTTGTAAAGGAAACGCATGTTGTAAATGAGACGCCGTGCATATACAAAGGAGACTCTGTCCGTGGGCAGAGAGAATTTGTGTATGTGGCGGTCTGGCACGCACCGGGGATGAGGTTTAAGTTACTTTGTTAAGAAAAAAAAATAATACACGCAATTTTCCGCTTTGATAGACTCAAAAACCCCCGGGGGCGTGACAGATTAAATGGTATCAGAGAAAACAACCATAACCATAGTAGACGTGATCCACATCCACAGTGTAGGGTGCCACAAGCAAATTGGACATGAGATAACCAAGGTATAGGTGCGTAGTACGTGAGAGTACGGGGAAAAGGGAACGTAATATAGGTGTAATCGTAAGACAGGGTGCTAGGGTTATAACCTTAGGGTTAATGTGGTTTCTTTGTATCACAGCAGACAACGGCCAGGATCCGGCCACCGAGCGCTAACCATTCTCAATGGACAGGATGGATCCCGCAGCCGCAGCCAACCGCTTACTCCGCAACCACCTACGCGACATAGCGGGGCAGATGCTAACTCTCACTGAGCGCCTAGGCCTACTGACTCAGGATTTCGAGGGTGTCGACCGCACCCAGCGAGACGCCAGGGACGACGCCTATCGGGGAATGCCACCGGCAGGGTTCCCCACTTTTAACGAAGCGGTTATGTTGGCCCGGCGGGCAGAGCAAGAACTGGCCGAGACACGCGCTCGGCAGAGTTATCCCTATCCCAGTACGGCGGAGGACCCCTTCCAGCAGGGCCCGGCACTCAAACGCCCGAGGACAGAGGGGAACTTTGGAAAGGCGATGAGAGGAGAACCCAAACCGCAGAGGAAGCCGTGTCCCATATGCAGTGGGGCGCATCAGGTGACTGATTGTCCATGGAGACACGGCCACTGCTACCGATGCGGCAGACCAGGACACGCACGCTACGAGTGCCCACGGAAACCGGGCGCCACCAGGCCTCCGGCACCACGACCGGAGGGGACAGAGAAGACTGCTACACCCGTTCCGCAAGGGGGCCCCGCCCCGGAGGGCCGAGGAGGAGGACATCTGGAGAAAGCACGGAAGGACGAACCGACACCAGCGAGGGGCGCGAAACCACCTCAGGGACCGTGCGTAATTTGCGAGGGTGCTCACCCGATGGCGGAATGTACGTGGGGGTACCATTACTGCAATCAGTGCGGCTTACCGGACCACTCCCGTGCCTTCTGCCCTCAGAGGCCCACCCCCGCCGCCGCCGCGCCACCACAGCAGAAAGGACCAGAGAGTGCTGCGGCCCCCGTTCAGCCAAAGGATTTGCCCGGCGACCAGCAATCCGCAGACTCCTCAGACGTCAAGTCCCTTCCCCAGCACGCCGTACGACGCTGGCCCAAGAGCTGTGGACGGACTCCCCGGGATACTACAGTGGAGGACGCGACGTCCCAGACCTAGTAACTGCAGGTAATTTTTGGTTTCTCTTTTCCCTCTTAGATTAGGAGCACCGGTTACACCTTAGCCTGCTACCCCTGTTAGACTCTCTCTCTCTCCCTCTCTCTAAAATCCTTAAGTATTAGGCGAAGCCTTCCCCGGCCGATGTACGTGGGCGGGCTTCGAAGCATAGGAGAACCTTGTGTACTCGGGGCCCGTTAAGGGCCATGCAAGGAATAAATAGGCTCCACCCTATGCCTTGCAGCCGAGAACCCAATGGGCCGATAGGTAGTTCAGGGCCGCTCCCCAGATAAGGATCAGCGGTCCCGTGGTAAGGGAATTTCCGGATGTGTTTCCGGCGGAGCTCCCCGGAATGCCACCGGAATGAGAAGTCGACTTCCCTTTTGAACTACTTCCCGGCACCAAACCCATCACCAAGGCACCGTACAGGATGGCCTTCGCGGAGTTGAAGGAACTCAAGGCACAGTTGGAGGACCTTTTGGATAAGGGTTTCATCAGACCTAGCGCGTCACCCTGGGGCGCGCCCGTCCTGTTTGTGAGGAAGAAGGACGGAAGTCTCCGGTTGTGCATCGACTACCGGGAGATAAATAAGGTCACCGTTAAGAACAAGTACCCCCTGCCAAGGATCGACGACCTCTTCGACCAACTACAGGGGGCGACGGTGTTTTCAAAGATTGACCTGCAGTCGGGCTATAATCAGGTCCAGGTCAAGGGGGAGGACATCCCCAAAACGGCTTTCCGGACTCGCTACGGCCATTACGAATTTACAGTAATGCCGTTCGGGCTCACAAATGCCCCGGTGGTGTTCATGGACATGATGAACAGGGTATTCAAACCCTTCCTGGACTTATTCGTGGTGGTCTTCATCGACGATATCCTCATCTACTCCCGTACAGACGAGGAACACGAAGAACATCTGCGCACAGTCCTCCAGACCCTACGGGAACAGAAACTCTACGCCAAACTCAAAAAGTGTGGGTTTTGGCTCCATGAGGTCGGCTTCTTGGGGCACGTAATCTCGGCGGCTGGAGTCGCAGTCGATCCGAAGAAGATAGATTCGGTGACGGACTGGCCCCAACCGACGACGGTGACGGAGATTCGAAGCTTCCTGGGATTAGCCGGGTACTACCGGCGCTTCGTGGAGGGTTTCTCCAAGATAGCCACCCCCTTAAACCGTTTGACTAGAAAGGGGGAAGAGTTCATCTGGACGGACAAGTGTCAGAGGAGCTTCGAGGAGCTCAAGGATAGATTGACGCGAGCCCCAATTCTCGCCCTGCCAGAACCAGGGGAGGATTATGAAGTGTATTGCGATGCGTCGCGAAATGGACTGGGTGGAGTACTCATGCAACGGGGAAAGGTTATAGCCTATGCGTCAAGGCAGCTCAAGGAATACGAGCGGAACTACCCCGCGCACGATTTGGAACTCGCAGCGGTTGTGTTCGTCCTCAAGCTTTGGAGACACTACCTGTATGGGGCGCACTCCAATTTGTACACAGATCATAAAAGTCTTAAGTACCTTTTCACCCAAAAGGAGTTAAATTTGCGACAAAGACGGTGGCTCGAGCTACTGAAGGATTACGATTTAACGATCCACTACCACCCGGGAAAGGCAAACGTGGTGGCCGACGCCCTGAGCCGCAAGGGGCAGGCCGAGGAGGCAGGGGTAAGTGCCATCACCCAGCAAGATAGTCTGATTGCGGAATTTTCGCGATTAAGACTAGAAGTAGTACCGGCGGGTACAGTCGCACAACTTCTGACACTGGTGGTCAGACCTACCTTGCTTGACAGAATTCTCTAGGGGCAGTCGACTGATGACCAACTCCAGCTGGTGCGAAGTAGAGTAACTGCCGACCAAGAAGGTGATTTCACAGTAAACTCTGACGGCACGATACGATTTCGGGGACGAATCTGCGTGCCGGATCTACCGGAACTCAAAGAGGAAATCCTGCGGGAGGCGCATACTGCTCCATATGCAGCGCACCCCGGGGGAACGAAGATGTACAAGGATGTCAAACAGACCTTCTGGTGGCCCAAAATGAAGGGAGACGTGACTCGGTTTGTGGCACACTGCCTGGTGTGCCAACGGGTGAAGGCCGAGCACCAGCGTCCGGCAGGAAAATTGCAACCCTTACCGGTGCCCGAGTGGAAGTGGGACATGATTACCATAGATTTTGTGACCGGGTTCCCGAGATCGTCACAGGGACACGATGCAATATGGGTGATTGTGGACCGTCTAACGAAATCGGCCCACTTTCTGCCCATACACACGATGTGGACGCGGGAACGACTGGCACAAACCTACATCAACGAGATAGTAAGGTTGCATGGGGTGCCGACATCCATCACGTCGGACAGGGACACGCAATTTGTGTCAAACTTTTGGCAGAGCCTGCAGCGAGCAATGGGAACCAAGTTGCACTTCAGTACGGCTTTTCACCCGCAGACCGATGGACAATCAGAGCGGGTGATACAAATTGTGGAGGACATGCTTCGAGCATGCGCTTTGGACTTGGGCGAAGGGTGGGCACGGTGTTTGCCCCTAGTGGAATTTGCCTACAATAACAGTTACCAGGCCAGCATTCAGATGGCACCATACGAGGCCCTGTACGGGCGCCGCTGTCGGTCTCCAATATGCTGGGACGACTTGGGTGAGCGTAAGTTTCTGGGCCCAGATTTGGTGGAGGAGACCGAAGCAAAGGTGTGATTGATTAGACAAAGGCTACTGACCGCCCAGAGCAGACAGAAAAGCTACGCGGACAACAGACGCCGAGACTTAGAGTTCATGGTGGGTGAGCATGCGTTACTCCGAGTTTCGCCCTCCAAGGGGAACCGACGCTTCGGCATAAAGGGAAAGTTAAGCCCGAGGTACGTAGGACCCTTCGAGATCCTAGAACGCGTAGGACCGGTGGCGTACCGATTAGCCCTGCCGCCGAACCTCGAACGAGTCCATAACGTGTTCCATGTCTCAATGCTCCGGAAGTACCTAGCTGATCCCTCTCATGCCATGGATGCCTCCACCATCGAGTTGCGAGAGGATTTAAGCGTCGAGAAGACGCCGGTGCGGATTTTGGCGAGAGAGGACAAGAAGTTGCGCAAACGAACAATCCCCTATGTAAAGGTCCAGTGGAGCAACCACGAAGAGCGCGAGGCGACTTGAGAACTGGAATCGAAGATGAGAGAATGTTTTCCCGAATTGATTAGTGGGGTTTGTACTTAAGTTTCGGGACGAAACTTTTTATAAAGTGTGAGTGGTGTAGTGATCCGGCCCTTAGGGGTTTTTTTGACTCACATATAATTATTTAAGCCTTTAAGTGAAATAAAATTATTCAATTCTTAAGAGTTGGCCAGTGTGTGGTGCTGGTATTGTTCTGCGATAGAGCGCGGAAAATGATAGCCGACGGTGCGATCGGATCTGAAATCCGATGTCGGGATCTTCCGGAACGGAATTCTTAGTGATGCGGTGATTAGTCATGCATCGGAATCCGTGCAAAATATCTTGCACCCGTTGGAGATAAGGTGGGTTATCTTGTAGGGGATAATTAATTAATTAATTAATTATCCGATGACGGAAAATAGAATTTTCTTACGTACGAATTAAAGAGGAAATTAATTAAAGATATAATACGAGCTATATAAGAGATCCCGATTATCGGAAAGAAAAGAAAAGAAAAATAAAACCCTAACCGGTGAGGAGAGAAAGAAAGAGAAAAAGGAAAAGATGGAACCCTAGCCGGAAGAAAGGGAAAGGAGAAAGAGAAGGAGCCCGATCTTCCCGGACATCGAACCGAAGGCAAGAACGCGACCGGACAACCTTCCAGTCGATCTTCGGTTAGTAAAATAATTGTTATAAATTATTTGGGATTTTTCCGTCGTCCTTTTTGCTTGAGTTCTTGGGTTTCTCCGTCGTATCCGTCACCGTCGCCGTCATCGTCATCATGCTAGGGCACGGAACGGACGGCGGAGGCGCGCGGTGCTGCTAGGGCATTGCGCGGAGGAGAATCGCGGACGGCCGATCGCCGCCGCAAGCGGCGATGGGACCGTGCGGGCACCGCGTGGGCTCCGCGCGGGTCGTTCCTGCGCGGGCGCCGCGCGCCCACCGCGCGGGCGGCACCCGCGCGGACCAGCAACCGCGCGGGCACCGCGCGGGCGCCGCGCGGCTGCCGCGCGGGCGCCGCGCGGGCGGCACCCGCGCGGGCGCCGCGCGGGGCACCCACGCGGGCACCGCGCGGGCAACCCCGCGCGCGGGCGCCGTGCGGGCAACCCCGCGCGCGGGCGCCGTGCGGGGCCGCACCCGCGCGGGCGCCGCGCGGCCGCCGCACGGGCAGCACCCGCGCGAGGCGCCGCGCCGCGTGGGCGCCGCCCACGGAGACACGCCGCGCGGTTCCGAACCGCGCGGGGCTCCGCCGGACGGCGACGGCGGCGCGGGATTCCGGTTTTCGTCAACCCGGACGGTGTTGGACTTTTCCGTCGAAAAGAGTAAATTGGGTCTTTTGTTTTGGGATGTTAGTACACGTTTTTGACTATAGTTATCCTTGCGGACTTTCTTTAGGTCCAGGTGCGCAGCGGGGGTGCGCGAAGGATTCAGGTGTTCCGATTTCTCTTCAACTAGGTGGGTACGGTTGCTATAAGTGCAACAAGTGCAGTAAGTGCATCTATCATCATTAAAATGCTCTGAATTTGTCTAACAAAGTAGATGGACAGTTTAACCTTTCGCATAATTGTATTTTATCTAACAATTGAAGCGGCTGCGGTCGCGGTGCTCACTACACGCCGATCTCGGCAAATCCGTTTTCGGATGCTGCACGTACACAGGCGGATTGGCCTCCGCATGGGTGTACTTTTCCGGAGAAGTGGTCTTTTTGACCCGTGTGCCTCACAAAGGGGTGGGAGCCGTGAGGACCTCTTCGCGTCTGCTGAAAATAGCACACCAGCACCGTGAAGAGGTTAAAAGCATTAAAAAGGTGTTTGCGCACGAGGGGAGACTTTAGTCTCTCCGACAGGTACTCTGGGGTTGGTGCCCAACTTAATTGATAAATCTGGGGTTGGTGCCCAGCTTAATTATGTACAGGGTTTTAGCGAAAGGTTCCGGTGTAATCGGTTTGCTCCTTATTCCTTATTGATATTTAGACATCTACTTTGTTTGTCACTGACTTTACCCACTCCGTGACAGGTATCACTAGGTGCGTTAGCCGGGATGGCGGTGAGACAGCGTCGCGAGGACCGTAGTCAGGATACTTGGTTTTTATCTCGTTTTCCTTATACTTTAAATAGTTCATTTGCTTGTGGATCATATTAGTCGTGGACATGTATTAGTTAGCGCTGTGGATGAGGTGTATACTTTGATACTTTTAGTGATGTTTTCATACGCGGCACATTTTCATGATAAACCAAATGATTTTGAAAATGTTTTCTCAAAACGAAGTGCCGTGTGGGCACGGGTTTTGCAACCGCTGGTTTTATCCTTTCTAAACGTTGATGCAGCTTTAATAACTCGCTTGAAAAAAAATAACAATGTGTCGAGTGGACACCGGTCTTTTAAAACATTAGTTATATTACTGTACTCTGTTTGACGAGGTATGTCTATTGTATGGTTGATGGTGTTGTATGATGTTGTAAAGGAAACACATGTTGTAAATGAGACGCCGTGCATATACAAAGGAGACTCTGTCCGTGGGCAGAGAGAATTTGTGTATGTGGCGGTCTGGCACGCACCGGGGATGAGGTTTAAATTACTTTGTTAAGAAAAAAAAATAATACACGCAATTTTCCGCTTTGATAGACTCAAAAACCCCCGGGGGCGTGACAGCGCCCAAACACCTCCAACACCCAACTAAGGCCTCCAGAAGCTGCTGATCCAACAGTAATCCTTTCGCGAGGTTTCGGGTCTCCACAAGTAGTATGGGTGTCATCTAGATGACGAGGTAGAGACTTAACAACAATCGAATCATTAATTGTCCCCAAGCTGTGTTGATAACTCGACGATTGAGTGTTAATCCCGAACCGTCGAAAAATATGCATTATTATCTGGGGAAACGAAAGTCTCTCCGTCGAATGAGGGTTTTCCAAATATCGTGTCATTCTCAGCCAAATGATATAAGGGATATTGATATTCAACTCTTGAGCCTCTGCGGGATGTCCCAAAAGATATAAACATAATAATTGATCCCATCGAAGAACCTCCGTCTGCATGTTCGGAAGAATATTGTAACAAACAATAAAATTCAGAAACCTATACTCGGGTAGGAGTTACTTTGAAAATATCGAATTCCTTGCCGACCAAGTGTCTGGCATGCAAACACCATCAACAACTCTTCGCCAATCTAAACTGGTCAAAGTCTGACCCTTTAGATCATGAAGCCCACTCATCTGAGCTTTCATTCCCAAAACTTCTCCTATAATCTAAGGAGTGATGGTAATTGGGGTATTGCGACCGTTGTTCAAAATTTCACTGGTCCACCCTCGACCTCTTTGAGTTGTCCAGCGCACAAGTAAAAAGTCCCAATTAGATGGATACAAAATCCAGTGATCTCCTCAAAATTGCAAATCGAAGACAAGCCAGCTTGATAAAAAAGAATACAAAAAGCCGCTGACTGATCACGTAAATTTCTAACATTTACGTGTCTCTCACCAATGCAGTCCCTGTTTTCAAAAGCTTTCATCCTTCAAGTATCAATCTGGACAATATTCTCATCCACAGGAGATGGAGCACTCGCAAGTGGCTCCTCGATCCTAATTCCTCGAGTTCTGCTTATCTTTCTAGCAACACTTTTCTTCTTAGTTGAAGTGAATTCCATGGGGGCTTTCCTTTTTTCAGCTGTTGATGCGGGAGATTTACCCTTAGCTAGTGGTGGGATGGCAGGGGATTTCCCCTTTGCTGCTGCTGCTGTCTCTCTCGCACCCTCGACAGTCTTATCCTACTTTTTGGATTCCGTTTTTGAATCCTCCAAGGCGACAAATTCAGCTTTATCTTTATCCTTTCGTGCTCTCTCGAGTTTATTCGTAACTCGTGTGCTCACCATGATCGACAACAGACCAATGATCTGAGTGAGAACCATTTTGACGTCAAAGGAAAAATGTCCTGTGAGAGAGCAATAATCACATGGAAAAAAGATGTTTAACTCAAAATTTTGAAAAATTATACCTAAACAATCTTTGAACCATATAATATCTAATATCAAGAAGGATTTGCAAAAATTTGAACGAAAATAGATCAAATCCAAGATTTACAAAAAATCCTCAAAAATACCCTAAATCTCGATATTCTTGAAATGGAAGCTTAAAAACTGGTTTAATCCGTGAAGAAATAACATTAAATGGTATTCTTAGTGTTCACAGGTCAATTCATGCAAGAAATTTCATAGAAAACCATAAATCAACAAGAAAGAAACCATTAAATCCTATCTCAGTTTTGGAGAAAGTAAGAAACAGAGCGAAAACTGAAAATTTGATCTTAAAACTTACTTTGATTGATGCAAATCAAGATTCGAAGCTTCCCTAGATCTCCTGGGTTCTAATGAGAGAAAGAGAGGAAGCAAAAATGATTTTTAGAAATAAAAAAGAAATCAAAACCAATCATTTTTAACAAAGCCCTAGTGCGCAATCCGGATCAGCTCGGGAAGTCAATCCGGACTCGCTTCGCGCAGGAAATCGCAACGTTCGGGATCCGGACTGACTGACCTCAGTCCAGACTGCCTGCAACTTTTTCTTCAAAAAAATTTAGAAAACTTTCAGAAAATTCAGAAAAAGTATGTTAACATTCTTTCATATTAATTTTAAACAAAAAGTATCATTTCACATAAAAATAATTTGATTGTAAGAAATCTATCTAAATATCCCAAATTGTGAAACGAAATTTATAAAAATTAAAACCTCTTAAGTTGAGGAAGTTCAAAACATCAATCACAATTTAATGAGTAATGAATTTATCAAATTATCAATTGAGCAAAAAAAATGAAACACCAAAATCATAAGATGTTTGAAATTTCTAGTAAGTTAGATAATTATGACAATAAGGTTTTAGGGAGTGGCTCTTTGAGCGTCTTTTAAATTCCCACCTCATAACAAACTTGGAATTATATTCCATTAATCATTGATTACCAAAGATAATAATTAAAACCATACTTTTCAAACATGTGGTAGCTGCACTCACTACTCGGACGACCGAGGTGGTAGTTCTTTCCTCTATGTGGTGGTAGTTTTCACTCCACTAATGGATGTAACTCTTTCCACATCTTATGAGCATGAAAAACATAAACTCCATCTCAATTGGCTGTTAATTATATCAAAAATTAAGTATTCAACCAATAGTGTGATCTCATGTTCATACTTATTTCAATCATCAAAATAAGATAAAGACAATACCAACAGATCATTGAGTGAGATAATGACTTTGATCAATAAAAAAAAATATATATATAAATGATCATTGCATCAAGAGAGTTATAATGATATATAAATTATAATACAACTCTCAAAATATGAAAAGATGCAATTAAAGTCAATAATAAAAAATGAATGCTACTTTAATGTCTCGAAGTGCATTAAGATAAAAAGAACTAAAACACATAACAAAACCTATCTAAAAATCCAATGGTTCAAAGATCATTTAAGTAAATGGAAGCATACCAATTGCTTTTCTCAAAATGAATAAGACGTTTTTGATCCAAAGGTTTTGTCAAAATATCGACTAGTTGATCATAAGTAGAAATATAAGAAATTTGCAGAGTGTTTGATTCAACTAAATCTCTCAAAAAATGATATCTTAATTCAATGTGTTTTGTTCTCGAGTGCAACGTAGGGTTTTTAGAAATATTTATGGCACTGGTGTTGTCACACAAAATTGTTACCGAGGTTATAGGAATCCAGAAATCACTTAACACTTTTCATCCAAAGTAATTGAGTAGAGCAATTTTTCGCTGAAATATATTCCGCCTCGGCAGTAGATAGAGTAATGCACTTTTGCTTTTTACTATGCCATGCAACAAGACAATGGCCAAGATAAAAATATACTCCACAAGTACTTTTCCGATCATCCACGGACCCTACCTAATCGGCATCTGAATATCCTATAATATCAAGAGATGCGCCCATAGGATACTAAATTTCAAAATTAATTGTACCTTTTACGTACTGGATGATCATTTTTACCGCTTTCAGGTGATTTTTTTTTGGTGCAGATTGATAACAAGCACAAATACCAACACAAAAAGAAATATTCGGGCGACTAGTAGTTAAGTAGAGGTGACTTCCAATCATGTTTCTATACAATTTCTTGTCTACACTCTCTCCATGAGATTCAATGCCTAATCCTTTATTGCTAGTTCCCATAGGAGTCGAAAAGTCCTTTGCATTTTCCAAACCGAATTTCTTGACCAACTCCTTCACATACTTAGATTGACACAAATGAATTCCATCTTCACATTGTTTTACTTGTAATCCAAGAAAATATGTAAGTCCACCCATCATGAACATCCCAAATTCATTTTTCATTATTTTCGCAAATTTCGAAACATCCTTGTTAGTTGTAGCACCAAACACAATGTCATCAACAATGTCCATCTCCCAAAATAATAATATAATAATCTGGTCCACTAAATCAAAGTACAAATAGATACCTCCTATACAACATCTACGAATCCAAAAAGGGAGGTAAACTAAACCATAAAATACAACAGTGTACAGTAAAACCCACAATTCGGGTTGGTACATCTATCTCACCGAAATGAACAACACTGGTAGGGATCTAACTCGCGACTCCCTCACCTCGATCCGTCAAGCCAACTGAAGCCGAGACAAAAGGAAAGTGTCACGCCCCGGGGTCAAAACTGCGACCCGGGCTCGCCAACAGATCCGCCCTTATGCAAAACCCCGCACAGGCGAAGCGTCTAACCTGCAAGAAAAGGTACTACAGCTAACAGATATCAGAGTTATAAATAAAAATCTGCTGTAAAACTAAAATCAACCACTGTACAACTGAAAATAATACAATAATGTCCAACTCCCAAAAATGATAATCATACAATATCCTCATATACAAAACCCAGAACTCAACAGGGAGGTATCTCCAATATATACATCAGTGTATAGGCTCTCAATACATAACATATCCTCACTACATCAGTATCTCAAAAGAGGAAACAAAATAACTAATCTACTGAAGATCTCCTCTGAAGGGGTACCGCTACTCTACAACGACGGGTAGGGATCTAGCTCGCGACTCCCTCGCTTCGATCAACAACCGCAGAATCAGCAACACCCGCTAAGACTCTGCAAAACAAAGGAGAGAAAAGAAAAAGGAGGGAGAAAACTCCCAACGGGTGTGAGAACTACACCAAAAATGGAGTTCTTAGTGGGTACCATCGCCAGGTCCGACGATCTGCCCACTAAGTCCACTAGAGGCATAAGATAACCAATGCAGAAAAAACTGAACAAGAAAGCTGAAGACACTCAACAGCTACCATGCCTCTATCTAAATGCTCAAGAGGGGAGAATCAAAGAATGGTAGGCAACCACTAGCACATGAAGTGCACAATCGATCCAATCGAGCTGACTGCCACATCTGGTCCAGTCAAACCTGCGCCCACCTACAACCACCTCCCACTGACGGGTCGGAATTACGTAGGGTGTCCAAACGGACTAACTCGCTATCGAATAGTGGCACATGCATGCTATAGTCGAAATTCACGCTCTCTCTCAGGACAGATAGACTCAAGGTCCACAACGTCACACACAACGGTGAAAGTACTCTCAACGTCACGGGACCACCGTCAAACCAAACGGCTCCCAACAACACTAGCACTGGTCTAAACTCCGCTACCAGACTCCACTCAGCCCCCAGGCACGAGTGCAACAATAAAAGTATTTGACCGAAATAAACCCAATCAAATGAACCGGTATAAAACCCGGTACTCCCTGCTCTGTCATCAATCTCACAAACTCATTATCTCCACTGACAAACTGACCAGCACCCAACACGGTCTGACCGGCACCAAACACGGTCTAAAGCCTACTCCGGAGTGGCACTCGAGGGGAGCGACCCACACGAGTAAAGTATCACTGTAACCAGTATCATATGTATCATAATATAGCAGGACTGGTGTCACGCCCCGGAGGTTCTAAAAGAGCGGAAAAATGTGTTCTTCTTTTTATTTTTTCTTAATATATTTAAATGAACCTTGCCTCCGGTGCGTACCAGACCCGCCGCATATACAAATTCACTCCCCAAACGGGCGGAGTCTCCTTTGTATATGCACGGTGTTCCCAACACGACAAATACTTTAACCATTCCAACCATGACAGACAACGAGGGGAGAATACAGGTAATCATACAATCACTGTTATCACATACAGGCTATAGCATAAACCCAGAGGTTTTAAAATCGGTGCCCACTCGACACCCAGTTTTCCAAAACGTTTTCGCAAACTCTTTTGAGCAGCTATTGTTTGAAAGGATAAATCCACGGGTTTTATAATCGGTGCCCACACGGCACCCTTTTGGAAACACTTTTTTGAAACCAGGTTTGGATTGGAAAACATGCCGCAATTATACATCCTAACATTCACCACAAATATTCAAGAAGTCCTCGTTCCAACATCCGTCAGAAAACCACATCGAGAATCACAGTTTAACTAACCATAGTAAGAGAAAATAACCAAAGGAAATAACGTATCGTTTTCTAGCCCTCATGGCTAGGGTCCTCTCACGGATGCCTCACCGTCGTCCCGATTCCCACCCTTGTACGGACCTGTCACAATGTGGGTTGTTAGTGACTAATAAAGTAGTAAACAACTAAGTAAATGCAGAAGCTGAAAAGAACACACCGAAACCGGAGCATTTACTTTCCCCTCATGTACCGCTAAATCCCTGCCAATAGTCACACTGGGCACCTACCCCAGCTTCCAGATTAGTTTGGGCCCCAACCCCAATTCCCGTACTCATCTTCTTGGTGCTTCTAACCCCTCGACTGCCCAAGTAGCAGCCGCCTCTCCTTGAGGGGTCCCCATCATCACTAGTCGTGGGGTACACGGGTAAACTTACCATCTTTCCGGAAAAATACACCCTGTGCAGTGGCCAAACTGTCGGTGTGCGTGTAAGCAATATGAGCGTGCAATAACATCGCGACCTCAGCCGCTTTGGTCAGATCGATAAAATGATAATGCGACCGCAGCCGCCTCAAATAGAACAAAAATGGGATTTAGATGTAATGGGGTTAGTCAACTTACGAAACACCTACACTTTATCGAACAAGTACTCGGGAACGACCATGCACTGAAATACACAACAGTACCCACCTCTATTATGCGAACTCTGGGCTCCGAAAACTGAATCCTGCTCTCTGTCGACACCCGGACCTAAAAGTAGTCCCCCAAAGAGCCGTGGTCAGATCAGTAATATAATAACACATAAATCAGACCCAAACACTCAACAACACTAGTGACCGCTGGACACGGCGGTGGCGTCCGTGCGTGACAGCGACACGGCCTCCCTCTTGGCATTGACGGACATACGGCCGCGCGGGCACTCGCCCCGCGCGGCGCTTGTCGCGACCGCGCGGGCCCTAGCCCCGCGCGGTGCAAGCCGCGGCCGCGCGGGCACCAGCCCCGCACGGCACCCACCATGACCGTGCTGGTCCTAGCCCCGCACGGTGCGAGCCGCGGCAGCGCGGGCACCGGCCCCGCGCGGCGCTTGCCGCGGCCGCACGAGCCTCGGTCCCGCGCGGCGCTTGCCGTAGCCGCGCGGGCACCCGCCCGCGCGGCACCCTCCGCAGCCGCGCGGGCCTAGGCCCTGCGCGGCGCGCGTGCACAGCAGCCGCGCGGGCGCTTGCCCGCGCGGCACATGACGCGGCCGCGCGGCACCTACCGCGGCCGAGCGGGTGACTGTCCGCGCGGCACCAGCTACGGCCGCGCGGGCAAGGCCCCGCGCGGCGCGTGCGCACAGCCGCGCGGCGCGTGCGCACAGCCGCGCGGGCGCCTGCCCGCGCGGCATTGGTTGCGGCCGCGCGGCACCATCCGCGGCAAGGGGCCCGCGCGGTACCATCCACGGCCGCGCGCCCACCGCGCGGGTGCCCGCCCGCGCGGCATTGTCCGCGGCCGGGCGGGCAAGGCCCCGCGCGGTGCTCGCCACTAGCCGTGACCGTACGGGGACCTTGGTCCCGCGTGGTGTGTATCGCGGCCGCGGCGCGATGCCCTAGGGCTTCGCGGCGGCGATGCCTAGGTTAGATTTGACTACTCCTAAACTACCCAAAAGACCGGAACGAAAACCGAGCAAAGCGAACATAAAACTTGCATACCTCTAATCGTCGGAGACGGAGATCGTTCGCGCTTCCGTTCTTGGCACGTTCGTCGGGAGGGTTGGGTCCTTCCGTCGACGCTTTCTTTCTTTCCGTTTCCTTCCGATTAGGGTTCCGCCTTTTTCTTTTCGCTCGTTTTTTTCTCCCGTTTCTTCCGGTTAGGGTTTTCTCTTTCTTTCGGGAGAAGTCACAATTTAGTCTTTTATGTATGATAAAACGCCACATCAGGTATTTTAAAATCCTAATTAATTAATTCCTTAATTAATTAATTTCTCACGTAAAATCCTTCGGGATAATTCTTTAAAGATAAATTCCTTTTTTTCCTCAGAAAACGTGCCAAATTACTTACGCGGATTTCGATGCACCCCCCGGCCATTGCGATCCCTTTCTACCCCTTTCTGGGAGTTCCGTAAGTCGGAATCCGGATCCGATCGCACCGCCATTCTCCGTTTTCCGAGCTCTATCGCAGAAAAATACCCGCATCTCCAAATTGTCGACTTAAGTAAACCCGTTACATTAATTACTTTAAACGGAAGCTTTATTAGCAGAAGGTATTACGTGATACAAAAATCTATGATATTACACCACACACCCCTTAAAGGAAGTTTCGTCCTCGAAACTTGACCTCATCCCTCGTTAAATAACTCGGGATAACACTCCCTTATTTTCGTTTCAAGTTCCCACGTCGCCTCGCGTTCCTCGTGGTTACTCTATTGCACCTTTACGTAGGGGATTGTCCGGTTTCGCAGCTTCTTTTCTTCTCTTGCCAAGATCCGCATCGGTGTCTCCTCGAAACTCAGATCCTCCCGCAGCTCAACGGACGAGGCGTCGAGAACGTGTGACGGGTCGGCTAGGTATTTCTGGAGCATCGAAACATGGAAAACATTATGCACCCGTTCAAGATTCGGCGGTAAGGCCAACCGGTATGCCACCGGGCCTACTCGTTCCAAAATTTCGAACGGGCCCACATACCGCGGGCTCAGTTTCCCTCGTATGCCGAACTGTCTTGTCCCCTTAGACGGTGAGACGCGTAGCAACACGTGGTCCCCTACAACAAATTCCAATTCTCGTCGCCTCACATCCCTATACATTTTTGTACCTCCAGGATGCGCAGTATAGGGGGCATTATGCGCTTCTGCCAGAATTTCTTTTCTCAATTTCGGCACATCGGGCACGCAGACTCGTCTCCGAAACCTCAACACCTCATCAGCGCCTACCACGAAATCCCCACTCGTCTCCGCTGATAGTTTGTCCCGCACCTGCTGTAGTTGCGTGTCCGTCACTTGGCCTTCCACGATCTTATCTATCAGCGTGAGCTTTATAACTAAGGACAACACTTTCGCAACCGCCCCTGCTGGCACTACCTCCAGCCTTAGTTGCGAAAATTGGGCGATTAGCCGATCCTGTTGGGTAAGGGCGCCCAATGTCGTTTCCCCCGCCTGCCCTCTCCGGCTCAAGGCATCGGCCACTACGTTTGCTTTCCCAGGGTGGTAGTGGATGGACAGATCGTAGTCCTTCAGCAGCTCCAACCACCGCCGTTGCCATAAATTCAGCTCCTTTTGCGTAAACAAATACTTGAGGCACTGGTGGTCGGAATACACGTTACAGTGCGCTCCGTAAAGGTAGTGTCTCCAGAGCTACAAAGCAAACACGACTACCGCGAGCTCCAAGTCGTGTGTAGGGTAGTTCTGCTCGTAATCCTTGAGCTGTCTTGTGGCATATGCTATGACTTTCCCCTGTTGCATCAATACGCTTCCCAGCCCGCTTCGAGATGCATCACAATAGATCTCGTAGTCCTCACCGGGCTGTGGCAACGAGAGTACCGGTGCCCGCGTGAGTCTGTCCTTAAGCTCCTCGAAGCTCTTCTGGCATTGAGCCGTCCAAACAAACTTTTCCCCTTTCCGGGTTAGTCGGGTAAGGGGAGTGGCTATCTTTGAGAAGCCCTCCACGAAGCGTCTGTAATATCCTACTAGCCCGAGAAAGCTTCGGATTTCCGTCACCGTGGTCGGGCGAGGCCGGTCGGTCACCGATTCTATCTTCCTCGCGTCTACCGTAATTCCCGAGGCTGAGACAATGTGTCCCAGAAAATCAACTTCACGAAGCCAAAACTCACACTTTTTGAGTTTGGCATAGTGCTTTTGATCCCTCAGAGTCTGGAGGACCACTCGGAGGTGCTCCTCGTGCTCTTCATCCGTGCGGGAATAGATGAGGATGTCATCAATGAAAACCACCACAAATTGATCCAGAAATGGTTTGAAAATCCGGTTCATCATGTCCATGAACACTGCCGGGGCATTGGTAAGCCCAAACAGCATCACCGTAAACTCGTAATGGCCATAGCGAGTTCGGAACGCCGTCTTCGGTATATCCTCACCTCTGATTCTAAGTTGGTGATAGCCCGACTGGAGGTCGATCTTTGAGAATACTGTCGCCCCTTGGAGTTGATCGAACAGGTCGTCAATACGTGGTAAGGGGTATTTGTTCTTTACCGTGTCCTTATTAATTTCCCGGTAGTCTATGCATAGATGTAGGCTCCCGTCCTTTTTCCTTACAAAGAGCACAGGCGCTCCCTATGGTGACACACTCGGTCGAATGAACCCCTTGTCCAGGAGGTCCTCAAGTTGCGCCTTTAGTTCCTTTAGTTCGGCGAAGGCCATCCTGTATGGCGCCTTCGTGATGGGTTTGGTTCCCGGAATCAGCTCGATAGAGAAGTCGACCTCGCGCCCAGGTGGCGTTCCTGGGAGTTCGGACGAAAAAACATCCGGGAAGTCCCTTACGACCGCCAAGTCTGAAAGCGTGGGAGTAGGTCGGGTCACCAAATCCACCGAGGCTAGGTACGCTACGCACCCACTCTCCATCATTCTCCTGGCCCGAGTTGCGGAGATGACGGCCGAAAAGGAGGTACTCTTACATGCGAGGTACACATTCTCCGGGAAACTCAGTTTTCGCAGTCGCACCTGACGCTTGTCGCAGTCGATTTCCGCCTGGTAGTTGGTGAGCCAATCCATCCCTAAAACTACGTTAAATTCCTTCAAGGGAATGACCACCAAGTCTCCGGGGCAGTCTAGCCTTCCCAACTTTATTGGGCAAGAAGGCACATAGGTAACGGCCTCAAGAGGCCCCCCAGGAGTCCGGACGGTCAGTGCATGGCTAAGGGGTTTTGTTCCCAAGTTATGGGCGTGGGCAAATGTACAAGATACAAAGGAGTGCGATGCCCCGGTGTCAAACAATGTTCTAGCGCGAGAGTGAGAGATTAGAGTAGTACCTGCTACCACGTCCTCCGGTGGGTCCGCCCCTTGGTGAGTCATCGAGTAGATCCTTCCTCCCGATTGCGGACGCGTCTCCCCCTCCTGTCGGGTGGGCGGAGGGCGTACCGAGGGTCCCGTGGGGGTCCCCCCCTTTCCTACCTGTTGTGGCGGCGGGGCGGAGGCTACCGATGTAGCCGTTCCCGGGCTCGTGGGGCAGTTGAAACGAAAGTGGCCCTGCTTGCCGCAGCGGAAGCAGTGGTCGTGCCTCTTCGCGCATTCTGTAACCTTGTGGGCTCCATTACAGATAACATAGGGCCTGTCCCCTGGCCTTTGATTGCCTGCCGGCGCACTCTTAGCCCCGTGGCGCGACTTCGGGTACTTAGGGGGCCGACTCCCGCTGGTTGGTCCCCCTCCTGTGAAGGTCTGCGGTCGCTTCTTGTCTCTGTTGAAATCCGCGTCCTCTCGCCGGGTGCGTGTCACTGCGAATCCGCGCTCGACAATAGTGGCCCTATCCACCACTTTCTGGAAGGTGTGAAGGTCCGCCGCCTGCACCACCTCGAAGATATTATTCCGCAAACCGTCAACGAAAAGGCGGGCTTTATGGGCCTCGTTCCTTATAACGAAGGGAACGCAGTTGGCCAGCCTCACGAACTCTCGTTGATACTCCATGACGGATCTGTTCCCTTGTCGAATATGTTTCAGGTCGTCCTCCATCTGTTGTTTCACTCTGTTGGAGAAGAATGCTCCGAATAGTTTTTCTCTAAACTCGACCCATGTCGGTAAGGCTTCGCCCTTCGTGCGGTCCGGGCGTACTGTTACGGAATTTGAGTTGGCGTATTTCGTGAATTCGGTTAAGTCTTGAAGATTGAAGGTAAAGGAAGTTGGATCATATAACTCAATCTCAAGAAAGAAGAATTCAAAAGGATCAGGTATGTTTAACTTAATATCTTTGGTGATCCGAATACTTCTTATAGCGTAGAAACACTTGGATGGATTTGTTATTGCATAAATAAAAAAAACTGGACATGGGACATGTTCAGGATCCGGATCAGACTGTTCGATCCGGATCCCGATGGTGGTTCGTTCATACACCAGTTCAATCCGGATCGTAGCTTCCCTTGATCCGGATCCCGAACACTGAGTTTACCATTTTATTTGAACGATCCAGATCAGGCTACTGCAATCCGGATCCCGAACGTTGATGTTTGGTAAACTGTATGAACGATCCGGATCAAGCATTTCGATCTGGATCCCAAACCTTCGTTTTTCTGGAATCTGTTTTTCTCGCTACTGCAATCCGGATCGCCGATCTCCGATCCGGATCGTCGTCATGAAAATTTCCAGAAAAAGGTAGTTTTTGATCCTTATCTTCTTCCAAGGGTTTCTAACCTATAAATAGACCCTATGATTCTTTTTCTAGGGCTAATCCACATAAGTCCAAAAAGTAGCCGTCATTTTTTATACGGCCTAAGATCCACATATAGAGAAGAAAGGAAATCATAGATTCTATCTTATGTTTCTTCATCTATATTGATTGATTTGATTCTAGGTTTTCATAATCACATTTTGAGTTGAATCAAATCAATGAATACTTAGATGGTATTTCCGATCTATTTCTAATCTAAGTATTCGGCGGATCATCACCACCCAAAAAACAATGATTTACCCCAAAATCGGCGCGTGGACTCGCGTGGCCTTGTGGATTCAAGGTGCAACCGCTCTCGTGGATTCAGAGCGAGGTACGTTCGTGGATTCGAAGCATGCTACTGGGTGAAGACCGTGGATTCGGTCGGACGTCGTGGACTCAACGTTGGACGCCGTGGATTCGGCGTTGGACGCACATCGTGGATTCGAGAAGCGTCATGGAGCGAGCGGAGAAGATCAACTAGGAGCGTATGGAAAAGGTTGAGTCGTCTGTGAGTATGGTATATCACCTTGTACGTGTTTAATCCTAGTGGATTTCACCGTGTTATCGGTCCCGTGGTTTTTTACTCCGGTTTGGAGTTTTCCACGTAAAAATCTCTGCGTGTTATTTATTTTTCCGCATTGGGTTTTTATATCGCAAAGATTTTTGAGTGTTTATGGTTTACACCTATTCACCCCCCTCTAGGTGTTTTTTCCCCTATTTAGATCCTATTATTCATATAACCCAACAAGTGGTATCGGAGCGGGAATAGGGTTGTAAACAATGGTTGAAGGTGGAAACATCAACAGACCCCCGTTCTTCGATGGAACAAATTATGCGTACTGGAAAGTACGGATGAAAGCCTTTTTAATTTCCATCGACGAACGGGTGTGGCAATCAATTGAATTAGGATGGTCTAATCCAACTGAAATTATTGGTGATGTTCGCACCATCAAACCTAGGTCGAAATGGACCAAGGAAGAGATTGATATATCTTCTTACAATGGCAAGGGAATAAATGCTTTATTTAATGCCTTGTCACAAACAGAGTTCTCTCGCGTCTCGGCATGTGAGACTGCGAAAGAAATCTGGGATGTTCTTCAAGTTACGCATGAGGGAACTAACCTTGTGAAGATTCAGAAACTGCAAATGCTTACGAGCAAGTTTGACTCTATTTTCATTGCAGAAAATGAATCGTTCACTGACTATTACACACGATTGCAAGACATCGTAAACTCATGTGCTAACTTGGGAGAGAAGATTCCAGAATATAAAATTGTAAGAAAGATCTTAAGAACTCTTCCTGAAAGATTTCGTTCCAAGGTTACAGCCATTGAAACTATTAAACACCCGGACGAAATCCGTGTAGAAGAATTAGATGGTTCTTTACAAACTTATGAAATGACATTTCCTACTAACTATTCTTCGGGAAAGGCATCCTCTTCTAAGTCTTCAGGTTATGCTTTGAAAACAACAAAAGAAGAAGACGCGGATTCATCCTCCTCAGGCGATGACGAGAACTTATCTATGGAGGACTTTGAGAAGCAGCTCGCTCTCTTGACAAGGAAGTTTCGTCGAAATTTTCGAAGGGGTAATTCAAGCAAAACTCCATCCTTCGGAAAGTGGAAGAAAGGCAAGGGTTCTTCAAGTTACAAGTCAAGAAAGCAAGAAGGCTTTTCTAAGGATAAGAAAAGCACAGTAGGACAAGTCCAATGCTTCAAGTGCCGAGGGTACGGCCATATCTCAACGGAATGTCCAACTAAGAATCCGTCTAAGAAGAAGGCGATGCAAGCCGTCACTTGGGATGACACCTCATCGTCAAATGAGTCATCGTCAAGTGATGAAGAAGACAACGCAACTGCGTTCCACGCGTCCACATCTTCACCCTTCATGTGCTTAATGGCAAGTACATCCGACTCGCTGTCCAACTCCACTGTTGAAAAGAATGCAACGGACAATGAATCGGATGATTCGGAAGGTGAAGATTTTGCTCTAGCCTACCATAGACTTTTGAGGGATTCAAAGAAACTGGCTAAGCAAAACAAGGGGTTGAGAGGGAGATTGCAGGATCTCGAAGAAGAACTAAAAAGGGTAACTTCTCTCTCGACCGATCTTGAAGTGGAAAGGGATAATCTGATAAAAGCAAATGTTTCCCTTCAAGAGTCCAATGAGCAATTCGAGAAGAATTATATAGATATGGTTAACAAAGCGAATTACTTCTTGAAGCTCAACGGCGAGGCTCGACAGGAAAAATTGGAAATGACAGAGACCATTCTCCAACTCAAGGATGACTTACAGTGATTTTCATCAGGAAGGAGTAAGTTGGATAAGCTTCTTGGTCTTGGTCAATCAAACAAGTTCGGCCTCGGATACAATCGAACTAAAGACGATTTTAGTTCGGTTGGGACAGTTTTCATGCCTCAGTCGGTATCTCCTCCTCCGACACCGGAATTCACGACAAGCAACGACAACAAGCCAACTTCACCCTCCTCGGGATCGTCAAGCACTAAGGTATGTTTTCGTTGTAATTTTGCAGGGCACATTGAAAGAAATTGCAAGATTGGAGCTCAAAGATCAAATCAATCACATCTTGCAACTGCTACCAATGAGTTCACTCCCCAGAAATCAAAGGAGGACTTTTCAAAAGAAAAGAACATTGGTAGTACTTCAAACAAGACGATGACAAAAGAAAAAGATCAATCATACAAGACGTCTTCATCAAGGAAAATTTCTCAACCATTGCCAACATACTCTAAAACTCAAAAGGTTTGGGTATGCAAAGGTGAAACCTTTCCTTGTCTTTAATCTTTCTACGATTAAATGTTGTGTAGTTTATGTAGACTATCTTTTTTCTTTCTTTGGGCCAACACGTCAACCATCCTTGGGAGGTAAATGGTATATTTTCTTATTGGTTGATGATTTCTCTCGGTATTCATGGGTAGCATTTTTAAAAGAGAAAGCTGATACTTTTGATTCTTTTCACGAGATTTGCCTTCGTATTATGATTGAAAAGAATGAAAAGATCATTCGTGTTAGAAGTGATAGAGGTGGAAAATTCATAAATTCTAAATTCATTGATTTTTGCACTTCCAACGGCATTAAGCATGAATTCTCAGCACCCTATACACCTCAATAGAATGGTGTTGTCGAGCGCAAAAACAGGGTTGTTCAAGAGATGGCACGTGTTATGCTTCATAGTCGGAATTTACCGCTATATTTTTGGGCTGAAGCTGTGAACACTGCAATCTATGTTATTAATCGAGTTTATTTGCGCCTGGGAACGTTAAATACACCATATGAACTATGGTGTAGTAGAAAACCCAACATCAAATATTTTTGTATCTTCGGGAGTCGATGTTACATTTACCGCGAAAATCTTGGAAAGTTTGACTCTCGAAGTGACGAAGGGATTTTCTTGGGGTATTCTACGAATAGTAGAGCATATCGGGTATTTAACTTGGAATCTAAGACGATTGTAGAATCTATAAATGTTAAAGTAGATGAAGCTTTCCACTTTGCATCTGATAAATCTACCCCTGATATCTCTCTTGATGATGATACTCCTGTAAGTGCATCTTCTCATGATATTACTTCCAATATTAATGATGCATCTAATGGTTCTTCAAGTTTATCTGATGTGCAGGAATCATCTCATATACCTCCGAGTACTCCATTACAACAAACGTTACGCATCTCCAAGGATCATCCTGAATCTAACATCATTGGAGACCCACAAGAAGGAGTCAAAACTCGGAGACAGTTGGTTTGTGGATTCGCCTGTTACGTTTCCATGATCGAACCAAAGAACATCGATGAAGCTCTTCAGGATGACTACTGGATTGAAGCAATGCAGGAAGAGCTCCATCAGTTTGAACGCAACAAAGTCTAGGAATTAACGACGCCTCCGAAGCAACACAATGTGATTGGTACTAAATGGATTTTCAAGAACAAGAAAAGTGAGGATGGTACCATCATCAGGAACAAAGCACGTTTAGTTGCTCAAGGCTACTCTCAAATGGAAGGTATAGACTTTGATGAAACGTTCGCCCCTGTAGCTAGACTCAAGTCCATTCGTATCTTATTCGCTATTGCTTGTCACTTCAAAATAAAACTCTTTCAAATGGACGTTAAGAGCGCGTTTTTAAATGGGTTTTTAAAATGAGGAAGTTTATGTGGCTCAACCGAAAGGTTTTGTAGACTGTAAACTACCTAACCATGTTTTTTGTTTGAAAAAGGCTCTTTACGGTTTAAAACAAGCACCGCGAGCATGGTACGAAAGGTTGACAAAGCACCTTTTGGAGAAGGGCTATACTCGAGGGGGAGCAGATCGGACTCTCTTTGTGAAGCATTATCAAAATAACTTCATTGTTGCACAAATCTATGTCGATGACATTGTGTTTGGAGCAACAAAGGATAATGATGCTTCTAAATTCGCAGAAACCATGGAAAGCAAATTTGAGATGTCTATGATGGGCGAACTGACATACTTTCTTGGATTGCAAGTGAAACAAAATGGTGAAGGCATCCATCTGTGTCAATCCAAGTACGCAAAGGAGTTGGTAAAGAAATTCGGATTAGAAGATTCTAAAGATTTTCCTACTCCTATGGGAACTAGCAATAAGGGATTAGGAAGTGAATCTCTTAGTGATAATGTAGACGAGAAACTCTATCGCAGCATGATTGGAAGTTTACTTTACCTCACAGCTAGTCGCCCGGATATATCCTTTAGTGTTGGGATTTGCGCGAGATATCAATCAGCACCAAAGGAGGTTCACCTGAAAGCGGTGAAACGGATCATCCGGTATGTCAAAGGAACTGTAAACTTCAGAATTTGGTATCCTATGGGAACAAGTTTAGATATTTTTGGATACTCAGATGCCGATTGGGCAGGATCTGTGGATGATCGGAAAAGTACGAGTGGTGCATGTTTTTATCTTGGCCATTGTCTTGTTGCATGGCATAGTAAAAAGCATAACTGCATTGCACTCTCGACTGCCGAAACGGAATACATCTCAGCGGGTAGTTGTTCAACTCAACTTATTTGGATGAAAAGCGTGTTGTGCGACTTCCGGATTTCAGCAACTTCGGTAACTGTTTTATGTGACAACACAAGTGCTATAAACATTTCGAAAAACCCTGTGTTGCACTCTAGAACAAAACACATTGAACTTAGATATCATTTTCTTAGAGAGCTAGTTGAATCAAATATTCTTCAAATTTCCTACATTTCAACTGAAGATCAATTAGCTGACATTTTAACAAAACCTTTGGATCAAAAACGTTTTATTCATTTACGTAAAGCAATTGGAATGCTTTCCTTGAAATAACCTCTTTTTGAAACTCTTGTTTAGGTTAGGTTTTGTTTTTGTGTTTTTGTTCATTATCTATGCTTAGACATAGAATATTAATTGAGCATTAGTTTTATCGACTTTGACTGCATCCTTTTATATATTTAGAAATCTATTATGCTTTAGATATCATAATATTCCATTTGATGCAATGATCATTTATGCCAATTAACTCATCTTTGTTTTGATCAAAGTCAATTTCTCTCTCGATGATCTCTTGGTATAGTTTTTATCTTATTTGACTGTTTAGTCGAGTATGAAATCGAGATCAATATTTGGCTGAATACTTTATATCTTAAATAATTGATAGTCAATTGAGGGGGAGTCAAAGGAAAAGTATTATGCTCAAAAGATGTGGAAAGAGTTACATCCCAATGAGGAGTGTGAAAACTACCACCACATGGAGGAAAGAGCTACCACCTCGGTCGTCCGAGTACTGTGTGCAGCTACCACATGTATACCAAGCAAGGTTTTTCAAGTTTGATTAATTAAATTGCATGTTGAAATACTTGACTCTGTCAAAATTTTAAGGTTAGTATAAGGTGGGATTTTTAATGAAAGATGCTCAAAGAGCCACTCTCTTCAATAAATTGACTAGATATATTATCTAATTTATCGGGGATGTTAGACATCTATTGATCTTTGTATTTCATTTTCTTTACCGAATTGATGATTTGATAAAGGCATTACTCATAAGATCAAGTTAGATGTAATTGAAGTTGTTCAACTTTAAGGGATTTAATTTTTATAAATTTTCGTTTCATTTGTTGGATGTTATTGATAGATTTGGTATAATCTATTTCTTGTTGTATGAAACGATGATTTTCGTTTAAAGTTGATACACACAAGTGCTTACAATCTTTTTCTGGTTTTTCTAGAATTTCTCTGAAATTTTCTAAAGAAAAAGTTGGAGCCGATCCGGATTGGACCTGCCGATCCGGATCCCGAACGCAGATATTCTTCTGCGGGCAGCCGATCCGGATTGGACCTGCCGATCCGGATCCCGAACGCAGTTTTTCACTGCGGGTAGCCGATCCGGATCGTAATCACGAACTGATTCGGATCGCGGCTAGGGTTTTATATAGAACAAAAGGGTTTTGATTTCTTTTACTCCAATCTTTTGTTCCAAAGTTTCCAGAGCTTCTCTCTCTAGATTTCATCCATCTTGGAAACTTTCAAACTCAAGTTCTTCAATTCCAAGTAAGTTTTATTGATCAAAATCTCGGTTTTTCACAGTTTTTCTTATTCCTCCTCAAAACGTGATGAATTTCTTGTATCAATTTTATTTGTGGATGGTTTTTGATCAAATTTCTTTTGAAATAAGAACTCTGGGTAGATTAGTTTTGATTATATGCTAGGTATTCTCAAGATAAACGGATTTTTGGTCTTTGATTTCAAAAATTTCGGTTTTAGGGCATATAATGGGAATTTTCCAAAATCATGCAATTGATCTATTTTTAAATTTCCTTTTGCAAAACTAATTTGATTCCTAGTCTCTCTACACGATAATGATTGTTTGGGTACAATTTTTCTAATTTTTGAAAATTAACAATTTTTTTCGTGTTCTTGAGGTGTTGCTCACAGGATCTCTTTTCACAAGAAACCAACAGCAATGGTGATCACGTGGATCATTCTCCTTCTGGCTGCTATGGTACATACAAGAGACACTGTCAAGCCCAAGAGGGCTAAGGAAAGCGAAGAAAGCTAAGGATGATTCCGATACAGAATCTGAAACGGAATCGATCGATTGGGATGAGCTTCAAGTTGAAGCAACAGTTCCCACTGCTTCGAAGGGAAAAAGCGCCTGCGGAGACATCAAAGGAAAAGGCTCCGCCCACTGCTACGGAAAAAGGAAAAGCACCAATGACCTCTTCATCCATATTCTTAAAAAGAAAGAGACTCGCTCGACGACCTGGACGAGCTCGAGGTATTGAAATAAATGAACCATGTCAAGAGAATCCAAAGAATATCTCTCAAATTGACACTGAATCTGAAGACGAAGAAGATTGGGACACATTCTTGATGAAGTACAACAAGGTATTGATGAAGAAAATAAGGTTTACCTGAAGAACAAGAAGCTACTAAAGTCTTCCTCAATACTCAAGCAGCAAGCAAGGAAAAAGAATGTGCCAAGCAATGAACCTCTTGACAAATCACATTCTTTGCCAAGAAGATCTCCTCGGAATGAAGGACAGACTGCTCCGTCAATCATCACACAACGTTCTTCAACTTCCAGAAGAATTGACCAAAAGGGAAACCTGGAGTCTTCCATCAAACAAGAACAAGATAAAATGACTCTAGAACTCAGAAAGATGTCCAAGGACATACATAAGATGAAACAAAGTGTTCTACGATTTCGGGAATGCTTAAAGGAATTTTGAAAAAGCTGGGCTGCACGAGCTCTGAAGACTCTGCCTCAGATGATTGACTTGTACAAATTCTCTTGTGCAGGAACTTTTTTTTAACTTTTGTTTATGCAGGTCTTTACGTTTTAGTTTTTAGTTTTTAGTTCTCAAACTTGAACTTTTAACCATTCTCTCCATTTTGTAATTTTTGGCTAACTTCTGTGACAAAAGGGGGGGAGAGAAGAACAATGAACAATGATACTATGATACAATGGTTACTGAGAAAACTTGAAACTATAGAGGTAAGTATAACCTCAACTTGAAAGCTACGTAGAACTTCAACTTTCGGCTTTCGTTTGTGTTTGAGTGCACGCCTCGACTATCTATTTGACTAACTATTTGGGCATGTAATATAACTAACAAGTTGATGTTCACTAACATGACATTTGTTTTTTGATTGCATAGAAGATATGTTGGTGTTTTAACTATGATCAGTTTACATATCTGAATGTATAAATGTCATGGTAAGTATAAATGAGTATAAACTTCATCTCTGTATGTGGTTTTTGAATGATATAAAATTCTTGAGGTATCTAACGATTCTTTTGTCAAGAATGATTTCTTTTGCAGAGAGTACAGATGTCTAAGTCTAGAGTCTGTTTTAGGAGTTTAACTCATGTATTTTATTTGGATCTCCATTGTAAATTTTTTGTTGTATGGTGATAGCAACAAAAATATACTTTTTGAATTTCTTGAGTGGATCTATGTTTGTCACGAACCCGCCAAAGGGGGAGATTGTTACGGAATTTGAGTTGGGCGTATTTCGTGAATTCGGTTAAGTCTTGAAGATTGAAGGTAAAGAAGTTGGATCATATAAACTCAATCTCAAGAAAGAAGAATTCAAAAGGATCAGGTATGTTTAACTTAATATCTTTGGTGATCGAATACTTCTTATAGCGTAGAAATAGAAACACTTGGATGGATTTGTTATTGCATAAATATCAAAAACTGGACATGGGACATGTCAGGATCCGGATCAGACTGTTCGATCGGATCCCGAAGGTGGTTCGTTCATACACCAGTTCAATCCGGATCGTAGCTTCCTTGATCCGGATCCCGAACACTGAGTTTACCATTTTATTTGAACGATCCGGATCAGGACTGCAATCCGGATCCCGAACGTTGATGTTTGGTAAACTGTATGAACGATCCGGATCAAGCATCGATCCGGATCCCGAACCTTCTTTTTCTGGAATCTGTTTTTCTCGCTACTGCCACAATCCGGATCGCCGATCTCCGATCCGGATCGTCGTCATGAAAATTTCCAAAGAAAGTAGTTAGTTTTTGATCCTTATCTTCTTCCAAGGGTTTCTAACCTATAAATAGACCCTTGATTCTTTTTCTAGGGTAATCCACATAAGTCCAAAAAAAGTGCCGTCATCTTTTATACGGCCTAAGATCCACATATAGAGAAGAAAGGAAATCATAGATTTATTATATTTCTTCATCTATATTGATTGATTTGATTCTAGGTTTTCATACTCACATTTTGAGTTGAATCAAATCAATGAATACTTAGATGGTATTCCGATTATCTAATCTAAGTATTCGGCGGATCATCACCACCCAAAAAACAACGATTTACTCCAAAATCGGCGCGTGGACTCGCGTGGCCTTGTGGATTCAAGGTGCAACGGCTCTCGTGGATTCGGAGCGAGGTACGTTCGTGGATTCGAAGCGTGCTACCTCAGAGGTGAAGACCCGTGGATTCGGCGTCAGACCGACGTCGTGGACTACGACGTTGACGACGCCGTGGATTCGGCGTTGAGGACGCACATCGTGGATTCGAGAAGCGTCGTGGAGCGCGCGGAGAAGATCCAACTAGGAGCGTATGGAAAAGGTTGATGTCGTCTCGGAGTACGGTATATCACCTGTACGTGTTAACTAGGATTTCACCGTGTTATCGGTCCCGTGG
>CM055060.1:47505184-47570975 GCA_029204045.2 Tillandsia leiboldiana | reverse complement strand
CTATTTGGGTGAAGACCGTGGATTCGGTCGGACGTCGTGACTCGACTTTGGACGCCGTGGATTCGCGTTGGACGCACATCGTGGATTCGAGAAGCGTCGTGTGAGCGAGCGGAGAAGATCAACTAGAGCGTATGGAAAAAGGTTGAGGTCGTCTGTGAGTATGGTATATCACCTTGTACGTGGTTAATCCTAGTGGATTTCACCGTGTTATCGGTCCCGTGGTGTTTTTACTCCGGTTTGGAGTTTTCCACGTAAAAATCTTGCGTGTTTATTTATTTTTCCGCATTGGTTTTTTATATCGCAAAGATTTTTGAGTGTTTATTGTTTACACCTATTCACCCCCTCTAGGTTTTTTTTCCCCTATTTAGATCCATTATTACATATACCCAACAAGTGGTATCAGAGCGGAAATAGGGTTGTAAACAATGGTTGAAGGTGGAAACATCAACAGACCCCCGTTCTTCGATGGAACAAATTATGCGTACTGGAAAGTACGGATGAAAGCCTTTTTAATTTCCATCGACGAACGGGTGTGGCAATCAATTGAATTAGGATGGTCTAATCCAACTGAAATTATTGGTGATGTTCGCACCATCAAACCTAGGTCGAAATGGACCAAGGAAGAGATTGATATATCTTCTTACAATGGCAAGGGAATAAATGCTTTATTTAATGCCTTGTCACAACAGAGTTCTCTCGCGTCTCGGCATGTGAGACTGCGAAAGAAATCTGGGATGTTCTTCAAGTTACGCATGAGGGAACTAACCTTGTGAAGATTCAGAAACTGCAAATGCTTACGGCAAGTTTGACTCTATTTTCATTGCAGAAAATGAATCGTTCACTGACTATTACACACGATTGCAAGACATCGTAAACTCATGTGCTAACTTGGGAGAGAAGATTCCAGAATATAAAATTGTAAGAAAGATCTTAAGAACTCTTCCTGAAAGATTTCGTTCCAAGGTTACAGCCATTGAAACTATTAACACACCCGGACGAAATCCGTGTAGAAGAATTAGATGGTTCTTTACAAACTTATGAAATGACATTTCCTACTAACTATTCTTCGGGAAAGGCATCCTCTTCTAAGTCTTCAGGTTATGCTTTGAAAACAACAAAAGAAGAAGACGCGGATTCATCCTCCTGCAGGCGATGACGAGAACTTATCTATGGAGGCTTTGAGAAGCAGCTCGCTCTCTTGACAAGGAAGTTTCGTCGAAATTTTCGAAGGGGTAATTCAAGCAAAACTCCATCCTTCGGAAAGTGGAAGAAAGGCAAGGGTTCTTCAAGTTACAAGTCAAGAAAGCAAGAAGGCTTTTCTAAGGATAAGAAAAGCACAGTAGGACAAGTCCAATGCTTCAAGTGCCGAGGGTACGGCCATATCTCAACGGAATGTCCAACTAAGAATCCGTCTAAGAAGAAGGCGATGCAAGCCGTCACTTGGGATGACACCTCATCGTCAAATGAGTCATCGTCAAGTGATGAAGAAGACAACGCAACTGCGTTCCACGCGTCCACATCTTCACCCTTCATGTGCTTAATGGCAAGTACATCCGACTCGCTGTCCAACTCCACTGTTGAAAAGAATGCAACGGACAATGAATCGGATGATTCGGAAGGTGAAGATTTGCTCTAGCCTACCATAGACTTTTGAGGGATTCAAAGAAACTGGCTAAGCAAAACAAGGGGTTGAGGGGAAGATTGCAGGATCTCGAAGAAGAACTAAAAGGGTAACTTCTCTCTCGACCGATCTTGAAGTGGAAAGGGATAATCTGATAAAAGCAAATGTTTCCCTTCAAGAGTCCAATGAGCAATTCGAGAAGAATTATATAGATATGGTTAACAAAGCGAATTACTTCTTGAAGCTCAACGGCGAGGCTCGACAGGAAAAATTGGAAATGACAGAGACCATTCTCCAACTCAAGGATGACTTACAGTGATTTTCAGCAGGAAGGAGTAAGTTGGATAAGCT
This sequence comes from Tillandsia leiboldiana, assembly GCA_029204045.2. Lineage (NCBI taxonomy): Eukaryota > Viridiplantae > Streptophyta > Magnoliopsida > Poales > Bromeliaceae > Tillandsia > Tillandsia leiboldiana. The sequence continues at coordinate 47,569,003 of CM055060.1, read as the reverse complement.
TCTTGGTCCTTGGTCAATCAAACAAGTTCGGCCTCGGATACAATCGAACTAAAGACGATTTTAGTTCGGTTGGACAGTTTTCATGCCTCAGTCGGTATCTCCTCCTCCGACACCGGAATTCACGACAAGCAACGGACAACAAGCCAACTTCACCCTCCTCGGGATCGTCAAGCACTAAGGTATGTTTTCGTTGTAATTTTGCAGGGCACATTGAAAGAAATTGCAAGATTGGAGCTCAAAGATCAAATCAATCACATCTTGCAACTGCTACCAATGAGTTCACTCCCCAGAAATCAAAGGAGGACTTTTCAAAAGAAAAGAACATTGGTAGTACTTCAAACAAGACGATGACAAAAGAAAAAGATCAATCATACAAGACGTCTTCATCAAGGAAAATTTCTCAACCATTGCCAACATACTCTAAAACTCAAAAGGTTTGGGTATGCAAAGGTGAAAACCTTTCCTTGTCTTTAATCTTTCTACGATTAAATGTTGTGTAGTTTATGTAGACTATCTTTTTTCTTTCTTTGGGCCAACACGTCAACCATCCTTGGGAGGTAAATGTATATTTTCTTATTGGTTGATGATTTCTCTCGGTATTCATGGGTAGTCATTTTTAAAAGAGAAAGCTGATACTTTTGATTCTTTTCACGAGATTTGCCTTCGTATTATGATTGAAAAGAATGAAAAGATCATTCGTGTTAGAAGTGATAGAGGTGGAAAATTCATAAATTCTAAATTCATTGATTTTTGCACTTCCAACGGCATTAAGCATGAATTCTCAGCACCCTATACACCTCATAGAATGGTGTTGTCGAGCGCAAAAACAGGGTTGTTCAAGAGATGGCACGTGTTATGCTTCATAGTCGGAATTTACCGCTATATTTTTGGGCTGAAGCTGTGAACACTGCAATCTATGTTATTAATCGAGTTTATTTGCGCCTGGGAACGTTAAATACACCATATGAACTATGGTGTAGTAGAAAACCCAACATCAAATATTTTTGTATCTTCGGGAGTCGATGTTACATTTACCGCGAAAATCTTGGAAAGTTTGACTCTCGAAGTGACGAAGGGATTTTCTTGGGGTATTCTACGAATAGTAGAGCATATCGGGTATTTAACTTGGAATCTAAGACGATTGTAGAATCTATAAATGTTAAAGTAGATGAAGCTTTCCACTTTGCATCTGATAAATCTACCCCTGATATCTCTCTTGATGATGATACTCCTGTAAGTGCATCTTCTCATGATATTACTTCCAATATTAATGATGCATCTAATGGTTCTTCAAGTTTATCTGATGTGCAGGAATCATCTCATATACCTCCGAGTACTCCATTACAACAAACGTTACGCATCTCCAAGGATCATCCTGAATCTAACATCATTGGAGACCCACAAGAAGGAGTCAAAACTCGGAGACAGTTGGTTTGTGGATTCGCCTGTTACGTTTCCATGATCGAACCAAAGAACATCGATGAAGCTCTTCAGGATGACTACTGGATTGAAGCAATGCAGGAAGAGCTCCATCAGTTTTGAACGCAACAAAGTCTAGGAATTAACGACGCCTCCGAAGCAACACAATGTGATTGGTACTAAATGGATTTTCAAGAACAAGAAAAGTGAGGATGGTACCATCATCAGGAACAAAGCACGTTTAGTTGCTCAAGGCTACTCTCAAATGGAAGGTATAGACTTTGATGAAACGTTCGCCCCTGTAGCTAGACTCAAGTCCATTCGTATCTTATTCGCTATTGCTTGTCACTTCAAAATAAAACTCTTTCAAATGGACGTTAAGAGCGCGTTTTTAAATGGGTTTTTAAAATGAGGAAGTTTATGTGGCTCAACCGAAAGGTTTTGTAGACTGTAAACTACCTAACCTGTTTTTTGTTTGAAAAAGGCTCTTTACCGGTTTAAAACAAGCACCGCGAGCATGGTACGAAAGGTTGACAAAGCACCTTTTGGAGAAGGGCTATACTCGAGGGGGAGCAGATCGGACTCTCTTTGTGAAGCATTATCAAAATAACTTCATTGTTGCACAAATCTATGTCGATGACATTGTGTTTGGAGCAACAAAGGATAATGATGCTTCTAAATTCGCAGAAACCATGGAAAGCAAATTTGAGATGTCTATGATGGGCGAACTGACATACTTTCTTGGATTGCAAGTGAAACAAAATGGTGAAGGCATCCATCTGTGTCAATCCAAGTACGCAAAGGAGTTGGTAAAGAAATTCGGATTAGAAGATTCTAAAGATTTTCCTACTCCTATGGGAACTAGCAATAAGGGATTAGGAAGTGAATCTCTTAGTGATATGTAGACGAGAAACTCTATCGCAGCATGATTGGAAGTTTACTTTACCTCACAGCTAGTCGCCCGGATATATCCTTTAGTGTTGGGATTTGCGCGAGATATCAATCAGCACCAAAGGAGGTTCACCTGAAAGCGGTGGAAACGGATCATCCGGTATGTCAAAGGAACTGTAAACTTCAGAATTTGGTATCCTATGGGAACAAGTTTAGATATTTTTGGATACTCAGATGCCGATTGGGCAGGATGCTGTGGATGATCGGAAAAGTACGAGTGGTGCATGTTTTTATCTTGGGCCATTGTCTTGTTGCATGGCATAGTAAAAGCATAACTGCATTGCACTCTCGACTGCCGAACGGAATACCTCTCAGCGGGTAGTTGTTCAACTCAACTTATTTGGATGAAAAGCGTGTTGTGCGACTTCCGGATTTCAGCAACTTCGGTAACTGTTTTATGTGACAACACAAGTGCTATAACATTTCGAAAACCCTGTGTTGCACTCTAGAACAAAACACATTGAACTTAGATATCATTTCTTAGAGAGCTAGTTGAATCAAATATTCTTCAAATTTCCTACATTTCAACTGAAGATCAATTAGCTGACATTTTAACAAAACCTTTGGATCAAAAACGTTTTATTCATTTACGTAAAGCAATTGGAATGCTTTCCTTGAAATAACCTCTTTTGAAACTCTTGTTTAGGTTAGGTTTTGTTTTTGTGTTTTTGTTCATTATCTATGCTTAGACATAGAATATTAATTGAGCATTAGTTTTATCGACTTTGACTGCATCCTTTTATATATTTAGAAATCTATTATGCTTTAGATATCATAATATTCCATTTGATGCAATGATCATTTATGCCAATTAACTCATCTTTGTTTTGATCAAAGTCAATTTCTCTCTCGATGATCTCTTGGTATAGTTTTTATCTTATTTGACTGTTTAGTCGAGTATGAAATCGAGATCAATATTTGGCTGAATACTTTATATCTTAAATAATTGATAGTCAATTGAGGGGGAGTCAAAGGAAAAGTATTATGCTCAAAAGATGTGGAAAGAGTTACATCCCAATGAGGAGTGTGAAAACTACCACCACATGGAGGAAAGAGCTACCACCTCGGTCGTCCGAGTACTGTGTGCAGCTACCACATGTATACCAAGCAAGGTTTTTCAAGTTTGATTAATTAAATTGCATGTTGAAATACTTGACTCTGTCAAAATTTTAAGGTTAGTATAAGGTGGGATTTTTAATGAAAGATGCTCAAAGAGCCACTCTCTTCAATAAATTGACTAGATATATTATCTAATTTATCGGGGATGTTAGACATCTATTGATCTTTGTATTTCATTTTCTTTACCGAATTGATGATTTGATAAAGGCATTACTCATAAGATCAAGTTAGATGTAATTGAAGTTGTTCAACTTTAAGGGATTTAATTTTTATAAATTTTCGTTTCATTTGTTGGATGTTATTGATAGATTTGGTATAATCTATTTCTTGTTGTATGAAACGATGATTTTCGTTTAAAGTTGATACACACAAGTGCTTACAATCTTTTTCTGGTTTTTCTAGAATTTCTCTGAAATTTTCTAAAGAAAAAGTTGGAGCCGATCCGGATTGGACCTGCCGATCCGGATCCCGAACGCAGATATTCTTCTGCGGGCAGCCGATCCGGATTGGACCTGCCGATCCGGATCCCGAACGCAGTTTTTCACTGCGGGTAGCCGATCCGGATCGTAATCACGAACTGATTCGGATCGCGGCTAGGGTTTTATATAGAACAAAAGGGTTTTGATTTCTTTTACTCCAATCTTTTGTTCCAAAGTTTCCAGAGCTTCTCTCTCTAGATTTCATCCATCTTGGAAACTTTCAAACTCAAGTTCTTCAATTCCAAGTAAGTTTTATTGATCAAAATCTCGGTTTTTCACAGTTTTTCTTATTCCTCCTCAAAACGTGATGAATTTCTTGTATCAATTTTATTTGTGGATGGTTTTTGATCAAATTTCTTTTGAAATAAGAACTCTGGGTAGATTAGTTTTGATTATATGCTAGGTATTCTCAAGATAAACGGATTTTTGGTCTTTGATTTCAAAAATTTCGGTTTTAGGGCATATAATGGGAATTTTCCAAAATCATGCAATTGATCTATTTTTAAATTTCCTTTTGCAAAACTAATTTGATTCCTAGTCTCTCTACACGATAATGATTGTTTGGGTACAATTTTTCTAATTTTTGAAAATTAACAATTTTTTTCGTGTTCTTGAGGTGTTGCTCACAGGATCTCTTTTCACAAGAAACCAACAGCAATGGTGATCACGTGGATCATTCTCCTTCTGGCTGCTATGGTACATACAAGAGACACTGTCAAGCCCAAGAGGGCTAAGAAAGCGAAGAAAGCTAAGGATGATTCCGATACAGAATCTGAAACGGAATCGATCGATTGGGATGAGCTTCAAGTTGAAGCAACAGTTCCCACTGCTTCGAAGGGAAAAGCGCCTGCGGAGACATCAAAGGAAAAGGCTCCGCCCACTGCTACGGAAAAAGGAAAAGCACCAATGACCTCTTCATCCATATTCTTAAAAAGAAAGAGACTCGCTCGACGACCTGGACGAGCTCGAGGTATTGAAATAAATGAACCATGTCAAGAGAATCCAAAGAATATCTCTCAAATTGACACTGAATCTGAAGACGAAGAAGATTGGGACACATTTCTTGATGAAGTACAACAAGGTATTGATGAAGAAAATAAGGTTTACCTGAAGAACAAGAAGCTACTAAAGTCTTCCTCAATACTCAAGCAGCAAGCAAGGAAAAAGAATGTGCCAAGCAATGAACCTCTTGACAAATCACATTCTTTGCCAAGAAGATCTCCTCGGAATGAAGGACAGACTGCTCCGTCAATCATCACACAACGTTCTTCAACTTCCAGAAGAATTGACCAAAAGGGAAACCTGGAGTCTTCCATCAAACAAGAACAAGATAAAATGACTCTAGAACTCAGAAAGATGTCCAAGGACATACATAAGATGAAACAAAAGTGTTCTACGATTTCGGGAATGCTTAAAGGAATTTTGAAAAAGCTGGGCTGCACGAGCTCTGAAGACTCTGCCTCAGATGATTGACTTGTACAAATTCTCTTGTGCAGGAACTTTTTTTTAACTTTTTTTATGCAGGTCTTTACGTTTTAGTTTTTAGTTTTTAGTTCTCAAACTTGAACTTTTAACCATTCTCTCCATTTTGTAATTTTTGGCTAACTTCTGTGACAAAAGGGGGGAGAGAGAAACAATGAACAATGATACTATGATACAATGGTTACTGAGAAAACTTGAAACTATAGAGGTAAGTATAACCTCAACTTGAAAGGTAAGTAGAACTTCAACTTTCGGCTTTCATTTGTGTTTGAGTGCATGCCTCGACTATCTATTCGACTAACTATTTGGGCATGTAATATAACTAACAAGTTGATGTTCACTAACATGACATTTGTTTTTTGATTGCATAGAAGATATGTTGGTGTTTTAACTATGATCAGTTTACATATCTGAATGTATAAATGTCATGGTAAGTATAAATGAGTATAAACTTCATCTCTGTATGTGGTTTTTGAATGATATAAAATTCTTGAGGTATCTAACGATTTCTTTTGTCAAGAATGATTTCTTTTGCAGAGAGTACAGATGTCTAAGTCTAGAGTCTGTTTTAGGAGTTTAACTCATGTATTTTATTTTGGATCTCCATTGTAAATTTTTGTTGTATGGTGATAGCAACAAAAATATCTTTTTGAATTTTCTTGAGTGGATCTATGTTTTGTCACGAAACCGCCAAAGGGGGAGATTGTTACGGAATTTGAGTTGGCGTATTTCGTGAATTCGGTTAAGTCTTGAAGATTGAAGGTAAAGGAAGTTGGATCATATAACTCAATCTCAAGAAAGAAGAATTCAAAAGGATCAGGTATGTTTAACTTAATATCTTTGGTGATCCGAATACTTCTTATAGCGTAGAAACACTTGGATGGATTTGTTATTGCATAAATATCAAAAACTGGACATAGGACATGTTCAGGATCCGGATCAGACTGTTCGATCCGGATCCCGAAGGTGGTTCGTTCATACACCAGTTCAATCCGGATCGTAGCTTCCCTTGATCCGGATCCCGAACACTGAGTTTACCATTTTATTTGAACGATCCGGATCAGGCTACTGCAATCCGGATCCCGAACGTTGATGTTTGGTAAACTGTATGAACGATCCGGATCAAGCATTTCGATCCGGATCTCGAACCTTCGTTTTTCTGGAATCTGTTTTTCTCGCTACTGCAATCCGGATCGCCGATCTCCGATCCGGATCGTCGTCATGAAAATTTCCAGAAAAAGGTAGTTTTTGATCCTTATCTTCTTCCAAGGGTTTCTAACCTATAAATAGACCCTATGATTCTTTTTCTAGGGCTAATCCACATAAGTCCAAAAAGTCGCCGTCATCTTTTATACGGCCTAAGATCCACATATAGAGAAGAAAGGAAATCATAGATTCTATCTTATATTTCTTCATCTATATTGATTGATTTGATTCTAGGTTTTCATACTCACATTTTGAGTTGAATCAAATCAATGAATACTTAGATGGTATTTCCGATCTATTTCTAATCTAAGTATTCGGCGGATCATCACCACCCAAAAAACAACGATTTACTCCAAAATCGGCGCGTGGACTCGCGTGGCCTTGTGGATTCAAGGTGCAACTGCTCTCGTGGATTCGGAGCGAGGTACGTTCGTGGATTCGAAGCGTGCTACTGGGTGAAGACCATGGATTCGGTCGGACGTCGTGGACTCGACGTTGGACGCCGTGGATTCGGCGTTGGACGCACATCGTGGATTCGAGAAGCGTCGTGGAGCGAGCGGAGAAGATCAACTAGGAGCGTATGGAAAAGGTTGAGTCGTCTGTGAGTACGGTATATCACCTTGTACGTGTTTAATCCTAGTGGATTTCACCGTGTTATCGGTCCCGTGGTTTTTTACTCCGGTTTGGAGTTTTCCACGTAAAAATCTCTGCGTGTTATTTATTTTTCCGCATTGGGTTTTTATATCGCAAAGATTTTTGAGTGTTTATGGTTTACATCTATTCACCCCCCTCTAGGTGTTTTTTCCCCTATTTAGATCCTATTATTCATATAACCCAACACGTACCGTTTTCCACCAGATCCGGGCATTCCCCTCGAGACAATGGACCGCTAGGGGAACTCTTTCATGTTCCTCCATCAACAAATCCTCATATAACATCTCCATCGTGTCCACCCACTTCTCCACGACCCAGGGGTCGGTTGTCTCGCCCTCGAATATGGGTGGGTCGTGTTTCTTGAACTCGGCCAGATTCGCTCTCACCCGGTCCTATTCCGTCCGTTGGGTGGAGGCTTCGCCCGTAGCGGGTCCCGAGGCCGTTGGGCTGGGTGCAGCAGATGGCGCCGTCAGTTGGTCTAGCGACACCCCGGTGGTCGCTGTTTGGGGAGGAGCGGCCGCTGTTTCTTCGTGCGCTCCGTCCGGTCCTGCTGTAGGCGCGTTTGCTTCAGATGTCGGGACCCCGGCGCTCTCCCCAGGCACGGTCTGTTGCTGTTGCGTCAGTTGACGCACATGCTCTGTGAGGGTCGACAGTTGTCCGGCCATCTCACGTAACTGTTGGCGGATTAGCTCATTCTCCGCGGTTGCTGGAGCCGAATTACCGGCTTCCGCGTTTTCAGTCGATGATCTTGTACGAACCATTCTCCACTGTGAGCAAAGAAAATATCATTAATCATAAATCAATCGGTCTAGCACTTTGACCTACTACCCCTGGGACTCTATCCCTTATTTCCCCCGCGCTCACGCTCGTACGTGACACACCTATACTTTGGTTACCTACTTGGTTAGTCACTTGTGACGATCCATTCTGTGGATGTTGGTCACTGGCCACAGTGGTTAAAGTCGTTTTCTCTGATACCATATAATTTGTCACGCCCCGGAGGTTCTAAAAGAGAGGAAAAACGTGTTCTTCTTTTTTTTTTTTCTTAATATATTTAAATGAACCTTGCCTCCGGTGCGTACCAGACCCGCCGCATATACAAATTCACTCCCCAAACGGGCGGAGTCTCCTTTGTATATGCACGGCGTTCCCAACACGACAAATACTTTAACCATTCCAACCATGACAGACAATGAGGGGAGAATACAGGTAATCATACAATCACTGTTATCACATACAGGCTATAGCATAAACCCAGAGGTTTTAAAATCGGTGCCCACTCGACACCTAGTTTTCCAAAACGTTTTCGCAAACTCTTTTGAGCGGCTATTGTTTGAAAGGATAAATCCACGGGTTTTATAATCGTTGCCCACACGGCACCCTTTTGGAAACACTTTTTTGAAACCAGGTTTGGATTGGAAAACATGCCGCAATTATACATCCTAACATTCACCACAAATATTCAAGAAGTCCTCGTTCCAACATCCGTCAGAAAACCAAATCAAGAATCACAGTTTAACTAACCATAGTAAGAGAAAATAACCAAAGGAAATAACATATCATTTTCTAGCCCTCATGGCTAGGGTCCTCTCACGGATGCCTCACCGTCGTCCCGATTCCCACCCTTGTACGGACCTGTCACAATGTGGGTTGTTAGTGACTGATAAAGTAGTAAACAACTAAGTAAATGCAGAAGCTGAAAAGAACACACCGAAACCGGAGCATTTACTTTCCCCTCATGTACCGCTAAATTCCTGCCAATAGTCACACTGGGCACCTACCCCAGCTTCCAGATTAGTTTGGGCCCCAACCCAAATTCCTGTACTCATCTTCTTGGTGCTTCTAACCCCTCGACTACCCAAGTAGCAGCCGCCTCTCCTTGAGGGGTCCCCACCATCACTAGTCGTGGGGTACACGGGTAAACTTACCATCTTTCCGGAAAAATACACCCTGTGCAGTGGCCAAACTGCCGGTGTGCGTGTAAGCAATATGAGCGTGCAATAACATCGCGACCTCAGCCGCTTTGGTAAGATCGGTAAAATAATAATGCGACCGCAGCCGCCTCAAATAGAACAAAAAGGGGATTTACATGTAATCGGGTTAGTCAATTTACGAAACACCTCTACTTTATCGAACAAGTACTCGGGAACGACCATGCACTGAAAAACATAACAGTACCCACCTCTATTATGCGAACTCTGGGCTCCGGAAACTGAATCCTGCTCTCTGTCGACACCCGGACCTAAAAGTAGTCCCCAAAAGAGCTGTGGTCAGATCAGTAATATAATAACACATAAACCGGACCCAAACACTCAACAACACTAGTGACCGCTGGACACGGCGGTGGCGTCCGTGCGCGACAGCGACACGGCCAACCTCTCGGCATTGCCGGACATACGGCCGCGCGGGCACCCGCCCGGCGCGGCGCTTGTCGCGACCGCGCGGGCCCTTGCCCCGCGCGGTGCAAGCCGCGGCCGCGCGGGCACCAGCCCCGCGCGTCACCCACCATGACCGTGCGGGTCCTAGCCCCGCACGGTGCGAGCCGCAGCCGCGCGGGCACCGGCCCCGCGCGGCGCTTGCCGCGGCCGCGCGGGCCTCGGTCCCGCGCGGCGCTTGCCGTAGCCGTGCGGGCACCCGCCCGCGCGGCACCCTCCGCAGCCGTGCAAAGCGAACATAAAACTTGCATACCTCTAATTGTCGGAGACGGAGATCATTCGCGCTTCCGTTCTTGGCACGTTCGTCGGGAGGGTTGGGTCCTTCCGTCGACTCCTTCTTTCTTTCCGTTTCCTTCCGATTAGGGTTCCACCTTTTTCTTTTCGCTCGTTCTTTTCTCCCGTTTCTTCCGGTTAGGGTTTTGTCTTTCTTTCGGGAGAAGTCACAATTTAGTGTTTTATGTATGATAAAACGCCACATCGGGTATTTTAAAATCCTAATTAATTAATTCCTTAATTAATTAATTCCTCAGGTAAAATCCTTCGGGATAATTCTTTAAAGATAATTCTTTAAAGATAAATCCTTTTTTTTCCTCGGAAAACGTGCCAAATCACTTACGCAGATTTCGATGCTCCCCCCGGCCATTGCGATCCCTTTCTACCCCTTTCTGGGAGTTCCGTAAGTCAGAATCGGGATCCGATCGCACCGCCATTCTCCGTTTTTCGAGCTCTATCGCAGAAAAATATCCGCACCTCCAAATTATAGACTTAAGTAAACCCATTATATTAATTACTTTAAACGGAAGCTTTATTAGCAGAAGGTATTACGTGATACAAAAGTCTATGATATTACACCTGGATCACGACTCTGATCAAAGTGGGAAAACCCATCCACTAAAGGGAAACTCGATCCCTAATATGATACAACAGTAAACAATACGTGGGAAACTACATCCACTAAAGGGAAATCTAATACCCAATCTTATGCACAAATACATATCCGGTCAATCGCCCAATATCCGCGGTCGCCGCAAAACCCCACAAGTCCACAAACCAATCCAACCTGTCCCAGACACAAAGTCCTGACTACACTATCCCAAAACCCTGCTCGAACCCGAGCAACGCGAATCTAGAAAGAAAGGAGAAAGAACAAACATGGTTTCTCCTAAGTCAGATTCCAAAATGATAGTGTAGCAATAAAAGATGGCCTATCTAGATGTCCATCAAAAGAGTGATCAGAATAATACCCGCACATAGATATAGCCTCCTACTCCATCGAGTAATCATAACATAAAAGACTATGTGCAACAAGGCATGCTAAAAGATCACTACTATAATATATTAATCTGTATGATCTAGGCCATTCTAGAAGCTTCCATCTCGATGCTAAATGTTGTACAATTAAATATGCATGCTAACAATCACATAGGGTAAATCCCTTTAGGTAAGCTTTTACTATTTATTTTCATGGATATACAAATCTAGCAAGTCCTCAATAATATAAAGCAAGAATATACACTTGCAATCCCTTGTACAACTGTCATCCCTAAGCTTACCCCTTAATCACAAATATTTTACCCTAAACATGCATGCATTCAAACATACAGAATTAGAGAACCGTCCACCGGTTCTGGAGATGAAGCAACCCACCTGAAACGCTTTCCGTAGGCAAAGCTGAAGTCAGTGAAGAGCGTGGCCACTTGCAACCAAAATCCGCTGAACCTGTATCCTCGGTACATGTCACGCGAGCCTCGGCTCCAATCAACATCACGCCAACAACGCAACACCACAACAATCAACATCACACACAATCAATACCCCAAACATACACTTGCTGTTTTTCCCGAACAACACAAAGAAGGGCATTTCTCACCTCCAAGCATTGCTCCAAAAATTCCAGAAAATTTACGGTTGCGATCCTCGCGATGAGTAGCCCCAAAACGAGTATTTATACGCCCCGTTCCGACACCTGTAGCCCAAGATATACATATAACATTGCGGTAACATCCAAAATTTCGGCATAAAGTTCGTAGATTTTTAGGAATTAATCTAGCAGGAAATCCACTTAAGTATCAACATGAAAAATGTTCCTCTTAACCCTGTTAACACATCCATACAAAGAAATTCCCTAAAAACATGCTGAATCCAAAGATATCACCATACAAACTTGCAATTCCAACAAAATTCTGCTCTGTAAAAACCAGCACTACAGGGCTAGAAAGATTGGGCATTTTACCTGTCCAAATGAGGTCCAAATATAGTGAGAAAGGTGGTAATGGATTCCTTGTCGAGAGTAGATAGAGATTGAGCTAAAGATCTCCCAATTCCGAGCTCGTATGAAAGAGAGAACCCAAAATTACTCCAAAGTGTACAATAATAAGATCTGTGCGCGAGGGTTGTGGGAAAACCAGAAATGCTCCGAGAAAACTTATGATCCAAGCAAAACACTGAATATGAAGTTTGTACATTTACCTGTCGTTGAGATCCCATCAAAATTTCAGCTCAGAATATCAAGAAACGAAGCCTGGGGAATTTTTTTACTAAAAGGTGACAGTGAAGCTCCGAAATCCAGTAATGGTGCTTGTGCTCCATGATGGGGATAAAGATGACCAAGCTAGCTCTAATGGCTCCCCCAAGATGATGAATTTGAAGAAGACATGTTGGTGATGATCTGCACAAAACACTCCAACAATACATGGTCCACGGAGGAAGAAGGAGGAAGAAGAAGGAGAAAAGAAGAAGAGAAAGAAGAAGAAGAAAGGAAAAAGAATTAAAACAATCCTCTCTCTCTCTCTCTCTCTCTCTCTCTCTCTCTCTCTCCCACACACCACGGTCAAAGTGAAGAAGAAGAAGGAGAAAAGAAGAAGAGAAAGAAGAAGAAGAAAGGAAAAAGAATTAAAACAATCCTCTCTCTCTCTCTCTCTCTCTCTCTCTCTCTCTCTCCCACACACCACGGTCAAAGTGTGTACGATGGGCTAGCCACATGGCAGCCTGGTGTGCCTGATGGACCTTTAAGACCCGCTGTTCTTTCTTGTTTTTCTCTTTCCTTCCCTACATGTAGGGATCCGGCGGGTGCTAACTTTCGAATATTTCTGGACAGCCCGTCGGGGCTTGCGGGTATTTTTAGGTGATAGAGCTCGCGAAACGGGGAACGGTGGTGCGATCGCATCTGAATTCCGACCCCGGGATCTCCCAGAAATTAATTCTAAAGTTTGCGGTCTCCTAAACGCTCCGGCATCCGTGCGGACGATCTGCACGTTTTACGAGGTAGCTTTGAACCGCTTGTTTTGTCTCGTTGGCTTGGGTTTATGAACCGGGGACTTAGGGTTTCTCCCTTGGGTTTTCCTCTTTTTATTCTGTTAGGTTTCACGCGTTCTCGACGCGAGGAAAAAGAAAAGGGAAACCGGAGAACCCAACCCTTTTTCGCTCTTGTTTCAAGACGACGGCGAGGCGATCCGGACGTTAGAGACCGGGAGAGAGACGGAGGCCTTCTTGCTCGCGGGATCAATCGGGCAACGGTAGGACGATCCTCTTCTTCTTCTTCTCCCCCGGCGGATCGAAGGGGCGCGGGACGACGCAAGCTCCGCAGACGTGCAACCGCAGACGAATCGATCGCCGGTCTTCTTTCAAGGTGGGTACTTTCTCCAGGGTTAGTTGGGAAAGGGTGTTGATTGTAAGATGCAAGTTTGGGCAAAGGTGTTTTTCTAAAGTATTCTCTATGTGCAATGCTGACCCCGTTTTACATTACTTATCTAATTAATCACCTAAATATCTGACTATGAGGCTCGTGTGACTGCACGCACACCGGCGGTTTGGCCACCGCGAGGGTGTGCTTTTCCAAAAAAGTGGTACATTGACCCATGTACCCCACGTGACGGTGATGTAATCGGGTGCCCTCGTGGGTGGGGGGTGTGAGCGGTGATGCCGAGGCAGGTGCTCGGCGGCCGAGGCAGGTGCTCGGCAGGGGTTTCCGAGGTAGGTGCTCGGAGGGGCTGCCGGGGGAGGTGCCCGGATTGTTTTACACAGGGTTACCTACTGCTGATTACATCTTGAGGCGAGGGTTGCTTCAGTTGTTATTGGTTTGCCGTTTTATTGCCCTTTTTGCTCTTACTTTCCTTTATAGTCACTGACTTCCCACTTTGTGACAGGTTCGTCCAGGGGCGAGTGCTAGGGCGCTGGTGAGGCCGTGAGAGCGTTGTTCTGGCTTTTAGCGACAGCAGACACAGTGACTTTCCTTTCCTTGTTCTTTTATTATTCATGTTAGTTAGTTGCGGATTGCGACACCCCCGTGGGATCGACGTGGATGTTGCCTTCTTCCTTTATAATTATTGAATGAATGTCTTTCCTTTTCCTCTCTTGGCCGTTTTAAACTACGAACAACAAAAATCAAGGAAAACCGTTTGCGAAAATTGTTTTTAAAGTGTGGGTGTCGTGTGGGCACCGCTTTTAAACCTTGTGGGATTTATGTGATTTCGAAAATGGTTTTACAAAATCAGGCATCGGGTGTGTGCCATTTTTAAGAACTCTGTGGATTTATGTGGCTTTGAAACGGGTTTTTAAAAACATCGGCGTCGGGTGGGCGTCGCTTTCAAAACTCTGTGATTATTTATCCTTTTAAATAGTCGGCCCTTTTCAAAGTGTGAGAGTTGATTGAATGTATGGTTTGCATGTTGAATGTGTCTGTGCCTCGATCTAGTGTGGTTAAAGCCTGTATGAGATGCGTATTGTAGTCAGGACGCCGTGCATATACAAAAGAGACTTTGCCCGTTTGCAGAGTGAATTTGTATATGCGGCGGGTCTGTGTGCGCACCAGGGAGGAATTGTTTTCAAAAAAAAAAATATTACGCTGATCTGGGAGCATCGGTGGCTCTTCTTCCGTGCGTTCGAACCCCCGGGGCGTGACAGATTAAGATGGTATCAGAGCGAGAACTTTAACCACAATAGTCGGGGCCCAACATCCACGGGGCGCAATACTCTAGCTACTGAATAATAAAGTGAACATTGTGTAGACAAGTAGAACGCGAGTGCTCGTGGGGGAGGGGAATTTAGTAGAATCCTTTTTTTTTAGTGCTAGCGTTTGGGGTGTTACTTTAGTTTAGTCTAGAAGTAACTGGTTTTGTGCATGTGTTCAGATAATGGCCAGAACTAGATCTACCACCGAGGATGCAGGGGCGGACGCAGCGGCGTCGGCGACCGCGGAGAACCAGCTCCTGAGGCAGCAGTTACGGGAGATGGCGGGGCAGCTGGCGACCCTTACGAACCACATGCGCCAACTGACCCAGCAGCAGCAGCAGCCCGCTGCGACGGTGGTAGTCGCCCAGGGCCCTCCTCCGGGACCAACTGCACCAGCGACTGGACCGCCGGTGATGGAGACCGAGACGGGGGCTGCCCCAGCCCGGGCCGTGGCCCCCGAGGTACCGTCAGCCCAACGGACGGTGCCAGAGGTAGCCCCTTCGGCAGCAGCAGCGGGATCGACGCCGGGAATAACAGCCAGAGACACCCCAGTGGAGACCGGGGTGATGCCTTCTTCCGTCCTGGTCGCTACTGCCACGAGGGAACGGTCTGCTCCGCCGACTGAGCGGGATCGCGTGCGCGCCAACCTAGCAGACTTCAAGAAGTACGACGCGCCGGTGTTTGAGGGGGAGACGATGGACCCCTGGGTCGTGGAGAAGTGGGTGGACACAATGGAGAAGCTGTTTGAAGACTTATTGATGGAAGAACACGAGCGGGTTCCCCTGGCCGTCCACTTTCTCGAGGGGAACGCCCGTATATAATGGAAGACGGCACACCCTGACTCCGCGAAGGGTACCACCCTCCCATCGTGGACCACCTTTAAACGAGAGCTGTTCAGGGCGTTCTTCACCAACAGCGTCAAGAAACAATTAGAAGATGATCTGAACCACATCAGGCAGGGAAACCGAACCGTCATGGAGTACCAATGGGAGTTTATGAGACTGGCGAACTGCGTCCCTTTCGTCATACGGGACGAGTCTCACAAGGCCCAACTGTTCGTGGACGGACTGCGTACCGACATTTTTCAAGTGGTGGAAGCGGCGGATTTGCATATGTTCCAGAAGGTGGTCGACCGGGCCACTATTGTGGAGCGCGGCTTCGCCGTTACACGCGCTCGAGGGGATGGCCCTTCTCAGCAGGTGGACAGGAAGCGGTCTCAGCCGTTTTCCGGGGGAGGCTCTTCCGGTGGGAGTCGACCCTCCAAACGGTGGAGACCCCAGCAAAGGACCAGGAGTGCACCTTCGAGAGGACAGAGATCAGACGATAGGCCTTGTGTTATCTGTGGCGGGGCGCATCGGGTAACAGAGTGCTCCAAGAGGCAGGACCACTATTTCCGGTGTGGCAAGCAGGGGCATTTCCGTTTCAACTGCCCCATGAATCAAGGCGCAGCGTCTTCAGCAGCCTTCGCGCCAGCACCTCAGCACGCGGGGCGAGGGAAAGCCCCGATGACATCGGCCCCCAGACATCCAGCACCTCGACCAGCAGAGGAGAGGCCACCACAGTCAGGAAGCAGGGTCTATTCGATGGCCTACCAGCAGGCAGACCCACCCGAGGACGTCGTAGCAGGTATCACTCTTATTTCAGTTTACCGTACTAGAACTCTTTTTGATACTGGAGCAACCCACTCGTTTATGTCTTGTGATTTTGCACTGCCACATGGTTTTGAGGAGAGACCCCTACCTAGCGTTTTGTCTGTCCAAACCGCGGGGGGACCCTTGGAGGCCCGCAACCTTATACCTTCCTGCCCGATAAGGTTGGGAAGGCTTCCTTGCCCCTGGGATTTGGTAGTCATTCCACTAAAGGAGTATGATGTAGTACTCGGAATGGATTGGCTCACGTGGTATCAAGCGGTGATCGACTGTGAGAAGCGCCAGGTGCGACTACAGTATCCAGAGTTTCCAGAGAATGTGTACTTAGCATGCAAGAGCATTTCCTTTTCCTCCATCATTCCAGCATCGCGAGCCAGGAAACTGATCGAGGGAGGGTGCGTGTGTGGTGACCCGGACCTTTGCCGGGCTTCTACAGTGTGACCAGCAGCTTCTGGAAGCCTACGTGGCTTGTCGGCGGTGTTCGCGCGCCTATTTGGACACAAGAGATGGACCCTGTGAGCTTTGGTTGGCGGTATTGGCCTTCGGCTGCTTTTGCCGAATTTTAGGAAAAGATTTTGGCCAAACAGAGGGTGGATTTGGGTTCAGTGCGGAAAAATGCTTGGAAATGGCTTTTTGTTTGCTTAATTCTGAGTCCGGATGCCCAAAAGCGGGCTCCCGGAAGTTTTGGCAGTTTTTGGGGTTTGCGGGAGCCTCCGGCAAATTACAGGTTTGGAATTTGGCAAAATGGACGTCGTTTTTGGAATCAGCGCGCGAAAACGGTCAAGATGGGCTATTTGCTTGATGTTTTTGGGTTGGCGGTTACTGTTCATGCCGGAACAGTATTTCCGGCGATCACCGGCGGCGGCTGGCGGCGGCGGGCAGCGGCGGAAGGCGGCGGAAGGCGCTCGGGCAGGCGGCGCGCGGCCGCGGGCAGGCGCGCAGGGGCGCGGGCAGGCGCGCGGTCCACCGCGGAGGTCGTGCACCGGGGGCGGGCCACGTGGCGCTCTCCGGTTGGCCGGTTCAGCAGGCGCGGTCCATCGAATTTTGGTCCGGGTGCACGGTAGACCGGGTGGACACGTGGCGAGAGGTGATTGGTTCGGTGCTGTGCTCCCGGTCCACGCAACCGGTGGAGTGGGTGGCCGGGGGCAGGCGGCCGTACGGCGGGGCAGGTGGCCGTACGGCCCGGGTCAGCCGCGACGTGCGCGGTCCACGGCGCGACGTGCGTGGTGCACGGGTTGCCGGGCCACGTGTCGCGCTGCCATTCGCGGGCGCAGGTGCACCGGGTGCAGTGGGGGCCCGGGGGAGTGTGGACTGGGCTGTGTGGTGGACCGGGCCGCACTGTGCGCGCCCGAAAGTTTTGGGCCGGGCCGCACTGTGCGCGCCCGAAAAATTTCGGGCGCCCGGAAAATCGGACAAAATGGGAATTTTCCAATTGTTTTCTTCAGCCTATAAATAGGCAGCCCGAGCCCTCTTCTTTGGCTTTTTCCTCTCAGCCCAAGCTTGATCTCCCCGAGCTCCCTTCTTGGAAGTTTTTCACCTCTAAGTGCTTGATCTTCCTGCCAAGTTCTAGGATTTTTGAAGGCACGAATCCCGAGGTTCCCCATTTTACGGTGCGGCGCGACGTTGCTTTCTAGTGTTCTTCTTCGGCGCAGCAGCAGTGTTTTAGCTCCCCTGGGCTACCCCGAGCTCCTTTTTCTATGATTCTTGCGCCGACAGACTCCTAAGAGGTAGGGCTTCATCTTTCGTATTGATCGCGCTTTCCCGTTACGAGTTTTTGGCACGGATCCCGAGGCAACACTGTGACCCTTTTTCTGTTTGGCTTTGTGGGACAGCATCGAGGTGTTTTGGCCATATCTTTGCGCCCAAGCGTCAGCCGGAAACGAGCTTATACAACTTTTTCATCTACAGATCGCAAGGAACGCGCTCGTATTTTTATTGGATTTTTCTGAGATTTCATCAGAGGTGAGAATCACTGTTTCTCTGTGTACAGTGCTACAGTCTTTTGTGCTGAAATCTTTTGAGTGTACCACCTTGTCGAATTTTTATCTTGACTTACCGAACTCCGATTTGGGCTTACAAGGTACCGTTGCGAAGCTATCGACGCGAGGATCGCTGTGGTATTTTTCTTGGAATTTTCTGGGCACTTTCTGCAGGTGATAATTTAACAGCTTCGGGACTGTTGTTGTATGGGATTATAAGAGTTATATTTGGGAGCCTTAGTGTAATTAGTGAGCTTTGTATTGTGCCAGGAGAGTTACGGGTGTGCTGAACTTGTTGGAGCAAGGGATTAGAGTTATCTGGTGTTTTCAGCTGTTGGGCTTTGGACAGTCAGCTTTTCAGGTGGGTGCCTTATGTGTACGGTACAATAACTGAAATTGGTCGGTAAGTTTAACAGTGAGGATTCTATGGAAATTGTAAGTGAATTTCTCATAGTATGACAATGGTATAATCAAATATTCATGTTGGTGATTAGTGGAAGCCCACCTAAGGCAAGGTTACCATATCAGGATTAATTATCATGCCATATTAGCACATAACCTTTTATGAGGCTGGTTTATGCATTGGGATAGGATTATGTAGTTATGTGCAGGTTCTACTCCAAGGAGTGATTATGGATCGAAAATCATGGACAGGTATGGTCATTGTTAATTCTGGCATGAGGTTTATTTTCTTTATCCTTCTTAAGGACAAATGCATGCTTGTATGGACATATGTGTATGGACATATAGTTAGGCCATCTTTTACTGCTGCACTACATTCTGGAACTTGACTTAGGAGAAACCATGTTATTCCTTTCCCCTTCTTGTTAGTCAGGCGGTCTGTGTTGCTCGGGTTCGAGCAGAGGTTTGGGGTAGTGTAGCTGGGACCTTCGGGTCAGAGACAGGGTGTGCTTGATGTTGGATCGTGGGTTATTGCGGCAACCGCGGACAGTAGGCGGTTGACCGGATCTTGATTATTTTACCCAATTGTGGGTCGTGGGTTATTGCGGCAACCGCGGACAGTAGGCGGTTGACCGGATCTTGATTATTTTACCCAATTGTGGGTCGTGGGTTATTGCGGTGACCGCGGACTTTGGGCGGTTGACCGGATGTTGACTATTGCATCAGATTGGGTATCAGATTTGTTCTAGTGGATGGTGTTTCCCACTTTTTGAGTACTATTGCGTCAGATCGGGGTTTTGTTAGGGGACGGAGTTTCCCACTTTGATCATAGTCTTGATCCAGTCCTGCTATTATGAGACAGTGGTTACAGAGATACTTGTGATACTGATGACAGAGTTACTTTACTCGTGTGGGTCGCTCCCCTCGAGTGCCACTCCGGAGTGTGCGACCGGACGGTTCGATGCCGGTCTGTTATTACTTTTGTGTGCGATCGGACGGTTCGATGCCGATCTATTACTTACCTTGGGATGCGACCGTACCAGCAGAGCAGGCAGTACCAGTGATTACTGGTCTATCGATTGGGTTATTCAGGCAGATACTTTTTGTTACACTCGTGCCTGGGGGACCGAGTGGAGTCTAGTAGCTGTGTTTAGGCCAGTGCTAGTATTGTTGGGAACCGTTCGGGGTTTGACGGTGGCCCCGTGGTCGTTGTGAGTTCTTTGACCATTGTGTGAGAGGTTGTGCATCTTGAGTCTTTCCGTTCTGAGAGAGAGAGGGCATGGATTTGACTATAGCCTGCATGAGCCACTACTCGATAGCGAGTTAGTCCGTTTGGACGCCCTACGTAATTCCTGCCCGTCAGCGGGAGGTGGTTGTAGGTGGGCGCAGGTTTGACTGGACCCGATGTGGCAGTCAGCTCGATTGGGTCGATTGAGCACCTCGTGTGCGAGTGTTGCATATCTTCATCAGAGTTTCCCCATTTGAGCTTTTGGATAGAGGCCTGGTAGCTGTAGAGTGTTTCCAGCTTCTTCTTTCAGTTTTACTGCATCGGTTATCTTTTGCCTCTAGTAGTCTTGGTGGGCAGATCGTCGGGCCTAGTGGCGATACCCACTGAGAACTCCCTTATTGCGTAGTTCTCACGCCCGTTGGGGGTTTTCCCCCTTTTGTCCTTTCTCCTCTTTGTTTTGCAGAGTCTTGGCGGGTGTTGCCGTTCTGTGGTTGCTGTGCGTGGTGAGGGAGTAGCGAGCTAGATCCAGACCCACCTTTGGAGAGTAGCGGTACCCCCTTTGGAGGAGATCTTCAGTATAGTCGGTAGAGTGGTATTTATTTCCTCTTTTGAGAGACTGATGTAGTGAGGATATGATGTATTGAGAGCTTGTACACTGATGTTTTATTTGAGATATCTCCCTGTTGAGCTATGAGTTTTGTACTCGAGGTTATTGTATGATTATCTTTTGGGGAGAGGGACCTTGTTGTTTTATCTTCAGTTGTACAGTGGTTGATTTTATTTCTATAGCAGTTTTTTCTTTTAGCTCTGATATCTGTTAGCTGTAGTTCTTTTTGCAGGTAGGACGCTTCGCCTATGCGGGTTTGGCATAGGTGGCGGATCTGTTGGCGAGCCCGGGGCGCAGTTTCGACCCCGGGGCGTGACAGCGTGGCCTACTTAGCGTCGGTGGACTCGGCCACGAGACCCTCTGCGGCACTCTCCGACATCCCGATCGTGAAGGACTTCCCAGAGGTGTTCCCTACCGAACTGCCGGGGATGCCCCCCGAGCGGGAGGTTGTCTTTCCGATCGAGCTCCCACCGGCACCCGACCGATCACGAAGGCCCCCTACAGAATGGCCTTTGCAGAACTGAAGGAACTTAAGGTGCACCTTGAAGATCTTCTGGACACGGGATTCATCAGACCGAGTGTGTCACCTTGGGGCGCACCGGTACTCTTTGTGCGAAAGAAGGACGGGAGCTTGCGGCTGTGCATCGACTACCGGAAAATCAACAAGGTCACAGTGAAGAACAAGTACCCCTTACCCAGGATTGATGACCTCTTCGACCAGCTGAGGGGAGCAACGGTATTCTCAAAGATTGATTTGCAGTCCGGCTACCATCAGCTCAGAGTGCAAGATGAGGATATTCCGAAGACGGCTTTCCGGACCGGGTATGGCCACTACGAGTTTACAGTGATGCCGTTCGGGCTCACCAATGCCCCAGCGGTATTTATGGATATGATGAACCGAGTCTTCAGGCCCTTCCTGGATCAGTTCGTAGTGGTCTTCATCGACGACATCCTGATCTACTCGCCCATCGATGAGGAACACGAGGAGCACCTACGGATTGTTCTGCAGACTCTCAGGGAACAGAGGTTGTTTGCCAAACTTAAGAAATGCGAGTTTTGGCTTCGTGAGGTGGGGTTTCTGGGGCACATCATCTCAGCTGCGGGAATTGTGGTGGATCCCAAGAAGGTGGAGTCGGTGACCGACTGGCCCCAACCGACTACGGTAACGGAAGTCCGCAGCTTCCTGGGTCTTGCAGGATATTACAGACGTTTCGTCGAGGGCTTCTCGAAGATCGCGACCCCCCTAAACCGCCTGACCCGAAAAGGAGAAAAATTCATTTGGACGGCCCAATGCCAAGAAGGTTTCGAGGAACTCAAGAAAAGGCTAACAACAGCACCTGTACTTGCGCTACCGATGCCTGGAGAGGACTTTGAGGTATACTGCGACGCATCACGGATCGGATTGGGAGGTGTACTGATGCAACAGGGGAGAGTTATAGCCTATGCCTCAAGACAGCTCAAAGAATACGAACGGAACTACCCGACGCACGACCTGGGGCTCGCGGCGGTCGTCTTTGTTCTGAAGCTTTGGAGGCACTATCTCTTTGGTGTCCACTGTAATGTGTTCTCGGACCACCAAAGCCTTATGTACCTTTTCACCCAGAAGGAGCTGAACCTATGACAGAGATGGTGGCTGGAGTTGCTAAAGGACTACGACTTAACTATTCAATACCACCCGGGAAAAGCAAATGTGGTAGCAGATGCCTTGAGCAGAAAGGGACAGACAGAGGGGACTTCAGCGGGCATGATTACCCAGCAGGATGACTTGATCGCGGAGTTCTCGCGATTGAGGTTGGAGGTCGTACCGGTAGAGATGGTCGAGCGACTAATGTCTTTAATAGTCGTGCCTACCCTATTCAGGAGGATTCGAGAAGGCCAAGGTACCGATCCACAGTTAAAACTGGAACGGGATAGGATATCCCCGGAGCAGGAGGGAGACTTTACGGTGGGGACAGATGACACTCTCCATTTTCGCGGAAGGATTTGCGTGCCCGATTCGCCAGACTTGAAGAGGGAAATCTTGACAGAAGCACAATGCGCCCCCTATGCGGCGCACCCTGTGGGCACCAAGATGTACAGGGATCTTAGTGTTAAGGAATTTCTTTTGGCGTATTTCGTGAAAGTGTTAAGTCTTGAGGATTGAAGATAAAGAAGTTTGGATCATATACCTCAATCTCAAGAAAGAAGAATTCAAAAGGATCAGGTACGTTTAACTAATTAATTTTGATGATCCGAATACTTCTTATAGTGTAGAAACACTTGGATGAATTTTTAATTGCATAAAAATAAAAAAACTGGACATACTGCATGTTCCGGATCCGGATCGGGCACTACAGTCCGGACCCCGAACATAGGGTAGTTCATGCGCAAATCCAGTCCGGACCGTGGTATTTCAGTCCGGACCCCGAACGTTAATTCTGATGGAATTGCTTGGTCAGTCCGGACCGTGGTATTTCAGTCCGGACCCCGAACGTTAATTCTGAAGGAATTGCATGAACAGTCCGGACCGTGGTATTTCAGTCCGGACCCCGAACGTATGTTTTTCTGGAAATTGTCTGTTTAAGCCACGACAGTCCGGACCGCCAATTCCAGTACGGACCGTCGTCCTTCAAAATTCCAGATTAGGTCAGTTTTTTATTCTTATCCTCTTCCAACGGTTTCTAACCTATAAATAAACCCTACGATTCATTTTTCTGTAGGAATCCGAGGTAATCAAAGAAAAACCTAAATACGGTCAAAAGAGAGAGATCCACATATAGAGAAGAAAGGAAATAACAAGATTACATCTATGTTTCTTCATCTATATTAATTAATTTGATTCTAGGTTTTTATACTCAGATTTTGAGTAGAATCAAATTAATGAATACTTAGATGGTATTTCCGATCTATCTTTGATCTAAGTATTCGGCGGATCATCACCACCCAAAAACAACGATTTTCCCAAAATCGACGCGTGGACTCGCGTGGCCTTGTGGATTCAAGGTGCTACCGCTCTCGTGGATTCGGAGCGAGGTACGTTCGTGGATTCGAGATGTGCTACTGGGTGAAGACCGTGGATTCGGTTGGACGTCGTGGATTCGACATTGGACGCCGTGGATTCGGCGTTGGACGCTAATCGTGGATTCGAGGAGCGTTGCGGAGCGAGCGGAGAAGATCTACTAGGAGCGTATGGAAAAAGGTCGAGTCGTCTGCGAGTACGGTATATCACCTTTGTACGTGTTATAATTCTAGTGGATTTCGCCGTGTTATCGGTCCCGTGGTTTTTTACTCCGGTTTTGGAGTTTTCCACGTAAAAATCTTGCGTGTTATATTTTCATTTCCGCATTGGATTTTATAGCGCAACGATTTTTGAGTGTTTATTGTTTACACCTATTCACCCCCCCTCTAGGTGGTTTTTCCCCTATTTAGATCCATATCTTAACATAACCCAACAATTGGTATCAGAGCGGGAATAGGGTTGTAAACAATGGCTGAAGGTGGAAACATCAACAGACCCCCGTTTTTCGATGGAACAAATTATGCCTACTGGAAAGTACGGATGAAAGCATTTCTTATTTCCATCGACGAACGGGTGTGGCAATCTATCGAGTTAGGATGGTCAAATCCAACTGAAGTTATTGTTGATGTTCACACCATCAAACCTAGGTCGAAATGGACCAAGGAAGAGATAGACTTATCTTCTTACAATGGCAAAGGAATTAATGCTTTATTTAATGCATTGTCTCAAACAGAATTCTCTCGCGTCTCGGCATGTGAGACTGCGAAAGAAATCTAGGATGTTCTTCAAGTTACACATGAGGGAACTAACCTTGTGAAGATTCAAAAGCTGCAAATGCTTACGAGCAGATTTGACTCTATTTTCATGGCAGAAAATGAATCATTCACAGACTACTATACACGATTGCAAGACATCGTAAACACATGTGCTAACTTAGGAGAGAAAATTCCAGAATTTAAAATTGTAAGAAAGATCTTAAGAACTCTTCCTGAAAGATTTCGTTCCAAGGTTACGGCCATTGAAACAATTAAACACCCGGACGAAATCCGTGTAGAAGAATTAGTTGGTTCATTACAAACATATGAAATGACATTTCCTACTAACTATTCTTCTGGAAAAGCATCTACTTCTAAGTCTTCAGGTTTTGCGTTGAAAACAACAAAAGAAGAAGACGCGGATTCATCCTCCTCAGGCGATGACGAGAACCTATCTATGGAGGACATTGAGAAGCAGCTTGCTCTCTTGACAAGAAATTTTCGTCGAAACTTTCGAAGGGGTAATTTAAGTAAAACTTCATCCTCCGGAAAGTGGAAGAAAGGCAAAGGTTTTTCAAGCCAAAAGTCAAGAAAGCAAGAAAGTTTTTCAAAGGATAAGAAAAGCTCAGAATGACAAGTCCAATGCTTCAAGTGCCGAGGATACGGCCACATCTCAACGGAGTGTCCAAATAAGAATCCGTCCAAGAAGAAAGCGATGCAAGCCGTCACTTGGGATGACACCTCAACGTCAAATGAGTCATCTTCAAGTGATGAAGAGAATAACGCAACGGCGTTCCACGCGTCCACATCTTCACCCTTCATATGCTTAATGGCAAGTACATCCGATTCATTGTCCAAATCCTCCCAGGTTGAAAAAACTGCAACGGACGACGAATCGAGTAACTCTGAAGGTGAAGATTTTGCTCTAGCCTACCATAGACTTTTGAGGGATTCAAAGAAACTAGCTAAGCAAAACAAGGGGTTGAGAGGGAGATTGCAGGATCTCGAAGAAGAAGTAAAAAGGGTAACTTCTCTCTCGACCGGTCTTGAAGTGGAAAGAGATAACCTGATAAAAGCAAATGCTTCACTTCAAGAGAAAAATGAGCATTTCGAGAAGATACATGTAATAATGATTGACAAAGCTGGTTACTTCTTGAAGCTCTACACCGAGGCCCGACAAGAAAAAATGGAGATGACAAAGACCATTTTCCAACTCAAGGATGATTTAAAGAGACTTTCTTCTGGAAGGAGCAAGTTGGATAAATTGCTTGGTCTTGGTCAAACAAACCGATTCGGCCTCGGATACACTCAAACTGGAGGCATTCCTAGTTCGAGTGGAACAGTTTTTGTGCCCCAGTCGGTAACTCCTCCTCCGACGACGGAATTCTCAGCATACAACGACAACAACCCAACCTCACCCTCTTCGGGATCGTCAAGAACAAAGGTATGTTTTCATTGTGGTTATGCAGGGCACATAAGAAGAAATTGCAAGGATGGAGCGCAAAGAACAAATCAAGCACATCTTGCAACTACTACCAATGAGTTCACTCCCCGCAAATCAAAGAAGGATCTTTCAAAAGGAAAGAACATTGGTAGTACATTAAACAAGACGACGACGTCAAGGAAAAGCGATGGATCATTCAAGACGCTTTCACCAAAGGTATCAACTTCACATTCATTGCCAACGCAGTCCAAAAAGGTTTGGGTGCGCAAAGGTGAAATCTTCCCTTGTCTTGTTGTTCATACTTCTCTACACGCATATGACAACTCGTCTTGGTATCTGGATAGTGGTTGTTCCCGTCACATGACCGGTGACAAAAACAGTTTTCAAACTTTAGAGAAAATCTCCGGAGGACATGTTGTTTTCGGAGACGGTCGATCTTCCAAAATTGTTGGAAAGGGAACAATCGCTATTCCAGAAGGCCCGGTTTTGAACAATGTTTTATTTGTTGAAGGCCTAAAGACTAACCTCATTAGTATAAGTCAACTTTGTGACAATGGGTTCTCAGTTAATTTTTCTTCTGTAGAATGTGTTGTAACTGATAAGGACCAGGTATTCTTTTTGAAAGGGGTTAGATCAGAAAATAATTGCTATGTTGTTTCGAACAAAGTTTCTGAAAAATGTAACCTAGTTTCATTGGATAATGAAACTGTTTGGCATGAATGACTAGGTCACATGAATTTTAAAGAACTAGCAAGGATTTCAAATAAAAACGTGGTTAAGGGGTTCCTAAACTTTTATTTAAAGAAAACATTGTGTGTGGTGGTTGTCAAAAGGGAAAACAATCAAGGGTTGCACACAAGAACTTGAACCACGTCGGTACCAAACGGCCCTTGGAATTACTGCATATGGATTTAATGGGGCCGATTCGTCAACCATCTTTGGGAGGTAAATGGTATATTTTTCTTTTGGTTGATGATTTCTCTAGGTATTCATGGGTAACTTTTTTAAAAGAGAAAGCGGATACTTTCGACTCTTTTCATGAGATTTGTCATCGTATTATGAATGAAAGAAATGAAAAGATCGTTCGTGTTCGAAGTGATAGAGGTGGAAAATTCATTAATTCTAAATTCATTGATTTTTGCACTTCCAATGGCATAAAACATGAATTCTCAGCACCCTATACACCTCAGCAGAATGGTGTACTTGAGCGCAAAAACAGGGTTGTTCAAGAGATGGCGCGTGTGATGCTTCATAGCCGGAATTTATCGTTATATTTTTGGGCTGAAGCTGTGAACACCGTCGTCTATGTAATTAATCGAGTGTTTTTGTGCCCTGGAACTTTAAATACACCATATGAGCTGTGGTTTAGTAGAAAACCGAATATCAAAAATTTTCGTATCTTTGGGAGTCGATGTTTTATTCTGCGTGATCGCGAAAATCTTGGTAAGTTCGACTCTCGAAGCGACGAAGGGATTTTCATGGGTTATTCTACTAACAGTAGAGCATATCGGGTATTTAACTTGGAATCTAAAACGATGATAGAATCTATAAATGTTAAAGTAGATGAAGCTTTCCACTATGCATCTGATAAATCTACCCTTGATATGTCTCTAGATGATGATACTCCTGTAAATTCATCTTCTTATAATAACTCTTTCAATAAAGTTGATGCATCTAATGGTTCTTCAAGTTTATCTAATGTGCAGGAATTATCACATGTACCTCCGACTACTCCGTTACCGCAAACGTTACGCATCTCCAAGGATCATCCGGAATCTAACATTATTGGAGACCCACAAGAAGGAGTTAGAACTCGGAGACAGTTGGTTTGTGGAGTCGCATGCTACGTCTTCATGATTGAACCAAAGAACATCGATGAAGCTCTTCAGGATGACTACTGGATTGAAGCTATGCAGGAATAGCTCCATCAGTTCGAACGAAACAAAGTCTGGGAATTAACAAAGCCTCCGAAGCAACACAACGTGATTGGTACTGAATGGATTTTCAAGAATAAGAAAAACGAGGATGGTACCATCATCAGGAATAAAGCACGCTTAGTTGCTCAAGGCTACTCTCAAATAGAAGGTATAGACTTTGATGAAACGTTCGCCCCGGTAGCTAGACTCGAGTCAATTCGTATTTTATTCTCTATTGCTTGTCATTTTAAAATAAAACTCTTTCAAATAGACGTTAAGAGCGCATTTTTAAATGGGTTTTTAAATAAGGAAGTTTATGTGGCTCAACCGAAAGGTTTTGTAGACTGTAAACAACCTAACCATGTTTTTCATTTGAAAAAGGCTCTTTACGGTCTAAAACAAGCACCGCGAGCGTGGTACGAAAGGTTGACAAAGCACCTATTAGAAAAGGGCTATACTCGAGGGGGAGCTGACCGGACTCTCTTTGTGAAGCATTATCAGGATATTTTCATTGTGGCACAAATCTATGTCGATGACATTGTATTTGGTGCAACTAGAGACAATGATGCTTCTAAATTCGCTGAAACCATGGAAAGCGAATTTGAGATGTCAATGATGGGCGAACTGACATACTTTCTTGGATTGCAAGTGAAACAAAATGATGATGGCATCCATTTGTGTCAATCCAAGTATGCAAGGGAGTTGGTGAAGAAATTCGATTTAGAAAACTCTAAAGATTTTTCGACTCCTATGGGAACTAGCAATAAGGGATTAGGAAGTGAATCTCTTAGTGAGAGTGTAGACGAGAAGCATTATCGCAGCATGATAGGAAGTCTACTCTATCTTACAGCTAGTCGCCCGGATATATCCTTTAGTGTTGGGATTTGTGCAAGATATCAATCAGCACCAAAGGAGGTTCACCTGAAAGCGGTGAAAAGGATCATCTGGTACATCAAAGGAACTTTGAATTTCGGAATTTGGTATCCTATGGGAACAACGCTTGACATTATAGGATATTCAGATGCCGATTGGGCAGGATCTGTGGATGATCGGAAGAGTACGAGTGGTGCATGTTTTTATCTTGGCCATTGACTTGTTGAATGGCATAGTAAAAAGCAAAACTGCATTGCACTCTCGACTGCCGAAGCGGAATATATTTCAGCGGGTAGTTGTTCAACCCAACTCATTTGGATGAAAAGCGTGTTGAGCGACTTCCGAATTTCAGCAACTTCGGTAACGATTCTTTGTGACAACACAAGAGCTATAAACATTTCTAAAAACCCTGTGTTGCACTCGAGAACAAAACACATTGAACTTAGATATCATTTTCTAAGAGAGCTAGTTGAATCAAATATTTTTCAAATTTCCTACATTTCAACTGAGGATCAATTAGCTGACATCTTAACAAAACCTTTGGATCAAAAACGATTTATTCATTTGCGTAAGGCAATTGGAATGCTTTCCTTGAAATAATTCCTTTTGAAATCATTGCTTAGGTTAGGTTTTGTTTTTGTGTTTTTGTTCATTATCTATGCTTAGACATAGAACATTAATTGAGCATGTGTATTATTGACTTTAATAGCATCCTTTCGTTTATTTAGAAATTTATTATGCTTTGGATATCATAATAATTCATTTGATGCAATGATCATTTATGTCAATTAAATCATCTTTGTTTTGATCAAAGTCAATTTCTCTCTCAAATGATCTCTTGGTTTAGTTTTTATCTTATTTGACAATTGAGTCGAGTATGAAATTAAGATCAATTTTTGGTTGAATACTTTATATTTTAAATAATAGATAGCCATTTGAGGGGGAGTTAATGAAAATTGTTATGCTCAAAAGATGTGGAAAGAGTTACATCCCAACGAGGAGTGTGAAAACTACCACCACATGGAGGAAAGAGCTACCACCTCGGTCGTCCGAGTACTGTGTGCAGCTACCACATGTATACCAAGCATGGTTATTCGAGTTGATTAAATAAAATGCTTTTTGGAATACTTGACTCTGTCAAATTTCAAGGTTGGTATAAGGTGGGGATTTTATTGAAAGATGCTCAAAGAGCCACTCCTTACAATAATTTGACTAGATATATTATCTAACTTATCTGGGATTTCAAACATCTATTGATCTTGCTTTTTCATTTTTTTTACGAAATTGATGATTTGATAAAGGCATTACTCATAAGATCGTGATAGATGTAATCGAACTTGTTCAACTTTAAGGGATTTAATTTTTATAAATTTCTGTTTCATTATTTGGATATTAATGATAGATTTAACATAATCTATTTCTCTTGACATGAAACGATGATTTTTATTTAAAGTTGACATGCATAAGTGCTTACAATCTTTTTCTGGATTTTCTAGAATTGTTCAGAATTTTTCTGAAGAAAAAGTTTGGAGCCGATCCGGACTGGATAATCCGATCCGGATCCCGAACGCAGGAGTTTCCTGCGGTAGCCAATCCGGACTGGATTCACGATCCGATCCGGACCGCGGCTAGGGTTTTATATAGAACAAAAGGGTTTTGATTTCTTTTTACTTCAATCTTTTGTTCTAAAGTCTCCAGAGCTTCTCTCTCTAGAAATCAACTGATTTGGAGCCTTTTTAACTCAGGTTCTTTGATTCCAAGTAAGTTCTCTTGATCAAAAACTCAGTTTTTCACAGTTTTCACTATTTTGCTCAAAACGTGATGGAAATCTTGTAACTTTTTCGTTTGAGATTGGTTTTTGGTCAAATTTCTTTTGAAATAAGAACTCTGGGTAGATTAGTTTTGATTATATGCTAGGTATTCTCTTGATTAACGGATTTTTAGGCTTCGATTTCTAAAAATTCGGTTTTAGGGCATGTAATAGGAATTTTGGAAAATCATGGGATTGATCTATTTTTAAAATTCTTTTTGCAAAACTAACTTGATTCCTAGTCTCTCTACACGATAATGATTGTTTAGGTACAATTTTTCAAATTTTTGAAAATAAACAATTTTTCGTGTTCTTGAGTTGTTGCTCACAGGACTCTCTCTCACAAGCACAAGCAAGGATGGTTTTTTGCTTGGATTATTGTGCTCATTGTAGCATTAGTAGGGACTCGAGCATCCGTTAAAAAGGAAAAAGATGGAACAAATCAAGAAGAAACAAAGAATGTTCCTCAAACTGAGCCAGGATCAGAAGATGAAGAAGATTGGGACACATTTTGTAAAGAAGTACAACAATCTGTTGATGACGAAGATAGGTTCTATTTAAAGAACAAAAAGCTGATGAAGTCTTCTTCAACAACAAAGCAGTACTCTAGGCGAAAGAATTCGAGGGGCACTGGAATTCAGATTAATGAACCCCTCGCCAGAGCACGCTCTCTGCCTAGAGAACATCCATGGAATGAAGGTCAATATGCACCATCAGCATCCACACAACCTCCTTCGACCTCCAGGAGAAACTCCACAGAAAATGATCTATTATCTATCCAACGAGAACAGAAAAGAATGTCTGAAGAACAAGAAATTATGTTAGCTGATCTTCGAAAGATGAAAAAGAATTGTTCCAAAATATCAAGAATGCTTAAAGGGATTTTGAACAAATTGAACTGTACGAGTTCTGAGGATTCTGAATAATCCTTCTTTTGCTGTTCTAACTCTTAATTTTTCTTTTGCAGGTTTTTAAGTTTTAGTTCTTACCTTTAGTTTTTGAACTTTTAACCTCTCCCTATTTTTTTTGTGTGATTTTGGCTACTTTAGTGACAAAAAGGGGGAGAGAGATAAGAACAATTGGAACAATGGTTTGAGAGAACTATGAACTTTGAACTATGAAAGGTAAGTATCAAAGCAACTTTTGGTTTGATATTGTGATTGCATGCATGCTTCGACTAACTATTTGACTAACTATTTGGGCAAGTATTATTACTAACAAGTTGTTTGATTACTAACATGTTCTGTGACATTTGAATTTTATTGCTTAGAAGATATGTCTATTTCTGATTATGATCTTAATACATATCTGAGTTCACAAATGTCATGGTAAGTATAAACTCTATCTCTGTTTGGTTTTGAATGCTAAATATTCTTGAGGTATCTAATGATCTCTTTTGTCAAGAATGATTTCTTTTGCAGAGAGTACAGATGTCTAAGTCTAGAGTCTGTTTTAGGAGTTTATATCATGTATTTATTCACTGGTTCTCAAATGTAAATTTTTGTTGTATGGTGATAGCAACAAAAATATCTTTTTGAATTTTCTTGAGTGGATTCTCTGTTTTGTCACGAAACCGCCAAAGGGGGAGATTGTTAAGGAATTTGTTTTGGCGTATTTCGTGAAAGTGTTAAGTCTTGAAGATTGAAGATAAAGAAGTTTGGATCATATACCTCAATCTCAAGAAAGAAGAATTCAAAAGGATCAGGTACGTTTAACTAATTAATTTTGATTATCCGAATACTTCTTATAGTGTAGAAACACTTGGATGAATTTTTAATTGCATAAAAATCAAAAAACTGGACATACTACATGTTCAGGATCCGGATCGGGCACTACAGTCCGGACCCCGAACATAGGGTAGTTCATGCGCAATTCCAGTCCGGACCGTGGTATTTCAGTCCGGACCCCGAACGTTAATTCTGATGGAATTGCTTGGTCAGTCCGGACCATAGTATTTCAGTCCGGACCCCGAGCGTTAATTCTGAAGGAATTGCATGAACAGCCCGGACCGTGGTATTTCAGTCCGGACCCCGAACGTATGTTTTTCTGGAAATTGTCTGTTTAAGCCACGACAGTCCGGACCGCCAATTCCAGTCCGGACCGTCGTCCTGCAAAATTCCAGATTAGGTCAGTTTTTGATTCTTATCCTCTTCCAACGGTTTCTAACCTATAAATAAACCCTACGATTCATTTTTCCGTAGGAATCCGAGGTAATAAAAGAAAAACCTAAATACGGTCAAAAGAGAGAGATCCACATATAGAGAAGAAAGGAAATAACAAGATTACATCTATGCTTCTTCATCTATATTAATTAATTTGATTCTAGGTTTTTATACTCAGATTTTGAGTAGAATCAAATTAATGAATACTTAGATGGTATTTCCGATCTATTTTTGATCTAAGTATTCAGCGGATCATCACCACCCAAAAACAACGATTTTCCCAAAATCGGCGCTTGGACTCGCGTGGCCTTGTGGATTCAAGGTGCTACCGCTCTCGTGGATTCGGAACGAGGTACGTTCGTGGATTCGAGACGTGCTACTGGGTGAAGACCGTGGATTCGGTTGGACGTCGTGGATTCGACGTTGGACGCCGTGGATTCGGCGTTGGACGCTAATCGTGGATTCGAGGAGCGTTGCGGAGCGAGCGGAGAAGATCTACTAGGAGCGTATGGAAAAAGGTCGAGTCGTCTGTGAGTACGGTATATCACCTTTGTACGTGTTATAATTCTAGTGGATTTCACTGTGTTATCGGTCCCGTGGTTTTTTACTCCGGTTTTGGAGTTTTCCATGTAAAAATCTTGCATGTTATATTTTCATTTCCGCATTGGGTTTTATAGCGCAACGATTTTTGAGTGTTTATTGTTTACACCTATTGACCCCCCCTCTAGGTGGTTTTTCCTCTATTTAGATCCATATCTTAACATAACTCAACACTTAGGCAGACCTTCTGGTGGCCGAAGCTGAAGGGGGATGTGACACGGTTCGTAGCGCACTGTCTGATCTGCCAACAAGTAAAGGCCGAGCACCAGCGGCCGGCGGGGAAATTGCAACCACTACCAGTACCGGAATGGAAATGGGAGCGAATCACCATGGATTTTGTCACCAGACTCCCACGTTCACAACAGCGACACGACACCATTTGGGTCATTGTGGACCGGTTAACGAAGTCAGCACATTTCCTACCCATCCACACGACCTGGACGCGAGATCGACTGGCTCAGGTCTACATCAGCGAGATTGTGAGGTTACACGGGATACCGGCATCAATCACATCAGACAGGGACACAAGGTTTGTCTCGAACTTCTGGCAGAGTTTGCAACGGGCCTTGGGGACCAAGCTACACTTCAACACAGCCTTCCACCCCCAGACGGACGGACAATCTGAGCGGGTGATTCAGATCCTCGAGGACATGCTCCGAGCCAGTGTACTTGATTTGGGAGACGGATGGTCACGCCATCTACCTCTTGTGGAGTTCGCCTACAACAACAGCTACCAGGCTAGCATCGGTATGGCGCCGTACGAAGCTCTGTATGGCAGACGCTGTAGGTCTCCAATCTGTTGGGACGATCTGGGGGAGCGAAAATTTTTGGGACCGGATTTGGTGGAAGAGACTGAGGAAAAGGTGCGCCTCATCAGACAGCGGCTGGTGACCGCCCAAAGCCGGCAGAAGAGCTACGCTGATCAGAGACGCCGCGACTTGGAGTTCCAGGTGGGGGAGCACGTGCTATTGCGGATTTCACCGTCAAAAGGGGTGAAGCGGTTCGGGCTGAGACGCAAGCTGAGCCCGCGGTATGTGGGGCCCTTTGAGATCTTGGAGCGCCTTGGCCCGGTGGCCTATCGCCTTGCCCTACCGCCGAACCTTGATCGGGTGCACGACGTGTTCCACGTGTCCATGCTTCGAAAGTACCTCCCCGATCCATCGCGGGTGCTCGACGTCACCGCAGTCGAGCTTAAGGAGGACCTAAGCTTCGAGGAAGTACCAGTGCGAATCCTAGCCCGAGAGGACAAAAAGTTGCGGAATCGGACCATCCCCTACGTGAAGGTGCTTTGGAGCAATCAGGAAGAACGTGAAGCGACCTGGGAACCAGAGTGGAAAATGAGGGAGTGCTATCCTGATCTTTTCGCCTCGGGCGAGAGTTAAGTTTCGAGGACGAAACTTGTTTTTAGTGGTGAGTGATGTAAGACCCGCTGTTCTTTTCTTGTTTTTCTCTTTCCTTCCCTACATGTAGGGATCCGACGGGTGCTAACTTTTGAATATTTCTGGACAGTCCGTCGGGGCTCGCGGGTATTTTTAGGTGATAGAGCTCGCGAAACGGGGAACGGTGGTGCGATCGGATCTGAATTCCGACCCCGGGATCTCCCAGAAATTAATTCTAAAGTTTGCGGTCTCCTAGACGCTCCGGGATCCGTGTGGACGATTTGCACGTTTTACGAGGTAGCTTTGAACCGCTTGTATTGTCTCGTTGGCCTGGGTTTATGAACCGGGGATTTAGGGTTTCTCCCTTGGGTTTTCCTCTTTTCATCCTGTTAGGTTTCACGCGTTCTCGACACGAGGAAAAAGAAAAGGGAAACCGGAGAACCCAACCCTTTTTCTCTCTCGTTTCAAGACGACGGCGAGGCGATCCGAACGTTAGAGACCGGGAGAGAGACGGAGGCCTTCTTGCTCGCGGGATCAATCGGGCAACGGTAGGACGATCCTCTTCTAATTCTTCTCCCCCGGCGGATCGAAGGGGCGCGGGACGACGCAAGCTCGGCAGACGTGCAACCGCGGACAAACCGATCGCCGGTCTTCTTTTAAGGTGGGTACTTTCTCCAGGGTTAGTTGGGAAAGGGTGTAGATTGTAATATGCAAGTTTGGGCAAAGGTGTTTTTCTAAAGTATTCTCTATGTGCAATGCTGACCCCGTTTTACATTACTTATCTAATTAATCACCTAAATATCTGACTATGAGGCTCGTGTGACTGCACGCACACCGGCGGTTTGAACACCGCGAGGGTGTGCTTTTCCGGAAAAGTGGTATGTTGACCCGTGTACCCCACATGACGGTGACGTAATGGGGGGCCCTCGTGGGTGGGGGGTGTGAGCGGTGATGCCGAGGCAGGTGCTCGGCGGCCGAGGCAGGTGCTCGGCAGGGGTTTCCGAGGTAGGTGCTCGGAGGGGCTGCCGGGGGAGGTGCCCGGATTGTTTTACACAGGGTTACCTACTGCTGATTACATCTTGAGGCGAGGGTTGCTCCAGTTGTTATTGGTTTGCAGTTTTATTGCCCTTTTTGCTCTTACTTTCCTTTATAGTCACTGACTTCCCACTTTGTGACAGGTTCGTCCAGGGGCGAGTGCTAAGGCGCTGGTGAGGCCGTGAGAGCGCTATTCTGGCTTTTAGCGACAGCAGACACAGTGACTTTCCTTTCCTTGTTCTTTTATTATTCATGTTAGTTAGTTGTGGATTGCGATACCCCCGTGGGATCGACGTGGATGTTGCCTTCTTCCTTTATAATTATTGAATGAATGCCTTTCCTTTTCCTCTCATGGCCGTTTTAAACTACGAACAATAAAAATCAAGGAAAACCGTTTGTGAAAATCATTTTTAAAGTGTGGCGTGTGGGCACCGATTTTAAAACCTTGTGGGATTTATGTGATTTCGAAAATGGTTTTACAAAATCAGGCATCGGGTGGGTGCCATTTTTAAGAACTCTGTGGATTTATGTGGCTTTGAAACGGGTTTTTAAAAACATCGGCGTCGGGTGGGCGTCGCTTTCAAAACTCTGTGATTATTTATCCTTTTAAAATAGTCGGCCCTTTTCAAAGTGTGAGAGTTGATTGAATGTATGGTTTGCATGTTGAATGTGTCTGTGCCTCGATCTAGTGTGGTTAAAGCCTGTATGAGATGCGTATTGTAGTCAGGGCGCCGTGCATATACAAAGGAGACTCTGCCCGTTTGCAAAGTGAATTTGTATATGCGGCGGGTCTGTGTGCGCACCGGGGTGGAATTGTTTTCAAAAAAAAAAATATTACGCTGATCTGGGAGCATCGGTGGCTCTTCTTCCGCGCGTTTGAACCCCCGGGGCGTGACAGGACCACACTCCCAACACCGGACCAATGGGGTGCCGCCACGTGGCAGCCCCGGTCCACAGCCCATCCATGCACCCAAAAATCTGCCAAAACTTCCGGTTGCCCGTTTTTGTTCATCCGGACTCCAAAAAATACAGGTAAATAGTCCATTTCCATCATTTTCGCACGCTGAATCCAAATCTGTTGTCCGTTTTGCCTAATTGCATTTCTAAAATTTGTCGAAGGCATCCAAATAAGTAATCGATCCAGATTTTTCGCTGAGTCTAATTCTTGGGTCCAATTTGCGCACAAACACTACCAATACTCAACATAAGCCTCCAGAAGCTGTTGATCCAACAGTAATCCTTACGTGGGAATTTCGGATCCTCACATCCTTCCCCACTAAAAGAAAGTTTCGTCCTCGAAACTAACACAACTCAAAAGGAGTCTCAAAAACCAAGGGCAAGTACCCATCAATACCGTCACCAGTTCCCATGTCGCCACTCACTCCCCGTGATTACTCCTCTACAACAACAACAACAACCACAACCAGTACGACATGGCCCAATTACGCAATCCTCTCATCTCACGAGCCAGAATTCGCAACGGGCGTCCCTCGTACTCCAAACACACACAGATCTCAAACAAAGCGAGTCAATCACGGGCGAGGGATCCAAAAGTGTAACACTCCCGAGCTGAGACGCGGAAAACCTCAGGGCCTCCACAAAAACTGGGGAAAGGAAAGAACAACCAGTGCCACACGCACCAACACCACACCCTAGTGTCCACTCAACTAGGGCGACCAGGAACACACCCACATAATCATCCAAGAGGGAAAGAATCCAACAAACTGGGGTCCTCACTCGGTCACTTCCCGATCCAAATCACCCGAGTGGACTACTCAACCGCAGGCTACCATCAAAAGGGACATCTCGAGATACAATCTCGTGCCACTGTTGATCACTCAACATGCTATCATAACACCAACGGCTCACGGGTCGAAGTCGACCTCTCTACTGGTAAAGAACACCCTGACGGTGACCAAGCCGTCGATGAACGGAACTGAAAGCTGGCTCAAAAGGGCAGTCACAACGCTGATGCTCAAGTTCACGGCCAAAGTCCAAACAATCGGCGAGAAGCCGAGAAAATCCCACTCGAGATGCCGAGGGCTATAGTCTCAACTGGTGCAGTAAGACTGGAACTGAAAATAAAAAACTGGATCACAAAAGCTGTGAACAGAAACTGAACTCTGATTCCAACATGCAGTAGGGAACGGAATGCTAAATAAACCGAACTAATGACCCAGTAGGCATGCCCTATGCCCGGATAAACCCAATCAAAGCTGGAAGTAGTGAGCGTAATGAGAGGCCCCTCTGTGGGATCAAAACTACCTACAAAACGGGGATCCGTCCTACCACAATACCCGTAGGGTTGAACTGATAAAGCGCGGACCGAAGATAAACCCACGGTAACTCCACAGCCCTATGGGAGGCATCACAAACACTCAAAAGTCCATCTCCCATCTCTGGCAAAGCTATAGTCGGCGCTGGTATCAACCTCATCATCCATTCGTCCAGCTCTGCCGGCACCATCCAGTCCAAGAAGCTCTTCACTTAAACAATCAATATCGGTCTCGGCCAATCTCAACTAGCATCCATTTTTGCCCGAATTTCTACCGCCGCTCCTATAGATAGAATAATGTGGCTCAAGAAGGTACGCTCTCGAAACTAAACTCGCACCTCAACAATTCGGCTAACAGCTTTGTCCTCACCGACACTGTAGCACCATCCACAAGTGCTTCACATGCTCCAAGTCACTCAGGGAGTAAATCAAAATTATCCAGGCAGAATATCACCACCAATCTGTTCTAAGTACAGCTGAAACACACAATTCCTCAAATCATAAAGGCGGCAGGACATTAGTTAATCCACTTGGTCTCACTACGAGCTCACAATGTCCCCATCGTGTCCTGGACGCCATCTTGGCAAAATACTCAGCTGTGTGATTCCAAATAGCCACACACATCAAAGCGAACGCTGCCGGAGTATAACTCAAACAAATAATCCAGAATGATTCCTGGACCTGCCTGCGCTCCAATCACCGTAGAACCGTCACCGTCATGTATCAACGACGTGGCATCACCATCGTGTACCAATTGCGTGACACTGGGTCAAACAGACCCCTCGATCCGCCAAATCCTGCAACTGCGCCAACAGCTCTCTAAGCTTTACCGGTGATATCCAATGAGGTGCTGTCGAGTTTGGCGCGGTTCCTAGAACCACGTCAAACGCAATCTCTATCTCCCTGACCCGCGGCATCATCATCAGCTCAGGTGGACTTACAACCGGGATCTCATGAGCATAAGGGATATTCCGGTGTCCTGGTGCCGTCGTAGGCACCTCTCCCATTGTCGCTAAAACCTGAGTGCTCTAACTGTAGTGGTCCAGGTCCCCATGCAGTTTTTCCGTGAATCCACAGTGTGAAACACCTATTATTGGTGTGTCTGGCCCACAGTGCATCAAAGGGATGCCTCAGATGGACCCAGTGAGGTATTTAGAGCTAGATTGGCCTTCGGCGACTTTTGTCTAATTTTAGAGAGGGTTTTGGGCCAAACGGAGGTTGGATTTGGATTCAGTGCGGAAAAACGCTTGAAAACGGCTATTTGCTTGTTCATTTCTGAGTCCGGATGCCCAAAAAGGACTTCCGAAAGTTTTCTACGAATTTTGGTGCATGGGGGAGACCGTGGACCGCCGGAGGGACACGTGGCAGCTTATCATTGGCCGGATCACAGCGCGCGGTCCACAAAGAGGCGCGTGGTGGTGCATGGACCCGGCGCGGACACGTGGTACCTCCGGATTGGGCGGGTGTTGGCGCGCGGTCCATGGAGTCGCGCGGCTCGGTGCATGGACCGGAGCGGGACACGTGGCAGCCCAGGAGTGGCGGGTTCAGGAGCGCGCGGTGCACGCAACGCCGGGAGCGGGTGGGGGCAGGTGGCTGACGCAAGCGGGCAGGTGGGCAGGTGGTACGGCGCCACGTGGCACCCGCTGATTCGCGGGCGCCACCCACCAGGTTGACTAGTGGCGGGGCTACGTGGCGGCTACCCGCTGGGCTTGCACGGCTGTCCCGTGTTCCGGGGACACGTGTCAAGCCCAGGCACGGGTCGGACGGTTGCGGGATCTGGTGTGCGGGGCGGGCCGGCCTGTGGGCCGCATTGTGCGCGCCAGAATCAGGGCGGGCCGGGCCGTTGGGCCGCACTGTGCGCGCCCGAAAACCCATTTCGGGCTCTCGAAACTGGGGACATGGAGGTCATTTTCTGAA
The DNA here is from genome assembly GCA_029204045.2 of Tillandsia leiboldiana. Taxonomy (NCBI): domain Eukaryota; kingdom Viridiplantae; phylum Streptophyta; class Magnoliopsida; order Poales; family Bromeliaceae; genus Tillandsia; species Tillandsia leiboldiana. The sequence goes on along the minus strand of CM055060.1, from coordinate 47,529,279 downwards.
ATGTTTTGTTGGGCCTATAAATAGGGCCTGAAACCTCTTTTCTTGGGCTTTTTCTCCCCCTTTGAGCCCTCATTTCACAGAGCCCTCTTCATCAAAGTTTCTCCTCCCTCTATGCTGCATTCACCTGAGGAGTTATGGGATTTTTTGTGGCACGGACATCGAGGTTTGTGATTTTTCGGCGCATCGCGACGTTCCTTCTCCGGTGATCTTCTTCGTCGCGTTTCGGTGTGCGGACTCCCCTGGCCTACCCCGACGACCGTTTTTGACGATTCTTGCGCCGATGTGTTCCTGAGAGGTAGGGCTTCGTTTTTTGTGTTTGTGGTTTCCTCGTATTCCGGATTTTTGGCACGGTTCCCGAGGCACTTTTGACCCCTTTTTTCCTGTGTTTTTTTTGGACAGCGCTAGAGTATTTCGTGGATATCTTCGCGCTCGGACATCGGATTGAGGCGTGCCGATACTCGTTTTGCATCTACACATCGCAAGAAACGTCCTCGTATTTTTTCTGGATTTTTTTTGAGATTTTTCCGGAAGGTAAAAACCCCATTTTTTCTGGGTGTTATTGTACAGATTTTTGGTCCCTGGATTTTTGAGAGTGCCACCTTGTCTATTTTGTAACTTGGCCTACGGGACTCGGTTTGGGACATGCAGGTACTCGCTTCGATCGGCTCGACGCGTGGATCGCTGCGATGATTTTTCGAGAATTTTTGTTCTCCATCTCGCAGGTGAAAACAGAGCATCTTTGGGATTGTTTTGGGACAGCGGTTAATTTGGAATATTATATGTAATTTGGGCGCCTTGTGATCATTTTTGCAGTTATCGCGACTTGTGATATTCAGATTGGGGGAGAGGGCATTTTGGACTTGGATTTAGCGGTCGAAGTGGGTATTGTTGTGAACTCCTTACTTTTGACTACCCACTAGGCATATTAGAGCAGCTCCTATATTAAAAGGCTAAATGCACCTTATGGATGATAATTGCATGCTTGATTGAGATTAAAATGAATATTATTAGAACTTGCTCTAATGGGGGTTTTTAGTTGTAAAGTGGTAATATCATGTTAAAAGATAAGGCTAATTAATAACTTGGGAGCATGGGGCATGTGGTATAGGCAGGCATAGGCTACCTTGTAATTAATATTCTTATACAATTATCAGCATGCTCTAATAATGTAAGAATATCGACACCTGTTTTATTTTATATCATCTTGGCACATTTGCATGCATTGTATGGTCATCTAGATAGGCCACCTTTTTCTGCTACACTATCATGCTGGAATTGACTTAGGAGAAACCTTTTTATTATTCTTTTCTCCTTTCATTTGAGGCTCAGGGTATTTGTAGCTCGTACGCGAGCAGGGGGTTCGGGATAGTGTAGTCAGGTTCTTGGGTTTAGGACAGGCAGGGCCTGATGGCAGGGTATTGCGGCGACCGCGAATTTTGGGCGGTCGACCGGGCTGTTACTATTGAATCAGATTGGGGGATAGGGATCGGGGTTCCTTTGGTGGATGGGCTTTCCCACTTTGATCAGAGTCGTGATCCAGTCCTGCTGCTTTATGATACTTATGTTACTGGTTACTGAGATACTTTACTCGTGTAGGTCGCTCCCCTCGAGTGCCACTCCGGAGTATGCGACATACAGGCTTTGAGTCCTTGAGACTCCTTATTCCCGTCGGTGTTATGCGTTGGCCAGCATACCCGATATGGCAGGCTCAGCAGGCAGTACCAGTTTTACTGGTCCATCGATTGGGTTTATTCAGGCAGGCATTTTTATTCTGATGCATACTTTTAGCGGTTGGCTCGGCATTTTAGAGGCATACTAGTGGTAGCATTTCACCAGTAGTTATATTCATAGCATACCACCTTTATTTCCTTTTTGCCTCTGGTAGACCTAGTGGGCATGTCAGTGTGTGAGGCTTAACCCACTAGGGGAGGCTACTGATTTTATAGTAGTTCTCACCCCCATTGTATTTTTCCCTTCTTCCCCCTTTGTTTTGCAGAGTCTTCTGCAGCTGTTGCTGGACCATCCTCAGCAGATCGAGGTAAGAGGATAGTGGACTAGATAGTCGTCTACCTCGGACTGCGCACATAGTAGTTTTGGTTGTGTTCCACTTTACACTCAGACAGTTGTATTTTCCTTTTATTTTGGGTCTGGCTGCTGCCAGCGGGTTGTATTTTGTTTGGTGAGCTGGGAGAGACACTTGTATTATTTGTGAGAGATGTTGTACTTTTATTTCCAGCTTTAGTCTGAGATGTATTAGTTTTAGTTCAGCTCTGTTTTATGCTCCTTTATATTATCTCTTATATTTGAGCAGGTTGCCAGCGCTTCGTGTACACGGGAAATACCGTGTGCACGACGGATCTGTGGACGGGCCCGGGTTCTGGTTTACACCCGGGGTGTGACACTAACTGTCTATACAAACAAACCTCCTCTTGCCTGCCTCGTCGAAGATCACAGTCCTCCCTTCCCGCAGTCAAACATCATGTAGTACTGTGCCAACTAATCTCAAGTACTGGGTCAAAATACCGAACTGCCTCAATTACCAACAAGTCTGCCTGTATAACACACAGTCTCAACTGGACATGATCCATAAGCCTCCTCCACATACACGACACGAACAGGGACTTGTACCTCTGGAGCACGTGGTAATGACTCCGCCTCTAGTCCAGGCCGGAATGTACAATGCCTTAACTCCGACTACGGTGATGAAATCACACCTGCGATGACTCGATCCACTGCCGTGATGCCCTCCAACCAGGCGGCACAATCTCATCCACACGATGCAAGCGGTTGTCGCTCAGTCTGCCAGAAAATATCTAGACCAAAAACATCGGGAGCACGACCTCTGCCTCTGCTCACACTTGGGTGACGAAAGCGGCCCTCCGCAGATAACACATCTACGCTGCCGCTACTGGTGATTCTAATGCCGATGCTGCCATCAGGGTCCACCCGACCTCTGGCGTCTCCGAAGTCCTCTAACCTGGGAAGAAATCGGGAATGCCTCTGCCGGTCGATCTGTCCTCCATCACCTGGTGCCAAGCGCCTAAGTCCAGAACTCGCCTCTGGCGGCAGATCCCTATCCAAAGGAACTACAGCGCCACGCTCCATACACAACGCCTACTCCAACGAGGCATCAAAACCCGTAACGGAGGGACTTAATAAACTGAAAGGTATCCTGGCGCAATCCACTCCCAGACACACATATCCTATGCGCCTCGTCCCTCTACATGGAGCGCGCAGTTAACCAACTGCGTAATCCTCGGCACAAGGAGGCTCTCAAATACTCTCTCCAATACCACCAACCACGATTCTGCCTCCAAAGGTTCCAAGCTCAATCCTATGAATCGGGGTGGTTCATCTGCCAAAACTAGTTCGATAGATCGATCACGTCCCCTCAGCTCACCAGCTGTCAACTATCCACCCTGCCTCGGTGCCTCGGCACAAAACATTGGCACAGAGGGGGCTACTCACTCCATCGGCGCCACAAAAATCACTGCCACTGAGGATACTGCAACCAGGTGGTCTCAGAAGGAAAGCACTGTCGAGCTGCCCGCTGCTCCGACAACCGTGTCACCCAAACCAGCTGCTCACTCCGCTGCTGATATGCCTCTGACGATCCTGTCATCTGGGTCCAGAGCTCTCTGACCTCAATCCGGGTATCCGGCCCAAAACCAACCGCTCAAGCTCAACTGCTATGACAGGAAGCACACGGGTCCCCAAACCCAGTGTCGGGGAGACACCGCTCGCCACGACGAAACAGCAAAGCAGCACACAACAACACTCGACCCAATCCAGTGAAAGTCTAAAGCATGTCACTCGTTCCACAGCATTATGTTGTCTGCAGGCAACATAATCACTTAGGAGAATAAACATGCCGATCACTCCTCCCGCCCCTTGGGAGAGGTATAAAACTCAATCAAGACTCTCGCTATAAATCACGACTCTCACGAAGTCATCCAAGGGTCAAACCATAAGCCTAGGGTTTCTAAGTCCACCATGACCTACAACCTAGGCTCTGATACCACCCTAATCTGTCACGCCCCGGGGTCAAAACTGCGACCCGGGCTCGCCAACAGATCCGCCGCCTATGCAAAATCCCGCACAGGCGAAGCATCTAACCTGCAAGAAAAGGTACTACAACTAACAGATATCAGAGCTATAAATAAAAATTTGCTGTAAAACTAAAATCAACCACTGTACAACTGGAAATAATACAATAATGTCCAACTCCCAAAAATGATAATCATACAATATCCTCAGATACAAAACCCAGAACTCAACAGGGAGGTATCTCCAATAAATACATCAGTGTACAGGCTCTCAATACATAACATATCCTCACTACATCAGTCTCTCAAAAGAGGAAATAAAATAACTAATCTACTGAAGATCTCCTCTGAAGGGGTACCGCTACTCTCCAACGACGGGTAGGGATCTAGCTCGCGACTCCCTCGCCTCGATCAACAACCGCAGAATCAGCAACACCCACTAAGACTCTGCAAAACAAAGGAGAGAAAAGAAAAAGGAGGGGGAAAACCCCCAATGGGTGTGAGAACTACACCAAAAAGGGAGTTCTCAGTGGGTACCACCGCCAGGCCCGACGATCTGCCCACTAAGTCCACTAGAGGCATAAGATAACCAATGCAGTAAAAACTGAACAAGAAAGCTGAAGACACTCAACAGCAACCATGCCTCTATCAAAATGCTCAAGAGGGGAGAATCAAAGAATGGTATGCAACCACTAGCACATGAAGTGCACAATCGACCCAATCGAGCTGACTGCCACATCTGGTCCAGTCAAACCTGCACCCACCTACAACCACCTCCCACTGACGGGCAGGAATTACGTAGGGTGTCCAAACGGACTAACTCGCTATCGAATAGTGGCACATGCAGGCTATAGTCGAAATCCACGCTCTCTCTCAGAACGGATAAACTCAAGGTCCACAACCTCACACACAATGGTCAAAGTACTCTCAACGACACGGGACCACCGTCAAACCAAACGGCTCCCAATAACACTAGCACTGGTCTAAACTCCGCTACCAGACTCCGCTCAGCCCCCGACACGAGTGCAATAATAAAAGTATCTGACCGAAATAAACCCAATCAAATGAACCGGTATAAAACCCGGTACTGCCAGCTCTGTCATCAATCTCACGAACTAAGTATCTCCACTGTCCAACAGATCGGCACCCAACACGGTCTGACCGGCACCAAACACGGTCTAAAGCCTACTCCGGAGTGGCACTCGAGGGGAGCGACCCACACGAGTAAAGTATCACTGTAACCAGTATCATATGTATCATAATATAGCAGGACTGGATCACGACTCTGATCAAAGTGGGAAAACCCATCCACTAAAGGGAAACTCGATCCCTAATCTGTTACAACAGTAAACAATACGTGGGAAACTACATCCACTAAAGGGAAATCTAATACCCAATCTGATGCACAAATACATATCCGGTCAACCGCCCAATATCCGCGGTCGCCGCAAAACCCCACAAGTCCACAAACTAATCCAACCTGTCCCAGACACAAAGTCCCGACTACACTATCCCAAACCCCTGCTCGAACCCGAGCAACACGAATGTAGAAAGAAAGGAGAAAGAACAAACATGGTTTCTCCTAAGTCAGATTCCAACTTGATAGTATAGCAACAAAAGATGGCCTATCTAGATGTCCATCAAAAGAATGATCAGAATAATACCCGCACATAGATATAGCCTCCTAATCCATCGAGTAATCATAACGTAAAAGACTATGTGCAACAAGGCATGCTAAAAGATCACTACTATAGTATATCAATCTGCATGATCTAGGCCATTCCAGAAGCTTCCATCTCGATGCTAAATGTTGTACAATTAAATATGCATGCTAACAATCACATAGGGTAAATCCCTTTAGGTAAGCTTTTACTATTTATTTTCATGGATATACAAATCTAGCAAGTCCTCAACAATATAAAGCATGAATACACACTTGCAATCCCTTGTACAACTGTCATCCCTAAGCTTACCCCTTAATCACAAATATTGTACCCTAAACATGCATGCATTCAAACGTACAGAATTAGAGAACCGTCTACCGGTTTTGGAGATGAAGCAACCCACCTGAAACGCTTTCCGTAGGCAAAGCTGAAGTCGGTGAAGAGCGTGGCCACTTGCAACCAAAACCCGCTGAACCTGTATCCTCGGTACATGTCGCGCGAGCCTCGGCTCCAATCAACATCACGCCAACAACGCAACACCACAACAATCAACATCACACACAATCAATACCCCAAACATACACTTGCTGTTTTTCCCGAACAACACAAAGAAGGGCATTTCTCACCTCCAAGCAGTGCTCCAAAAATTCCAGAAAATCCACGATTGCGATCCTCGCGACGAGTAGCCCCAAAACGAGTATTTATAAGTGTAGTGTTCTGGTTTTTCCCCCTTCAGCTTTTCCGTTGAATCCATTGTGTAAAAGACCTAGTATTGGTGTGTCTGGCCCATGGTGCATCAAAGGGGTGCCACAGATGGACCCAGTGTGACATTTTCAGCTGTTTTGGCCTTCGGCTATGTTTGCCGAATTTTAGAGAAGGAATTGGGCCGAACAGAGGTTGGATTTGGATTCAGCGCGGAAAAACGCTTGAAATCGACTGTTTATTTGTCAGATTTGGAGTCTGGATGACCAAAACGGACTTCCGGAAGTTTTGGGGGTTTGTTGGTGCATGGGGGTGAACCGTGGACCGGCCAGTGCCACGTGGCAGCTCACCATTGGCCGGCTCACGTTGCTCGGTCCACGGGAGAGGCGCGGCGGTGCATGGACCGCGCGGGTGGCCACGTGGCGCTTCCGGATTGGAGGGAGCACGCGGCGCGGTCCAGGGAAAAGGCGCGGCACTGGTGGACCGGGCGCACGACACGTGTCGCCCGGGGATTCGTCGGCTCACGAAGGCGCGGTCCACGGGCGCGTGGGGCGGTGCCTCGGGGCGCGGGCCGGTGCAGGGCGCCAGTGCGGCTGGTCGGCCGCACATGGCCCGCACTCAAGTGCGGGCCACGTGTCGGCCGGACACAGGGCGGGCGCATGCACCACCTCCAGCGCCCGTTGGCCACGCGGCTGAGTCGCCCCGCACAGCTGTTTGCTGTGCGGGGGACACGTGGCCGCACCGGATGGATCCGGGCTGTCGGATGGACCCTCCGTCCGACCCGACTTCCGGATTTGGGCGCTCTACTGTAGCGCCCGAATCCGATAAGGGGGGAATTGGGTTTTTGCCTATAAATTGGGTTTTGGGAGGGCCATTTGACCCTTTTCTGTAGAGATTTTCACAGAGCAACCTTAAGGAAAAATATTCTTCTACCAGAGACCTTCCTTGCTGAACATTCCTGGGATTTTTAGGAGAACGTTTTTCGAGGTTGGCCATTTTCCGGCGCGGCGCGACGCTCGTTCACAGACAACCCGTTTCGTCCCTTCGCAGTGTTCAGGCTCCCCCGGCTCACCCCGACCTCCGATTCGAGTGATTCTTGCGGCGTTGGACTCCTCACAGGTAGGGCTTCATTTTTGGTATTTTGAGTTGCCTCTAGTTTTTATGTGGATTTTGAGTTTTCCCGAGCTTCTTTGTGACCCATTTTTCCTCGCGGAGTTTTGGACAGCACCTACTTGATTTCGCTATAACTTCGCGCATAGGCGACGGATCGAGGCGATTCAAAAGGAATTTCTCATCTACATCTCGCGAGGAATCTCCTGGAATTTTCTCAGATTTTTCTGAATATTTTTCGAAGGTGGAAATTTCCTTTCTCTGTAATCTTTTGGTACAGATTTCCTGCACAGTTTTGTTTGGGGTGTCCCCCTTGCCGAATTTGTATCTCAGCAATGGTAGCTCGGTTTCGAGCGTGCAGGCACTCGTTTCGACGGGTTCGACGCAGGGAACGCGACGGTATTTTTTTGTGGAATTTTCTGAGCACCCTTCGTAGGTGAAAATCTGTAAACTTTAGACCGCATTATTTGGGGACAGATTTTGTGATGATTGTAGAACTAAAGTGATGTATGTCCTTATTGGAGATTGGTACAGTGTTGCGGCAGACTTTTTGTTGCGAGCGCGGGTTTTCACATTTGGGACACGGATTTTAGCGCTCGAGGTGGGTACCATTGTTAACCTCTTACTTGGGATACCCCACTAGGCATATTGGAGTTAATCCGGTGTAATGTTGCTATTATACTAGTTGAATGAACATAGCGTGCTTCATGAAAAGAAAAGGTCTTGTAACTGATACTTGTATCTTTAGAGGGCTAGATACTAATAAATGGTAAATTCTTGCAATTGTTAAGTTGATTAAAATCCCTGGGAACAATTGCTTAAATCTGTTGATAATTATCGGCTTAAACCATATCTTGCTTTGTGTTTAATTGAGAAACCTATGCCCGTGTATAAATTAGCTTATGGCATGTTAGTACCTCAGATATTTCAAACAAAGGCATACTGTAATTCTTGTAGAATTGGAACACTAAAATTATTTTGATAAGTAAAGGACTCTTGCATGCTTGAATGGTCACCTAGTTAGGCCACCTTTTTCTGCTACACTATCATGCTGGAATTGACTTAGGAGAAACCATGATTTTTTTTTACTTTCTCCAGTATCTAGACATAGGGGATATCATGCTCAGGTCAGAGCAGGGGCTGGGATAGTGTAGTCAGATACTTGGGATTCGGGACGGGCAGGCTGTGATGGCAGGGTATTGCGGCAACCGCGGATTTTGGGCGGTTGACCGGACAGTTGTTATTGCATCAGATAGGGGAGAGGATTTGAGCTTCTTTTAGTGGATGGTTATTTCCATTTGGATCAGTGTCATGATCCAGTCCTGCGGACTTTTTACTCAGGCATTTTACTCGTGTGGGTCGCTCCCCTCGAGTGCCACTCCGGAGTGCGCGTCATGCAGACTTGAGTCCTTGAGACTCCTATCCCCTATCGGTGTTATGCGTAGGCTGGCATACCCGATTTGGCAGGCATCGCAGGCAGTACCAGTGTTTACTGGGGTATAGATTGGTTTGGTCAGGCAGGCTTTGTTATTCTGATGCATATATGTAGCTATCTTTTAGCTGGGCATGTAGAGGCATACTAGTGGTAGCTTTTATCAGTAGTTTTATTTTCAGTTTACCACTTTTATTCTTTTCGCCTCTGGTAGTCCTAGTGGGCAGGTTCCAGTTGAGGTTTACCCACTAGGGGAGGCTACTGTTTTTATAGTAGTTCTCAACCCCATCCTTTCTCCCTTTTCTTTTCCCCTGTGTTTTGCAGAGTCCTCGGCAGGAGCTGCGGGTCCCTCTTCCCAGGATCGAGGTAAGAGGATCGTTGACTAGTGTAGCTTCTTCCCTAATACAGCATACGGTAGATTTTGATGTATCCCCAATACACTCAGACGGTTGTTTTTCCCTTTTATTTTGGGTCTGGCTTCGGCAAGCTGGATGTATTTTATTTGGTGAGCTGGGAGAGACACATGTATATTTTTGAGAGTTATGTTGTACTTTACTTTCCAGTATTCTTCTGAGATGTACTAGTTTTAGTCTAGCTCTGTTTTATGCTCCTTTATTATATCTTTATATCTGAGCAGGTTACCAGCGCTTCGTGTACACGGGAAATTCCGTGTGCACGGCGGATCTGTGGATGAGCCCGGGTTCTGGTTTACACCCGGGGCGTGACAGATTAAGATGGTATCAGAGCTTAGGGATAGGTCAGTTGGGACTTAGGAAACCCTAGGCTTTTGGCAGACCCTAGGATGGCAGGGCGTGAGTGATGCGATATTTTGCGAAAGTCGGCAATTTATTATTAACTCTTCCTGTGAGTGGAGAGGGATGGGCATACCCTATTTCTGGCAGACTATTATGTTGGCTGCAGACAACATAAGGTTACAGAAATAGGGGGATGTCCATGACTTTCGCTGGATTGGGTCGAGAGTGCTTTTGTTTACTGACCCGTGGTTTCTTGTGTGGCAGGATGCCTCCTAGGCGGCAGATTCCTACTCGGGGTACTCCTACACCCACGGAGGAGCCGGAGCAATCCGGGCCTTCGGAGATTAGTGAGCTCAAGGCCATGGTGGCCCAGTTGGCGGAGAGCCACCGCCGTCAGGAGCAGAGGTTTGACCAGTTGCTTGCCCAGGTTGGGGCACCTCCCCCTACTACTGTAGAGGCCCCTGTACCACCTGTTGTACCACCGGCTATTCCACCAGTCCCTACGGCACCGTCGTCGAGCAGTGGGGCCCAGGGGATGTTCAAGCCGTTGACCCCGGCGGAGGAGCGGGAGTTTGCTGACAAGCTCTCACAGTTTTACAAGCGAGGACCGCCTAGGTTCTCAGGGCGGAGCACACACCCGTGGGAGATAGGATCGTGGCTGGCAGCAATGGAGAAGTTATTTTGGGACTTCTTCATTGACCATAGATACAGAGTGCATATGGCAGTACACTGTCTAGAGGGGGATGCAGATGCCTGGTGGCGTCGGGTTGAGCCTTTGGAGTTTCAGATTACCCGACAGCTGCCTTGGTCAGAGTTTCGGCGGATGATTATGGACACCTATTTCTCCACGAGCGTGAAGAAAAAGCTTGAAGATGATTTGAAGAATCTGCAGCAAGGTGATCGGGCAGTTTGGGACTATTTTCAGGAGTTCACGCAGTTGCTTAACTGCGTGCCCTATGTTGCCAGGGATGGGCCGCACCAGGTAGAGCTTTTTGAGACGGGCCTTTGCCCAGAGATTTATACATTGGTGCACGCCCAGAGGCTTCAGACCTTATCAGAGGCAGTGGATCATGCACAGTGGGTCGAGAGGGGAGACCACGTTGTCGCTAGACATGGAGACTTGGTCGCTCAGAGTTCTGAGAGGAAGCGACCAGCGCCAGACGATGGGGGACAGGCCAGTTCCTGGAGGCCGCCCCGACCGCCACCGCCTCAGTTTACGGGCCGTGGGCGCTCGGAGCGGCGAGGGCCTGGGGGATCCCAGAGGCCCCCGCAGCATCAGCAGCAGCAGCCCCAGCGACAGCAGCAGCATTCACAGCAGCAGAGGTCACAGTCCCGACAGCAGGGGTCACAGCGGCAGAGGCAGCAGCAGCAGCAGTCTAGGCAGCCCCAGTCTGCGGTCAGGTGCATCTTTTGCAGGGGACAGCACCCGTCGGATACTTGTGATCAGAGGTATGGCCGCTGTTATCGGTGTGGACAGTCTGGCCACATTCGTGCTACTTGCCCTTTCTCGGCATCGCCGGCTCCTTCCTCAGCATCAGCCCCTTCGGCGCCCCAGCAGCGGCCATATGCTCCAGCGAGCAGGGCTCCTTCTTCGCATCCTGTAGACTACAGACCCCCGGCACAGAGTGGGCGTGTTTACGCCGCCCAGGTAGGGGCCTCCGCAGCAGCCGACCACGTGGTGGCAAGTATCACTTTACTTTTTGGTACTAGAGCTCGCACTTTATTTGATACCGGTGCATCACATTCTTTTATCAGTAGATCATTTGCATCATCCCATGGATTAGAGTTAGGTCGGTTGCCACATGCATTAGAGGTACGGATTCATGAGCATACATTGCATGTATTGGAGTGTTGTTGGTCTTGCCCTGTACAGCTTGAGTCTTGGGTTTTGCCAGCGGACCTGATGGTCCTTAGTCAGCTGCGAGATTTTGACATTGTACTGGGGGTGGATTGGCTGGCCCGCTATTTCGTGACGATTGACTGCGCCGCGAGGACTGTTACTTTTAGCGAGCCAGGCCAGGAGGTGTTCGTTTACGGGGGGTGCCAGAGTGCTTTCTTTGCCTCTGTGGTTTCGACTTCTCGGGCGAGGCAGATGATGCGCAGTGGCTGCGTAGCCTTTTTGGCTTGTGTGGTAAAGGAGACTACGGCGGCATCGGGACTCACGGATATCCCTATTGTCCATGAGTTCCCGGACGTGTTTCCACCGGAGTTGACTTGTATGCCGTCGGATAGGGAGGTTGAGTTTTTGATTGACGTAGTCCCAGGAACTGCGCCAATCTCTAAGGCTCCTTACCGGATGGCACCGGCTGAGTTGCGAGAGTTAAAGGCGCAACTTCAGGATTTAATGGATAAAGGCTTTGTGAGGCCAAGTGTATCGCCTTGGGGAGCGCCGGTGCTATTTGTGAAGAAGAAGGATGGTTCACTTCGACTTTGTGTTGATTACCGCGAGCTGAATAAAGTGACCATCAAGAACAAGTACCCTTTGCCGCGCATTGATGACCTATTTGATCAGCTGCAACGGTCTTGTGTCTTCTCCAAGATTGACTTACAATCTGGTTACCACCAATTGAAGGTGAAGGCCGAGGACATCCCAAAGACGGCATTCACGACGCGGTACGGGCATTATGAGTTCACTGTCATGCCTTTTGGATTGACAAATGCCCCTGCTGCTTTTATGGATTTAATGAACAGGATTTTTCGACCATACCTGGATCGGTTCGTCGTTGTTTTTATCGATGACAACCTAGTTTATTTCCGGAGCGATGTGGAGCACGAGGAGCACTTGAGGATTGTGCTGCAATTTCTGAGAGAAAGGAAGTTGTATGCCAAGTTATCTAAGTGTGATTTCTGGCTTCGGGAGGTTGTCATTTTGGGCCACGTGATTTCAGCCGCTGGAGTGGCAGTAGACCCGGCGAAGATAGAGGCAGTTCGGGATTGGCCCCGACCGACGACGGTATCAGAGGTCCGCAGTTTTATGGGCCTAGCCGGATATTACCGTCGGTTTGTGGAAGGTTTTGCGAAACTTTCCACACCCCTCACTCGTCTGACGCGAAAAGGGATTAAGTTTGTTTGGAGTGAGGATTGCCAGAGGAGCTTTGAGGAATTAAAGAACAGATTGATGACGGCTCCTATCCTTTCCCTCCCTGTTATGGGGAAAGGATACGTGATTTATAGTGATGCATCGCACAGTGGACTCGGTTGCGTGCTGATGCAGAAGGGAAGGGTAATCGCTTATGCCTCTCGGCAATTGAAGGATTATGAGAAAAATTACCCGACCCATGACCTAGAGCTGGCTGCAGTGATTTTCGCACTAAAGTTATGGCGCCACTACCTGTATGGAGAGCACTGCGAGATTTACACCGACCACAAGAGCTTGAAATACCTGTTCACGCAGAAGGAGCTCAACTTGAGGCAACGCAGATGGTTGGAATTATTAAAGGACTATGATGTAGACATATTATACCATCCTGGCAAGGCCAACGTGGTTGCTGATGCCTTGAGCAGGAGAGCAGTGCAGGGCTTATCTTTGATGATCACCGATCAGGCGCCACTACTTGAGCAGATGAGGCGGTTAGAGCTCGAGGTTGTATCCCCTGGGGTCTCTGCGCGACTTATGTCTCTAGTCGTGCAGCCCACTCTGTTGGACAGGATTCGGGAGAGACAGAGTGAGGACCCCCACTTGATGAGGATTCGAGAGCAGATTCAGACGGACTCGACAGGGGATTTTTCAGTTGATGCTTCGGGAGTACTGCGGTACAGGGACCGAGCTTGTGTGCCTATGGATACAGAGATTCGAGAGCAGATTTTGAGGGAGGCCCACTATACACCTTATACCATCCATCCTGGTGGGACTAAGATGTATAGGGACCTAAAGGCACAGTTTTGGTGGAATGGGATGAAAAGAGACATTGGGAGATTTGTGGCACACTGTTTAACTTGTCAGCAAGTAAAGGCTGAGCATCGTGAACCTACTGGCAAGTTGCAGAGTCTCCCAATCCCTGAATGGAAATGGGAACATGTTACCATGGATTTTGTCACCGGGTTGCCGAGGGCACAGTCTGGAGCTGACGCGATCTGGGTAGTCGTGGACAGACTCACCAAATCCGCTCACTTTTTACCGGTACAGGTGACTTGGCCACTTGAGTGACTGGCACAGCTGTATTTAGATGAGGTGGTGAGATTACATGGCGTGCCTGCCTCCATTGTATCTGATCGAGATTCGAGGCTTGTTTCGCGATTTTGGAGGAGTCTACAGGCCACTTTGGGGACACAGCTCAGTTTCAGCACGGCTTTTCACCCACAGACAGATGGGCAGTCAGAGCGGACTATACAGATCCTTGAGGACATGCTCCGGCCTTGTGCGCTAGACTTTGGAGGAGGTTGGGTGCGACACTTACCCCTGGCAGAGTTTGCGTACAACAATAGCTTTCAAGCGAGCATACTGATGGCTCCGTTTGAAGCATTGTATGGACGCAAGTGTCGTTCCCCACTTTATTGGAGTGATGTGGGTGAAAGGCGGACCGTGGGGCCAGAGATACTGCGAGAGGCAGAGGATAAAGTCAGAGTAGTCAGGCAGCATCTTCAGACAGCTCAGAGTAGACAGAGGAGCTACGCAGATGTGCGGAGGCGAGATCTTGAGTTTATGGTAGGAGATCATGTCTTTTTGAAAGTCTCGCCTTCAAAGGGAATCCGGAGATTTGGGATTCGTGGGAAACTGAGCCCTCGTTATATTGGACCTTTCGAGATATTGGAGGGCATAGGGCCAGTTGCCTACAGGCTTGCACTTCCTCCCAGGCTTGCCGGGGTTCACGATGTATTTCATGTATCGACTTTGAGGAGGTATGTTCATGACCCGTCACACATCATCGATTTCACCCCACTGGAGGTTGCGGAGGACCTGAGCTATGTTGAGCGGCCGTTGAGGATCTTGGACCGTGAGGTTAGGGAGTTGCGTAGTCGGACCATCCCTTATGTGAAGATCCTCTGGAGCAGTCATGATGAACGCGAGGCTACCTGGGAGCTGGAGTCAGCGATGATGGATGCTTACCCCCACTTGTTCGAGGCCCCGGCTTGAGGTATGGCTTTTGTTTCGAGGACGAAAATTTTTTAGTGGGGGAGGATGTAGTGTTCTGGTTTTTCCCCCTTCAGCTTTTCCGTAGAATCCATTGTGTAAAACACCTAGTGTTGGTGTGTATGGCCCATGGTGCATCAAAGGGGTGCCACAGATGGACCCTGTGTGACATTTTCAGCTGTTTTGTCCTTCGGCTGTGTTTGCCGAACTTTAGAGAAGGAATTGGGCCGAATAGAGGTTGGATTTGGATTCAGCGCGGAAAAACCCTTGAAATCGACTGTTTATTTGTCAAATTTGGAGTCCGGATGACCAAAAACGGACTTCCGGAAGTTTTGGGGGTTTGTTGGTGCATGGGGGTGAACCGTGGACCGGCCAGTGCCACGTGGCAGCTCACCATTGGCCGGCTCACGTTGCTCGGTCCACGGGAGAGGCGCGGCGGTGCATGGACCGCGCGGGTGGCCACGTGGCGCTTCCGGATTGGAGGGAGCACGCGGCGCGGTCTAGGGAAAAGGCGCGGCACTGGTGGACCGGGCGCACGACACGTGTCGCCCGGGGATTCGTCGGCTCACGAAGGCGCGGTCCACGGGCGCGCGGGGTGGTGCTTCGGGGCGCGGGCCGGTGCAGGACGCCAGTGCGGCTGGTCGGCCGCACATGGCCCGCACTCGAGTGCGGGCCAAGTGTCTGCCGGACACAGGGCGGGCGCAAGCACCGCCTCCAGCGCCCGTTGGCCACGCGGCAGGCGCTGAGTCGCCCCGCACAGCTGTTTACTGTGCGGGGGACACGTGGCCGCACCGGATGGATCCGGGCGGTCGGACGGACCCTCCGTCCGACCCGATTTCCGGATTTGGGCGCTCTACTGTAGCGCCCGAATCCGATAAGGGGGGAATTGGGTTTTTGCCTATAAATTGGGTTTTGGGAGGGCCATTTGACCCTTTTCTGTGGAGATTTTCACAGAGCAACCTTAAGGAAAAATATTCTTCTACCAGAGACCTTCCTTGCTGAGCATTCTTGGGATTTTTAGGAGCACGTTTTTCGAGGTTGGCCATTTTCCGGCGCGGCGCGACGCTTGTTCACAGACAACCCGTTTCGTCCCTTCGCAGTGTTCAGGCTCCCCCGGCTCACCCCGACCTCCGATTCGAGTGATTCTTGCGGCGTTGGACACCTCACAGGTAGGGCTTCATTTTTGGTATTTTGAGTTGCCTCTAGTTTTTATGTGGATTTTGAGTTTTCCCGAGCTTCTTTGTGACCCATTTTTCCTCGCGGAGTTTTGGACAGCACCTGCTTGATTTGGCTATAACTTCGCGCGTAGGCGACGGATCGAGGCGATTCAAAAGGCGTTTCTCATCTATATCTCGTGAGGAATCTCCTGGAATTTTCTCAGATTTTTCTGAATATTTTTCGAAGGTGGAAATTTCCTTTCTCTGTAATCTTTTGGTACAGATTTCCTGCACAGTTTTGTTTGGGGTGTTCCCCTTGCCGAATTTGTATCTCAGCAATGGTAGCTCGGTTTCGAGCGTGCAGGCACTCGTTTCGACGGGTTCGACACAGGGAACGCGACGGTATTTTTTTGTGGAATTTTCTAAGCACCCTTCGCAGGTGAAAATCTGTAAACTTTAGACCGCATTATTTGGGGACAGATTTTGTGATGATTGTAGAACTAAAGTGACGTATGTCCTTATTGGAGATTGGTACAGTATTGCGGCGGACTTTTTGTTGTGAGCGCGGGTTTTCGCATTTGGGACACGGATTTTAGCGCTCGAGGTGGGTACCATTGTTAACCTCTTACTTGGGATACCCCACTAGGCATATTGGAGTTAATCCGGTGTAATGTTGCTATTATACTAGTTGAATGAACATAGCATGCTTCATGAAAAGAAAAGGTCTTGTAACTGATACTTGTATCTTTAGAGGGCTAGATACTAATAAATGGTAAATTCTTGCAAATGTTAAGTTGATTAAAATCCCTGGAAACAATTGCTTAAATCTGTTGATAATTATCGGCTTAAACCATATCTTGCTTTGTGTTTAATTGAGAAACCTATGCCCGTGTATAAATTAGCTTATGGCATGTTAGTACCTCAGATATTTCAAACAAAGGCATACTGTAATTCTTGTAGAATTGGAACACTGAAATTATTTTGATAAGTAAAGGACTCTTGCATGCTTGAATGGTCACCTAGTTAGGCCACCTTTTTCTGCTACACTATCATGCTGGAATTGACTTAGGAGAAACCATGATTTTTTTTTTACTTTCTCCAGTATCTAGACATAGGGGATATCATGCTCAGGTCAGAGACGGGGGCTGGGATAGTGTAGTCAGATACTTGGGATTCGGGACGGGCAGGCTGTGATGGCAGGGTATTGCGGCAACCGCGGATCTTGGGCGGTTGACCGGACAGTTGTTATTGCATCAGATAGGGGAGAGGATTTGAGCTTCTTTTAGTGGATGGTTATTTCCATTTGGATCAGTGTCATGATCCAGTCCTGCGGACTTTTTACTCAGGCATTTTACTCGTGTGGGTCGCTCCCCTCGAGTGCCACTCCGGAGTGCGCGTCATGCAGACTTGAGTCCTTGAGACTCCTATCCCCTATCGGTGTTATGCGTAGGCTGGCATACCCGATTTGGCAGGCATCGCAGGCAGTACCAGTGTTTACTGGGGTATAGATTGGTTTGGTCAGGCAGGCTTTGTTATTCTGATGCATATATGTAGCTATCTTTTAGCTGGGCATGTAGAGGCATACTAGTGGTAGCTTTTATCAGTAGTTTTATTTTCAGTTTACCACTTTTATTCTTTTCGCCTCTGGTAGTCCTAGTGGGCAGGTTCCAGTTGAGGTTTACCCACTAGGGGAGGCTACTGTCTTTATAGTAGTTCTCAACCCCATCCTTTCTCCCTTTTCTTTTCCCCTGTGTTTTGCAGAGTCCTCGGCAGGAGCTGCAGGTCCCTCTTCCCAGGATCGAGGTAAGAGGATCGTTGACTAGTGTAGCTTCTTCCCTGATACAGCATACGGTAGATTTTGATGTATCCCCAGTACACTCAGACGGTTGTTTTTCCCTTTTATTTTGGGTCTGGCTTCGGCCAGCTGGATGTATTTTATTTGGTGAGCTGGGAGAGACACATGTATATTTTTGAGAGTTATGTTGTACTTTACTTTCCAGTATTCTTCTGAGATGTACTAGTTTTAGTCTAGCTCTGTTTTATGCTCCTTTATTATATCTTTATATCTGAGCAGGTTACCAGCGCTTCGTGTACACGGGAAATTCCGTGTGCACGGCGGATCTGTGGATGAGCCCGGGTTCTGGTTTACACCCGGGGCGTGACAGATTAAGATGGTATCAGAGCTTAGGGATAGGTCAGTTGGGACTTAGGAAACCCTAGGCTTTTGGCAGACCCTAGGATGGCAGGGCGTGAGTGACGCGATATTTTGCGAAAGTCGGTAATTTATTATTAACTCTTCCTGTGAGTGGAGAGGGATGGGTATACCCTATTTCTGGCAGACTATTATGTTGGCTGCAGACAACATAAGGTTGCAGAAATAGGGGGATGTCCATGACTTTCGCTGGATTGGGTTGAGAGTGCTTTTGTTTACTGACCCGTGGTTTCTTGTGTGGCAGGATGCCTCCTAGGCGGCAGATTCCTACTCGGGGTACTCCTACACCCCCGGAGGAGCCGGAGCAATCCGGGCCTTCGGAGATTAGTGAGCTCAGGGCCATGGTGGCCCAGTTGGCGGAGAGCCACCGCCGTCAGGAGCAGAGGTTTGACCAGTTGCTTGCCCAGGTTGGGGCACCTCCCCCTACTACTGTAGAGGCCCCTGTACCACCTGTTGTACCACCGGCTATTCCACCAGTCCCTACGGCACCGTCGTCGAGCAGTGGGGCCCAGGGGATGTTCAAGCCGTTGACCCCGGCGGAGGAGCGGGAGTTTGCTGACAAGCTCTCACAGTTTTGCAAGCGAGGACCGCCTAGGTTCTCAGGGCGGAGCACACACCCGTGGGAGATAGGATCGTGGCTGGCAGCAATGGAGAAGTTATTTTGGGACTTCTTCATTGACCATAGATACAGAGTGCATATGGCAGTACACTGTCTAGAGGGGGATGCAGATGCCTGGTGGCGTCGGGTTGAGCCTTTGGAGTTTCAGATTACCCGACAGCTGCCTTGGTCAGAGTTTCGGCGGATGATTATGGACACCTATTTCTCCACGAGCGTGAAGAAAAAGCTTGAAGATGACTTGAAGAATCTGCAGCAAGGTGATCGGGCAGTTTGGGACTATTTTCAGGAGTTCATGCAGTTGCTTAACTGCGTGCCCTATGTTGCCAGGGATGGGCCGCACCAGGTAGAGCTTTTTGAGACGGGCCTTTGCCCAGAGATTTATACCTTGGTGCACGCCCAGAGGCTTCAGACCTTATCAGAGGCAGTGGATCATGCACAGTGGGTCGAGAGGGGAGACCACGTTGTCGCTAGACGTGGAGGCTTGGTCGCTCAGAGTTCTGAGAGGAAGCGACCAGCGCCAGACGATGGGGGACAGGCCAGTTCCTGGAGGCCGCCCCGACCGCCACAGCCTCAGTTTACGGGCCGTGGGCGCTCGGAGCGGCGAGGGCCTGGGGGATCCCAGAGGCCCCCGCAGCATCAGCAGCAGCAGCCCCAGCGACAGCAGCAGCATTCGCAGCAGCAGAGGTCGCAGTCCCGACAGCAGGGGTCACAGCGGCAGAGGCAGCAGCAGCAGCAGCCGAGGCAGCCCCAGTCTGCGGTCAGGTGCATCTTTTGCAGGGGACAGTGTTACGGAATTTGAGTTGGCGTATTTTCGTGAAAGGTTCAAGTCTTGAAGATTGAAGATGAAGAAAGTTGGATCATTTAACTCAATCTCAAGAAAGAAGAATTCAAAAGGATCAGGTATGTTTAACTAAAGATTATTGGTGATCCGAATACTTCTTGTAGTGTAGAAACACCTGGAAGAGTTTTTAACTGCATAAAAATCAAAAACTGGTGTTCGGACATGTTCAGGATCCGGATCAGAGCCAGCGATCCGGATCCCGAAGGTTGTTGTTTCATACATTACTTCAATCCGGATCGCAGCATCTCACGATCCGGATCCCGAACGTTGAGTTTTCTGAAATGTATGAATGATCCGGATCAGGCATTCCGATCCGGATCCCGAACGTTTGTTTTCTGGAAACCGTCTTTATTGCTACTGCAATCCGGATCGCCCAAATCCGATCCGGATCGCCGTCCGTCAAAATTCCAGAAATGTTAGGTTTTTGATTCTTATCTCCTTTCAAATGTTTCTAACCTATAAATATACCCTATGACTCTTTTTCTAGGGTGAATCCAAGAATCCAAAATCCACATAATCGATATAGAGCCGTCATATTCAAATATCATCTTATACGACCCTAGATCCACATATAGAGAAGAAAGGAAATCATTAGAGAATACTCTATGTTTCTTCATCTATATTGATTAGTTTGATTCTAGGTTTTCATATTCACATCTTGAGTTGAATCAAACTAATGAATACTTAGATGGTATTTCCGATCTATCTTTGATCTAAGTATTCGGCGGATCATCACCACCCAAAAACAACGATTTTCCCAAAATCGGCGCGTGGATTCGCGTGTCCTTGTGGATTCAAGGTTCAACCGCTCTCGTGGATTCGGAGCGAGGCACGTTCGTGGATTCGAAGGGTGCTATTGGGTGCAGACCGTGGATTCGGTCGGACGTCGTGGATTCGACGTTGGACGCCGTGGATTCGGCGTTGGGCGCAGATCGTGGATTCGAGAAGCGTCGCGGAGCGAGCGGAGAAGATCCTCTAGGAGCGTATGGAAAACGTTGAGTCGTAAGTGTGTACGGTAAATCACCTTGTACGTGTTTTAATTCTAGTGGATTTCTGCCGTGTTATCGGTCCCGTGGTTTTTTACTCCGGTGATGGAGTTTTCCATGTAAAAATCTTGCGTGTTATTTTTATTTCCGCATTGGGTTTTTATCGCAACGATTTTTGAGTGTTTATACGTTTACACCTATTCACCCCCCTCTATGTGTTTTTTCCCCTATTTAGATCTACATTACATATAACCCAACAAGTGGTATCAGAGAGGGAATAGGGTTGTAAACAATGGTTGAAGGTGGAAACATCAATCGACCGCCTTTCTTTGATGGAACAAATTATGCGTACTGGAAAGTACGAATGAAAGCCTTTTTAATTTCCATCGACGAAAGGGTGTGGCAATCAATTGAATTAGGATGGTCTAATCCAACTGAAATTATCTCTGATGTTCGCACCTTAAAACCTAGGTCGAAATGGACCAAGGAAGAGTTAGATTCATCTTCTTACAATGGCAAGGGAATTAATGCTATTTTTAATGCCTTATCTCAAACTGAATTCTCTCGCGTCTCGGCATGTGAGACTGCGAAAGAAATCTGGGATGTTCTTCAGGTTACACATGAGGGAACTAACCTCGTGAAGATTCAGAAACTGCAAATGCTTACGAGCAAGTTTGACTCTATCTTGATGGCAGAAAATGAATCTTTCACGGACTACTATACACGATTGCAAGACATCGTAAACTCATGTGCTAACCTGGGAGAGAAGATTCCAGAATTTAAGATTGTAAGAAAGATCTTAAGAACTCTTCCTGAACGATTTCGCCCAAAGGTTACTGCCATTGAAACTATTAAACACCCGGACGAAATGCGTGTAGAAGAATTTGTTGGTTCATTACAAACATATGAAATGACATTTACTACTAACAATTCTTCTGGAAAAGCATCCTCTTCTAAGTCTTCAGGTTATGCGTTGAAAACAACTAAGGAATAAGACGCGGATACATCCTCCTCAGACGATGACGAGAACCTTTCTATGGAGGAATTTGAGAAGCAGCTCGCTCTCTTGACAAGAAAGTTTCGCCGCAACTTTCGAAGGGGTAATTCAAGTAAATCTCCATCCTTCGGAAAGTCGAACAAAGGCAAGGGTACTTCAAGTTACAAGTCAAGAAAGCAAGAGAACTTCTCAAAGGATAAGAAAAGTTCAGAGGGACAACTACAATGCTTCAAATGTCGAGGCTACGGCCACATTGCAACGGAGTGTCCCAACAAGTATCCGGCAAAGAAGAAGGCGATGCAAGTCGTCACTTGGGATGACAACTCAACGTCAAATGAGTCGTCTTCAAGTGATGAAGAAAAGAGCTCCACGGCATTCCACGCGTCCATATCTTCACCCTTCATGTGCTTTATGGCAAGTACATCCGAGTCATTGTCCAACTCCACTGTTGAAAAGAATGCAACGGACAACAAATCGGATGATTCGGAAGGTGAAGATTTTGCTTTAGCCTACCACAGACTTTTGAGGGATTCAAAGAAAGTGGCTAAGCAAAACAAGAGTTTGAGAGGGAGAGTGCATGATCTCAAAGAAGAAGCAAAAAGAGCAACTTCTCTCTCAAACGCTCTTGAAGTGGAAAGGGAAAATCTGATAAAAGTAAATGTTTCCCTTCAAGAGTCCAATGAGCTTTTTGAGAAGGAACATACAAAACTGGTGGATAAAGCGGATCACTTCTCAAAGCTCTACAACGAGGCTCGACAGGATAACCTGGAAATGACAAAGACCATTTTCCAACTCAAGGATGACTTGAAGCGATTCTCTTCAGGAAGGAGTAAGTTGGATAGGCTTCTTGGTCTTGGTCAAAACAAATCGGTTCGGCCTCGGGTACACTCAAACTGGAAACAGTCCAAGTTCGAGTGGGACAGTTTTTGTGCCTCAGTCGGTATCTCCTCCTCCGACACCGGAATTCAAGACAAACAACGACAACAAGCTTACTTCATTCTCTTTGGGATCGTCAAGATCTAAGGTATGTTTTCGTTGTGGTGTTTCAGGGCACATAAGAAGATATTGCAAGACGGGAGTCAAACGCGCACCTCAAACACCTCTTGCAATGACTACCACAAAGGTGATTCCTCGGAAATCAATTGCAAATCAATTGAAGGAAAAGAACCTTGGTAGTTTACCGCGCAAGACGACTTCATCAAGGAGCAGCAATCGTCTTAACAAGACGCTTTCACCTAGGCATATAACTACACGACCATTACCGACGCACTCCAAAAAGGTTTGGGTGCGCAAAGGTGAAATCTTTCCTTGTCTTGTTACCAATGTTTCCTTGCATGCATATGATAGTTCGTCTTGGTATCTGGATAGCGGTTGTTCGCGTCACATGACCGGTGACAAAAATAGTTTTCAAAACTTTGAGAAAATCTCCGGAGGACTCGTTGTTTTCGGAGACGGTCGATCTTCCAAAATTATTGGAAAAGGAACAGTAGCTATTCCAGATGGCCCGGTTCTAAATAATGTGTTATTTGTTGATGGGCTTAAGACTAACCTCATCAGCATAAGTCAACTTTGCGACAATGGTTTTTCAGTAAACTTTTCATCTGTTGAATGTGTTGTAACTGATAAGGACCATGTTTTCTTTTTAAAAGGGGTTAGATCTGAAAACAATTGTTATGTTGTTCCTAATAAATTTTCTGAAAAATGTAACCTAGTTTCTTTGGATAATGAAACACTTTGGCATGAAAGGCTAGGTCACTTAAATTTTAAGGAACTTGCTAGAATTTCAAACAAGGACGTGGTCAAGGGGGGTTCCAAAATTTTTGCTTAAACAAAACGTTGTGTGTGGTGGTTGCCAAAAGGGAAAACAGTCTAGGACTGCACACAAGAACTTGAACCACGTAGGTACAAAACGGCCTTTGGAACTTTTGCACATGGATTTAATGGGGCCGACCCGTCAACCATCTTTGGGAGGTAAATGGTATATTTTCTTATTGGTTGATGATTTCTCTAGGTTTTCTTGGGTAGCATTTTTAAAAGAGAAAGCTGATACGTTTGATTCTTTTCATGAGATTTGCCATCGTATTATGATTGAAAAGAATGAAAAGATCATTCGTGTTAGGAGTGATAGAGGTGGAGAATTCATAAATTTCAAATTCATTGATTTTTGCACTTCCAACGGCATAAAACATGAATTCTCAGCACCCTATACACCTCAGCAGAATGGTGTTGTTGAGCGCAAAAACAGGGTTGTTCAAGAGATGGCGCGTGTGGATGCTTCATAGCCGGAATTTACCGCTACACTTTTTGGGCTGAAGCTGTGAACACCGCTGTCTATGTCTTAATCGAGTGTATTTGCCGCTCAGGAAACTTTAAATACACCATATGAGCTTGTGGTTTAGTAGAAAACGGATATCAAAATACTTTCGTATCTTCGGGAAGTCGATGTTACATTTTACGTGACCGTGAAAATCTTGGAAAGTTTGACTCTCGAAGTGACGAAGGG
>CM055060.1:47476570-47505084 GCA_029204045.2 Tillandsia leiboldiana | reverse complement strand
TTCTTCTGAAAGCATCTCTTCTAGGTCTTCAGGTTGTGCGTTTGAGAAACCTATAAGGAATTAGAACGCGGCGTGCATCCTCCTCAACGACTGACGAGAACCTTTCTATGGAGGAATTTGAGAAGCAGCTCGCTCTTTGGACAAGGAAGTTTCGCCGCAACCTTCGAAGGGGTAATTCAAGCAAATCTCCATCCCTTCGGAAAGTGAACAAAGGCCAGGGTACTTCAAGTTACAAGTAAGAAAGCAAGAGAAACTTCTCAAAGGATAAGAAAAGTTCAGAAGGACAACTACAATGCTTCAAATGTCGAGGCTACGGCCACATTGCAACGGAGTGTCCCTAACAAGTACTCCGGCAAAGAAGAAGGCGATGCAAGTCGTTCACTTGGTGATGACAACCTCAACGTCTCCAAATGAGTCGTCTCCTCAAGACTGTTGACTGAAGAAATGAGCTCCCCCGGCATTCCAACGCGTCCGTATCTTTCACCCTTCATGTGCTTTATCGGCACGTACATCCTGAGTCGTTTTGTCCAACTCCACTGTTGAAAAAGATGCAACGGACAATGAATCGGATGATTCGGAAGGTGAAGATTTTGCTCTAG
Organism: Tillandsia leiboldiana; assembly: GCA_029204045.2. Taxonomy (NCBI): domain Eukaryota; kingdom Viridiplantae; phylum Streptophyta; class Magnoliopsida; order Poales; family Bromeliaceae; genus Tillandsia; species Tillandsia leiboldiana. The sequence continues at coordinate 47,504,485 of CM055060.1, read as the reverse complement.
CCTACCACAGACTTTTGAGGGATCAAAGAAAGTGGCTAAGCAAAACAAGAGTTTGAGAGGGAGATTGCATGATCTCGAAGAAGAAGCAAAAAGAGCAACTTCTCTCTCAAACGCTCTTGAAGTGGAAAGGGAAAACCTGATAAAGAAATGTTTCCCTTCAAGAGTCCAATGAGCAACTTTGAGAAGGAACATACAAATCTGGTGGATAACGCGATCACTTTCTCAAAGCTCTACAACGAGGCTCGACAGGATAACCTGGAAATGACAAAGACCATTTTCCAACTCAAGAATGACTTAAGCGATTCTCTTCAGGAAGGAGTAAGTTGGATAGCTTCTTGGTCTTGGTCAAAAATCGGTTCGGCCTCGGATACACTCAAACTGGAAACAGTCCAAGTTCGAGTGGACAGTTTTGTGCCTCAGTCGGTATCTCCTCCTCCGACACCGGAATTCAAGACAAAACAACGACAACAAACCTACTTCATCCTCTTTGGGATCGTCAAGATCTAAGGTATGTTTTCGTTGTGGTGTTTCAGGGCACATAAGAAGATTGCAAGACGGGGTCGAAACGCTCATCTCAAGCACCTCTTGCATCACTACCAAAAGGTGGTTCCTCCGGAAATCAAAGCAAACTTTTCAAATGAAAAGAACCTGGTAGTTCACCGCGCAAGACGACTTCATCAAGGAGCAACAATCGAACTCGTTTAACAAGACGCTTTCACCTAGGCAAAAAACTTCACGACCATTACCGACGCACTCCAAAAAGGTTTGGGTGCGCAAAGGTGAAATTTTCCTTGTCTTGTTTCCAATGTTTCCTTGCATGCATATGATAGTTCGTCTTGGTATCTGGATAGCGGTGTTCCCGTCACATGACCGGTGACAAAAATAGTTTTCAAAATCTTGAGAAAATCTCCGGAGGACACGTTGTTTTCGGAGACGGTCGATCTTCCAAAATTGTTGGAAAAGGGACGGTAGCTATTCCAGATGGCCCGATTTTGAAAAACGTCTTATTTGTTGATGGGCTTAAGACTAACCTCATCAGCATAAGTCAACTTTGCGACAATGGTTGTTTCAGGAAACTTTTCATCTGTTGAATGTGTTGTAACTGATAAGGACCATGTTTTCTTTGTAAAAGGGGTTAGATCTGAAAACAATTGTTATTGTGTGTCCTAATAAATTTTCTGAAAAATGTAACCTAGGTTGCTTTGGATAATGAAACACTTTGGCATGAAAGGCTAGGTCACCTTAAATTTTAAGGAACTTGCTAGAATTTCAAACAAGGGACGTGGTCAAGGGGGGTTCCAAAATTTTTGCTTAAACAAAACGTTGTGTGTGGTGGTTGCCAAAAGGGAAAACAGTCTAGGACTGCACACAAGAACTTGAACCACGTAGGTACAAAACGGCCTTTGGAACTTTTGCACATGGATTTAATGGGGCCGACCCGTCAACCATCTTTGGGAGGTAAATGGTATATTTTCTTATTGGTTGATGATTTCTCTAGGTTTCTTGGGTAGCATTTTTAAAAGAGAAAGCTGATACGTTTGATTCTTTTCATGAGATTTGCCATCGTATTATGATTGAAAAGAATGAAAAGATCATTCGTGTTAGGAGTGATAGAGGTGGAGAATTCATAAATTTCAAATTCATTGATTTTTGCACTTCCAACGGCATAAAACATGAATTCTCAGCACCCTATACACCTCAGCAGAATGGTGTTGTTGAGCGCAAAAACAGGGTTGTTCAAGAGATGGCGCGTGTGATGCTTCATAGCCGGAATTTACCGCTACATTTTTGGGCTGAAGCTGTGAACACCGCTGTCTATGTCATTAATCGAGTGTATTTGCGCTCAGGAACTTTAAATACACCATATGAGCTGTGGTTTAGTAGAAAACCGGATATCAAATACTTTCGTATCTTCGGGAGTCGATGTTACATTTTACGTGACCGTGAAAATCTTGGAAAGTTTGACTCTCGAAGTGACGAAGGGATCTTTTTGGGTTATTCTACAAATAGCAGAGCATATCGAGTATTTAACATCGAATCTAAAACGATTGTAGAATCTATAAATGTTAAAGTAGATGAAGCTTTTCACTTTGCATCTGAAAAATCTACCCTCGATATCTCTCTAGATGATGATACTCCTGTAAGTGCATCTTCTCATGATAATACTTCCAATATTAATGATGCATCTAATGGTTCTTCAAGTTTATCTGATGTGCAGGAATCATCTCATATACCTCCGAGTACTCCGTTTCAACAAACGCTACGAATCCAAGGATCATCCCGAATCAAACATCATTGGAGATCCACAAGAAGGAGTTAGAACTCGGAGGCAGCTGGTTTGTGGTTTCGCTTGCTACGTATCTTTAATCGAACCAAAGAACATAGATGAAGCTCTTCAGGATGACTACTGGATTAAAGCAATGCAGGAAGAGCTCCATCAATTTGAGCGAAACAAAGTCTGGGAATTAACGAAGCCTCCAAAGCAACATAATGTGATAGGTACCAAATGGATTTTCAAGAACAAGAAAAATGAGGATGGTACTATCATCAGGAACAAGGCACGATTAGTTGCTCAAGGCTACTCTCAAGTAGAAGGTATAGACTTTGATGAAACATTCGCCCCTGTAGCTAGACTCGAGTCCATTCGTATACTATTTGCTATTGCTTGTCATTTTAAAATCAAATTATTTCAAATGGACGTTAAGAGCGCGTTTCTAAATGGGTTTTTAAATGAGGAAGTTTATGTGGCTCAACCGAAAGGTTTTGTAGACCATAAACAACCTAACCATGTTTTTCGTTTGAAAAAGGCTCTTTACGGTCTGAAACAAGCACCACGAGCATGGTACGAAAGGCTGACAAAGCACCTTTTGGAGAAGGGCTATACTCGAGGGGGAGCTGACAGGACTCTCTTTGTGAAGCATTATCAAAGCAATTTCATTGTAGCACAAATCTATGTCGATGACATTGTATTTGGCGCAACAAGAGATAATGATGCTTCTAAATTCGCGGAGACCATGGAAAGCGAATTTGAGATGTCCATGATGGGCGAATTGACTTATTTCCTTGGATTGCAAATTAAACAAAATGATGAAGGTATTCACTTGAGTCAATCCAAGTATGCAATGGAGTTGGTTAAAAAGTATGACTTAGAAAATTTGAAGGATTTTCCGACTCCAATGGGAACTAGCCACAAGGGACTTGGAAGTGAATCACAAAGTGAGAATGTAGACGAGAAACTGTATCGAAGTATGATTGGAAGTCTACTTTACCTCACGGCTAGTCGCCCGGATATATCCTTTAGTGTTGGGATTTGCGCGAGATATCAATCAGCACCAAAGGAGGTTCACCTGAAAGCGGTGAAAAGGATCATCCGGTACATCAAAGGATCAATTAATTTCAGAATTTGGTATCCTATGGGAACTAGTTTGGATATTGTTGGATACTCAGATGCCGATTGGGCAGGATCAGTGGATGATCGGAAAAGCACGAGTGGTGCATGCTTCTATCTTGGTCATTGCCTTGTTGCATGGCACAGTAAAAAGCAGAATTGCATAGCACTCTCGACTGCCGAAGCGGAATACATTTCAGCAGGTAGTTGTTCAACCCAACTCATTTGGATGAAAAGTGTGTTGAGCGACTTCCGGATGTCAGCATCTTCGGTAACAATTCTTTGTGACAACACAAGTGCAATTAACATTTCTAAAAACCCTGTGTTGCACTCTAGAACAAAACATATTGAACTTAGATATCATTTTCTTAGAGAGCTAGTTGAATCAAATACTCTTCAACTTTCATATATTTCAACTGAGGATCAATTAGCTGACATTCTAACAAAACCTTTGGATCAAAAACGTTTTATTCACTTGCGAAAAGCAATTGGAATGCTTTCCTTGAAATAAACTTCTTTTTGAAACCTTTGCTTAGGATAGGTTTTGTTTGTTTTTGTTTTGTTCATTATCTATGTTTGTACATAGGACATTAATTGAGCATAGATCATAATTGACTTTAATTGCATCTTTTCGCACATTTAGAAATTTATTATGCTTTTGCCATCATAATATTTCATTGTTGCAATGATCATTTATGTTAATTAAATCATCTTCTGAGTGATCAAAGTCAATTTCTCTCTCAATGATCTCTTGGTATAGTCATTATCTTATTTGACTGCTTAGTCGAGTATGAAATCGAGATCAATTTTTGGTTGAATACTTTATATCTTAAATAATTGATAGCCAATTGAGGGGGAGTCAAAGAAATGTAAAATGCTCATAAGATGTGGAAAGAGTTACATCCCAATGAGGAGTGTGAAAACTACCACCACATGGAGGAAAGAGCTACCACCTCGGTCGTCCGAGTATTGTGTGCAGCTACCACATGTATACCAAGCATGGTTGTTCAATTTTTGATTAAGTAAAATGCATGTTGAAATACTTGACTCCGTCAAATTTCAAGGTTGGTATAAGGTGGGTTTTTAAAAGAAAGATGCTCAAAGAGCCACTCTCTTCAACAGATTGTCTAGATAAATTATCTACTATATTTGGGATTTCAAACATCTATTGATCTTTGTATTTCATTTTCTTTACTGAATTGATGATTTGATAAAGGCATTACTCATAAGATCAAGTTAGATGTAATTGAAGGTGTTCAACTTTAAGGGATTTAATTTTTGTAAATTCTCATTTCATTTTTGGATATTATTGATAGATTTGGCATAATCTAATTCTTGTTGTATGAAACGATGATTTTTGTTTAAAGTTGATACACAATTGTGCTTACATACTTTTTCTGGATCTTATGAAATTTTTCTAAATTTTTCTGAAGAAAAAGTTGGAGCCGATCCGGATCGGGCAAGGTGATCCGGATCCCGAACGCAGGCTTCTTCCTGCGGCTGGCCGATCCGGATCGAAATCTCGATCCGATCCGGATCACGGCTAGGGTTTTAATAAGAACAAGAGGGTTTTGATTTCTTTTACCTTAATCTTTTGTTCTCAAGTCTCTAGAGCCTCTCTCTCTAGAACGATTGCACCTTGGAGCTTTTCAAACTCAAGTTCTTCAAATACAAGTAAGTTTTATTGATCAAAATCTCGGTTTTTCACCGTTTTTCTTTTTCCTCCTCAAACGTGATGAATTTCTTGGATCGATTTCGTTTGCGGATGGTTTTTGATCAAATTTCTTTTGAAATAAGAACTCTGGGTAGATTAGTTTTGATTATATGCTAGGTATTCCCAAGTTAAACGGATTTTTGGTCTTCGATTTCAAAGAATTCGGTTTTAGGGCATATAATGAGGATTTTCGAAAATCATGCAATTGATCTATTTTTAAAAGTCCTTTTGCAAAACTAATTTGATTCTTAGTCTCTCTACATGATTATGATTGTTTGGGTACAATTTTTCAAATTTTTGAAAATTAACAATTTTTCATGTGTTCTTGAGTTGGTCTTCACAGGATTTCAATCTTCTTAAGGCACTTGGATCAATGGGATTCTCATGGATCATTCTTTTGTTGGTCACTATGGTGCACACTCGGGCCACAAACAAATTAAAGAGAGCTAAGAAAACACAACAAAAAGGTGAGTTTCATATGATCAGCGACACAGAAGTGGAAGCAGATTGTCAAGAGATAGATTGGACAGAATGTTATTCCTTTATCTTCTTGGAAACCCGGCCGCATTGATGGGAGCAAACTTGAATATTCCTTATCTCATTTGGTCAAGGATGGCGCGGTATGTGGAACACTCTCATCCCACAGAGAGACTACCCTACCCAATGATTATCATGCGCATCCTTAGAAAGTTTAAAGTCGATACAAGCGCGAGCTCATACATGTACAGTTTGGGCACCATTAATGAGACGACAATTGTGAAGTCTCTCTCGACGAAGACAGATGATCCCATAATACCTCTTCACCGCCAACGAGCACAACAACAACAAGCAACAACCTCTACACCAGCAGCACAACCAGCACCTCCATCAACGTCTGATGATGATGCGTCGGTTATCTCAATCTTTAAGGAGCAACAGCGACTCTCAAACGAGCAAGAATGCATGGCTACTGATTTCGCTGAAATGAGAGAAGATATCAAAGAAGTCAAGAAGGAACAAGCTTCTATGAACAAACGGATCAAGAAAATGTTTCAGAAGCTTGGGTGTATCAGCTCCGACGACTCTGCATAAACTTTTGTTTCTAATCTTTCTTTTGCAGGTTTTTACGTTTTTGTTATTATTCAGCTCTCACGTTTCTTTATTCTGATCTATTTAACTCTCCTCTAAATTTTTGGTAATTTTGGCTTTGTTTGTGACAAAAAGGGGGAGAGAGTTTAGAGAGAACTTGAACAATGATTGAACAATGATTGATGTGAATGTGTGAACATCAAGGTAAGTATCACTTCAACTTTGACTCTGGTGAAAGGTAAGTATCACAACTTTGGTTTTTATCTTGTGATTTGTTGCATGTTCCTACTAACTATTCGACTAACTATTTGGACATGTATTATTACTAACAAGTTGTTTGATTACTAACAAAGCAAAGTTATGGCATTTGGGATTTTATTGCTTAGAAGATATGTCAATGTTTGATTGTGATCTTATTACATATCTGAATTACTCAATGTCATGGTGAGCATAAACTCTATCTCTGATAGGTTTTGAATGCTAAATATTCTTGAGGTATCTAACGATCTCTTTTTGTCAAGAATGATTTCTTTGTGCAGAGAGTACAGATGTCTAAGTCTAGAGTCTGTTTTAGGAGTTTATCTCATGTTTTTAAATTTTTGGATCTCCATTGTAAATTTTTGTTGTATGGTGATAGCAACAAAAATATCTTTTTGAATTTTCTTTAGTGGATCTGTGTTTTGTCACGAAACCGCCAAAGGGGGAGATTGTTACGGAATTTGAGTTGGCGTAGTTTCGTGAAAGGTTCAAGTCTTGAAGATTGAAGGTGAAGAAAGTTGGATCATTTAACTCAATCTCAAGAAAGAAGAATTCAAAAGGATCAGGTATGTTTAACTAAAGATTATTGGTGATCCGAATACTTCTTGTAGTGTAGAAACACCTGGAAGAGTTTTTAACTGCATAAAAATCAAAAACTGGTGTTCGGACATGTTCAGGATCCGGATCAGAGCCAGCGATCCGGATCCCGAAGGTTGTTGTTTCATACATTACTTCAATCCGGATCGCAGCATCTCACGATCCGGATCCCGAACGTTGAGTTTTCTGAAATGTATGAACGATCCGGATCAGGCATTCCGATCCGGATCCCGAACGTTTGTTTTCTGGAAACCGTCTTTATTGCTACTGCAATCCGGATCGCCCAAATCCGATCCGGATCGCCGTCCGTCAAAATTCCAGAAATGTTAGGTTTTTGATTCTTATCTCCTTCCAAATGTTTCTAACCTATAAATAGATCCTATGACTCTTTTTCTAGGGTGAATCAAAGAATCCAAAATCCACATAATCGATATAGAGCCGTCATATTCAAATATCATCTTATACAGCCCTAGATCCACATATAGAAAAGAAAGGAAATCATTAGAGAATACTCTATGTTTCTTCATCTATATTGATTAGTTTGATTCTAGGTTTTCATACTCACATCTTGAGTTGAATCAAACTAATGAATACTTAGATGGTATTTCCGATCTATCTTTGATCTAAGTATTCGGCGGATCATCACCACCCAAAAACAACGATTTTCCCAAAATCGGCGCGTGGATTCGCGTGTCCTTGTGGATTCAAGGTTCAACCGCTCTCGTGGATTCGGAGCGAGGCACGTTCGTGGATTCGAAGGGTGCTATTGGGTGCAGACCGTGGATTCGGTCGGACGTCGTGGATTCGACGTTGGACGCCGTGGATTCGGCGTTGGGCGCAGATCGTGGATTCGAGAAGCGTCGCGGAGCGAGCGGAGAAGATCCTTAGGAGCGTATGGAAAAGGTTGAGTCGTAAGTGTGTACGGTAAATCACCTTGTACGTGTTTTAATTCTAGTGGATTTCTGCCGTGTTATCGGTCCCGTGGTTTTTTACTCCGGTGATGGAGTTTTCCACGTAAAAATCTTGCGTGTTATTTTTATTTCCGCATTGGGTTTTTATCGCAACGATTTTTGAGTGTTTATACGTTTACACCTATTCACCCCCCTCTAGGTGTTTTTTCCCCTATTTAGATCTACATTACATATAACCCAACAGACAGCACCCGTCGGATACTTGTGATCAGAGGTATGGCCGCTGTTATCGGTGTGGACAGTTTGGCCACATTCGTGCTACTTGCCCTTTCTCGGCATCGCCGGCTCCTTCCTCAGCATTAGCCCCTTCGGCGCCCCAGCAGCGGCCTTATGCTCCAGCGAGCAGGGCTCCTTCTTCGCATCCTGCAGACTACAGACCCCCGGCACAGAGTGGGCGTGTTTACGCCGCCCAGGTAGGGGACTCCGCAGCAGCCGACCACGTGGTGGCAAGTATCACTTTACTTTTTGGTACTAGAGCTCGCACTTTATTTGATACCGGTGCATCACATTCTTTTATCAGTAGATCATTTGCATCATCCCATGGATTAGAGTTAGGTCGGTTGCCACATGCATTAGAGGTACGGATTCCTGAGCATACATTGCATGTAGAGGAGTGTTGTCGGTCTTGCCCTGTACAACTTGAGTCTTGGGTTTTGCCAGCGGACCTGATGGTCCTTAGTCAGCTGCGAGATTTTGACATTGTACTGGGGGTGGATTGGCTGGCCCGCTATTTCGCGACGATTGACTGCGCCGCGAGGACTGTTACTTTTAGCGAGCCAGGCCAGGAGGTGTTCGTTTACGGGGGGTGCCAGAGTGCTTTCTTTGCCTCTGTGGTTTCGACTTCTCGGGCGAGGCAGATGATGCGCAGTGGCTGCGTAGCCTTTTTGGCTTGTGTGGTAAAGGAGCCTACGGCGGCACCGGGACTCACGGATATCCCTATTGTCCATGAGTTCCCGGACGTGTTTCCACCAGAGTTGACTTGTATGCCGTCGGATAGGGAGGTTGAGTTTTTGATTGACGTAGTCCCAGGAACTGCGCCAATCTCTAAGGCTCCTTACCGGATGGCACCGGCTGAGTTGCGAGAGTTAAAGGCGCAACTTCAGGATTTAATGGATAAAGGCTTTGTGAGGCCAAGTGTATCGCCTTGGGGAGCGCCGGTGCTATTTGTGAAGAAGAAGGATGGTTCACTTCGACTTTGTGTTGATTACCGCGAGCTGAATAAAGTGACCATCAAGAACAAGTACCCTTTGCCGCGCATTGATGACCTATTTGATCAGCTGCAAGGGTCTTGTGTCTTCTCCAAGATTGACTTACAGTCTGGTTACCACCAATTGAAGGTGAAGGCCGAGGACATCCCAAAGACGGCATTCAGGACGCGGTACGGGCATTATGAGTTCACTGTCATGCCTTTTGGATTGACAAATGCCCCTGCTGCTTTTATGGATTTAATGAACAGGATTTTTCGACCATACCTGGATCGGTTCATCGTTGTTTTTATCGATGACATCCTAGTTTATTCCCGGAGCGATGTGGAGCACGAGGAGCACTTGAGGATTGTGCTGCAACTTCTGAGAGAAAGGAAGTTGTATGCCAAGTTATCTAAGTGTGATTTCTGGCTTCGGGAGGTTGTCTTTTTGGGCCACGTGATTTCAGCCGCTGGAGTGGCAGTAGACCCGGCGAAGATAGAGGCAGTTCGGGATTGGCCCCGACCGACGACGGTATCAGAGGTCCGCAGTTTTATGGGCCTAGCCGGATATTACCGTCGGTTTGTGGAAGGTTTTGCGAAACTTTCCACACCCCTCACTCGTCTGACGCGAAAAGGGATTAAGTTTGTTTGGAGTGAGGATTGCCAGAGGAGCTTTGAGGAATTAAAGAACAGATTGATGACGGCTCCTATCCTTTCCCTCCCTGTTATAGGGAAAGGATACGTGATTTATAGTGATGCATCGCACAGTGGACTCGGTTGCGTGCTGATGCAGGAGGGAAGGGTAATCGCTTATGCCTCTCGGCAATTGAAGGATTATGAGAAAAATTACCCGACCCATGACCTAGAGCTGGCTGCAGTGATTTTCGCACTAAAGTTATGGCGCCACTACCTGTATGGAGAGCACTGCGAGATTTACATTGACCACAAGAGCTTGAAATACCTGTTCACGCAGAAGGAGCTCAACTTGAGGCAACGCAGATGGTTGGAATTATTAAAGGACTACGATGTAGACGTATTATACCATCCTGGCAAGGCCAACGTGGTTGCTGATGCCTTGAGCAGGAGAGCAGTGCAGGGCTTATCTTTGATGATCACCGATCAGGCGCCACTACTTGAGCAGATGAGGCGGTTAGAGCTCGAGGTTGTATCCCCTGGGGTCTCTGCGCGACTTATGTCTCTAGTCGTGCAGCCCACTCTGTTGGACAGGATTCGGGAGAGACAGAGTGAGGACCCCCACTTGATGAGGATTCGAGAGCAGATTCAGACAGACTCGACAGGGGATTTTTCAGTTGATGCTTCAGGAGTACTGCGGTACAGGGACCGAGCTTGTGTGCCTATGGATACAGAGATTCGAGAGAAGATTTTGAGGGAGGCCCACTATGCACCTTATACCATCCATCCTGGTGGGACTAAGATGTATAGGGACCTCAAGGCACAGTTTTGGTGGAATGGGATGAAAAGAGACATTGGGAGATTTGTGGCACACTGTTTAACTTGTCAGCAAGTAAAGGCTGAGCATCGTGTACCTGCTGGCAAGTTGCAGAGTCTCCCAATCCCTGAATGGAAATGGGAACATGTTACCATGGATTTTGTCACCGGGTTGCCGAGGGCACAGTCTGGAGCAGACGCGATCTGGGTAGTCGTGGACAGACTCACCAAATCCGCTCACTTTTTACCGGTACAGGTGACTTGGCCACTTGTGCGACTGGCACAGCTGTATTTAGATGAGGTGGTGAGATTACATGGCGTGCCTGCCTCCATTGTATCTGATCGAGATTCGAGGTTTGTTTCGCGATTTTGGAGGAGTCTACAGGCCACTTTGGGGACACAGCTCAGTTTCAGCACGGCTTTTCACCCACAGACAGATGGGCAGTCAGAGCGGACTATACAGATCCTTGAGGACATGCTCCGGCCTTGTGCGCTAGACTTTGGAGGAGGTTGGGTGCGACACTTATCCCTGGCAGAGTTTGCGTACAACAATAGCTTTCAAGCGAGCATACTGATGGCTCCGTTTGAAGCATTGTATGGACGCAAGTGTCGTTCCCCACTTTATTGGAGTGATGTGGGTGAAAGGCGGACCTTGGGGCCGGAGATACTGCGAGAGGCAGAGGATAAAGTCAGAGTAGTCAGGCAGCATCTTCAGACAGCTCAGAGTAGACAGAGGAGCTACGCAGATGTGCGGAGGCGAGATCTTGAGTTTATGGTAGGAGATCATGTCTTTTTGAAAGTCTCGCCTTCAAAGGGAATCCGGAGATTTGGGATTCGTGGGAAACTGAGCCCTCATTATATTGGACCTTTCGAGATATTGGAGCGCATAGGGCCAGTTGCCTACAGGCTTGCACTTCCTCCCAGGCTTGCCGGGGTTCACGATGTATTTCATGTATCGACTTTGAGGAGGTATGTTCATGACCCGTCACACATCATCGATTTCACCCCACTGGAGGTTGCGGAGGACCTGAGCGATGTTGAGCGGCCGTTGAGGATCTTGGACCGTGAGGTTAGGGAGTTGCGTAGTCGGACCATCCCTTATGTGAAGATCCTCTGGTGCAGTCATGATGAACGCGAGGCTACCTGGGAGCTGGAGTCAGCGATGATGGATGCTTACCCCCACTTGTTCGAGGCCCCGGCTTGAGGTATGGCTTTTGTTTCGAGGACGAAACTTTTTTAGTGGGGGAGGATGTAGTGTTCTGGTCTTTCCCCCTTCAGCTTTTCCGTTGAATCCATTGTGTAAAACACCTAGTGTTGGTGTGTCTGGCCCATGGTGCATCAAAGGGGTGCCACAGATGGACCCTGTGTGACATTTTCAGCTGTTTTGGCCTTCGGCTGTGTTTGCCGAATTTTAGAGAAGGAATTGGGCCGAACAGAGGTTGGATTTGGATTCAGCGCGGAAAAACTCTTGAAATCGACTGTTTATTTGTCAAATTTGGAGTCCGGATGACCAAAAACGGACTTCCGGAAGTTTTGGGGGTTTGTTGGTGCATGGGGGTGAACCGTGGACCGGCCAGTGCCACGTGGCAGCTCACCATTGGCCGGCTCAGGTTGCTCGGTCCACGGGAGAGGCGCGGCGGTGCATGGACCGCGCGGGTGGCCACGTGGCGCTTCCGGATTGGAGGGAGCACGCGGCGCGGTCCAGGGAAAAGGCGCGGCACTGGTGGACCGGGCGCACGACACGTGTCGCCCGGGGATTCGTCGGCTCACGAAGGCGCGGTCCACGGGCGCGCGGGGCGGTGCCTCGGGGCGCGGGCCGGTGCAGGGCGCCAGTGCGGCTGGTCGGCCGCACATGGCCCGCACTCGAGTGCGGGCCACGTGTCGGCCGGACACAGGGCGGGCGCATGCACCGCCTCCAGCGCCCGTTGGCCACGCGGCAGGCGCTGAGTCGGACACGTGGCCGCACCGGATGGATCCGGGCGGTCGGACGGACCCTCCGTCCGACCCGATTTCCGGATTTGGGCGCTCTACTGTAGCGCCCGAATCCGATAAGGGGGGAATTGGGTTTTTGCCTGGGAGGGCCATTTGACCCTTTTCTGTGGAGATTTTCATAGAGCAACCTTAAGGAAAAATATTCTTCTACCAGAGACCTTCCTTGCTAAGCATTCCTGGTATTTTTAGGAGCACGTTTTTCGAGGTTGGCCATTTTCCGGCGCGGCGCGACGCTCGTTCACAGACAACCCGTTTCGTCCCTTCGCAGTGTTCAGGCTCCCCCGGCTCACCCCGACCTCCGATTCGAGCGATTCTTGCGGCGTTGGACTCCTCACAGGTAGGGCTTCATTTTTGATATTTTGAGTTGCCTCTGGTTTTTATGTGGATTTTGAGTTTTCTCGAGCTTCTTTGTGACCCATTTTTCCTCGCGGAGTTTTGGACAGCACCTGCTTGATTTGGCTATAACTTCGCGCATAGGCGACGGATCGAGGCGATTCAAAAGGCATTTCTCATCTATATCTCGCGAGGAATCTCCTGGAATTTTCTCAGATTTTTCTGAATATTTTTCGAAGGTGGAAATTTCCTTTCTCTGTAATCTTTGGTACATATTTCCTGCACAGTTTTGTTTGGGGTGTTCCCCTTGCCGAATTTGTATCTCAGCAATGGTAGCTCGGCTTCGAGCGTGCAGGCACTCGTTTCGACGGGTTCGTAGGTGAAAATCTGTAAACTTTAGACCGCATTATTTGGGGATAGATTTTGTGATGATTGTAGAACTAAAGTGATGTATGTCCTTATTGGAGATTGGTACAGTGTTGCGGCGGACTTTTTGTTGCGAGCGCGGGTTTTCGCATTTGGGACACGGATTTTAGCGCTCGAGGTGGGTACCATTGTTAACCTCTTACTTGGGATACCCCACTAGGCATATTGGAGTTAATCCGGTGTAATGTTGCTATTATACTAGTTGAATGAACATAGCATGCTTCATGAAAAGAAAAGGTCTTGTAACTGATACTTGTATCTTTAGAGAGCTAGATACTAATAAATGGTAAATTCTTGCAAATGTTAAGTTGATTAAAATCCCTGGGAACAATTGCTTAAATCTGTTGATAATTATTGGCTTAAACCATATCTTGCTTTGTGTTTAATTGAGAAACCTATGCCCGTGTATAAATTAGCTTATGGCATGTTAGTACCTCAGATATTTCAAACAAAGGCATACTGTAATTCTTGTAGAATTGGAACACTGAAATTATTTTGATAAGTAAAGGACTCTTGCATGCTTGAATGGTCACCTAGTTAGGCCACCTTTTTCTGCTACACTATCATGCTGGAATTGACTTAGGAGAAATCATGATTTTTTTTTACTTTCTCCAGTATCTAGACATAGGGGATATCATGCTCAGGTCAGAGCAGGGGCTGGGATAGTGTAGTCAGATACTTGGGATTCGGGACGGGCAGGCTGTGATGGCAGGGTATTGCGGCAACCGCGGATTTTGGGCGGTTGACCGGACAGTTGTTATTGCATCAGATAGGGGAGAGGATTTGAGCTTCTTTTAGTGGATGGTTATTTCCATTTGGATCAGTGTCATGATCCAGTCCTGCGGACTTTTTACTCAGGCATTTTACTCGTGTGGGTCGCTCCCCTCGAGTGCCACTCCGGAGTGCGCGTCATGCAGACTTGAGTCCTTGAGACTCCTATCCCCTATCGGTGTTATGCGTAGGCTGGCATACCCGATTTGGCAGGCATCGCAGGCAGTACCAGTGTTTACTGGGGTATAGATTGGTTTGGTCAGGTACGCTTTGTTATTCTGATGCATATATGTAGCTATCTTTTAGCTGGGCATGTAGAGGCATACTAGTGGTAGCTTTTATCAGTAGTTTTATTTTCAGTTTACCACTTTTATTCTTTTCGCCTCTGGTAGTCCTAGTGGGCAGGTTCCAGTTGAGGTTTACCCACTAGGGGAGGCTACTGTCTTTATAGTAGTTCTCAACCCCATCCTTTCTCCCTTTTCTTTTCCCCTGTGTTTTGCAGAGTCCTCGGCAGGAGCTGCGGGTCCCTCTTCCCAGGATCGAGGTAAGAGGATCGTTGACTAGTGTAGCTTCTTCACTGATACAGCATACGGTAGATTTTGATGTATCCCCAGTACACTCAAACGGTTGTTTTTCCCTTTTATTTTGGGTCTGGCTTCGGCCAGCTGGATGTATTTTATTTGGTGAGCTGGGAGAGACACATGTATATTTTTGAGAGTTATGTTGTACTTTACTTTCCAGTATTCTTCTGAGATGTACTAGTTTTAGTCTAGCTCCTTTATTATATCTTTATATCTGAGCAGGTTACCAGCGCTTCGTGTACACGGGAAATTCCGTGTGCACGGCGGATCTGTGGATGAGCCCGGGTTCTGGTTTACACCCGGGGCGTGACAATACGCCCCGTTCCGACACCTCTAGCCCAAGATATACATATAACATTGCGGTAACATCCAAAATTTCGGCATAAAGTTCGTAGATTTTTAGGAATTAATCTAGCAGGAATTCCACTTAAGTATCAACATGAAAAATGTTCCTCCTAACCCTGTTAACACATCCATACAAAGAAATTCCCTAAAAGCATGCTGAATCCAAAGATTTCACCATACAAACATACAATTCCAACAAAATTCTGCTCTATAAAAACCAGTACTATAGGGCTGGAAAGATTGGGAATTTTACCTATCCAAATGAGCTCCAAATATAGTGAGAAAGGTGGCAATGGATTCCTTGTCAAGAGTAGATAGAGATTGAGCTAAAGATCTCCCAATTCCGAACTCGTATGAAAGAGAAAACCCAAAATTACTCCGAAGTGTCCAATAATAAGATCTGTGTGCGAGGGATGTGGGAAAACTAAAATGCTCCAAGAAAACTTATGATCCAAGCAAAACACTGAATATGAAGTTTGTAGACATACCTGTCTTGGAGATCCCCTCTAAATTTTAGCTCAAAATACTAAGAAACGAAGCCTGGGGAAGTTTTTTACTAAAAGGTGATAGTGAAGCTCCGAAATCCAGCAATGGTGCTTGTGCTCCATCATGGGGAAGAAGATGACCAAGCTAGCTATAATGGCTCCCCCAAGATGATGAATTTGAAGAAGACATGTTGGTGATGATCTGCACAAAACCCTCCAACAATCCATGGTCCATGGATGAAGAAGGAGGAAGAAGAAGAAGGAGAAAAGAAGAAGAAGAAAGGAAAAAGAATTAAAACAATCCTCTCTCTCTCTCTCTCTCTCTCTCTCTCTCTCTCTCCCACAAACCACGGTCAAAGTGTGTACGGCTGGCCCATCATGGCCAGCCACATGGCAGCCTGGTGTGCCTGATGGACCTGTGATGACCTGGATCTCTGCAGAGATGTGGTGGAGTCATTGGTGGCTTCTGGGAGCCTGTTTTGTGTGTCGAAGGTTTTTGTGCACAATTTGGACACGAGTGTTGGACTTTGGACTTAAATGGATCACGTGGGGGATCAGTGGACTCCGTCGGATCTTCGGAAGTGGATTCGCGCAAAATGGATATTAGGATTGGGCTCGGCGCAAAGTTTGGACAAAAGAATACCTTTCCGGGTGCCTTCGGCAAATTTTGGAGTTAGAATTTGTGAAATCGGACAGCAAATTCGGATTCAGCGCGTGAAAACGGTTAAAATGGACTACCTGCTTGACGTTTTGCGCAACTGGTTACTGTTCACGCCGGAACAGTAACTCCGGCAGCCGGCGGGCAGCGGCGGCGGCGGCGGGCAGCGGCGGAGCACGGCGGACGGGCTCGGGCAGGCGGCGGAGCGGCCGCGGGCAGCGGGCGGGCGCGGGCAGCGCGCGGGCAGGCGCGCGGTGCACGGGAGCACGTTGGACACGTGGCAGCTGGC
This sequence comes from Tillandsia leiboldiana, assembly GCA_029204045.2. Taxonomy (NCBI): domain Eukaryota; kingdom Viridiplantae; phylum Streptophyta; class Magnoliopsida; order Poales; family Bromeliaceae; genus Tillandsia; species Tillandsia leiboldiana. The sequence continues at coordinate 47,487,974 of CM055060.1, read as the reverse complement.
GATAGGGTCGGTTCAGTGGGCGCGGTCCACGGCCTTCGTGCGGCGGTGCAGGGTTTTGAACGGGGTGCAGGATTTCGGGCGGGAAACACGTTTCGATCCCTGGTTGGCGGGCGCTGGGTGCGCGGTCCACGGAGTTCCCCGCGCGGGTGCATGGACCCGGCGCAGGGACACGTGGCGGCAGGCCATTGGCGGGCTCACGAGGCGCGGCGCAGCGGAAGCGTGGAGGCCCGCCTCGGGACGGTGCGCGCACAGGGGGCGCCTGGCGCGGCGGTCTGCCGCACTCGAGTACGCCACGCGTCGCGACGCGAGAGGCCGGCCGTACTCGAGTGCGCCACGCGTCGCGACGCGAGTGGCAGGCCGTACCTCCCCGCTGACCGCGGGGGGGACACGTGGCGCGCGGCTGGGCCACTTGCGTTGCTGTCCCGTGTTATGGGGACACGTGGCGGCACCAGGACGATCCGGGCGCGTCGGACGGGAGGCGTCTGACCGAGTTTCCGGATTCGGGCGCCCGAAAATCCGCGCCCGAATCCGGCCCAACACAGTAATGGGCTGAGCCTATAAATAGGCTCCTTTGGTTTCTTTTTCGGGCTTTTGGACTCCTTTTCACTGAGAGCTCTTCAGGGAAGATATTCCTCCCACAGTGCACTATACTTTGGGGGGCTTTGAGGATTTTTGGAGGCACGCATCCCGAGGTTCGCGATTTTACGGCGCGACGCGACGCTTGTTCTCCGGCGACCCGCTTCGTCCCTTCTCAGTGTTCGGGCTCATCCGACTCACACTGACTTTCGATTTCGCCGATTCTTGCACCGTTGGACTCTAGACAGGTAGGACTCCAACTTCTGTGTTTTGAAGTTCCTCGTTTTCCGTGCTGGCCTTGGAGTTTTCTGAGCACCCATTTGACCCATTTTCCGTCGCGGATTCTTGGACAGCACTGCGGTGTTCTAGCTGTATCTTTGCGCACAGGCGACGGATCGAGGCGATTCAAAAGGTAATTTCCCTTGCCGGATTTTTATCTCAGCGTAGGAAACTCTGTCACGCCCCGGGTGTGAACCAGAACCCGGGCCCGCCAACAGATCCGCCGTGCACACGGAATTTTCCATGTACACGAAGCGCTGGTAACCTGCTCAGATAGATAATATACAATAAAAGAGCGTAAACAGAGCTGAACTAATAGAACTAAAAGTAATCTCAGACTGAAAATAAGATACAAGCTGAAATAAAGTACAATAAACTCCCAGCTTACCATGAATATACAACCAGCTGGCAAAAGCCAGTCCCAAAAGTAAACTAATATAGTCTGAGATACAAAAGGGGTACAATAAAAGTCCAGCTACTCTCACAGTCGGGGTAGATGATCTAGCTAGTCCGCAATCCTCTTACCTCGATCTGCCGCTGAAGGCCCAGCAGCTCCCGCAGACGACTCTGCAAAACACAGGGGGAAAGGACAGAAAACAACAATGGGGGGTGAGAACTACTAGATAAACCAGTAGCCTCCCCTAGTGGGTAAAACCTCAAACACTGACACACCCACTAGGACTATAAGAGGCGAAAAGGGAAGAACAGTGGTATGCAATAAAGACTGCTGAAAAAGGAATCTACCACTACTAAGCCTCTAAATGCAGTGCCAAAAGATAACTGTAAATATGCAACTATAAAGCTAACTGCCCAAAGAAACCCAATCAAAGGGCCAGGAAATACTGGCACTGCCTGCTCTGTCGTCACTCGCAACTCATCAAGGTGCCCGGCGCTCGGCACGGTGTAAAGCCTACTCCGGAGTGGCACTCGAGGGGAGCGACCCACACGAGTAAAGTACCTCTGTATCAAGCATCTCTGTAACCAATGTCTCACAATAGCAGGACTGGATCATGACTATGATCAAAGTGGGAAATATCCATCCACTAAAGTAACCCTGATCCCCAATCAGACGCAATAGTAATCAACAAGTGGGAAACACCATCCACTAGGAAAATCTGAAACCCAATCTGATGCATAAGTGAACATCCGGTCAACCGCCTGATGTTCGCGGTCGCCGCAACACCCTATAAGTCCACAATCTGATATCATAAACAATATCTGGCTAACCACCTCATGTCCGCGGTTACCACAATACCCCACAATATATATAATCGAGTCAAACCGGTCCCAGACTCAAGCCTCAACTACACTATCCCAAACCCTGCTCAAACCGAGCAACATATATCCAAATGCGAAGGAGAATAGTGAAACATGGTTTCTCCTAAGTCAAGTCCCAAAGATAGTGTAGCAATAAATAGTAGTCCATTTAGATGTCCAAACAAGCATACAAAGGTTCGCATTTAAAAACAGAAGGAAAGTATTGGGTATTTATTTAGAAAAAGATGGTTATATGATAAGACTATTGCATGCGCTGATAGGTTACAGTATATGTCTAGCAACAGTGTCCCAGTTTATTATAAATGAGCTATTATATTATTTGTGGGGTTTACTTATGCATTTTATGATTAAAAGTACCGATTATCAATTTAAAGTCGGGAGTCTCTAATACTCCTAGTGAGATAGTCAGAAGTGAGGTAAGCAACAACCACCCACCTCGAAAAGCATGCACAATACTCCAAGAAAATACCCGCTGTCCTCTATGCACACCGTCAGCTGAAACAGTATCCTACAACATCACATAAGTGTACACGGTGTAAAAACTACAAGTCTCAAAACAGATTTGCTGTTTTTATAATCAGCACGCAAAACAAGGAATTTCACCTCTGTTCCGAGCTCCAAAAATCCCAGAAAAATCACGGTTACGTTCCTCGCGAAAAGTAGCCCAAAATCGACTCTTGAATCGCCTCGATCTGATATTCCTACGCGGAGAAACAATTCGTCGAAGTCGCCGCTGTCCAAAACCCAAACAGCAAAAGAGGGGGTCAAAACACCTCGGGAATCGTGCCAAGGAATCGGAATCCAAAGAAACCACCAACACGGAAAACGAAGCCCTACCTCTTAGGAACACACCGGCGAAGAAATCGTCGAAAGAGGACTCCAGTACTGCGCAGGGGACTCCTCGGACTGAAATGCGACGATAACGGGCCAAGATTGGGGAAAAACGAGGCACACTGTAAAATCCGGATCACCGCTGTCGAACTTCCAGAAAATCTGGGAACGCACCATGAGGTAGAAAATAAGAAGATGAAAAACTTCTCTTCAATGACCTCTCTCTGATTCTCTCTCTTTCTCTCAGAAAACAGAGAAAAAGAAGGGAGGGGAAGGGCTATTTATAGGCCCAAAAAATCTTTTGGGAAAAAGACCTCTGTGTCCCCACTTTCGGGCGGCTACAGTGCCCAGGCCCACTTTCGGGCGTGAACAGTGCAGCCCGGCCCGCGATTCGGGCGGCTACAGTGCGGCCCGGCCCAAGGGTTTTCGGGCGCGCACAGTGCGGCCCGGCCCAGCCCGCCCGCGCACGGGATCCCTTCCCGTCCAACCGGCCGTCCGACCCGGCCCACGGCCCGCCACGTGTCCGCCAAACAGGCGGCAGCCATGCGGGCCCAACGGGGAAGCGCCACGTGTCCCCCGTGATTGGCGGCAGGGTGGGTGCGCCAGCCAACGGCGTGGCGACACGTGGCCCCGCCCGACACGGCTGTCGGCGGGCGCCGCCGCCACGTGCGCCCACGTGCGCCCACGTGCGCCCATGTGCGCGTACGGCCGCCGCCCCGTGGCGCCGCGTGCGCCACGCGCACATGGACCAGCCAACCCGGGGCCGCCACGTGGCGCGCCCCGGTCCACCGTGCACCGCGCCCCCTCCGCGCCTGCCCGGCCTGCCCGCGCTGCCCGCGCACCCTCCCGTGCGCCGCGCGCCTTGCACCGGCCCAACCGCGTGCCGCCACGTGGCCCGCCGGTCCACCATGCACCGGCGGCCCTTTTCGTGGACCGGGGGGCGTGCGCCGGCCCAATGAGGAGCCGCCACGTGTCCCTGGCCGGTCCACAGGTCCCCCCATGCACCATTTTTCACAGAAAACTTCCGGGGGTCCGTTTTTGGGCATCCGGACTCCGTTTTCAACAAATAAAAAGCCGTTTTCAAGCGTTTTTCCGCGCTGAATCCAAATACGGCCTCCGATTTGCCCAAATCTTTCTATAAAATTCGGCAATTACCTTCGAAGGTCAATCCAACAGTAATTACCACACTGTGTCCATCCGTAGCATCCCTTTGATGCACTGTGGACCTAATACACCAATAATAGGTGTTTCACACCCAGGATTCACGGGAAAAACTGAACGGAAACCTGGGCCACTACATCCTCCCCCACTAACAAAAGTTTCGTCCTCGAAACGAAAATCATACCTCAATCCTGAGCCTCGAACAGGTAGGGGTAGGCGTCCAACATCTCTGACTCCAGCTCCCAAGTAGCCTCGCGCTCGTCATGATAGCTCCAAAGGACCTTCACATAGGGAATGGCCCGACTGCGCAATTCTCGCACATCTCGATCCAGAATCCGCAGTGGGCGCTCCTCGTACCTCAAATCCTCGCTGATCTCAAGTGGTGTGAAGTCGATGACGTGCGATGGTCGAAGACATACCTCCTCAGAGTAGAAACATGGAACACAGCATGGACACCAGCAAGTCTCGGGGGAAGTGCAAGTCGGTAAGCAACTGGCCCGATACGCTCCAATACCTCAAAGGGTCGAATGTATCGGGGACTGAGTTTCCCGCGAATGCCAAACCTCCTTATCTCTTTGGACGGCGAGACTTTCAGAAATACATGATCTCCCACCTGAAACTCTAAGTCTCGTCGCCGAACATCAGCATAGCTCCTCTGTCGACTCTGAGCGATCTGAAGGTGCTGTCGGATCACTCTGACCTTTTCTTCTGCCTCTAGCAACAAATCTGGTCCCAGAGTCCTTCTCCCCCCCACATCACTCCAATATAGCGGTGATCGACATTTGCGTCCGTACAACGCTTCAAACGGAGCCATTTGGATGCTCGCTTGAAAGCTGTTGTTGTACGCAAACTCAGCCAGTGATAAGTGTCGAATCCATCCACCACCAAAATCTATCTGTCACTATGGAAGCTGGCACCCCATGTAACCTCACTATCTCATCCAAGTATAATTGGGCTAGTCGTTCGAGTGGCCAAGTAGTCTGTATAGGCAAAAAGTGCGCTGACTTGGTAAGTCGATCCACCACTACCCATATAGCATCTGCACCTCCTTGTGCCCTCGGTAATCCGACCACAAAATCCATCGTGATGTGGTCCCACTTCCACTCGGGAATTGGAAGACTTTGTAACTTGCCAGCTGGCACACGATGCTCAGCTTTTACCTGCTGACAAGTTAAACACTGAGACACAAACCTCCCAATATCCCTTTTCATGCCATTCCACCAGAAGTGTGTCTTGAGGTCCTTATACATCTTAGTCCCCCCAGGATGAAGGGTGTAAGGTGTATAATGGGCCTCTCTCAATATCTGCTCTCTGATCTCAGAATCCACTGGCACACAGGCTCGATCCCTGTACCTCAGTACTCCCGCAGCCTCCATTGTAAAATCCCCTGATCGATCACTCGAGATCTGATCTCTAATCCTGGTCAAATAGGGGTCCTCACTCTGTTTCTCTCGGATCCTCTCCAGCAGAGTGGGCTGCACGACCAAAGACATCAGTCTAGCAGAAACCCTAGGGGATACAACCTCTATCTCGAGCCGTCTCAACTCCTCTAACAGTGGCGCTTGATTTGTAATCAACATGGACAAACTCTGCACCGCTCTCCTACTCAAGGCATCTGCAACCACGTTGGCCTTTCCTGGATGGTAAAGGATATCCACATCGTAATCCTTCAATCACTCTAACCATCTGCGCTGCCTCAAATTCAGTTCCTTCTGCGTGAACAGGTACTTTAGGCTCTTGTGGTCGGTGTAGATCTCACAGTGCTCCCCATATAAGTAATGGCGCCAAAGCTTCAGTGCAAACACCACGGCAGCAAGTTCCAAGTCATGGGTAGGGTAATTCTTCTCGTAATCCTTAAGCTGTCTCGATGCATAAGCAATTACCCTCCCTTCCTGCATCAGCACACATCCAAGTCCACTGTGCGATGCATCACTGTAGATCACATACCCTTTCCCCATAACAGGGAGGGAAAGGATAGGAGCGGTCATCAATCTATCCTTTAGCTCCTCAAAGCTCCTCTGGCAGTCCTCACTCCAGATAAACTTAACTCCTTTACGCGTCAACCGAGTGAGGGGTGTGGAAAGCTTCGCAAAGCCTTCCACGAACCGACGATAATAACCAGCTAACCCCATGAAGCTGCGCACCTCAGATACAGTCGTCGGTCGGGGCCAATCTCGAACTGCCTCAATCTTCGCCGGGTCTACTGCTACACCGGCGGCGGAAATCACATGGCCCAAGAAAGCTACCTCCCGAAGCCAAAACTCGCACTTTGACAGCTTGGCATACAACTTCTTATCTCGTAGAAGTTGTAGCACAGTCCTCAAGTGCTCCTCGTGCTCGGCCTCGCTTCGGGAGTAAATAAGGATATCATCAATGAACACCACCACAAAACGATCCAGAAAGGGCCGAATATCCTGTTCATCAAGTCCATAAAGGCGACAGGGGCATTAGTCAATCCAAACGGCATAACTGTAAACTCATAATGCCCGAACCGTGATCTGAAAGCAGTCTTAGGAATATCCTCGGCCTTCACCTTCAGTTGGTGGTAACCAGACTGTAGATCAATTTTGGAAAATACACAAGACCCTTGCAGCTGATCAAAGAGATCATCGATGCGCGGCAAAGGGTACTTGTTCTTAATGGTCACTTTGTTCAATTCCCTATAGTCCACACACAACCGAAGTGACCCATCCTTCTTTTTCACGAATAGCACCGGCGCTCCCCAAGGCGACACACTTGGTCTAATAAAGCCCTTATCCATCAGATCTTGCAGCTGTGCTTTAAGCTCTCGCAGCTCAGCCGGTGCCATCCGATAAGGAGCCTTAGAGATTGGCGCAGTTCCTGGAACTACGTCAATCACAAACTCAATCTCTCTGTCTGGCGGCATACGAGTCATCTCAGGTGGAAAACATCCGGAAACTCGCGGGCAATAGGAATATCCCCGAGTCCCGGTGCCGTCGTAGGCCCCTCAACAACACTAGCCAAAAAGGCTACACATCCACGACGAATCATCCGCCTCGCTCGGGAAGTCGAAACCATAGAGGCAAAGAAAGCACTCTGACATCCCCGATAAACAAACATCTCCTGGCCTGGCTCTCTAAAGTGACAGTCCTCGCGGCACAATCAATAGTCGCGAAATACCGAGCCAGCCAGTCCATCCCAAGAATCACATCAAAGTCCCTCAGCTGTCTCAAGACCAACAGGTCTGCTGGCATAATCCAGGACTCGATCTGCATCGGGCAGGACCAACAACACTCCTCCACATGCAAAGTGTGATCGGGAATTTGAACCTCTCGTGCACGTGGCAAAAGTCCTACCTCTAACCCATGTAATGATGCAACTGATCTACTAATGACAGAATGCGATGCTCGTATAACAACTAAGATGTGAATCCAAATGCTAGAAATAGACCATACCTGCCACCACACAGTCAGCTGTAGCAGAATCCCCCGCCTGCGCTAAGCCATCCTGACCGCTCAAAACGGCTGTCTCTCACCGGAAGGGTGTGGGGGCAAAACTCGGTCTGCCTGGAGACCTGTCGATGAAGCTCCCGGTCGTAGCTGGGAAGTAGTAGGGACGAACACTAAAGTGGGTGCCGCCGCCGTCCCCGAGGGGCACGCAACTCGCAGGTGTCCCGGGCTGTCCACACCTATAGCAGCGACCCCCACCGCTGGGCGCAGGTGCCGGGAAAATGCTGACCTCCACAGAAAATACAACTGTAGGGAGCCCGCAATTGCCGTGTCTGCTGCTGCTGCTGAGACTCTGCTGGGATACGATAGAGGCCAATGCTGAAGAAGGTGGTACTAAGGTCGGAAGGGGGCATGTAGCTCGGATGTGACCAGCCTGTCCACATCGGAAGCATCGACCCCGTCTCAAGTCACAGGCACCTGATGGATGCTGTCTCCTACAGAAAACACACCTGCCGCGAAGCCGTGGCCGTCTACGAGAACTGGCCTGTCCAACAACATCCGGGGCTGGGCGTTCCTCTCTAAATGCTGCTCTGAAGCCCTGGCCCCCCTCTCCAACTGCCGAATCACCCCTCTGCGCCAGCAGCTGCTCCAGGCGCTGGTCCTGTCGAAAGCTCCTCGCCACCAAATGAGTCACCAAGGCCCGCAGTTCCCCCAACTCGGCAGATACAGCCTGCTAGGGCTCCTCAGAAGAGGTGGGGATACCCACGGCGGAAAAATGACGACGGGGCGACATGCTGTCACAAAAAGGCACAAATCAGCAATAAACCCCACACGACCCAATCTAGCGAAAGTCAAAGACATCCCCCTTTTTCTGTGACTTTATGTTGTCTGCAGCCAACATAACGGTCCACCAAAATTGGGTATGTCGATCCCTCTCCACTCACTGGAAGAGTCCAATAAATAAATCAACGACTTTCGCGGAATGTCCCGTCTCTCACGCCCTATCATCCTAGGGTCTGCCAAAAGCCTAGGGTTTCCTAAGTCCCAACTGACCTATCCCTAAGCTCTGATACCAACTTAATCTGTCACGCCCCGGGTGTGAACCAGAACCCGGGCCCGCCAACAGATCCGCCGTGCACACGGAATTTTCCATGTACACGAAGCGCTGGTAACCTGCTCAGATAGATAATATACAATAAAAGAGCGTAAAACAGAGCTGAACTAATAGAACTAAAAGTAATCTCAGACTGAAAATAAGATACAAGCTGAAATAAAGTACAATAAACCTCCCAGCTTACCATGAATATCAACCAGCTGGCAAAAGCCAGTCCCAAAAGTAAACTAATATAGTCTGAGATACAAAAGGGGTACAATAAAAGTCCAGCTACTCTCACAGTCGGGGTAGATGATCTAGCTAGTCCGCAATCCTCTTACCTCGATCTGCCGCTGAAGGCCCAGCAGCTCCCGCAGACGACTCTGCAAAACACAGGGGGAAAGGACAGAAAACACAATGGGGGGTGAGAACTACTAGATAAACCAGTAGCCTCCCCTAGTGGGTAAAACCTCAAACACTGACACACCCACTAGGACTATAGAGGCGAAAAGGGAAGAACAGTGGTATGCAATAAAGACTGCTGAAAAAGGAATCTACCCATACTAAGCCTCTAAATGCAGTGCCAAAAGATAACTGTAAATATGCACTAATAAAGCTAACTGCCCAAAGAAACCCAATCAAAGGGCCAGAAATACTGGCACTGCCTGCTCTGTCGTCACTCGCAACTCATCAAGGTGCCCGGCTCTCGGCACGGTGTAAAGCCTACTCCGGAGTGGCACTCGAGGGGAGCGCCCACACGAGTAAAGTACCTCTGTATCAAGCATCTCTGTAACCAATGTCTCACATAGCAGGACTGGATCATGACTATGATAAAAGTGGGAAATATCCATCCACTAAAGTAACCCTGATCCCCAATCAGACGCAATAGTACATCAACAAGTGGGAAACACCATCCACTAGGAAAATCTGAAACCCAATCTGATGCATAAGTGAACATCGGTCAACCGCCTAATGTCCGCGGTCGCCCGCAACACCCTATAAGTCCACAATCTTGATATCATAAACACTATCTGGCTAACCGCCTCATGTCCGCGGTTACACAATGCCCCACAAATATATAATCGAGTCAAACGGTCGACTCAAGCCTCAACTACACTATCCCAAACCCGCTCAAACGAGCAGCACCATATATCCAAATGCGAAGGAGAATAGTGAAACATGGTTTCTCCTAAGTCAAGTCCCAAAGATAGTGTAGCAATACATAGTAGTCCATTTAGATGTCCAAACAAGCATGCAAAGGTTGCATTTAAAAACAGAAGGAAAGTATTGGGTATTTATTTAGAAAAAGATGGTATATGATAAGACTGCATGCGCTGATAGGTTACAGCATATGTCCAGCAACAGTGTCCAGTTTATTATAAATGAGCTATTATATTATTTGTGGGGTTTACTTATGCATTTTATGATTAAAAGTACCGATTATCAATTTAATCCGGAGTCTTAATACTCCTAGTGTGATAGTAGTGAAGTGAGGTAAGCAACAACCACCCACCTCGAAAAGCATGCACAATACTCCAAGAAAAATACCGCTGTCCTCTATGCACACGTCAGTGAAACAGTATCCTACACATCACATAAGTGTACACGGTGTAAAAACTACAAGTCTCAAAACAGATTTGCTGTTTTTATAATCAGCACGAAAACCGAGGAATTTCACCTCTGTTCCGAGCTCCAAAAATCCCAGAAAATCACGGTTGCGTTCCTCGCGAAAAGTAGCCCAAAATCGACTCTTGAATCGCCTCGATCTGATATTCCTACGTGGCGAAGAAACAATTCGTCGAAGTCGCGCTGTCCAAAACCCAAACAGCAAAAGAGGGGGGTCAAAACACTCGGGAATCGTGCAAGGAATCGGAATCCAAAGAAACCACAACATGGAAAACGAAAAAGCCCTACCTATTAGGAAACACAGGGAAGAATCGTCGAAAGAGGACTCCTGTACTGCGCAGGGGACTCCTCGGATGAATGCGCGATAAGGGCAAGATTGGGGGAAAAAAACGAGGCACACTGTAAACTCCGGTTCGCCGCTGTCGAACTTCCAGAAAATCGGGAACGCACCACGAGGTAGAAATAAGAAGATGAAAAACTTTCTCTTCATGACCTCTCTCTGATTTCTCCTCTCTTTCTCTCAGCAAAACAGAGAGGAAAAAGAAGGGAGGGATAGGCTATTTATAGGCCCAAAAAATCTTTTGGGAAAAAGACCTCTGGTGCCCCACTTTCGGCGGGCTACAGTTGCCCAGGACCACGTCGGGCGTGAACAGTGCAGCGCCGGCCTGCGTTTGGGCGGCTACGTGCGGCCCGGCCAAGGGTTTTCGGGACGCCACACGTGCGGCACGGACATGCCCGCCCGCGCACGGGTACATTCCGTCCAACCGGCCGTCCTGACGGCCCCACGGCCCAAGTGTCCGCCAAACAGGCGGCAGCGTGCGGGGCCCAACGGGGAAGCGCCACGTGTTCCCCGTGATTGGCGGTCAGGGTGGGTGCGCCAGCCAACGGCGTGGCGCAAGTGGAACCGCCGTCACGGCTGTCGGCGGGCGCAGCAGCAAGTGCGCCATGTGCGCCCACGTGCGCCCATGTGGCGGTACGGCGCCGCCCCGTGGCGTCACGGTGCGCCACGAGCAATGGAAGCCAACCGGGGCAGCCCCGTGGCGCGCCCGGTTCCATGTGCACCGCGCCCTCCGCGGCCTGCCCGGCCTGCCCGCAGTATGGCCGCCACCCTCGTGCACGCGCGCCTTGCACGGCCCAACAGCGTGCCGCC
>CM055060.1:47449563-47476470 GCA_029204045.2 Tillandsia leiboldiana | reverse complement strand
CGAGCCGTCTCACTTCTCTAACAGTGGGCGCTTGATTTGTAAACACTGGACACACTCTGGGCCCACCCGCTCTCCTACTCAATGCATCATGCACCACGTTGGCCTTTCCTGGATGGTACGGATATCCACATCGTATCCTCAATCACCTAAACCCTCTGCGCTGCCTCACATTCCCTTCCTTCTGCGTGAACAGGTATTTTAGGCTCTTGTGTCGGTGTAGATCTCACGTGCCCCCATATAAGGAATGGCGCCAAAGCTTCAGTGCAAACACCACGGCAGCAAGTTCCAAGTCTGGTATAGGGTAATTCTTCTGTAATCCTTCAGCTGTCCTCGATGCAATAAGCAATTCCCTCCCCTCCCTCCTGCATCAGCACACATCCAAGTCACTGTGCGTGCATCACTGTAGATCACATACCCTTTCCCCATAACAGGAGGGAAAGGATAGGAGCGGTCATCATCTTCCTTTAGCTCTCAAGCTCCTCTGGCAGTCCGCACTCCAGATAAAACTTAACTCCTTTACGCGTCCACCGAGTGAGGGGTGTGGAAAGCTTCGCAAAGCCTTCCACAACCGACGATAAAAACCAGCTAACCCCATGAAGCTGCGCACCTCAGATACGTCGTCGGTCGGGGCCAATCTCGAACTGCCTCAATCTTCGCCGGTCTACTGCTACACCGGCGGCGGAAATCACATGGCCCAAGAAAGCTACCTCCCGAAGCCAAAACTCGCACTTTGGACGCTTGGCATACAACTTCTTATCTCGTAGAATTGTAGCACAGTCCTCAAGTGCTCCTCGTGCTCGGCCCTCGCTTCGGGAGTAATAAGGATATCATCAATGAACACCACCACAAACGATCCAGAAAGGGCCGAAATATCCTGTTCATCAAGTCCAAAAGGCGACAGTGGGCATTAGTCAATCCAAACGCATAACTGTAAACTCATAATGCCCGAACCGGATCTGAAAGCAGTCTTAGGATATCCTCGACCTTCACCTTCAGTTGGTGGTAACCAGACTGTAATCAATTTTGGAAAATACACAAGACCTTGCAGCTGATCAAGAGATTCATCGATGCGCGGCAAAGGGTACTGTTCTTAATGGTCCACTTTGTTCAATTCCCTATAGTCCACACACAACCGAAGTGACCCATCCTTCTTTTTCACGAATAGCACCCGGCGCTCCCCAAGCGACACACTTGGTCTAATAAAGCCCTTATCCATCAGATCTTTGCAGCTGTGCTTTAATGCTCTCGCAAGCTCAGCGGTGCCATCCGATAAGGAGCCTTAGAGATTGGCGCAGTTCCTGGAACTACGTCAATCACAAACTCAATCTCTCTGTCTGGCGGCATACGAGTCATCTCAGGTGGAAAACATCCGGAAACTCGCGGGCAATAGGATATCCCCCGAGTCCCGGTGCCGTCGTAGGCCCCTCAACAACACTAGCCAAAAAGGCTACCATCCACACGACGATTCTCCGCCTCGCTCGGGAAAGTCGAAACCATAGAGGCAAAGAAAGCACTCTGACATCCCCCGATAAACAAACATCTCCTGGCCTGGCTCTCTAAAGTGACAGTCCTCGCGGCACAATCAATAGTCGCGAAAATACGAGCCAGCCAGTCCATCCCAAGAATCACATCAAAGTCCCTCAGCTGTCTCAAGACCAACAGGTCTGCTGGCATAATCCAGGACTCGATCTGCATCGGGCAGGACCAACAACACTCCTCCACATGCAAAGTGTGATCGGGAATTTGAACCTCTCGTGCACGTGGCAAACAATCCTTACCTCTAACCCATGTAATGATGCAACTGATCTACTAATGACAGAATGCGATGCTCGTATAACAACTAAGATGTGAATCCAAATGCTAGAAATAGACCATACCTGCCACCACACAGTCAGCTGTAGCAGAATCCCCTCCGCCTGCGCTAAGCCATCCTGACCTACGCTCAAAAACGGCTGTCTCTCACCGGAAGGGTGTGGGGGCAAATACGGCGGTCTGCCTGGAGACCTGTCGATGACAGCCCCGGTCGTAGCTGGGAAGTAGTAGGGACGAACACTAAAGTGGGTGCCGCCGCCGTCCCCGAGGGGCCCGCAACTCGCAGGTGCCCGGGCTGTCCACACCTATAGCAGCGACCCCCACAGCTGGGCGCAGGTGCCGGGAAAATGCTGACCTCCACAGAAAAATACAACTGTAGGTGAGCCCGCAATTGCCGTGTCTGCTTCTGCTGCTGCTGAGACCATCTGCTGGGATACGATAGAGGCCAATGCTGAAGAAGTGGTACTAAGGTCGAGAAGGGGGCATGTAGCTCGATGTGACCAGCCTGTCCACATCGGAAGCATCGACCCCGTCTCAAGTCACAGGCACCTGATGGATGCTGTCTCCTACAGAAAACACACCTGCCCGCGAAGCCGTGGCCGTCTACGAGAACTGGCCTGTCACAACACATCCGGGCTGGGCGTTTCCTCTCTAAATGCTGCTCTGAAGACCCTGGCCCCCTCTCCAACTGCCGGAATCACCCCTCTGCCGCAGCAGCTGCTCCAGGCGCTGGTCCTGTCGAAAGCTCCTCGCCACAAATGAGTCACCAAGGCCCGCAGTTCCCCCAACTCGGCAGATACCAGCCTGCTAGGGCTCCTCAGAATAGGTGGGGATACCCACGGCGGAAAAAATGACGACGGGGCGACATGCTGTCACAAAAAGGCACAAATCAGCAATAAACCCCACACGACCCAATCTAGCGAAAGTCAAAGACATCCCCCTTTTTCCTGTGACTTTATGTTGTCTGCAGCCAAACATAACGGGTCCACCAAAATTGGGGTATGTCGATCCATCTCCACTCACTGGAAGAGTCCAATAAATAAATCAACGACTTTCGCGGAATGTCCCGTCTCTTCCGCCCTATCATCCTAGGGTCTGCCAAAAGCCTAGGGTTTCCTAAGTCCCACTGACCTATCCCTAAGCTCTGATACCAACTTAATCTGTCACGCCCCGGGTTGTGAACCAGAACCCGGGCCCGCCAACAGATCCGCCGTTGCACACGGAATTTTCCATGTACACGAAGCGCTGGTAACCTGCTCAGATAGATAATATACAATAAAAGAGCGTAAACAGAGCTGAACTAATAGAACTAAAAGTAATCTCAGACTGAAAATAAGATACAAGCTGAAATAAAGTACAATAAACTCCCAGCTTACCATGAATATACAACCAGCTGGCAAAGCCAGTCCCAAAAGTAAACTAATATAGTCTGAGATACAAAAGGGGTACAATAAAAGTCCAGCTTACTCTCACAGTCGGGGTAGATGATCTAGCTAGTCCGCAATCCTCTTCCCTCGATCTGCCGCTGAAGGCCCAGCAGCTCCCGCAGACGACTCTGCAAAACACAGGGGGAAAGGACAGAAAACAACAATGGGGGTGAGAACTACTAGATAAACCAGTAGGCCTCCCCTAGTGGGTAAAACCTCAAACACTGACACACCCACTAGGACTATAAGAGGCGAAAAGGGAAAGAACAGTGGTATGCAATAAAGACCTGCTGAAAAGAGGAATCTACCACTACTAAGCCTCTAAATGCAGTGCCAAAAGATAACTGTAAATATGCAACTATAAAGCTAACTGCCCAAAGAAACCCAATCAAAGGGCCAGGAAATACTGGCACTGCCTGCTCTGTCGTCACTCGCAACTCATCAAGGTGCCCAGCGCTCGGCACGGTGTAAAGCCTACTCCGGAGTGGCACCTCGAGGGGAGCGACCCACACGAGTAAAGTACCTCTGTATCAAGCATCTCTGTAAACCAATGTCTCACAATAGCAGGACTGGATCATGACCTATGATCAAAGTGGGAAATATCCATCCACTAAGTAACCCTGATCCCCAATCAGACGCAATAGTAATCAACAAGTGGGAACACACCATCCACTAGAAAATCTGAAACCCAATCTGATGCATAAGTGAACATCCGTCAACCGCCTAATGTCCAGGCGGTCGCCGCAACACCCTATAAGTCCACAATCTGATATCATAACAATATCTGGCTAACCACCTCATGTCCGCGGTTACCACAATACCCCACAATATATAATCGAGTCAAACCGTCCCAGACTCAAGCCTCAACTACACTATCCCAAACCCTGCTTCAAACCGAGCACATATATCCAAATGCGAAGAGAATAGTGAAACATGGTTTCTCCTAAGTCAAGTCCCAAAGATAGTGTAGCAATAAATAGTAGTCCATTTAGATGTCCAAACAAGCATACAAGGTTCGCATTTAAAACAGAAGGAAAGTATTGGGTATTTATTTAGAAAAAGATGGTTATATGATAAGACTATTGCATGCGCTGATAGGTTACAGCATATGTCTAGCAACAGTGTCCCCAGTTATTATAAATGAGCTATTATATTATTTGTGGGGTTTACTTATGCTTTTATGATAGAAAGTACCGATTATCATTTAAAGTCGGGAGTCTCTAATACTCCTAGTGAGATAGTCAGAAGTGAGGTAAGCAACAACCACCCACCTCGAAAGCATGCACAATACTCCAAGAAAATACCCGCTGTCCTCTATGCACACCGTCAGCTGAAACAGTATCCTACCACATCACATAAGTGTACACGGTGTAAAAACTACAAGTCTCAAAACAGATTTGCTGTTTTTATAATCAGCACGCAAAACGAGGAATTTCACCTCTGTTCCGAGCTCCAAAAATCCCAGAAAAATCACGGTTGCGTTCCTCGCGAAAATTAGCCCAAAATTGACTCTTGAATCGCCTCGATCTGATATTCCTACGTGGAGAAACAATTCGTCCGAAGTCGCCGCTGTCCAAAACCCAAACAGCAAAAGAGGGGGTCAAAACACCATCGGGATCGTGCCAAGGAATCGGAATCCAAAGAAACCACCAACATGGAAACGAAGCCCTACCTATTAGGAACACACCGGCGAAGAAATCGTCGAAAGAGGACTCCTGTACTGCGCAGGGGACTCCTCGGACTGAAATGCGACGATAACGGGCCAAGATTGGGGAAAAACGAGGCACACTGTAAAATCCGGATCGCCGCTTGTCGAACTTCCAGAAAATCTGGGAACGCACCACGAGGTAGAAAATAAGAAGATGAAAAACTTCTCTTCAATGACCTCTCTCTGATTCTCTCTCTTTCTCTCAGAAAACAGAGAAAAAGAAGGGAGGGGAAGGGCTATTTATAGGCCCAAAAAATCTTTTGGGAAAAAGACCTCTGTGTCCCCACTTTCCGGGCGGCTACAGTGCCCAGGCCCACTTTCGGGCGTGAACAGTGCAGCCCGGCCCGCCGATTCGGGCGGCTACAGTGCGGCCCGGCCCAAGGGTTTTCGGGCGCGCACAGTGCGGCCCGGCCCAGCCCGCCCGCGCACGGGATCCCTTCCCGTCCAACCGGCCGTCCGACCCGGCCCACGGCCCGCCACGTGTCCGCCAAACAGGCGGCAAGCCGTGCGGGCCAACGGGGAAGCGCCACGTGTCCCCCGTGATTGGCGGCAGGGTGGGTGCGCCAGCCAACGGCGTGGCGACACGTGGCCCCGCCCGACACGGCTGTCGGCGGGCGCCGCCGCCACGTGCGCCCACGTGCGCCCACGTGCGCCCATGTGCGCGTACGGCCGCCGCCCCGTGGCGCCGCGTGCGCCACGCGCACATGGACCAGCCAACCCGGGGGCCGCCACGTGGCGCGCCCCGGTCCACCGTGCACCGCGCCCCCTCCGCGCCTGCCCGGCCTGCCCGCGCTGCCCGCACACCCTCCCGTGCACCGCGCGCCTGCACCGGCCCAACCGCGTGCCGCCACGTGGCCCGCCGGTCCACCAATGCACCGGCGGCCCTTTCCGTGGACCGGGGGGCGTGCGCCGGCCCAATGAGGAGCCGCCACGTGTCCCTGGCCGGTCCACAGGTCCCCCATGCACCATTTTTCACAGAAAACTTCCGGGGGTCCGTTTTTGGGCATCCGGACTCCGTTTTCAACAAAGAAAAAGCCGTTTCAAGCGTTTTTTCCGCGCTGAATCCAAATACGGCCTCCGATTGGCCCAAATCTTTCTATAAAATTCGGCAATTACCTTCGAAGGTCAAACCAACAGTAATTACCACACTGTGTCCATCCGTAGCATCCCTTTGATGCACTGTGGACCTAATACACCAATAATAGGTGTTTCACACCCAGGATTCACGGGAAAAAACTGAACGGAAACCTGGGCCACTACAAACTCGATTTTGGGCGTGCAGGTACTCGTTTCGACGGGTTCGTCGCGAGGATCGTGACAGTATTTTTCTTGGAATTTTCCGGGCACTTCTCGCAGGTAAAAACAGGGCATCTTTGGACTGTTAGCATTGGGACAACATGTGTTGAGTTTAATTGTATGTTTTGGGGTAATTCTTGTACAGTGATCGCGGCGGTTTAGCTGTTTGGGCAGGAGCACTTTTTGGACTTGGAATTAGCGATCGAGGTGGGTGGTTGTTATACCCCTCATTTTCTGACATACCCCTAGGAATATTGGAGAGATCTTCCCGTTGGTTATATAGAATGATCAATTATGGACATGCATGCTTAAAGTAAATAATTGTGAGCCTATCAACTGAAAATTTCTATTGTGGAACTCTAATAGTGGTTGGGGGTTATACATGTTTGTATGGATATAGTTTTGGCACTTAACCTTGCATGTGGAATTTACTTTTATGCTGGGATAAAATGAAATATCTTGTGGGAGGGTACCACTTGAGGATCTTTTGGGACATGCATAGGTGGATGATTTAGGTGAGGGAAAGTTGTGGATTTCTAAACATGTGTGGTTGGATAATGATTTAGCATGATGGTTATATCTATGCGGAGCTATTAATTGATACACATGTGGGGCCATTATTTGTTGCACTTTCTTTATCTTTCATGAGGACATATGCATGCTTGTTTGGACATCTAGGTAGGCCATCTTTTATCGCTACACTTTCATGCTGGAACTTGACCTAGGAGAAACCTTGTTTGTTTCTTTTCTCCTTTCGTTAGTCAGGTGGTATTTGTTGCTCGGGTTTGAGCAGGGGTTTGGGATAGTGTAGCCGGGGCCTGGATTATGGATTATGGGTTTTGGCGGCGACCACGGATATTGGGCGGTTGACCGGATGTCAGTTATAGGACATCGGTGATAGGGCATGATTATGGATTAGAGTGTTTTGTGGCAACCGCGGATAGTAGGCGGTTGACCAGATGTCGGATGTGGGACGGTTGTGATTGTGGGGTATTGCGGCAATCGCGGATATTGGGCGATTGACGGGATGGTTACTTTTGCATCTGATTGGGAATTAGTTTTCTTTTAGTGGAGGGTTGTGTTCCACTGGGGCTTTATAGTTGTGATCCAGTCCTGCTTTTGTTACTTATCACACCGGCGCGGTTATTGCCCGGTGATGCTTTCCTCGTGTGGGTCGCTCCCCTCGAGATCCCCTCCGGAGGCCGGAGCTAGACAGTTATGGACAGTTTTGCTATCACATCGGCGCGGCTTATTTGCCCGATGATGAGGGCGGCAGCAGGAGTTTTGCTATCACATCGGTGCGGCTTACTTGCCCGATGATGAGGGCGGTACAGATTGGGTTCATCTGGGACGGTTGGTTACTGTTGCATACGGTTGTTCCAGTCTAGGACTGCATTTTAGAGGCATAGTAGTGGTAGTTTTTCCTTTGCAGTAGTATTTTTACTTACCACTCTTCTTCCGCTTTTTGCCTCTGGTAGACCTAGTGGGTGTGTTCAGGGCGTGAGGCTTTACCCACTAGGGGAGGCTACTGGTTCACTAGTAGTTCTCACCCCCATTCTTCTTTTTCTTTTCTTCTCCTTTGTTTTGCAGAGCCTTCTGCGGGTGCTGCTGGACATACAGCGGCGGGTCGAGGAGAGAGGACGGCTGAGTAGCTAGACAGTGGGCCCGACAGCGAGTAGCTAGACTGGTACCTCTTATGTATCCTATCTCAGACGGTTGTACTTTTACTTTTGGGGTCTGGCTTTAACCGGCTGGTTGTATATTTGTTGGTGAGCTGGGAGTGAGACTTGTACTTTATTTTACAGTCATTTTGTATTTTTACTTCTAGTTCAGTCTGAGATGTAGTATTTTCAGTTCAGCTCTGTTTTATTGCTCTATTATTGTATCAGTTTTATTTGAGCAGGTTACCGGCGCTTCTTGTATGCGAAAAATTCCGTGTGCACGGCGGATCTGTAGACGAGCCCGAGTTCTGGTTTACACTCGGGGCGTGACAGATTAGATGGTATCAGAGCTTAGGGATAGGTCAGTTGGGACTTAGGAAACCCTAGGCTTTTGGTCAGCCCTAGGATGATAGGGCGTGAGGGACGTGACATTTTGCGAAAGTCGGTGATTTAGTTTTTAACTCTTCCAGAGAGTGAAGAGGGATCGACATACCCTATTTCTGTGGGACAATTATGTTGGCTGAAGACAACATAAAGTTACAGAAATAGGGGGATGTCCTTGACTTTCGCTAGATTGGGTCGTGTGTGGTTGTGTGGCTGACTTGTGGTTTCTTGTGGCAGATGCCTCCCCGACGTCGGATTCCTACCGGGGGTGCCCCTACACCCCCTGTTGAGCCAGGATAGGCTGGACCTTCTGAGATTGCTGAGTTGAGGGCCTTGGTGGCCCAACTGGCTGAGACCAACCGCCGGCAGGAGCAGCGGATTGAGCAGCTACTGGCGCAGAGAGAGGCGCCGCCTCCGATAGTTTTTGAGGCCTCGGCACCACCCGTGGTACCACTTGTGCCGACGGCACCATCATCGAGTAGCAGGGCTCGGGGAGTGGCCCGGCCTTTGACCCCGGCCGAGGAGCAGGATATTGCTGACAAACTTGTTAACTTTTGTCGGCACGGACCGCCTAGATTCTCGGGGTAGGACATGCAGCCGTGGGAGGTTGGAACATGGCTATCAGTGATGGAGAAGATTTTCAGGGATTTCTTCATCGACCCGAGGTACAGAGTTCATATGGCGGTACACTACCTAGATGGAGATGCAGATATTTGGTGGCATCGAGTGGAGCCACGGGAGTTTCAGATTTCTCGACAGTTACCCTGGCCCGAGTTTCGGCGTATGGTATTGGATACCTTTTTTCCCATGAGCGTGAAGAGAAAACTGGAGGATGATTTGAAGAACCTTCAGTAGGGTGATCGGCCGGTTCAGGATTACTATCAGGAGTTCATACAATTGCTTAACTGCGTGCCCTTTGTCGCCCGTGATGGGCCACACCAGGTCGAGTTATTCGAGGCAGGCCTCCGCAGCGAGATTTATACCCTAGTGCATGCACAGCGACTCCAGACCCTTAAGGAGGCCGTCGAGCATGCCGAATGGGTGGAGAGAGGCGACACAGTGGTGGCGAGGCGAGGCGGGATGGTCGCACAGAGTTCCGTTAGGAAACGACCAGTACCCGAGGACGAGGGACAGGCTAGCGTGTGGAGACCGCCGCCGTCTCAGTTACCTAGCCGTGGGCGTGCGGATCAGCGAGAGCCTAGTGGATCTCAGAGGCCATCGCAGCAGCAGCCGGAGTCTCAGCATCAGACACAGGGACAGCATCAGCCGGGACAGCCACGGCTTCGCGACAGAGACAGATGTATATTCTGCGGGGGACCTCATTTGTCGCACACCTGTGATCAGAGGTGGGGTCGTTGTTACAGGTGTGGACAGCCAGGCCACATTCGGGCTTCGTGCCCCTTTTCGACTTCAGCGGCACCTTCATCAGCATCGGCTCCTTTTCCGCCTCAGCAGCAGTTGTCAGCTCAGCGGCTTTATGCTCCAGCGAGCGGATCACCTTCCTTTTACCCGGCGGATCACCGGCCGCCGGCTCAGAGCGGTCGGGTCTACGCCGCTCAGGTGGAGGACTTTACAGCAGCCGACCTTGTGGTGACAGGTATTATTTTTGTTATTTTATTTTATTTACCGGCATTGGTTTTGCATTGTCTAGCACTTGAGCATCCTAGTCATTGGTTAGGGGTGCATGTACTTCTTCGCATGGGTTAGGGGTAGGACGGTTACCTGGTGTTAGGGAGGTTTATATTCTCGATCCTCGGCACGTAGGGGAGTGTTGTTGGTCCTGCCCGGTGCAGTTGAGTCCTTGATAGTACCGGTAGACCTGATGATCTTAAACTAGTTTTGGGTTTTGGATTTGGTACTTAGGACGGTTTGGCTGGCTCGGTTTTCTTCTTTTCGCGGCGGTTGATTGTGCCGCGAGGACGGTCCTCTTAGAAGGGGCTAGGCCAGAAGTAGATGGTGTGCTGGGGTTACTCGGGGGCTATCTTTTCCTCTATGGTTTCGACTTTGTGAGCGGGGCGGGTGTCCCGCCGTGGGTGCGCAGCCTTTTCGGCTAGTGTGGTTGTGGGATACCCCGGGAGTGCGGAGGTACTCGCGTTGAGCTTTTTGCTTTTGGACTTGGTGGTTGGATTATCGGGGCCCTGGGAGGAGCGGATGCTTGTACCGATGCAGACTACTTGGTAGCTCGAGCGGTTAGCCCAGCTGTACTTGGACGAGGTGGTGCGGTTTTCTGGAGTGCCGCCTCTATTTTGTTCTAGTTAGAGACCCGAGGATTGCGTCGCGTCTCTGGAGAAGGTATTAGACAGCCTTGGGAGCTTGAGTGGTGGATGATTGGATATTTACCCCCTCTATTTGGTTGAGGTTCCGGGTTGAGGATTGATTTTAGTTTCGAGGACGAAACTTTCTTTTAGTGGGGAAGGATGTGATGACCTGGATCTCTGCAGAGCTGTGGTGGAGTCATTGGTGGCTTCTGGGAGCCTGTTTTGTGTGTCGGAGGTTTTTGTGCACAATTTGGACACGAGTGTTGGACTTTGGACTTAAATGGATCACGTGGGGGATCAGTGGACTCCGTCAGATCTTCGGAAGTGGATTCGCGCAAAATGGATATTAGGATTGGGCTCGGCGCGAAGTTTGGACAAAAGAATACCTTTTCGGGTGCCTTCGGCAAATTTTGGAGTTAGAATTTGGCAAATCGGACAGCAAATTCGGATTCAGCGCGCGAAAACGGTTAAAATGGACTACCTGCTTGACGTTTTGCGCAACTGGTTATTGTTCACGCCGGAACAGTAACTCCGGCAGCCGGCGGGCAGCGGCGGCGGCGGCGGGCAGCGGCGGAGCACGGCGGACGGGCTCGGGCAGGCGGCGGAGCGGCCGCGGGCAGCGCGCGGGCGTGGGCAGCGCGCGGGCAGGCGCGCGGTGCACGGGAGCGCGTTGGACACGTGGCAGCTGGCGATAGGGTCGGTTCAGTGGGCGCGGTCCACGGCCTTTGTGCGGCGGTTCAGGGTTTTGAACGGGGTGCAGGATTTCGGGCGGGAAACACGTTTCGACCCCTGGTTGGCGGGCGGTGGGTGCGCGGTCCACGGAGTTCCCCGCGCGGGTGCATGGACCTGGCGCAGGGACACGTGGCGGCAGGCCATTGGCGGGCTCACGAGGCGCGGCGCAGCGGAAGCGTGGAGGCCCGCCTCGGGACGGTGCGCGCACAGGGGGCGCCTGGCGCGGCGGTCGGCCGCACTCGACTACGCCACGCGTCACGACGCGAGAGGCTGGCCGTACTCGAGTGCGCCACGCGTCGCGACGCGAGTGGCGGGCCGTACCTCCCCGCTGACCGCGGGGGGGACACGTGGCGCGCGGCGGGGCCACTTGCGTTGCTGTCCCATGTTATGGGGACACGTGGCGGCACCAGGACGATCCGGGCGCGTCGGACGGGAGGCGTCCGACTGAGTTTCCGGATTCGGGTGCCCGAAAATCCGCGCCCGAATCCGGCCCAACATAGTAATGGGCTGAGCCTATAAATAGGCTCCTTTGGTTTCTTTTTCGGGCTTTTGGACTCCTTTTCACTGAGAGCTCTTCAGGGAAGATATTCCTCCGACAGTGCACTATACTTTGGAGTGCTTTGAGGATTTTTGGAGGCACGCATCCCGATGTTTGCGATTTTACGGCGCGGCGCGACGCTTGTTCTCCGGCGACCCGCTTCGTCCCTTCTCAGTGTTCGGGCTCCTTCGACTCACACCGACTTCCGATTTCGCCGAGTCTTGCGCCGTTACACTCTAGACAGATAGGACTCCAACTTCTGTGTTTTGAAGTTCCTCGTTTTCTGTGCTGGCCTTGGAGTTTTCTGAGCACCGATTTGACCCATTTTCCGTCGCGGATTCTTGGACAGCACTGCGGTGTTCTAGCTGTATCTTTGCGCACAGGCGACGGATCGAGGCGATTCAAAAGGCTATTTTCATCTAATTTTCGCAAGGAATCTCCTGGATTTTTCTCATATTTTTCTGGATTTGTCTGGATGGTGGAAATCTCCTTTCACTGTAGTTCTTTGACACAGAAATTTTGTACAGTTTGTTTTGGGGTGTTTCCCTTGCCGGATTTTTATCTCAACGTAGGAAACTCGGTTTTGGGCGTGCAGGTACTCATTTCGACGGGTTCGTCGCGAGGATCGTGACAGTATTTTTCTTGGAATTTTCCGGGCACCTCTCGCAGGTAAAAACAGGGCATCTTTGGACTGTTAGCATTGGGACAACATGTGTTGAGTTTAATTGTATGTTTTGGGGTAATTCTTGTACAGTGATCGCGGCGGTTTAGCTGTTTGGGCAGGAGCACTTTTTGGACTTGGAATTAGCGATCGAGGTGGGTGGTTGTTATACCCCTCATTTTCTGACATACCCCTAGGAATATTGGAGAGATCTTCCCATTGGTTATATAGAATGATCAATTATGGACATGCATGCTTAAAGTAAATAATTGTGAGCCTATCAACTGAAAATTTCTATTGTGGAACTCTGATAGTGGTTGGGGGTTATACATGTTTGTATGGATATAGTTTTGGCACTTAACCTTGCATGTGGAATTTACTTTTATGCTGGGATAAAATGAAATATCTTGTGGGAGGGTACCACTTGAGGATCTTTTGGGACATGCATAGGTGGATGATTTAGGTGAGGGAAAGTTATGGATTTTTAAACATGTGTGGTTGGATAATGATTTAGCATGATGGTTATATCTATGCGGAGCTATTAATTGATACACATGTGGGGCCATTATTTGTCGCACTTTCTTTATCTTTCATGAGGACATATGCATGCTTGTTTGGACATCTAGGTAGGCCATCTTTTATCGCTAAACTTTCATGCTGGAACTTGACCTAGGAGAAACCTTGTTTGTTTCTTTTCTCCTTTCGTTAGTCAGGTGGTATTTGTTGCTCGGGTTTGAGCAGGGGTTTGGGATAGTGTACTCGGGGCCTGGATTATGGATTATGGGTTTTGGCGGCGACCGCGGATATTGGGCAGTTGACCAGATGTCGGTTATAGGACATCGGTGATAGGGCATGATTATGGATTAGAGGGTTTTGTGGCAACCGCGGATAGTAGGCGGTTGACCAGATGTCGGATGTGGGACGGTTGTGATTGTGGGGTATTGCGGCAATCGCGGATATTGGGCAATTGACCGGATGGTTACTTTTGCATCTGATTGGGAATCAGTTTTCTTTTAGTGGAGGGTTGTGTTCCACTGGGGCTTTATTGTTGTGATCCAGTCCTGCTTTTGTTACTTATCACACCGGCGCGGTTATTGCCCGGTGATGCTTTCCTCGTGTGGGTCGCTCCCCTCGAGATCCCCTCCGGAGGCCGGGGCCAGACAGTTATGGACAGTTTTGCTATCACATCGGCGCGGCTTATTTGCCCGATGATGATGGCGGCAGCAGGAGTTTTGCTATCACATCGGTGCGGCTTACTTGCCCGATGATGAGGGCGGTACAGATTGGGTTCATCTGGGACGGTTGGTTACTGTTGCATACGGTTGTTCCAGTCTAGGACTGCATTTTTAGAGGCATAGTAGTGGTAGTTTTTTCTTTGCAGTAGTCTTTTTACTTACCACTCTTCTTCCCCTTTTTGCCTCTGGTAGACCTAGTGGGTGTGTTCAGGGGGTGGGGCTTTACCCACTAGGGGAGGCTACTGGTTCACTAGTAGTTCTCACCCCCATTCTTCTTTTTCTTTTCTTCTCCTTTGTTTTGCAGAGCCTTCTGCGGGTGCTGCTGGACATACAGCGGCGGGTCGAGGAGAGAGGACGGCTGAGTAGCTAGACAGTGGGCCCGACAGTGAGTAGCTAGACTGGTACCTCTTATGTATCCTATCTCAGACGGTTGTACTTTTACTTTTGGGGTCTGGCTTTAGCCAGTTGGTTGTATATTTGTTGGTGAGCTGGGAGTGAGACTTGTACTTTATTTTACAGTCATTTTGTATTTTTACTTCCAGTTCAGTCTGAGATGTAGTATTTTCAGTTCAGCTCCGTTTTATTGCTCTATTATTGTATCAGTTTTATTTGAGCAGGTTACCGGTGCTTCGTGTATGCGGAAAATTCCGTGTGCACGGCGGATCTGTAGACGAGCCCGAGTTCTGGTTTACACTCGGGGCGTGACATGGACCACACTCCCAACACCGGACCAATGGGGTGCCGCCACGTGGCAGCCCCGATCCACAGCCCATCCATGCACCCGAAAATCCCCCAAAACTTCTGGTTGCCCGTTTTTGTTCATCCGGACTCCAAAAAATACAATTAAATAGTCTATTTCCATCGTTTTCGCCCGCTGAATCCAAACCCGCTGTCCGTTTTGCCAAATTCCATTTCTAAAATTTGTCGAAGGCATCCAAATAAGTAATCTTGATCGAGATTTTTCGCTGAGTCTAATTCTTGGGTCCAATTTGCGCACAAACACTCCCAATACTCAACATAAGCAACCAGAAGCTGTTGATCCAATAGTAATCCTTACGTGGGAATTTCGGGTCCTCACAGAAAGCCTCTACAAAGCTGTCACCAACAAAGGGTGTGAGAACTATATCAATCAGTAGTTCTCAATGGGTACCGTTTCCAAGCCCAACGGTCTGCCCACTAAGTCTACTAGAGATATAAGATAACAGGAAAACTATAAATAAGAATAGATAAGCTGGAAATAAATGTACAGCTATCATGCCTCTATCTACGATGCTCAATAAGTGAAACAGATGATGATATGCAACCACTCAAACTCGAGGTGCCCAAATCAATCCAATCGTAAAGACTGCCAAAAAGGCCAGTTAAGCCTGCGCTCACCTACGGTTCCTCCACTCACTGGGCAGGAATAACGTAGGGCATCCCAACGGACTAGTATGCTCTCACCTACCACCATTGTCCTATCTGGACTGGTCTCGTAGGGTGTCCCAATGGACTATCGTGCACTCACCTACCACCACTGTCCTATTTGGACTGGTCTCATAGGGCGCTCAAATGAATCGAAACAACCATTGCATCCAGAGTGGCACTCAAGAGGAGCGACCCCACTGAGGAAAAGAACCGTGCATAATCGAGAATCAGAGCTGTAGCACACGCAGGCCGTAATCGAAGACTACGATCAAATAGATCAGAAACTTGCAAACCCAAATCAACTAACCACACCGGCCGAAACCCCCATCGGCCCAACATCAAACCCCAATCGACTAACAACACCGGCCTGAACACACATCGGCCAAAGATCAACACCCAACTCAACCGCTAGTAACGACGACGGGATCTGAAAAACTGACGCCTACAACCCCAATCAAACAAGAACAGGTTCCAGGCACAGCCTCCCATAACTCTCGACCCAAATAAGGAGGCAGCCCTTAGAACCCAGATCACTCGAACCCTCTTCGAGGCGAGGAAGTATATATGAAAAGATGACATTTATTTCTAAAAACCTGTTAAGGATTTTGTTTTGGCGTATTTCGTGAAGTGGTTAAGTCTTGAAGATTGAAGATGAAGATGTTTGGATCATATACCTCAATCTCAAGAAAAAAGAATTCAAAAGGATCAGGTACGTTTAACTAAATAACTTTGGTGATCCGAATACTTCTTGTAGTGTAGAAACACTTGGATTGGTTTTTAATCGCATAAAAATCAAGAAACTGGATTGTTATATGTTCAGGATCCGGATCAGAGTAATCCAGTCCGGACCCCGAACGTGGATTTTGCAGGAATCGCATGAACAGTTCGGACCGTGGATACTTCAGTCCGGACCCCGAACACTGTTTTTTCAGGAATTCTCTGAAAAACAACGACAGTCCGGATCAAGCCAAATCCAGTCCGGACCGTCGTGTGGCTAAAATTCTGTTACAGTCAGTTTTTTATTCTTATCCTCTTCCAATGGTTTCTAACCTATAAGTAAACCCTAATTCTATCTTTTAGGGTAATCCACCATAAGTTTTGTACTCCGGGAAATGACGGAAATATATTAATGGAGAAAAACTTATAAATCCACATATAGAGAAGAAAGGAAATAACTAGATTTAATTCTATGTTTCTTCATCTATATTAATTAATTTGGTTCTAGGTTTTCAAACTCAGATTTTGAGTAGAATCAAATTAATGAATACTTAGATGGTATTTCCGATCTATCTTTGATCTAAGTATTCGACGGATTATCACCACCAACAAAACAACGATTTTCCCCAAAATCGGCGCGTGGGTTCGCGTAGCCTTGTGGATTCAAGGTGCTACCGCTCTCGTGGATTCGGAGCGAGGTACGTTCGTGTGATCGAGACGTACTACTTGGTGGAGACCGTGGATTCGGTCAGACATCGTGGATTCGACGTTGGACGCCGTGGATTCGGCGTTGGACGCAAATCATGGATTCGAGGCGCGTTGCGAAGCGAGCGGAGAAGATCAACTCGGAGCGTATGGAGAAAGGATGAGTCGTGTGTGAGTACGGTATATCACCTTTGTACGTGTTTAATCTTAGTTGATTTCACCGTGTTATCGGTCCCGTGGTTTTTTACTCCTGGTTTTGGAGTTTTCCACGTAAAAATCTTGCGTGTTATTTTTCATTTCCGCATTGGGTTTTATTACGCAAAGATTTTTGAGTGTTTATTGTTTACACCTATTCACCTCCCTCTAGGTGTTTTTTTCCCTATTTAGATCCATATTATCGTAACTCAACAAGTGGTATCAGAGCGGGAATAGGGTTGTAAACAATGGTTGAAGGTGGAAACATCAATAGACCCCCACTCTTCGATGGAACAAACTATGACTACTGGAAAGTACGGATGAGAGCGTTTTTAATTTCCATCGATGAACGGGTGTGGCAATCAACCGAGTTTGGATGGTCAAATCCAACTGAAATTATTGCTGATATTCGCACCATCAAACCTAGGTCGAAATGGACCAAGGAAGAGGTTGACTCATCTTCTTACAATGGCAAAGGAATTAACGCCTTATTTAATGCTTTGTCGCAAACTGAGTTCTCTCGCGTCTCGGCATGTGAGACTGCGAAAGAAATCTGGGATGTTCTACAAGTTACACATGAGGGAACAAGCCTTGTGAAGATTCAAAAACTGCAAATGCTTACGAGCAAATTTGACTCAATTTTTATGGCAGAAAATGAATCTTTCACAGATTATTATACACGATTGCAAGATATCGTAAATACATGTGCTAACTTGGGAGAGAAAATTCCAGAATATAAAGTTGTAAGAAAGATTTTAAGGACTCTTCCTGAAAGATTTCGTGCCAAGGTTGCGGCCATTGAAACAGTTAAACACCCGGACGAAATCAAAGTAGAAGAATTAGTCGGTGCACTTCAAACTTATGAAATGACATTTCCTACTAACTATTCTTCTGGAAAGGCATCCTCTTCTAAGTCTTCAGGTTTTGCATTGAAAACAACAAAAGAAGAAGACGCGGATTCATCCTCCTCAGACGATGATGAGAACCTATCAATGGAGGATTTTGAGAAGCAACTTGCGCTCTTGACGAGAAAATTTCGCCGAAACTTTCGAAGGGGTAATTCTGGCAAAACCTCATCCTTCGTAAAGTCGAAGAAAGGCAAAGGTTCTTCAAGCTTCAAGTCAAGAAAGCAAGAGAGTTCTTCAAGAGACAAAAAGAACTCGGAGGGACAAATCCAATTCTTCAAGTGCCGAGGCTACGGTCACATCTCAACGGAGTGTCCCAATAAGAATCCGTTAAAGAAGAAGGCGATGCAAGCCGTCACTTGGGATGATACCTCAACGTCCAATGAGTCATCTTCCAGTGATGAAGAAAACAACGCAACGGCATTCCACGCGTCCACATCTTCACCTTACGTGTGCTTTATGGCAAGTACATCCGGTTCATTATCCAACTTCTCCCAGGTTGAACAAACTGCAACGGACGATGAATCGAGTAATTCCGAAGGTGAAGACTTTGCTTTTGCCTATCATAAACTTTTAAAGGATTCAAAGAAATTGGCAAAGCAAAACAAGGGTTTGAGAGAGAGATTGCAGGATCTCGAAGAAGAAGCAAAAAGGCAACTTCTCTCTCAAACGCTCTTGAAGTGGAAAGGGATAACTTGATCAAAGTAAATGTTTCCCTTCAAGAGAAGAATGAGCATTTCGAGAAGGAACACATAAAACTGGTGGATAAAGCGAACTACTTCTTGAAGCTCTACTCCGAGGCTCGACAAGAAAAAATGAAAATGACGAAGACCATTTTCCAACTTAAGGATGATTTGAAGCGATTTTCTTCAGGAAGGAGCAAGTTGGATAAGATGCTTGGTCTTGGTCAAACGAACCGTTTCGGCCTTGGATACAATCGAACTAGAGACTGTCCTAGTTCGAGTAAGACAGTTTTTGTGCCCCAGTCGGTATCTCCTCCCCCGACGACGGAATTCACTGCAATCAACGACAACAAGCCTACCTCACCTATTTCGGGTTCATCAAGTTCAAAGGTATGTTTTCATTGTGGTTTTGCAGGGCACATACGAAGAGATTGCAAGATTGGAGCGAAACGATCAAATCAAGCGCCTCTTGCAACAACTACCAACAAGGTCATTCCCCGGAAATCAAAGGAGAATTTTTCAAAGGAAAAGAACCATGGTAGTTCACCTCACAAGACAATGTCAAAGAGAAGCGATGAATCATACAAGACGCTTTCACCAAGGAGAATAACTTCTCAATCATTGCCGACGCATTCCAAAAAGGTTTGGGTGCGTAAAGGTGAAATCTTCCCTTGTCTTGTCATTCATACTTCCTTGCATGCTTATGACAACTTGTCTTGGTCTCTGGATAGTGGATGTTCACGTCATATGACCGGTGACAAGAATTGTTTTCAAACTTTAGAGAAAACCTCCGGAGGACTTGTAGTTTTCGGAGACGGTCGTTCTTCAAAAATTATTGGAAAAGGAACAATCACTATTCCAGAAGGCCCGGTTTTGAACAATGTTTTATTTGTTGAAGGCCTTAAGACTAACCTCATTAGCATAAGTCAACTTTGTGATAATAGTTTTTCAGTTAATTTTTCTTCAGCAGAATGTATTGTAACTGATAAGGACCATTTATTCTTTTTGAAAGGGGTTAGATCTTAAAATAATTGCTATGTAGTTCTAAATAAAATTCCTAAACATTGTAACCTAGTTTCTTTGGATAATGAAACTCTTTGGCATGAAAGACTAGGTCGCATAAATTTTAAGGAACTAGCAAGGATTTCTAATAAAGACGTGGTTAAGGGGGTTCCTAAACTATCTTTTCAAGAAAACATTGTGTGTGGAGGTTGTCAAAAGGGAAAACAATCAAGGGCTGCACACAAGAACTTGAACCACGTGGGTACCAATCGGCCTTTAGAATTACTGCACATGGACTTAATGGGGCCGACTCGTCAACCAAGTTTGGGAGGTAAATGGTATATTTTTCTTTTGGTTGATGATTTCTCTAGATATACATGGGTAACATTTTTAAAAGAGAAAGCGGATACTTTCGATTCTTTTCATGAGATTTGTCATCGTGTTATGATTGAGAGAAATGAAAAGATCGTTCGTGTTCGGAGTGATAGAGGTGGAGAATTCATCAATTCTAAATTCATTGATTTTTGCACTTACAACGGCATAAAACATGAATTCTCTGCACCCTATACACCTCAGCAGAATGGTGTAGTCGAGCGCAAAAACAGGGTTGTACAAGAGATGGCGCGTGTTATGCTTCACAGCCGGAAACTCCCGTTACATTTTTGGGCTGAAGCAGTGAACACCGCGGTCTACGTAATTAATCGAGTTTATTTGCCCCCGGGAACTTTAAATACACCATATGAGCTATGGTTTTATAGAAAACCGAATATCAAATATTTTCGAATCTTTGGGAGTAGCTGTTATATTTTGCGTGATCGCGAAAATTTTGAAAAATTCGACTCTCGAAGTGACGAAGGAATTTTCATGGGTTATTCTACAAATAGTAGAGCATATCGGGTATTTAACCTCGAATCTAAAACGATGGTAGAATCTATTAATGTTAAAGTAGATGAAGCTTTTCATTTTGCATTTGATAAATCTACCCCTGATATGTCTCTTGATGATGATACTCCTGTAAATGCATCTTCTCATAATAATTCTTCCGATAATGTTGATGCATCTAACGGTTCTTCTAGCTTATCTAAAATGCATGAATCATCACATGTACCTCCGAGTACTCTGTTACCTCAAACGTTATGTATCTCCAAGGATCATCCAGAGTCGAATATTATTGGAGACCCACAAGAAGGAGTCAGGACTCGGAGACAATTGGTTTGTGGAGTCGCATGTTACGTCTCCATGATAGAACCAAAGAACGTCAATGAAGCTCTTCGGGATGATTACTGGATTGAAGCAATGCAGGAAGAGCTCCATCAGTCGAAAGAAACAAAGTCTGGGAACTAACGAAGCCACCGAAGCAACACAACGTGATTGGTACTAAATGGATTTTCAAGAACAAGAAAAACGAGGATGGTACCATCATCAGGAACAAAGCACGCCTAGTTGCTTAGGGCTATTCACAAATAGAAGGTATAGACTTTGATGAGACGTTCGCCCCGGTAGCTCGTCTCAAGTCAATTCGCATCCTCTTTGCGATTGCTTGTCATTTTAAAATTAAGCTTTTTCAAATGGACGTTAAGAGCGCATTTTTAAATGGTTTTTTAAATGAGGAAGTTTATGTGGCTCAACCGAAAGGTTTCATTGACCATAAACTAGCTAACCATGTTTTTCGATTGAAAAATGCTCTTTACGGTCTAAAATAAGCACCGCGAGCATGGTATGAAAGGTTGACAAAGCACCTTTTGGAAAAGGGCTACACTCGAGGGGGAGTGGATCGGACACTCTTTGTGAAGCATTTTCAGGATAACTTTATTGTGGCACAAATCTATGTCGATGACATTGTATTTGGAGCAACAAGAAACAACGATGCTTCAAAATTCGCAGAAACCATGGAAAGAGAATTTGAGATGTCCATGATGGGCGAGCTAACATATTTTCTTGGATTGCAAGTGAAACAAAATGAAGAAGGCATCCATTTGCGCCAATCCAAGTATACCAAGGAGTTGGTGAAGAAATTCAATTTAGAAAACTCTAAAGACTTTCCGACTCCAATAGGAACTAGCAACAAGGGATTAGGAAGTGAATCTCTTAGTGAAAGTGTAGACGAGAAGCTTTATCGCAGCATGATAGGAAGTCTACTCTATCTCACGGCTAGTCGCCCGAATATATCCTTTAATGTTGGGATTTGCGCGAGATATCAATCAGCACCAAAGGAGGTTCACCTGAAAGCGGTGAAAAGGATCATCCGGTACGTCAAAGGAACACTGAATTTCGGAATTTGGTATCCTATGGGAACAACTCTTGACATAATAGAATATTCAGATGCCGATTGGGCAGGATCAGTGGATGATCGGAAAAGTACGAGTGGTGCATGTTTTTATCTTGGCCATTGTCTTGTTGCATGGCATAGTAAAAAGCAAAACTGCATTGCACTCTCGACTGCCGAAGCGGAATATATTTCAGCAGGTAGTTGTTCAACCCAACTCATTTGGATGAAAAGCGTGTTGAGCGACTTCCGAATTCCTGCGTCTTCGGTAACTATTATTTGTGACAACACTAGTGCTATAAATATGTCTAAAAACCCTGTGTTGCACTCAAGATCTAAACACATTGAACTTAGATATCATTTTCTAAGAGAGCTAGTTGAATCAAGTATTCTTCAAATTTCTTATGTTTCAACTGAAAATCAATTAGCCGACATTTTAACAAAACCTTTGGATCAAAAACGGTTTATTCATTTGCGTAAAGCAATTGAAATGCTTTCTTTGAAATAACACCTTTTGAAACCATTGCTTAGGTTAGGTTTTGTTTTGTGTTTGTGTTCTTTATCTATGCTTGTACATAGAACATTAATTGAGCATTAGTATAATTGACTTTACTTGCATCCTTTCATGTTTTTGAGAAATTTATTATGGTTTGGATATCATGATAATTCATTTGATGCAATGATCATTTACATCAATTAGTTCATTTTTAATTGATCATAGTCAATTTCTCTCTCAGTGATCTCTTGGTATAGTCTTTATCATATTTGAAAATTAAGTTAAGTATGAATACGAGATCAATTTTTGGTTGAATACCTCATATCTTAAATAATTGATAGCCAATTGAGGGGGAGTATATTCAAATGTTTATGCTCAAAAGATGTGGAAAGAGTTACATCCCAATGAGGAGTGTCAAAACTAACACCACATGGAGGAAAGAGCTACCACCTCGGTCATCCGAGTACTGTGTGCAGCTACCACATGTATACAAAGCATTGTTTTTCTTTATGATTAGATAAAATGTTTATTGGAATACTTGACTCTGTCAAATTCCAAGGTTGGTATAAGGTGGGATTTTTATTGAAAGATGCTCAAAGAACCACTCCTTACAATAAATTGACTAGATATATTATCTAACTTATTTGGGATTTCAAACATCTATCGATCTTGGTACTTCATTTTATTTATTAAATTGATGATTTGATAAACACATTACTCATTAGATCGTGATAGATGTTCTTGAACTTGATCATCTTTAAAGGATTTAATTTTTATAAATTCTCGTTTCATTACTTGGATATTATTGATAGATTAAGCATAATCTATTTCTTTTGATATGAAACGATGTTTTTGTTTAAAGTTGACATATAAAAGTACTTACAATCTTTTTCTGGAATTTCTGGAATTTTTTGAAATTTTTCTGAAGAAAAAGTTGGAGCCGATCCGGACTGGAATTCCTGTTCCGGATCCCGAACGCAGAACTTTTCTGCGGGTAGCCGATCCGGACTGGATTCTTGATCCGATCCGGACCGCGGCTAGGGTTTATTTAAAACAAAAGGGTTTTTGATTTTATTTTATCACAAGCTTTTGTTTTCAAGTCTCCAGAGTTTCTCTCTCTAGAAAACAACCAATTTGGAGCCTTTCTAACTCGAGTTCTTCAGATTCAAGTAAGTCTTTTTTATCAAAACTCAATCTTTTCACTGGTTTTTCATTGTTCTTCATAACATGAGTGAAAATCATGATTCAAATTCAATTTTAGATGGTTTTTGGTCAAATTTCTTTTGAAATAAGAACTCTGGGTAGATTAGTTTTGTTTATATGCTTGCTATTCTCTTGATTAACGGATTTTCAGGCTTCGATTTCTGAAAATTCGGTTTTAGGGCATATAATGAGAATTTTTGAAAGTCATGAAATTGATCCATTTTTAAAATTCTTTTTGCAAAACTAATTTGATTCCTAGTCTCTCTACATGATAATGATTGTTTGGGTACAATTTTTCAAATTTTTAAAAATTAAACAATTTTTCGTGTTCTTGAGTTTTTGCTCGCAGGTTCTTCATTTACTAAAGCACAAGCAAGGATGGTATTTGCATGGATCATTGTGCTCCTTGTAGCCATGGTACACACAAGAGCAACGAACAAACTAAAGAGAGCGAAGAAAACTCAAAGAAAAGGTGAGTATGTCCTTGTGGACGACTCCAAGACAGAATCTGAGAAAGAATCAGCGAACTGGGATGAACTAATGGAAGACGATGCAGCACCTGCCACATCAAAAGGGAAAACCCCTGGTACAACAAAGGCAAAGACAGCACCTACTACTGCGGAGAAAGGCAAAGCCCCAATGCCGCCAACATCCTATTCAATGAAGAGAAAAAGAGTAGCTCGACGGATGGGATGAGCACGAGGGATTGAAATAGAGAAACCAAAGGCACATAATTCCCCACCTCCAGAGGAACACGTGCCTATTAACATAGATCGACTGAAAGCCTTTGAGAACAGACAGTGTATTGAAGAACAACACGTTAACATTGGAGCTCTTCGAGATCGTTCTCCTGCTTTCGGAAATCTAATTGAACAAGCTAATCTCTATCAATTTTGCAAATTTCCTGAAACTCTTGGGTATTGTTTGCATCTGGTCCGGACCTTCTATACCAATGCAGTGCAGCTTCAAGAACATGAAGACGACCTAATAGAGTTTTATACAACAGTCCGAGGGATAAGACTCAAAATAACTCCACATCTAATTGGAGAAGTCCTAGGGATGAAATCGAACATGACAGGGACCAATTATTTGAAAGGAAAAAGCTTAACAAACGTGTTGTGGAAAACTGTTGTAAATGGAGTATGCATGGCGGAGACTCAGTCATCGGGAAATTCTGTTTACTCTAAAGAACTTCGACCTGAGTATCGATTTCTAAATTTCATTATTTGCTACAATATTCTTCCGAACATGCAGACGAAAGTCTTACGATGGGATCGCTTGCTTTTCCTATACCTGCTGGGACATTCATCAGAGGCAGTAGGGTTGAACATCAATATCCCTTATGTCATTTGGAGTAGGATGGCACGGTACGTTGAACATCCCCATCCTACGGAAGACTTCCGTTTCCATTGATCATAATGAGAATCTTAAGGAAATTCAAGGTTGATACTAGCTCGTCCAGTTATCAACACAGTTTAGGTATGATTAATGATTCAACAATCGTAAAGTCTTTTCAGAAAACTGCCTCATGCCACTTCAACTCCTCCGCGTGGCAAGAAACCTTCAGTCGTACTTCTGCTCCACCCTCAAAGCAAGGTACCCGTATCAGATGATGAAGCTTCTGTAACTTCAATTTATAAGGAACAGAAAAGGTTATCTTTTGAACAAGAACAGATCACAAAAGAACAGAAGCGCATCTCTGATGAGCTCGAAATAATCACTGCAGCCCAAATCACTCTGAGAAAGAAATTCACCTCAATGAAGAAGTTGGTGAAGAAGATGTTTTCCAAGATGAGATGTAGTAGCACTGAAGACTCAGAGTCTGACGATTGATTTTCTAACTTTAATTTTTGTTTTGCAGGTTTAGTTCTAGTTCTTACATTTCTTTTTCTAAAGTTTTAACTCCCTTAATTTTGTAATTTTGGCTACTTTTAGTGACAAAAAGGGGGAGAGAGAGAATATGAACAAGGTTTG
Organism: Tillandsia leiboldiana; assembly: GCA_029204045.2. Classification (NCBI taxonomy): domain Eukaryota; kingdom Viridiplantae; phylum Streptophyta; class Magnoliopsida; order Poales; family Bromeliaceae; genus Tillandsia; species Tillandsia leiboldiana. The sequence goes on along the minus strand of CM055060.1, from coordinate 47,451,205 downwards.
ACAATGGTTTGTGTGTGAGAACTGTGGTTAGAACATTAAAACTTGGAAGGTAAGTGTGAGGACCCGAATTTTCACGAGAAAATTACTGTTGGACAAGCAGAGCTTCTGCAGTGTGTGTTTAGCAGCTTTCGGAGGTCTTTGCTGTGTGTTGGAGGTGTTTGCGCACGAATCGGACCTCAGAAATGGACCCAGCGCGAAATTTGGATTTAAGTTACCTGTCCGGATGCCTTCGACAAATTTTAGAAGCAGAATTTGTCAAAATGGACTTCAATTTGGATTCAGCGCGTGAAAACGATGAAAATGGGCTATTTACTTATATTTTTCGGAGCCCGGATGTGCAAACACGGATTCGAGGCAGTTTTACTATTCTGGCGGCCGGGGTGGCGGCGGCGGGCAGGCGGCAGAGCACGGCAGCGCAGGCGCGGGGCGCGGCAGCGGGCAGGCGCGGGCAGCGCGGGCAGGCGCGGGCAGGCGCGGGCGCGGTCTACAGAGATGGGTGTGCCACGTGGCGGCTGCCCATTGGGCGCGCTGGAGACACGTGTCAGCTTTGAATTCGACGGGTGCATCAGGTTCATGCACCGGGCGCAGCGAGTGTTGGCGATGACACGTGGCGCGCAGTGATTGGCCAGTCAACGCACGCGCGACAGGCGGCCGGAGCGCGGCGCACGATGGACCGGACCGGGCCACGTGTCGCCCGCTCATTGGCGGGCGCACTGACCCGGCGGATCCCGGGTGAAACCGCGGCCCACGGTTCCCACCGTGGACCGCGACGCCACGCGGCGCGCCGTGATTGGGCGAGACGCGCGGGACCGGGCGCGCGGGGCGCAGGGCGCGGTGACCAGGGCGCGCTGGGAGGAGTTCGGCGTGACAGTGTCGATTTTGGGCCGGATCGGGCACCCGAATCCGGATCTTTGGTGGGCTGGGCTGGGCCTAAAAAATACCCCTCATCCTCTCTCTTTTTCTGCTTTTTTCCGAGTCTTAGAGAGGGATTGAGAGGGAGAGCCCTTTAGGGGACTTGTTCCTTGTGATGTTTTTGATCTTGTGGTGGATCCCCTAGATTTTTGGAGGCTTGGCAGCGGCGATCTTTGTTTTTACAGTGCGCCTCGACGTTTCCCTTTTTCGGCCCGTTTTTGTCGCAGTTCAGTCAGGAATTTCCTGGGCGCAAACCAGGAGGAATTTTGGACAATTTCTTCGGCAGGTTCTCTAAGAGGTAAGCCTTCGATTTCCGTGTTTATCACTTTGCCTCATTTTGGATTTTTGGCATGGTTCCCGAGGTATCTTCTGACCCCTTGTACCGCTGTGAGGATTTGGACAGCGGGAGGAGTATCTTGTGAGTTTCGGTCTACGGAAGATTAAGGCGTATGAGGACGCGATTGACATCTACGCTTCGTGAGGAACGCATCTATATTTTTTGCGGAATTTTTGGAGGACTCTTCGAGGTGATAATTCAGCTTTTTGGGACTGAGTACCTGAGGCTTGTGTTCGTAAGTTTGACATCGGCGATGTTCTAATTAGTTCTTGACCTACAGGTTAGCGGATTTGGACGTGCAAGTACTCGTTTTCGATCGGCTCGCCGCGAGGAAGTAAGGTTATTTTTCTGGAATTTTCTGAGGTTATCTCGCAGGTGAAAAATTGACCATCT
>CM055060.1:47357259-47449463 GCA_029204045.2 Tillandsia leiboldiana | reverse complement strand
GGAATTAACGCCTTATAATGCTTTGTCGCAAACTGAGTTCTCTCGCGTTCGGCATGTGAGACCTTGCGAAGAAATCTGGGATGTTTACCAAAGTTACACATGAGTCGAACAAGCCTTGTGAAGATCAAAAACTGCAAATGCTACGAGGCAAATTTGACTCAATTTTTATGGCAGAAAATGAATCTTTCACAGATTATTATACACGATTGCAAGATATCGTAAATACATGTGCTAACTTGGGAGAGAAATTCCAGAATATAAAGTTGTAAGAAAGATTTTAAGGACTCTTCCTGAAAAGATTTCGTGCAAGGTTGCGGCCATTGAAAAGTTAAACACCCGACGAAATCAAAGTAGAAGAATTAGTCGGTGCACTTCAAACTTATGAAATGACATTTCCTACTAACTATTCTTCTGGAAAGGCATCCTCTTCTAAGTCTTCAGGTTTTGCATTGAAAAAAACAAAGAAGAAGACGCGGATTCATCCTCCTCAGACGATGATGAGAACCTATCAATGGAGGATTTGAGAAGCAACTTGCGCTCTTGACGAGAAAATTTCGCCGAAACTTTCGAAGGGGTAATTCAAGCAAAACCTCATCCTTCGTAAAGTCGAAGAAAGGCAAAGGTTCTTCAAGCTTTCAAGTCAAGAAAGCAAGAGAGTTCTTCAAAGACAAAAAAACTCGGAGGGACAATCCAATGCTTCAAGTGCCGAGGCTACGGTCACATCTCAACGGAGTGTCCCAATAAGAATCCGTTAAAGAAGAAGGCGATGCAAGCCGTCACTTGGGATGACACCTCAACGTCCAATGAGTCATCTTCCAGTGATGAAGAAAACAACGCAACGGCATTCCACGCGTCCACATCTTCACCTTACGTGTGCTTTATGGCAAGTACATCCGATTCATTGTCCAACTTCTCCCAGTTGAAAGAATGCAACGGACGATGAATCGAGTAATTCGAAGGTGAAGACTTTGCTTTTGCCTATCATAAACTTTTAAAGGATTCAAAGAAATTGGCAAAGCAAAACATAGGGTTTGAGAGAGAGATTGCAGGATCTCGAAGAAGAAGCAAAAGGCCAACTTCTCTCTCAAACGCTCTTGAAGTGGAAAGGGATAACTTGATCAAAGTAAATGTTTCCCTTCAAGAGAAGAATGAGCATTTCGAGAAGGAACACATAAAACTGGTGGATAAGCGAACTACTTCTTGAAGCTCTACTCCGAGGCTCGACAAGAAAAAATGAAAATGACGAAGACCATTTTCCAACTTAAGGATGATTTGAAGCGATTTTCTTCAGGAAGGAGCAAGTTGGATAAGATGCTTGGTCTTGGTCAACGAACCGTTTCGGCCTTGGATACAATCGAACTAGAGACTGTCCTAGTTCGAGTAAGACAGTTTTTGTGCCCCAGTCGGTATCTCCTCCCCCGACGACGGAATTCACTGCAATCAACGACAACAAGCCTACCTCACCTATTTCGGGTTCATCAAGTTCAAAGGTATGTTTCATTGTGGTTTTGCAGGGCACATACGAAGAGATTGCAAGATTGGAGCGAAACGATCAAATCAAGCGCCTCTTGCAACAACTACCAACAAGGTCATTCCCCGGAAATCAAAGGAGAATTTTTCAAAGGAAAAGAACCATGGTAGTTCACCTCACAAGACAATGTCAAAGAGAAGCGATGAATCATACAAGACGCTTTCACCAAGGAGAATAACTTCTCAATCATTGCCGACGCATTCCAAAAAGGTTTGGGTGCGTAAAGGTGAAATCTTCCCTTGTCTTGTCATTCATACTTCCTTGCATGCTTATGACAACTTGTCTTGGTCTCTGGATAGTGGATGTTCACGTCATATGACCGGTGACAAGAATTGTTTTCAAACTTTAGAGAAAACCTCCGGAGGACTTGTAGTTTCGGAGACGGTCGTTCTTCAAAAATTATTGGAAAAGGAACAATCACTATTCCAGAAGGCCCGGTTTTGAACAATGTTTATTTGTTGAAGGCCTTAAGACTAACCTCATTAGCATAAGTCAACTTTGTGATAATAGTTTTTCAGTTAATTTTTCTTCAGCAGAATGTATTGTAACTGATAAGGACCATTTATTCTTTTTGAAAGGGGTTAGATCTTAAAATAATTGCTATGTAGTTCTAAATAAAATTCCTAAACATTGTAACCTAGTTTCTTTGGATAATGAAACTCTTTGGCATGAAAGACTAGGTCGCATAAATTTTAAGGAACTAGCAAGGATTTCTAATAAAGACGTGGTTAAGGGGGTTCCTAAACTATCTTTTCAAGAAAACATTGTGTGTGGAGGTTGTCAAAAGGGAAAACAATCAAGGGCTGCACACAAGAACTTGAACCACGTGGGTACCAATCGGCCTTTAGAATTACTGCACATGGACTTAATGGGGCCGACTCGTCAACCAAGTTTGGGAGGGTAAATGGTATATTTTTCTTTTGGTTGATGATTTCTCTAGATATACATGGGTAACATTTTTAAAAGAGAAAGCGGATACTTTCGATTCTTTTCATGAGATTTGTCATCGTGTTATGATTGAGAGAAATGAAAAGATCGTTCGTGTTCGGAGGTGATAGAGGTGGAGAATTCATCAATTCTAAATTCATTGATTTTTGCACTTACAACGGCATAAAACATGAATTCTCTGCACCCTATACACCTCAGCAGAATGGTGTAGTCGAGCGCAAAAACAGGGTTGTACAAGAGATGGCGCGTGTTATGCTTCACAGCCGGAAACTCCCGTTACATTTTTGGGCTGAAGCAGTGAACACCGCGGTCTACGTAATTAATCGAGTTTATTTGCCCCCGGGAACTTTAAATACACCATATGAGCTATGGTTTTATAGAAAACCGAATATCAAATATTTTCGAATCTTTGGGAGTAGCTGTTATATTTTTGCGTGATCGCGAAAATTTTGAAAAATTCGACTCTCGAAGTGACGAAGGAATTTTCATGGGTTATTCTACAAATAGTAGAGCATATCGGGTATTTAACCTCGAATCTAAAACGATGGTAGAATCTATTAATGTTAAAGTAGATGAAGCTTTTCATTTTGCATTTGATAAATCTACCCCTGATATGTCTCTTGATGATGATACTCCTGTAAATGCATCTTCTCATAATAATTCTTCCGATAATGTTGATGCATCTAACGGTTCTTCTAGCTTATCTAAAATGCATGAATCATCACATGTACCTCCGAGTACTCTGTTACCTCAAACGTTATGTATCTCCAAGGATCATCCAGAGTCGAATATTATTGGAGACCCACAAGAAGGAGTCAGGACTCGGAGACAATTGGTTTGTGGAGTCGCATGTTACGTCTCCATGATAGAACCAAGAACGTCAATGAAGCTCTTCGGGATGATTACTGGATTGAAGCAATGCAGGAAGAGCTCCATCAGTCGAAAGAAACAAAGTCTGGGAACTAACGAAGCCACCGAAGCAACACAACGTGATTGGTACTAATGGATTTTCAAGAACAAGAAAAACGAGGATGGTACCATCATCAGGAACAAAGCACGCCTAGTTGCTTAGGGCTATTCACAAATAGAAGGTATAGACTTTGATGAGACGTTTCGCCCCGGTAGCTCGTCTCAAGTCAATTCGCATCCTCTTGCGATTGCTTGTCATTTTTAAAATTAAGCTTTTTCAAATGGACGTTAAGAGCGCATTTTTAAATGGTTTTTTAAATGAGGAAGTTTATGTGGCTCAACCGAAAGGTTTCATTGACCATAAACTAGCTAACCATGTTTTTCGATTGAAAAATGCTCTTTACGGTCTAAAATAAGCACCGCGAGCATGGTATGAAAGGTTGACAAAGCACCTTTTGGAAAAGGGCTACACTCGAGGGGGAGTGGATCGGACACTCTTTGTGAAGCATTTTCAGGATAACTTTATTGTGGCACAAATCTATGTCGATGACATTGTATTTGGAGCAACAAGAAACAACGATGCTTCAAAATTCGCAGAAACCATGGAAAGAGAATTTGAGATGTCCATGATGGGCGAGCTAACATATTTTCTTGGATTGCAAGTGAAACAAAATGAAGAAGGCATCCATTTGCGCCAATCCAAGTATACCAAGGAGTTGGTGAAGAAATTCAATTTAGAAAACTCTAAAGACTTTCCGACTCCAATAGGAACTAGCAACAAGGGATTAGGAAGTGAATCTCTTAGTGAAAGTGTAGACGAGAAGCTTTATCGCAGCATGATAGGAAGTCTACTCTATCTCACGGCTAGTCGCCCGAATATATCCTTTAATGTTGGGATTTGCGCGAGATATCAATCAGCACCAAAGGAGGTTCACCTGAAAGCGGTGAAAAGGATCATCCGGTACGTCAAAGGAACACTGAATTTCGGAATTTGGTATCCTATGGGAACAACTCTTGACATAATAGAATATTCAGATGCCGATTGGGCAGGATCAGTGGATGATCGGAAAAGTACGAGTGGTGCATGTTTTTATCTTGGCCATTGTCTTGTTGCATGGCATAGTAAAAAGCAAAACTGCATTGCACTCTCGACTGCCGAAGCGGAATATATTTCAGCAGGTAGTTGTTCAACCCAACTCATTTGGATGAAAGCGTGTTGAGCGACTTCCGAATTCCTGCGTCTTCGGTAACTATTATTTGTGACAACACTAGTGCTATAAATATGTCTAAAAACCCTGTGTTGCACTCAAGATCTAAACACATTGAACTTAGATATCATTTTCTAAGAGAGCTAGTTGAATCAAGTATTCTTCAAATTTCTTATGTTTCAACTGAAAATCAATTAGCCGACATTTTAACAAAACCTTTGGATCAAAAACGGTTTTATTCATTTGCGTAAAGCAATTGAAATGCTTTCTTTGAAATAACACCTTTTGAAACCATTGCTTAGGTTAGGTTTTGTTTTGTGTTTGTGTTCTTTATCTATGCTTGTACATAGAACATTAATTGAGCATTAGTATAATTGACTTTACTTGCATCCTTTCATGTTTTTGAGAAATTTATTATGGTTTGGATATCATGATAATTCATTTGATGCAATGATCATTTACATCAATTAGTTCATTTTTAATTGATCATAGTCAATTTCTCTCTCAGTGATCTCTTGGTATAGTCTTTATCATATTTGAAAATTAAGTTAAGTATGAATACGAGATCAATTTTTGGTTGAATACCTCATATCTTAAATAATTGATAGCCAATTGAGGGGGAGTATATTCAAATGTTTATGCTCAAAAGATGTGGAAAGAGTTACATCCCAATGAGGAGTGTCAAAACTAACACCACATGGAGGAAAGAGCTACCACCTCGGTCATCCGAGTACTGTGTGCAGCTACCACATGTATACAAAGCATTGTTTTTCTTTATGATTAGATAAAATGTTTATTGGAATACTTGACTCTGTCAAATTCCAAGGTTGGTATAAGGTGGGATTTTTATTGAAAGATGCTCAAAGAACCACTCCTTACAATAAATTGACTAGATATATTATCTAACTTATTTGGGATTTCAAACATCTATCGATCTTGGTACTTCATTTTATTTATTAAATTGATGATTTGATAAACACATTACTCATTAGATCGTGATAGATGTTCTTGAACTTGATCATCTTTAAAGGATTTAATTTTTATAAATTCTCGTTTCATTACTTGGATATTATTGATAGATTAAGCATAATCTATTTCTTTTGATATGAAACGATGTTTTTGTTTAAAGTTGACATATAAAAGTACTTACAATCTTTTTCTGGAATTTCTGGAATTTTTTGAAATTTTTCTGAAGAAAAAGTTGGAGCCGATCCGGACTGGAATTCCTGTTCCGGATCCCGAACGCAGAACTTTTCTGCGGGTAGCCGATCCGGACTGGATTCTTGATCCGATCCGGACCGCGGCTAGGGTTTATTTAAAACAAAAGGGTTTTTGATTTTATTTTATCACAAGCTTTTGTTTTCAAGTCTCCAGAGTTTCTCTCTCTAGAAAACAACCAATTTGGAGCCTTTCTAACTCGAGTTCTTCAGATTCAAGTAAGTCTTTTTTATCAAAACTCAATCTTTTCACTGGTTTTTCATTGTTCTTCATAACATGAGTGAAAATCATGATTCAAATTCAATTTTAGATGGTTTTTGGTCAAATTTCTTTTGAAATAAGAACTCTGGGTAGATTAGTTTTGTTTATATGCTTGCTATTCTCTTGATTAACGGATTTTCAGGCTTCGATTTCTGAAAATTCGGTTTTAGGGCATATAATGAGAATTTTTGAAAGTCATGAAATTGATCCATTTTTAAAATTCTTTTTGCAAAACTAATTTGATTCCTAGTCTCTCTACATGATAATGATTGTTTGGGTACAATTTTTCAAATTTTTAAAAATTAAACAATTTTTCGTGTTCTTGAGTTTTTGCTCGCAGGTTCTTCATTTACTAAAGCACAAGCAAGGATGGTATTTGCATGGATCATTGTGCTCCTTGTAGCCATGGTACACACAAGAGCAACGAACAAACTAAAGAGAGCGAAGAAAACTCAAAGAAAAGGTGAGTATGTCCTTGTGGACGACTCCAAGACAGAATCTGAGAAAGAATCAGCGAACTGGGATGAACTAATGGAAGACGATGCAGCACCTGCCACATCAAAAGGGAAAACCCCTGGTACAACAAAGGCAAAGACAGCACCTACTACTGCGGAGAAAGGCAAAGCCCCAATGCCGCCAACATCCTATTCAATGAAGAGAAAAAGAGTAGCTCGACGGATGGGATGAGCACGAGGGATTGAAATAGAGAAACCAAAGGCACATAATTCCCCACCTCCAGAGGAACACGTGCCTATTAACATAGATCGACTGAAAGCCTTTGAGAACAGACAGTGTATTGAAGAACAACACGTTAACATTGGAGCTCTTCGAGATCGTTCTCCTGCTTTCGGAAATCTAATTGAACAAGCTAATCTCTATCAATTTTGCAAATTTCCTGAAACTCTTGGGTATTGTTTGCATCTGGTCCGGACCTTCTATACCAATGCAGTGCAGCTTCAAGAACATGAAGACGACCTAATAGAGTTTTATACAACAGTCCGAGGGATAAGACTCAAAATAACTCCACATCTAATTGGAGAAGTCCTAGGGATGAAATCGAACATGACAGGGACCAATTATTTGAAAGGAAAAAGCTTAACAAACGTGTTGTGGAAAACTGTTGTAAATGGAGTATGCATGGCGGAGACTCAGTCATCGGGAAATTCTGTTTACTCTAAAGAACTTCGACCTGAGTATCGATTTCTAAATTTCATTATTTGCTACAATATTCTTCCGAACATGCAGACGAAAGTCTTACGATGGGATCGCTTGCTTTTCCTATACCTGCTGGGACATTCATCAGAGGCAGTAGGGTTGAACATCAATATCCCTTATGTCATTTGGAGTAGGATGGCACGGTACGTTGAACATCCCCATCCTACGGAAAGACTTCCGTTTCCATTGATCATAATGAGAATCTTAAGGAAATTCAAGGTTGATACTAGCTCGTCCAGTTATCAACACAGTTTAGGTATGATTAATGATTCAACAATCGTAAAGTCTTTTCAGAAACTGCCTCATGCCACTTCAACTCCTCCGCGTGGCAAGAAACCTTCAGTCGGTACTTCTGCTCCACCCTCAAAGCAAGTACCCGTATCAGATGATGAAGCTTCTGTAACTTCAATTTATAAGGAACAGAAAAGGTTATCTTTTGAACAAGAACAGATCACAAAAGAACAGAAGCGCATCTCTGATGAGCTCGAAATAATCACTGCAGCCCAAATCACTCTGAGAAAGAAATTCACCTCAATGAAGAAGTTGGTGAAGAAGATGTTTTCCAAGATGAGATGTAGTAGCACTGAAGACTCAGAGTCTGACGATTGATTTTCTAACTTTAATTTTTGTTTTGCAGGTTTTAGTTCTAGTTCTTACATTTCTTTTTCTAAAGTTTTAACTCCCTTAATTTTGTAATTTTGGCTACTTTTAGTGACAAAAAGGGGGAGAGAGAATATGAACAAGGTTTGACAATGGTTTGTGTGTGAGAACTGTGGTTAGAACATTAAAACTTGGAAGGTAAGTGTGAGGACCCGAATTTTCACGAGAAAATTACTGTTGGACAAGCAGAGCTTCTGCAGTGTGTTTAGCAGCTTTCGGAGGTCTTTGCTGTGTGTTGGAGGTGTTTGCGCACGAATCGGACCTCAGAAATGGACCCAGCGCGAAATTTGGATTAAGTTTACCTGTCCGGATGCCTTCGACAAATTTTAGAAGCAGAATTTGTCAAAATGGACTTCAAATTTGGATTCAGCGCGTGAAAACGATGAAAATGGGCTATTTACTTATATTTTTCGGAGCCCGGATGTGCAAACACGGATTTCGAGGCAGTTTTACTATTCTGGCGGCCGGGGTGGCGGCGGCGGGCAGGCGGCAGAGCACGGCAGCGCAGGCGCGGGCGCGGCAGCGGGCAGGCGCGGGCAGCGCGGGCAGGCGCGGGCAGGCGCGGGCGCGGTCTACAGAGATGGGTGTGCCACGTGGCGGCTGCCCATTGGGCGCGCTGGAGACACGTGTCAGCTTTGAATTCGACGGGTGCATCAGGTTCATGCACCGGGCGCAGCGAGTGTTGGCGATGACACGTGGCGCGCAGTGATTGGCCAGTCAACGCACGCGCGACAGGCGGCCGGGCGCGGCGCACGATGGACCGACCGGGCCACGTGTCGCCCGCTCATTGGCGGGCGCACTGACCCGGCGGATCCGGCGTGAACCGCGGCCCACGGTTCCCACCGTGGACCGCGACGCCACGCGGCGCGCCGTGATTGGCGAACGCGCGTGGACCGGGCGCGCGGGGCGCAGGGCGCGGTGACATGGCGCGCTGGGAGGAGTTCGGGCGTGAACAGTGTCGGATTTTGGGCCGGATTCGGGCACCCGAATCCGGATCTTTGGTGGGCTGGGCTGGGCCTATAAATACCCCTCATCTCTCTCTTTTTCTGCTTTTTTCCGAGTCTTAGAGAGGGATTGAGAGGGAGAGCCCTTTAGGGGACTTGTTCCTTGTGATGTTTTTGATCTTGTGGTGGATCCCCTAGATTTTTGGAGGCTTGGCAGCGGCGATCTTGGTTTTACAGTGCGCCTCGACGTTTCCCTTTTTCGGCCCGTTTTTGTCGCAGTTCAGTCAGGAATTTCCTGTGCGCAAACCAGGAGGAATTTTTGGACAATTTCTTCGGCAGTGTGTTCCTAAGAGGTAAGCCTTCGATTTCCGTGTTTATCACTTTGCCTCATTTTGGATTTTTGGCATGGTTCCCGAGGTATCTTCTGACCCCTTGTACCGCTGTGAGGATTTGGACAGCGGAGGAGTATTCTTGTGATTTCTCGGTCTACGGACATCGGATTAAGGCGTATGAGGACTCGATTGACATCTACGCTTCGTGAGGAACGCATCTATATTTTTAGCGGAATTTTTGGAGGACTCTTTGAAGGTGATAATTAAGCTTTTTGGGACTGAGTATCTGCAGGCTTGTGTTCGTGAAAGTTTTGACATCGGCGATGTTCTAATTATTTCTTGACCTACAGGTATCGGATTTGGACGTGCAAGTACTCGTTTCGATCGGCTCGCCGCGAGGATCGTAATGGTTATTTTTCTGGAATTTTCTGAGGTTATCTCGCAGGTGAAAATTGACCATCTTGTGGACTGTTGTGCAGATAGCGGCATTATGTTAATTGTAGGATTAATTTGTGCACCGTGTTGGTTATTGTTACAGTGTTCGCTGTGAGCCGGGATTTTCTTTGTGAGAGGGCGAGTTTGAGGTGGTGTTTCATGTACTTCGCGATCGAGGTGGGTGGTTGCTATATTCCTCTATTTCTGACATACCCACTAGGAATATTAGAGAGATCCTTTCATTGGACTTATTGAATGATTACCTATTGGACATGCATGCTTAAATTAAAACGATTGTGAGCCTATCATATGGAAAATATTATTGTGGAAATCTGATAGTGGTTGGAACTTATACATGTTTGTATGGACAAAATATTAGCACTTAACCTTGCATGTGGAATTTACTTTCATGTTGGGATAATATGAAATGTCTTGTGGGAGGGTACCACTTGAGGATCTTTTGGACATGCATAGGTGGATGATTTATGTGAGGGTAATTAGTGGATTATAGACAGGTGTGGTTGGATAATGATTTTAGCATGATGGTTATATCTTTGCGGAGCTATTACTTGTTACTCATGTGGAACCACTATTGGTCACCTTTTCTTTTATCTTTCTTGAGGACATAAGCATGCTTGTATGGTCATCTAGATAGGCCACTTTTTGTTGCTACACTATTATATTAGAACATGACACTATTATATAGACAGGTGTGGTTGGATAATGATTTTAGCATGATGGTTATATCTATGCGGAGCTATTACTTGTTACTCATGTGGAACCACTATTGGTCACCTTTTCTTTTATCTTTCTTGAGGACATAAGCATGCTTGTATGGTCATCTAGATAGGTCACTTTTTGTTGCTACACTATTATATTGGAACATGACTTAGGAGAAACCATGCTTGCTTCTTTCTCCTTATTCTTTAGTCAGGTGGTTCTCGTTGCTCGGGTTTGAGCAGGGGTACGGGATAGTGTAGCCGGGACCTTGGGGTCGGGGATAGGTGGTATTTGATTATTGGGTTGTGGGGCATTGCGGCTACCGCGGATAGTAGGCGGTTGACCGGATACAGATTATTTTATCCGATTTTAGATTGTGGGTTATTTCGGTGACCGTGGATATTGGGCGGTTGACCGGGTGTCGGTTGTTGGGCTTGGTTGTTGTCAGTGGGTATCGCGGCGACCGCGGATATTGGGCGGTTGACCGGATGGTTACTTATGCATCATATTGGGGATCGGGTTATCTTTAGTGAGAGGATTTTTTCCACTTTGATCAGAGTCGTGATCCAGTCCTGCGATATTGAGATATCGAGTTCCCCTCTAGAGCGTTGGGGAGTTCCCCTCTAGAGCGTGGGGGTCAGACAGGGATTGAGTTGTTATCACACCGGCGCGGCTTTATATGCCCGGTGATTCTTTCCTCGTGTGGGTCGTTCCCCTCGAGTTCCCCTCCGGAGTGTCGGGGTCATGTAGAGTTCCCCTCTAGAGCGTTGGGGAGTTCCCCTCTAGAGCGTGGGGTCAGACAGTTATTGACAGTTTTTTTTTGCCATCACATCGGCGCGGTTATTGCCCGATGATGAGGGCGACAGCAGGCAGTACCAGTTTTTACTGGTCTATCGATTGGGTTTACTCAGGCAGGCATTCATGTACTGATGAATTTAGAGGCATAGTAGTGGTAGTTCCTTTTTCAGCAGTTTTATGGTTTACCACTCTTCTTCTCCCTTTTGCCTCTAGTAGACCTAGTGGGTGCGTCGGAGTTTGAGGCTTAACCCACTAGGGGAGGCTACTGGTTTAATAGTAGTTCTCACCCCCATTTTTCCTTTCCTCTTTGTCTTCTCCTTTGTTTTGCAGTGTCTTCTGCGGGTGCTGCTGGGTTTTCAGCGGCGGGTCGAGGTGAGAGGACGACTGAGTAGATAGATCTCGAGGCAGGATGAGCGAGTTAGCTGGACTATTGGTGTACCCTTTTTCCTCAGACGGTTGTACTTTACTTTTGGGTCTGGCTTTGGCCAGCTGTTTGTATTTTATTTGGTGAGCTGGGAGAGACAGATGTATTATTTTTACAGATGTACTGTATTTTATTTCCAGCTTCAGTCTGAGATGTATTAGTTTTTAGTTCAGCTCTGTTTTATGCTCTTTTTATTATCTCTTATATCTGAGCAGGTTACTAGCGCTTCGTGTACGCGGGAAATACCGTGTGCACGGCGGATCTGTAGACGGGCCCGGGTTCTGGTTTACACCCGGGGCGTGACAGTAAGTATCACAACAACTTTGGTTTTCTATTGTGAATGAATGCATGCCTCAACTAATTATTTGACTAACAATTTGGGCATGTAATATTACTATCAAGTTGTTTGATTACTAACATACTTATGACATTTGGATTTTATTGCTTAGAAGATATGTCTATCTCTGATTGGTATTTTAATACATATCTGCTTTTGCAAATGTCATGGTGAGTATAAACTTCATCTCTCTGGTTGGTTTTTGAATGTCAAATTCTTGAGGTATCTAACGATTTCTTTTGTCAAGAATTATTTCTTTTGCAGAGAGTACAAACGTCTAAATCTAGAGTTTGTTTTAGGAGTTTATCTCATATATTCATTCTTATTTGGATCTCAATTGTAAATTTTTGTTGTATGGTGATAGCAACAAAAATATCTTTTTGAATTTTCTTAAGTGGATTTTTGTTTTGTCACGAAACCGCCAAAGGGGGAGAATGTTAAGGATTTTGTTTTGGCGTATTTCGTAAAGTGGTTAAGTCTTGAAGATTGAAGATGAAGATGTTTGCATCATATACCTCAATCTCAAGAAATAAGAATTCAAAAGGATCAGGTACGTTTAACTAAAATACTTTGGTGATCCGAATACTTCTTGTAGTGCAGAAACACTTGGATAGGTTTTTAATCGCATAAAAATCAAGAAACTGGATTGTTATATGTTCAGGATCCGGATCAGAGTAATCCAGTCCGGACCCCGAACGTAGGTAGGTTCATGCGCAAATCCAGTCCGGAATACCCTTGGTTCAGTCCGGACACCGAACGTGGATTTTGCAGGAATCGCATGAACAGTCCGGACCGTGGATACTTCAGTCCGGACCCCGAACACTGTTTTTTCAGGAATTCTCTGAAAAACAACGACAGTCCGAATCAAGCCAAATCCAGTCCGGACCGTCGTGCGGCTAAAATTCTGTTACAGTCAGTTTTTGATTCTTATCCTCTTCCAATGGTTTCTAACCTATAAGTAAACCCTAATTCTATCTTTTAGGGTAATCCACCATAAGTTTTGTACTCCGGGAAATGACGAAAAAATATTAACGGAGAAAAACTTATAAATCCACATATAGAGAAGAAAGGAAATAACTAGATTTAATTCTATGTTTCTTCATCTATATTAATTAATTTGGTTCTAGGTTTTCAAACTCAGATTTTGAGTAGAATCAAATGAATGAATACTTAGATGGTATTTTCGATCTACCTTTGATCTAAGTATTCGGCGGATTATCGCCACCAACAAAACAACGATTTTCCCCAAAATCGGCGCGTGGATTCGCGTTGCCTTGTGGATTCAAGGTGCTACCGCTCTCGTGGATTCAGAGCGAGGTACGTTCGTGTGATCGAGACGTACTACTTGGTGGAGACCGTGGATTCGGTCAGACGTCGTGGATTCGACGTTGGACGCCGTGGATTCGGCGTTGGACGCAAATCGTGGATTCGAGGCGCGTTGCGGAGCGAGCGGAGAAGATCAACTCGAAGCGTATGGAAAAAGGATGAGTCGTGTGTGAGTACGGTATATCACCTTTGTACGTGTTTAATCTTAGTTGATTTCACCGTGTTATCGGTCCCGTGGTTTTTTACTCCTGGTTTTGGAGTTTTCCACGTAAAAATCTTGCGTATTATTTTTCATTTTCGCATTGGGTTTTATTACGCAAAGATTTTTGAGTATTTATTGTTTACACCTATTCACCCCCCTCTAGGTATTTTTTCCCCTATTTAGATCCATATTATCATAACCCAACAAAACCCTTTTCACTCGACCACTCTCTGGGTGAGGACAAAAAGTAATTTCTTTTTAGAAAACCATGTTGATTTCAGGAAACCCAATTTTAGTAAAGTTTGGTTCCGCTCGGCCCCTCGGCTCGAGCGCAACATGCGTCCTACACTGTCCCGACCACTCGGCCCACTATCCGGGCGAGGAGAAACTCTAAGTCTAGGGAAAATAAATATTCAATGTGTAGGAAGTCTAGAACATGAAAGAAACTAGCCCATGTGAGGATTTTTTACTAGTTTGGTTAATACATGTAAACATATGACGGGGTGCTAGTCAAAGTTTCACAGTTTAACAATCATCATGATCGATGCATAAATCTCTAACCATATCATGCATATAACTCCATCAACAAATAAACCATCAACTACCGCATGCATATAACTCAACCAACAAATGGGCCATCCACTATATCATGCTCTCATTCCATATAACATGTACAATTATCATGTAAGCCTCAATCAATATAAAATGGACAACTTCTCATGCTTACATCTCAATCAAATAAAATGTACATTTAAACATGCATGCTCACTATAAGGATGGGTTTAAAGTCAGTTTGGCAATC
The DNA here is from genome assembly GCA_029204045.2 of Tillandsia leiboldiana. Taxonomy (NCBI): domain Eukaryota; kingdom Viridiplantae; phylum Streptophyta; class Magnoliopsida; order Poales; family Bromeliaceae; genus Tillandsia; species Tillandsia leiboldiana. The sequence continues at coordinate 47,435,193 of CM055060.1, read as the reverse complement.
AAAACCAAACTTTAGATCCTTACAAGAAACATTGCTACATAACAAATCCGCGAATGCCAAGGAGTAGAAGGCACTTTGATGCTCAGTGGGAATAAAGATGTTCCAGATCAATTTAGCAAAGTTACACTCACGCAAAACATGTAAACAATCCTCAACTGGGTGTCCACATCTAGAACAGCTGCTAGAATTAGAGAGCCGCCCGCTAATTTTGGAGGAAAATTCAACCCACCTGAAACTTGTCGATCTGATACCCGATCTAGCTGAAATTTGACGTGTAGAATTCGCAGCCTCTCAGGAATCCAATGTCACGCCCCGAGTTAAAAACCAGCGTCCAAAATTTATTTATTTTTTTTAAAATCAGAGTTTCACAAAACCAGCCAGGGCGCAACAGACCGCCACATATATAGAAGAGTCCCAATCCCACTGGGGATTGAGCCTTTTCTATATATGCACGGCTAGCTTGGCAATAAATCAGAGTACTAACTACGTATCACTAATATAACATAGATATTAAATTACACAATTACAACAACTTATTACATTTTTCTTGTTACATCAAATAACTAAATGCTTGGCTATCGGCTGTCCAGGGTCAAGCTCTATCTCGTGATCTCACCAACTCGTCCCGACATCTCAACACCCGCTCGACCTGAAAAACAGTCACCCGAGGGTGTGAGACACACCGGAGTGTATCCCAGTGGGCACGACGAGCCGAGAAATAGCAGATCGTACCTACTGGTATACAATACTAGAGGATAGTAATAGATCATGGGTTAGGGTAAAGCAGATATATAACTGGTGCTGTAAAGAAAGCAAAACTCATAATCTGGGTACAAGTATAGGAGATAATTTTAGCAGAATTTTAAAAATAGGACAAACATGTATCAGGATAATCAACGCATCAAGGAGTTAGGACAATCTGCAAGATAACAATGAACTATAATCAAAGGCATCGCATAGAATCATATAAAGGTAGATAACTAGAAGCCAGATCAATGAATCAAGGAAGTATGTTAAAGTAACTTAACAACACATGCATCAAATAAGTGAAAACACAAAGACCCAATCACAAGCTACCATATTGGCCTTCACAAGACCTCAGGTGAGGCTGCCCAAACTAGCACCAACCTGGTTGACATTCCCCAAACTAGGGTCACGGGTTGCCACGGCTAACCACTTTACCGGTAAAGAACATCGCTACGGGTCATGACTCCGCTGATGTTCGTGAAGTACAACGGTGCGGGCGATCAAATGCAAATGCTCAAGCTCACGGTCCACTGACCGGGTAATCGGCAACAAGCCGGGAAATCCCCACTGGGATGCAATGACAAGATCAACTGAATCTCAACACTTATGCAGGAACACTCAGCAATAAATCTCAACTCATATGCAAGATCAAGGCAAATCTCAACTCAGCAGAAGCTCACATATAAACTCAACTCAACCACACAAACCAACCAAATGATACAAAACTTAAACACATATTTTTAAGAAAACTGTTTTGAAAAGTCCAAACCCCGAAGAGCATTGCCCTCGTCCTATCAAACAAGAACAGACTCAGGCGACACTACGAAGCTTGGGTTTCCAAACCTCGCAGAGCAATTGCCTTTGTCCTATCAAACAAGAACAGACTCCGGCGACCCTACGAAGCTCGGTAAAAACATCAGTTAAACAAATCTATGTGCTCAGCAGTGTATCATTTGATCGACAGGACAAACAGGCTTACTCATCAACCATGGAAATGTTCCAAGATAAGATATAAATACCAGAGGCACTAAGAATAATCATGTAAGGCAGAATAGAACTGATAACAGGCATAGCTCAACATCTAACAACCAATCAGGCAGACTAACCCCTTATGCAACTAAACACATGTTTTTAAGAAAACTTCTGAAAACAATAGGTTTTTGGGTCCCAAACCTCGTAGAGCGTTGCCCTTGTCCTATCAAACAAGAACAAACTCCGGCGACCCTACGAAGCTCGGTAAAAACATCAGCTAAACAAATCTATGTGCTCAGCAATGTATCATTTGATCGACAGGACAAACAGGCTTACTCATCAACCATGAAAATGTTCCAAGATAAGATATAAATACCAGAGGCACTAAGAATAATCATGTAAGGCAGAATAGAACTGATAACAGGCATAGCTCAACATCTAACAACCAATCAGGCAGACTAACCCCTTATGCAACTAAACACATGTTTTTAAGAAAACTTCTGAAAACAATAGGTTTTTGGGTCCCAAACCTCGTAGAGCGTTGCCCTTGTCCTATCAAACAAGAACAGACTCAGGCTACCCTACAAGGCTTGGTAAAAATATTTATTTTAGAAGATCATGTATTTAGCAGCATAACAGGCGAACAACAAGGAAGCAGGCTCAACTATCGGATGACCAAACAGGCATGGCAATATGTAGAGCAATAATATAACCACTGGAAACAACTAATCAGCAGATATGGTAAAGATCACTAAAGAAGATCATAATCAGGCATAAAGCAGATATAACGTAGCAAACAACTGAATCAAAGGAAAGGCAGGCTCAAGCATTAGTAGATCAATATAATAATCAAGCATAGGAGTGCAACTACGAAATGGCCAATCAGTCAAAGCAACTAACAGTAATATATATTGCAACCAAAGGCAGACAGGCTCAAGATAAACTAGGTTACCAAAAACAGGAGTCCAACCAATACCGTACACCGAGGGCCGAACTGATAAAGCCCGGACCGAAGATAACCCACCTGACAGTGCGCAGGCGAACCCTTGACTCCAACTGGACGCTCGAAAACTGTGCCATCCTGAGGGGTTGGCCGGCAACCGGAGGCGACGGCGGCCGGAGGTGATGAAGCTCGGGTAGCTTCAATGGTGCACTCTACAAGGATGGCCCAACTTTCCTTTCGAAGGCAACTTGACCTAACCAGCATGATAGGAAGCTTGCTTAGAACATGTAGGGCCCACCTGGGTGGCTTGCCGGCGGCGGGACACGCCGGCGACGCGTGGTGGTGGAGCTCGGGCCCGGTTGCAAAGTGGTGCAACTACACCAATTTTATTTCCCACATTAAAATGTGCATGCAAGTCGCTGGGGAGCTACTTCGTGACCCAAAGGACTCACCTGGGTCGGTTGCCCAGCTCGCGGAAGCCCCGGTTGGCCGGAAACGGAGATCGCCGGAAAAAGGCCCGTTAATGGCGGATTTCGGCCGGGCGCAAACGGGACTCTGCGACTTGGACCAGAGCGCTTTGCTCGCTGCTATGGACCTCCCTGCAGTGGTAGCGTGGGTCGGGAGCGAGCAGCGGCGTCGGAAAAAGCTCCTCCGGCGAAGTAGAAAGAAGCCCGGTTCGAGGCTTGGCGGCGCGGCTACGTGCGGCGACCGCGGGTGCCGAGGTGCACAGGGCTCGGATGCGGGACTTCGGAGGAGTCCACAGGTTGAGTCTTGAGCCCACCACAGACCCTTGCTGCTTGGGTTCACTCCAACCCGAGAGGAAACCACTCGGGTGGCCCTCTCTCTCTCTCTCTCTCTCTCTCTCTCTCTCTCTCTCTCGGTTGCTTGGGAGGTGAAAAAAAAGAGATGGTGGTGGTGCGGCTGGGCTGTGGGGGAGATGAAGAGAGGGATGAGGAAGCTTCGAGAGGCATTAAAGGAGCCTCACGCGCAGGTGGGGCAACGAGGAGCCGCGCGTGACTCCCAGCGTGCGGTTGCATGCATGGATGCATATTTTGCATTAATTCCCCCCCATTATCAGTCCTTTACAAGTTAGTCATTTGTCCAGTGAATGCCTTTTTGCACATAAACCCCTCCTCAATAAATAAATTTAAAAAAAAACTCTCCTTAACTGATATTTTTCGCTTTTCGAGGCGTTCCGCTCTCAGAACGAAAAACGGATTGCGCCAGCGCGTCCGGCACGTCGAAACCTTTAAGATGGTGATTTTTATTTTCTGACACAGTGTCCGGATAATTTTCGGGTCCATAAAAACTGTCCAAAATCACAGTTTTTATGCTTTTAAAAATTCCAGGGTCGTCAAACGAGGTTTTCGTCTGCGCCATTGCGTCCGGAACAACAAGGCCAATCAAAACGACTACCTGGATCACTGGATTCGGGTTCCGAACAAGGGAATGGTCCATGTTGCAATCGACGGGAACCCGAAATTGGGTTTTACTGTTCATGAACAGTGCTCACTTAAAGCACTGTGCACAGTGAGTCACTGTTCCATTAATTCCCAATTTGCCTGCTTCTTTTATTTTTTTCTGGAAGATCCGACCGTCGGATTGAAAAGTGCTGAATATGAAAATCGCTCGGTTCGACGAGACGATCGCAACGGTCAACTCGGATTTCCAAAATCATGTCCGGATTAAAAGTTAGCCTTTTTATCTCGTAATTCGTGCAACTTGCACTTAGGCAATTGATCGAGTAGATCAAATTAAACTTTTTGAACGCAACTCAGGCTAAAAATCCCACTTTTATTTTATTTATTAAAAATAAAATATCCGGATTACTACATCCAATGCCACAAAAATCATTCAAATCCACCACTCGGATTGGGCGCAATCTCCGAAACAATGCATGCTGCGCAGAAATTCTAGAATTTCAGCAAACACTTAGATGATAAAAAAAAGCAATTTCTACATTAATCACCTCAAGTGGAAGCTCCAAACAACAATTCTAAGGTGTCCTCTGTCCCAAGAGCATCTCCAAAGCCTCAAAAATACATCTTTAATTTCCTTTAATTATCCAATTAAGCAAAGGGTATAATGTTGTCCAAAAACACATCAATTTTCAGCAAGAACTTCCAAAAATTATAGGGATCAATACAAAGGGAATTTGCCACTGAAATTAAAAGAGAAATTGCTCACCTTAAACTTAAAAAGATGCTTAAAATCCTGGAAATAACCAAGAACTCATCAAGAAATCAGCATTCCCAAGCTTTATCCATCAACACAAAAACCAAAACAATGAACTGCTGTAAACCTTAACACAGGGGCTAAAAGATCATTAATGTTACCTAGGCAAACCAATTTCAAATCTAGCAAGCAAGGTACCAATGAATTCCTCTTTGAGAAATTTCAAATCTAGCAAACAAGCCAAAAAACTTCAAAATCCATACACAAATCAAAGAGAAATTCCATAAATACTATGAACTATCAAAAAGTCCAATCTGTGCACAAGTACTCCAAAGATGGTAAATAAACTCCAAGAAAACTCTAGATCTGGGTGATGTGGTACATACCAAAATTATAGAGCTTCAAGTTTTGAAGATTTTCCAACAAAATCAGCTCGAAACTCCCATCCTACTGTCCAGAAGATGGAAAATACAGAGAGCTGTCCAAAATCCCCAAGCTGTGCACAAGGGTCCCAAAGATAGCATAACAACTCCATGAAAACTCAAGATCCAGAAGATGTGGTAAATATCAAAATTGTAGGTCTACCTCTCGTGAAGATGCCACAACAAAATGCACCCAAAAACTTCAAGAAATGAGCTCTATAGAGCCTCTGTACTGAAACGCGACGAAAATGGCTCAAAATGCTTCAATGGTGGTTCCTCTCCATGCATAGGCTAGGGGTGAAGAAGAAGCTCCTCCAAAGTCCCTCAATGGTGGTGGAGATGAAGAAGAGGGTGGAGAAATCCTCTGTTGAAGCTCCCCAAAAAACTAGGTCCAAAAGTTCTAAAATGCTGGAAATGGGCCTCTTTTTGTAGTCCAAAAATTCCTGAAAATTTCCTAGAATTCGGGCTTTGGGTATATTTTCGGGCGCCCGAATCTGCTGAAGATGCCGCTACGAGGAGCGCTCGAATCTCTCCTTGTCACGCCCCGGGTGTAAACCAGAACTCGGGCCCGTCCACAGATCCGCCGTGCACAAATTTTCTGTGTAACCGAAACGCTGGTAACCTGCTCAGATATAAAAGATATAAGAGATATAATAAAAGAGCATAAAAACAGAGCTGAACTAAAACTAATACATCTCAGACCAAAGCTGGAAATAAAAGTACAATAACTCTCAAATAAGTACATATGTCTCTCCCAGCTCACCAAATAAATACAGCCAGCTGGCCGAAGCCAGACCCAAAATAAAAGAAAATACAACTGTCTGAGTGTATAAGGGATACAATCAAAATACTGCTATGCTCGCAGACGGGGTAGACGACTATCTAGTCCGCTATCCTCTTACCTCGATCTGCCGAAGATGGCCCAGCAACTCCCGAAGAAGACTCTGCGAAACAGGGGAGGACAAAAAGAAGAAGGACAATGGGGGTGAGAACTACTATAGAAACAGTAGCCTCCCGTAGTGGGTTAAGCCTCAAACTCAGACATGCCCACTAGGTCAACCAGAGGCGAAAATGAAAGAGAGGTGGTATGCTATGAATATAACTGCTGATGAAAAAGCTACCACTAATATGCCTCTAAATGCCAAGCCAATAAGAATAGCTAAAAGTATGCATCAGTATCTAAATGCCTGCCTGAATAACCCAATCCAACCACCAGTAAACACTGGTACTGCCTGCTCTGCCTGCCGCATCGGGTATGCCAGCCTACGCATAACACCGATGAAAAGAAGGAGTCTCAAGGACTTAAAGCCTGCCTGTAGCACACTCCGGAGTGGCACTCGAGAGGAGCGACCCACACGAGTAAAGTATCTCAATAACAAGTATCATAAACTAGCAGGACTGGATCATGACTCTAATCAAAGTGGGAAAACCCATCCACTGAAGAAAGCCCGGTTCCCCCGATCTGATGCAACCGAAACTACCCGGTCGACCGCCCAATATCCGCGGTCGCCGCAATACCCTGCCCTCAAGCCAGCCTGTCCCATATCCCAAAAATCTGACTACACTATCCCAAAACCCCCTTCTCGCGCACGAGCTACAAATACCCAGAGTCTAGCATGAAATGAGAAAAGCAGGAAATATGGTTTCTCCTATGTCAAGTTCCAGCATGATAGTGTAGTAGAAAAAGGTGGCCTATCTAGATGGCCATACAAGCATGCAAATGTCCCAAGATGATCCAAAAGGAAAACAAGTATCGATGTTCTTACATTTATTAGAACATGCTATTCCAAGATATTGATAATTGCATAAGAACAATAAGTACAAAATAGCCTATGCCTGCCTATACCACATATACAAGGCTCACAAGATATGAATTGGCCTTCTCCTTTTAACATGATATTACGACTTCTAATAACCAAAGCCCCCATAAAAGCAAGTTCTAACATAATATCCTTTGATCTCAAACAAGCATGCAATTATTATCCGTAGGGTGCGATTAGCCTTTTAACATAGGAATTACTCCAATATACCTAGTAGGTAGTCAAAAGTATGAGGTTCACAACAACACCCACCTCGATCGCTAAATCCAAAACTAGAAAGCACTCTCGCCCAACAAGAAAGTCGCCCGCCGCGATAACTACAAAAGTGTCCAAACGGTGCCCAATTAAACATACAATTCCACATTTAAACGCTGTCCAAAATAACAGTCCTAAAGAAGCTCAGTTTTCACCTGCGAGAAGAACTCAGAAAATTCCAAAAAAATCACCGCTGCGATCGTCGCGTCCAGCCGATCGAAACGAGTACTTGCGCGTTCCAAACTGAGTCCTGTAGGCCAAGTTACAAAATACGCAACGTGATGAGCACGAAACTCCACAAGCACAAAAACTGTAGCACTCCGCCCAGAAAAGATGGGATTTATACCATCGGGAAAGCCTCAAAAAAATTCCAGAAAAATTACGATGACGTTCCTTGCGATACGTAGATGCGAACTGATCAATCCTCTGCTCCTACCGGCAATGGCTCTCTGCCAACTAGGCCATGATGGCCCTCAACTCACTGATCTCAGAAGGTCTCGACTGCTCTGGCTCCTCCGGGGGTATAGAGGTACCCCGGGTAGGGATCTGACGTCGAGGAGGCATCCTGCCACAAGAAACCACACGTCAGTAACAAAATCACACTCGACCCAATCTAGCGAAGGTCAAAGGTATCCCCCTATTTCTGTAACTTTATGTTGTCTGCTGCCAACATAATAGTCCACCAGAAATAGGATATGCCAATCCCTCTTCACTCACTGGAAGAGCCCAATAAATAAATCGCCGACTTTCGCAAAATATCGCGTCACTCACGCCCTGCCATCCTAGGGTCTGCCAAAAGCCTAGGGTTTTCTAAGTCCCAACTGACCTATCCCTAAGCTCTGATACCAACCTAATCTGTCACGCCCCGGGTGTAAACTAGAACCCGGGCCCGTCCACAGATCCGTCGTGCACACGAAATTTCCCGTGTACCCGAAGCGCTGGTAACCTGCTCAGATATAAGAGATATAATAAAAGAGCATAAAAACAGAGCTGAACTAAAACTAATACATCTCAAACCAAAGCTGGAAATAAAAGTACAATAACTCTCAAATAAGTACATTTGTCTCTCCCAGCTCACCAAATAAATACAACCAGCTGGCCGAAGCAAGACCCAAAATAAAAGAAAATACAACTGTCTGAGTGTATAAGGGATGCAATCAAAATACTGCTATGCTCGCAGACGGGGTAGACGACTATCTAGTCCGCTATCCTCTTACCTCGATCTGCCGAGATGGCCCAGCAACTCCCGCAGAAGACTCTACGAAACAGGGGAGAACAAAAAAAAGAAGGACAATGGGGGTGAGAACTACTATAGAAACAGTAGCCTCCCCTAGTGGGTTAAGCCTCAAACTCAGACATGCCCACTAGGTCAACCAGAGGCGAAAAGGAAAGAGAGGTGTTATGCTATGAATATAACTGCTGATGAAAAAGCTATCACTAATATGCCTCTAAATGACAAGCCAATAAGAATAGCTAAAAGTATGCATCAGTATCTAAATGCCTGCCTGAATAACCCAATCCAACCACCAGTAAATACTGGTACTGCCTGCTCTGCCTGCCGCATCGGGTATGCCCGTCTACGCATAACACTGATGCAAAGAAGGAGTCTCAAGGACTCAAAGCCTGTCTGTCGCACACTCCGGAGTGGCACTCGAGGGACACGAGTAAAGTATCTCAGCAACAAGTATCAAAAACTAGTAGGACTGGATCACGACTGTCACGCCCCGGGGTCGAAACTGCGACCCGGGCTCGCCAATAGATCCGCCGTCGACACGGGAAGCCCCGCACCGACAAAGCGTCTAACCTGCAAAAGATAGAACTACAGCTACACAGATATCAGAGCGGAAAATAAAAGCTGTAATATAAAATCAAACTACTAAAAGCTGAAAATAAATACAAAGTCCATCTCCCAAATACCTGAATAATACAAGGTCAGATACAAATAAAAATCCACCTATACAACATCTATGAAACCAAAAAGGGAGATAACTAAAACTGGAAATATAACAATAAACAGTGAATCCCACATCCGGGATGGTACATCTACCTCACTCTAAAGGAACTATACTGGTATTGAACTATCTCGCGACTCCCTGTCCTCTGTCCGTCGCGCCAGCTCGGGCAGGAACGGAAGGAAAAGCCTCAGCAACCTGTCACCGACAGAGGGTGTGAGAACTACATCCTATAGTAGTTCTCAGTCGGTACCGTCTCCAAGACCCACGGTCTGCCCACTAAGTCTACTAGAGGCATAAGCTAACAGAAAAAGTCTGTGATAATGAAAACTAAGCTGGAAAAGTAACTACAGCTATCATGCCTCTATCTACTATGCTCAATGGGAAAAACACATATGATGGTATGCATCCACTCGATACTACTAATACACATGCTATACAACCACTCACTAGCAGTAACCCAAATCTCAGTGACTGCCACATAGGGTCTAGTCAAGCCTGTGCCCCGTAGTGTATCAACCAGGGCGTCCCATCGGACTATCTCAGTATCACGCAAAGCGACCTCTAGTGTATCAACTAGGCGCATCATCATCATCGCATCCGGAGCGCAACTCGTGGGGAGCGACCCCACCGAGCTCAAGCGTGTCTCATCTGGCAAAAGCGGCACATGCAGGCTATAATCCACGATCAAACAGATCGGAAACTCGAACACCCAAAACACCATCACTCAGTCGGAGAACCCTCCACGACTCAATCTCAGAATGCTAACCCACTAAAAGAAAGTACACAACCATTGGGACCGCCGTCAACCCAAACGGCTCCCAAAACGACACCCCACTCATAGACGAGAAGAACCGTCTGACACAGCAATGGTCCGAGAATCTTGTTAGGCCGGTGCCTAGAACCCCAATCAAATAAGAACAGACTCTAGGCTTAGCCTATCGAAGTTCTCGATCCCTTACCGTTCAGGAATTCGGCTCCCTCGGTTAAAGTGGGAAACCACCCCAACATGCTAAACTCACGGGCTGGAGATACTCTACAGCCAAAATAGCGAAGGGTCCGAAAACCCCGGGAGACTAATACCTACGACCCCGATCAAACAAGAACAGGCTATAGGCGTAGCCTCCCGTTGCTTTCGACCCCAGAAAGAAATCAGCCCTTAGAACCCAGATCACTCACCCCTGTCGGGTGAGGAACAATTTAGGAGAAAAGATGACCTTTATTATAAAATACCGTCTTGAATTGAGAAAACCAACTTTTATAGATTTTAGTTCTTGAGAAAATCAGTTAAAACAAGTTTATTTTCTGGACTCTCAAGGGTTGATGCCCTCGCCTGTGACACCCCCGGAATTTGGATTAGTCCTATATATAAATAATATAATAGGACTAAAATCTCTTAACCCGGCTATAGCATTTTGGATGGTAGCAAGATCCAAGAGGTTATGAGAGTTAAGCGTGCTAGAGCTAGAGTAGTTCTAGGATGGGTGACCCCCTGGGAAGTGGGGCGTCACAGTTGGTATCAGAGACATTCACCAGCCGGAAATGTGAGATGAGTCTCGGCTGAGCCAGGGTTATATAGCGGGTTGAGCGAGGCTCCCCGGCTAATGACCGTTGTGGGTGGAGTGCAGCTCCCCACAAGGTCGGCTAAGGCTAGCGAGACGAGTCTCACATCGCCTGGTGCTTTTGAGTGTGCTTGAGCCTGACGTGGACGTCAGGGCTTAAAGTGGGGAAGAATGTGACACCCCCGGAATTTGGATTAGTCCTATATATAAATGATATAATAGGACTAAAATCTCTTAACCCGGCTATAGCATTTTGGATGGTAGCAAGATCCAAGAGGTTATGAGAGTTAAGCGTGCTAGAGCTAGAGTAGTTCTAGGATGGGTGACCCCCTGGGAAGTGGGGTGTCACATCGCCCAATCAAACAAGAATAGGCTCTGCCAACCCCTAGGAATTCGAAAGGAAAAACACTAGTTTACTAAAATCATGAGTGTCCAAAAACATTCTGGGTTCAAGGTCCTGATAACACACGCTCACCACGATCACAACTTGGTGGTGACGACCAAAACAGAGAAATACCCAAAACACTAACTCTGGCCTAACACAGCTACCAGACCCCACTCAGCCCCCAGGCCCGAGTGCAACATACGTCCCACAATACCCCGACCACTCGGCCCACTACCCGGGCGAGGAACTCTATGTCCAGGAAGAAATGCAATGTGTGAGATGTCTAAAGCATAAAAGAACCTAGCCCAGATTAAGGTTCTCTACAGGTCTGGTTAAACACATGCAACATATGACGGGGGTGCTAGTCAAGGTTCCAATAATACACTTATTCTAGAATGCTGAATCCTATAATAATAGAATTAGAAAGAAGTCCGCAGACTTGGAGAAAAAAACCAACCCACCTCGGTATGCCACCAATTGCTCGTAGACACTTGCAATTGGGCTCCGCGCGATTCCTTGCCTCCACCAGAGTCCGCACGCAAAACGGAGCACGCCGCCAGAGTCCGCACGCAAAACGGAGCACGCAGCCGGAGTCCGCACGCAAAACGAAGCACGGTACCGGAGTCCGCACGCAAAACGGAGTCCGCATGCAAAACGGTGCACGCCGCCTGAGTCCGCACGCAAAACGGAGCATGGTGCCAGAGTCCGCATGCAAAACGGAGCACGATGCCGGAGTCCGCATGCAAAACGGAGCACGGTGCCGAAGTCCGCACGCAAAACGGATCACGGTGCCGGAGTACGCACGAAAATGGAGTCCGCACGCAAAACGGTGAGGTAACAACAGTCCCTACAAGCACAAAGGCACAGGATCAAAACCAAAAATCCAAAAAGGGTAAACCCCAAAACTGTGCCGAAAAATACTGCAAAAAAACGAACAAAACCAACCTTAAAGTCGGCGCTTTGCTAAACAAGCACCCACACGTTTGCCCGGCTCCAAGGGACACTTCGCGCGCGCTCCACGGCACAAATGGTGTGCTCGCGGCACCCTGAAACTCCCCCAAACGCTCACTCTCTCTCCCTCTCGCGTGCAGGACGGAGCAACAGAGGAAAATAGAGAAAAAAGGGGGCATTTTGGGCTTAAATAGCCCAAGGTGCACATTCGGGCGCCCGAATTGCACATTCGGGCGCCCGAAACCCCTCAAACGGCGCGCTACAGTAACCAGTGGAGCCTCCCGCGCCGCGCGTGCCACCGCAGGCCGCCACGTGGCAGCACCGCGCCTCACGCGCGCCCAAGCGCGACCACCCGGAGGCCGACGCGTGGCAGCACGCCTCCACACCGCGACCAACGCGAACCCTGTCGCGTCCCGTCGCGCATCACGGGCGAGTGAGCGCCCGCCACGTGTCTCCACCAGCGCAAACCCCGCGCTAGCCCCCGCCGTTTCCCCGCGCGCGTCAGCGCGTGGGCTGGCGCGCCCAATGCGCTTCGGCCGTGTGGCGCCTCCCACGTGCGCCCACGCCCTCGCGCTGGCACCTGGGTCGCCACGCCCCGCCCGCGCCAGCGACCGGATTGACCAACCCGCGCCTGCCACGTGGCACGGGCGCGGGTTCGTTGCTCCCGGTGCACGCGGGTGGGCCGTGGACCGGCCCGCGACCAAAAATAGGCCCATTAGACATTTACGCCCGTAAATAGTCAATTTTGACTGTTTTCGCGCGCTGAGTCCGTTTTTGGCATCCATTCGATGCACAATGCACTCAAAACACCAAAAATAGGTGTTTTCTCACCACCAACCACACGGTCGAGTCACACGAGAATTCCGGGACACCACAACGACTCTGATCAAAGTAGGAAAACCCATCCACTAAAGAAAGCCCGGTTGTCACGCCCCGGGGTTGAAACTGCGACCCAGGCTCGCTAACAGATTCGTCATCTGTATGGAAACTGCCGTACAGACGAAGCGTCTACCCTGCAAATAAATCTATAGCTAACAGATATCAGAGCAAAAGTAAGTATGCTATGGAAGGAAACTGAACATCAGAGTAGATAAGTACAATCCAAAATACAGCTGTAACTAAAGATACAACAACTCTCTCATCATCTCACTCTACAAGTGTCTAGTACAAAAGATGAAACTCAAAATGGGTACTACTACCTCTATGCTAAACTGACTCGGGTAAGCGACTAGCCGGCCACGCCCTTACCTTGATCAGAAGACTCCGCACGGGAAGGAGTCAGAACCGCCGCCTCAGGAAAACCTGCACCACAGCGGGTGTGAGAACTACTGCAAAGGTAGTTCTCAGTGGGTACCGTCCTCAAAGCACACGGTATGCCCACTAAGTCCACCGCAAACACAAGTAAGGTAAATAACAGGTAGATAGATAGATAGATAAGGAAAGCTGTAAATCTATCACTATATGCTCAAAGAAATACTGAACTATGAATCATGCAATGTACCTCACTACCCATGTCACCCAATCACAATGACTATCCCACTTTGGACCAGTCAAACAAACCTGCGCTCATCTACTGCCGCACATCCCGGAGAAACGGACTTACGTAGGGTGTCCCTCAAGGACTATCACAGTAACACATCGCAGCCTCATCAGGCTCGGTATCATCAACGCATCCGGAGCGTAGCTCGCGGGGAGCGACCCCGCGAACTCAAGTATCTCAACTGGTATAAATCCAGGCTCAGCAGGCTATAATCCTCGATCAAATAGATCGGAACAGTGAACAGACGCCTCGCACTCATGTCAAAGTCGGAGTAAACTCCACGACTCAAATTGATGTGCTCACATGGAACCCCCAAAGCTACCAGTAACCCTAACATCAAATAAGGCTCTAAAACAATAGACGATTTCTCGGCCCCCCGGCACGAGTGTACATGCACCCTGTATCCACACCATAACTCTGGACATCTTAGAATTTTAAAGCTATTTTTAAAAGTCAAGTTTTCCAATAAAAGGCTTTCCAGATTATTAAAATTGGTTCAGGTGCTTTTATGGATTCAACTTAACATGTAAATGAAGATATATAATGATAAGAGCCTACGGTAATTGAACCGGGGTTCAGAAAGATAAAAACTAACCCTCGGAGCAACCAATAGATAATTTAGAAGCTAAAATACCGGACTTTTGCATGATCAAGGTGTTTCCTTAAGCATTAGAGGGCATCCCGCGGTTTTTGAAGTAAAATCCAACCCACCTGTGCCCTAACACAAGACCGCGCGCCCAACGGATGTCCCAAGGCAAGCCCGCGGCTCCACGCGGCAGGAAAAATGCTCAACCGGTCTCGACGGAAGCTAAAAACTACTCTACAACCTGCCAGGAAGGAAGAAAATGCAAAATCAGTCAAGAACGGTCAAAAATTGAGCATCCGGCATCGAAAAACGGCCTCCGTCGGCGAAAAACGGCCCTCGACGGCAAAAAATGGCGCCGGCACGCATGCCGAGGTGCAAACCCGCTGTCCGGGTGCACGCCGAGCGGCGAAAACCCCAGCCGCGCGGCCTGGGAGGCCTGCCGCGCGGCGCATGGCCAAACCGTGCAGCGCAGGGCTCACTGCGCGACGCTGGAGCGCACGGCCCCGCACGCAGCAGCGCTGCGCGCGGCCGCTGCTCGCAGCCCGCAGCGCTGCGCGCACCCGCACCAGGGCGCTGCGCCCTGGTGCCCCCGCGCTCAGGCTGCGCCACAGGGTGCTGCCAGCGCCCTGCAGCACCCTGGCGGCTGCTGCGCACGGCGCTCTTACGCGCCTGCGCAGCAGCCGCGCTGACCGCTCCGCACCATGGCGCACGCGCGCGCGCTGCTCCCACGGCGGCGTCCGCAATTAAATTAATTTAATTTAAAATAAAAATTTTAATTAAATCAATTTAAATAAATACAAAAAAATAATAAAAGCTCCAAAAAGCTCCAAGAAAAATTCCAATCAAATGAAAAAAAGATCAAGTCCACCTACCTCGACGACGCACGACGCGCGCCTACGCTCGGCTCCACCTACAGGAGTCTCTCAGCAGCTCACCCTTAAAAACCCAAGATTCTTCTTCTACTTCCCTTCTTCTTCTTCTGCTATACTCCCAAGCATTAGAGGGGAGTTGGTGGAGGGGATGTGACAAGTAAGAGATAAGGTTCCCCATTTAAAAAGCGACATTTGATTACTTAAATAATTTAATTAATCAAAAGAAACTTAATTAAAGTTTTCAAAAAAAAAAAGCTTAATTTAAAACCCATTATCCACTTACCTCACTCCTCAGCCCACCAAAACACTCCCTATGAGAACAAACAGAGAAAAGCCCTTAATTAGCGAAACTCACTAATTAAAGTATTAAAATAATCCAAAAAGCCCAACTCCAACTCACTTTTTGCCTTCGGGCCCTCCGCCGCCGTCCGGAACCTCCCGAACTCCGCTGTAATTTGAAAATATACGCGCTCGCACCTTTCCTCAGTCAAAAAGCTCGTCGGTGGAGTCGGTAAGCTCAAATCAGAAATCCGGTATTCTACACCGGTCCCCTCGATCTGATGCAACCGAAACTACCCGGTCGACCGCCCAATGTCCGCGGTCGCCGCAATACCCTGCCCTCAAGCCAGCCTGTCCCAGATCCCAAAAATCTGACTACACTATCCCAAAACCCCCTGCTCGCGCATGAGCTACAAATACCCAGAGTCTAGCATGAAAGGAGAAAAGCAGGAAATATGGTTTCTCCTAAGTCAAGTTCCAGCATGATAGTGTAGCAGAAAAAGGTGGCCTATCTAGATGACCATACAAGCATGCAAATGTCCCAAGATGATCCAAATGGAAAACAAGTATCGATGTTCTTACATTTATTAGAGCATGTTATTCCAAGATATTGATAATTGCATAAGAACAATAAGTACAAAATAGCCTATGCCTGCCTATACCCACATACACAAAGCTCACAAGATATGAATTGGCCTTCTCCTTTTAACATGATATTACGACTTCTAATAACCAAAACCCCCATAAAAGCAAGTTCTAACATAATATTCTTTGCTCTCAAACAAGCATGCAATTATTATCCGTAGGGTGCGATTAGCCTTTTAACATAGGAATTACTCCAATATACCTAGTGGGTAGTCAAAAGTAAGAGGTTCACAACAACACCCCCCTCGATCGCTAAATCCAAAACCAAAAAGCACTCTCGCCCAAGAAGAAAGTCGCCCGCCGCGATAACTGCAAAAGTGTACAAACGGTGCCCAATTAAACATACAATTCCACATTTAAACGCTGTCCAATATAACAGTCCTGAAGAAGCTCAGTTTTCACCTACGAGAAGAACTCAGAAAATTCTAGAAAAATCACCGCTGCGATCTTCGCATCGAGCTGATCGTAATGAGTACTTGCGCGTTCCAAACTGAGTCCTGTAGGCCAAGTTACAAAATACGCAACGCGGCAAGCGCGAAACTCCACAAGCACAAAAACTGTAGCACTCCGCCCAGAAAAGATGGGATTTACACCATCGGGAAAGCCTCAAAAAAATTCCATAAAAATTATGATGACGTTCCTTGCGATGCGTAGATGCGAAACGAGTATTGGCAAGCCTCAATCCGATGCTCGAGCGCGGAGAAATTTTCGAAACACTCCGGTGCTGTCCAAAAACTCCGCCGCAGAAAAGAAGTCACAAGAAGGCTCGGAAACTCCAAGAAAAACTCGAAATGAGGGGGAGCTAAAAATTTGATAATCATAGCCCTACCTGTCGTGAAGCCAACGGCGCAAGAATCGTCCAAAAAGATAGTCGGAGTAGGCCGGGGGAGCCCGCGCACCGAAACGAAGATCACCGATGAAGGAACATCGCGTTGCGCCGAAATGCTGTAGACCTAGAAGTACGTGCCTCCTAAAATCCCAGGAAGCCTCAGGTGGATGCAGCACAGAGGGAGGAGCAACTTTGCTGAATGAGTCACAGTGAAAATCTGGCCAGAAAAGGAGAAAAAGGGAGAAAGGAGTCGTTCGGGACCTATTTATAGGCCAAAACCAACAAATGCAATAATTCCCTTCATGTCCCCGGATTCGGGCGCTCGGGCCGAATTCGGGCGCCCGAATCTGCTACACAGATCCCCGCGAGGAGCACCCGGATTCTCTTGGGCTTGCCATGTGCCCCCGAAAACGAGACAGCGGTGCAAGCCCAGCCGAGCGCTGCCGCGTATCCGCGGGCGGTCAACGGGGGTAGGTGGCGCCCGCGAATAGCGGGGTGCCACGTGCCCCCCTCCCCTCCCCGTCACCGTCCGCACGTGCGGGCACGTGCGGGCAGGCGCTGCCTGCCCGCCCTGCCAAGCACGCGCCCCGAGGCGGTCCCCCGCGCCTCCGTGCACCGTAGCCGGTAAGCCCGCCAACTAGAAGCCGCCATATGTCCCCTGCGCCCGGTCCACGTACCCGCCTTCAGGTTCCGTGGACCGCGCCGCGTGCGCCGACCAACCGGGGACTAACACGTGTCCCCGCGCCCTGGCCCATGCACCCCCACGCCCCTTCTGTAGACCGCGCATCAAGAACCAGCCTACCCGGTGGCGCCACGTGTCCCGCGCCGGGTCTACGCACCATGCCGCGCCGCTCTGTGGACCGAGCGCTTCAAGCCGGCCAATGATAGGCCGCCACGTGGCATGCCGGCGATCTACGGTCCCCCCCATGCACTAGAATCCACTGAAAACTTCCGGGAGTCCGTTTTTGGGCATCAGGACTCAGAATCAAACAAGCAAATAGCCGTTTTCAAGCGTTTTTCCATGCTGAATCCAAATCCAACCTCTATTTGGCCCAAAACCCTTTCTAAAATTTGGCAAAAGTAGCCGAAGGCCAATCCAGCTCTAGATACCTCGCTGGGTCCATCTAAGGCATCCCTTTGATGCACTATGGGCCAGACACACCAATAATAGGTGTTTCATACTGTGGATTCACGGAAAAAACTGCATGGGGACCTGGACCACTACATCCTCCCCTACTAAAAAAAGTTTCATCCTCGAAACAAAAGTCATACCTCAAGCCGGGGCCTCGAACAAGTAGGGGTAGGTGTCTCGACTCCAGCTCCCAGTGTGATGATCCGGACTTCCGCAAAGGCTTTTGCAGCATTGACAGTGACTACAGGAAGCTTACATGGTGTAACGGAGCTAGTAGTGTCGAATCGGACCACAGAAATGGACCCAGCGTGAAAATCGGATCAAATTTTCTTTTCCGGGGACTTTCGACAAAATTTCGGATAGGAATTTGGCAAAACGGACAGCGGATTTGGACTCAACGCGCGAAAACGATCAAAATGGGCTATTTACTTGATTTTACGCCAAAAGTTACTGCTCATGCTAGAACAGTAACTCCGGCGCGGCGGCGGCGACCGGCGAGCGGCGGAGCACGGCAGCGCAGCGGCGGAGCGCGGCCGCGGGAAGGCGCGCAGGCGGGCTAGTCCACGGACAAGGCGTGCATCGGGAGCACGGAAGACTGGATTTGCCACGTGGCGGTTTCTGAATGGTTGGACGGTGTCAAATAAGGCGGTGGGGGTGGCGACACGTGGCATCACCTGATTGGGCGACATATTCCGGAAGACCCGGCGCGTAGACCGGGAGGCATGGACCACGTGAACCACGTGGGACACGTGGCGGCCTGGGATTTGCGGTCTCTCGAGCGCGCGGTGCACGCGGGGCCACGGCACCGATGCCGTACGCACGCGTGGCGCGGGACACGCGGCGTGTCGGCCGCTGATTGGCGGGTGCCGCCCGCGTGGCGGGCGAGGCGCCGCCCACGTGCGCCACGCGGCGCCCAGCCATTGGCGGGCGCTGCTGGTGCGGTGTTCGGGCGGGACACGCGGCTGCGCCCGATTCGCGGGCGCCGTTGTTTCCTGTTCGGGGACACGTGTCGTGCCCGGGTGAATCCGGGCGCGCACAGTGTTGGGCCGGCCCGAAACTTTCGGGCGCCCGAATCTTGGGACACAATGGGCATTTCTCCATTTATTTTCTGGGCCAATATATATATCTCCTCCTCTCTCTCTCTTTCTCTCCTTTTTTCGAGTTCCAGAGAGGGAATGAGAGGGAGAGCCCAATAGAAAACTTGTTCCCCTTGATGTTTTTGATCTCGTGGGGTATTTCCAGAATTTTTGGAGGCTCGGCAACGACGATCTTGATTTTACAGTGCGCCTCGACTTTCCCCCATTTCGGCTTGTTTCCGTCGCAGTTCAGTCGGAAATTTGCTGTGAGCAAACCAGGAGGAATTTTTGAGCGATTTTTGTGGCAACGCGTTCCTAAGAGGTAAGGCTTTGATTTTTGTGTTGATCGTTTTGCTCTGTTTTGGGCTTTTGGCATGGTTCCCGAGGCATCAATTGACCCTATTTTCTGTGATGGATTATCTAGACAGCATGGGATTGTTTATTTTCTGTCTTGGGCTACGAGCATCGGATCAGGGTGTGTAAATACTCATTTTGGATCTACTCGTCGCATGGATCATCGTCGTAATTTTTCTGGATTTTTTTGAGGGCCGCACACAGGTGAAAAATCCCCTTTTTCTGTGCTGTTTTGCAAAACAGCAAAGGCTGTTTCTGGGAAGGCCCATTTAAGCCGAGTTCAGTTGGTTTGCAGTAACCCGCAGATTTTAGGCATTGCGAGGACGGTTGTTGGACAGCGGGGAGCCCTGTTACAGTTGGTGAGTTTTGTGGACTTTGATTTGCGTGCCAGGTGGGTGGTTGTTGCTTACCTCTTACTGCGATTTACTCACTAGGACTATTAGAGAGACCCCTAATTTATTTGGCACCCCATTAGAAATCATGCTTAAATAAATTATCCTAATTAATCATTGGCCTATTTTGTGGGATTGATATACTGTGATGGTGATATGTTAGCATGCTATGTTGGCACTTAACCTTTCATGAAAATGGATGATTAAATGGAACTGGAGGACATATTGATGTGCGGGTGCTATTTTGATGATTTATTATGGATCATGGATTATGGACATATGTAGTCGGTTAGTGATGTTGACATGATGGTTATATCTATGCAGAGCTATTATTTGATACACATGTGGAGCTACTATTTGATACACTTTCTTTTATCCTTCATGAGGACATTTGCGTGCTTGTATGGACATCTAGATAGGCCATTATTTATTGCTACACTATCATATTGGGACTTGACTTAGGAGAAACCATGATTGTTTTCTTTCTCCTTTTCATTTATACTTTTGATTCATGTTGCTCGGGTTCGAGCAGGGGTTTGGGATAGTGTAGTCGAGATCTTGGAGTCTGGGATAGGTGGTACTTGATCGTGGATTGGTTGGGGTATTGCGGCAACCGCGGACATTAGGCGGTTGGCCGGATATTATCTATTTTATCAGATTATGGACTTGTGGGGTATTGCGGTAACCGCGGACATTAGGCGGTTGACCGGATGTTTATCTTTGCATCAGATTGGGGTTGAGTCTTATCGATCTTTGCATCAGATTGGGGGATCGGGGTTTCATTAGTGGAGGGATTTGTTCCACTTGAGTATAGTTGTGATCCAGTCCTGCTTTTACGATACTTGTGATAGTGATTGAGTTTGTTATCACATCGGCACGGCTTTATATGCCCGGTGATGCTTTCCTCGTGTGGGTCGCTCCCCTCGAGTTCCCCTCCGGAGCGTGGGGGTCAGACAGTTATGGACTTTTTGCTATCACATCGGCACGGCTTTACTTGCCCGATGATGAGGGCGGAAGCAGGCAGTACCAGTTTTTACTGGTGGCTAGATTGGGTTTATTTGGACAGATGCGGTTACTGATGCATACATACAGTCATTCCATTCTGGGACTGCATTTAGAGGCATAGTAGTGGTAGTTTCTTTTTTCAACAATCTTATTGCTTACCACTTTACCTTTCTATTTGCCTCTGGTACACTTAGTGGGTACGTCGGAGTTTGAGGCTTTACCCACAGGGGGAGGCTACTGGTTTACTAGTGGTTCTCACCCCCATTGTTGTTTTTCCTTTTTCTCTTTCCTTTGTTTTGCAGAGTTTTCTGCGGGAGCTGCTGGGACATCGGCAGCTGATCGAGGTAAGGGGATCGCTGAGTAGATAGATCTCTTGTGAGGCTGTGAGCGGTTGTTATACATATATTGTACCCATTTTACTCAGACTGTAGTAGTTTACTTTCATTTTGAGGTCGGGCTTTGGCCAGCTGGGTGTATTATTTTGGGTGAGCTGGGAGTTTATTGTATTTATTACAGCTTTATTTTATTTTCAGTCTGAGATATTATGTAGTTCTTTTAGTTCAGCTCTGTATTATGCTCTTTTATTGTATATCTTATATCTGAGCAGGTTACCGACGCTTCGTGTACATGGAAAATTCTGTGTGCACGGCAGATCTGTTGACGAGCCCGGGTTCTGGTTTACACTCGGGGCGTGACAGATTAAGTTGGTATCAGAGCTTAGGGATAGGTCAGTTGGGACTTAGGAAACCCTAGGCTTATGTTGGATCCTAGGATGATAGGGCGTGAGAGACGTGATGTTCTTAGGCGAAAGTTGGTGATTGGGTTATTTGACTCTTCCAGTGAATGAAGAGGGATCGACATATCCTATTTCTGTGGACAGTTATGTTGGCTCAGACAACATAAAGCCACAAAAATAGGGGGATGTCTTTGACTTTCGCTAGATTGAGTCATGTGTGGTTGGGTTTTTTATTTTGTTTTCTGGTGGCAGGATGTCTCCCCGTCGTCGTCTTGTTACGGAATTTGAGTTGGCGTAATTTCGTGAAAGGTTCAAGTCTTGAAGATTGAAGGTGAAGAAGGTTGGATCATTTAACTCAATCTCAAGAAAGAAGAATTCAAAAAGATCAGGTATGTTTAACTAAAGATTTTTGGTGATCCGAATACTTCTTGTAGTGTAGAAACACCTGGAAGAATTTTTCATTGCATAAAAATCAAAAACTGGACATGGGACATGTTCAGGATCCGGATCAGACATTTCGATCCGGATCCCGAAGGGTGTTCGTTCATACACTGGTTCAATCCGGATCGCAGCATCTCATGATCCGGATCCCGAACACTAGTTTTACCTTTTTACTTGCCCGATCCGGATCAGGATTTGCAATCCGGATCCCGAACGTTGATGTTTGGTGAAACTGTATGAACGATCCGGATCAGCCATTTCGATCCGGATCCCGAACCATCGTTTTTCTGAAAACCGTCTTTCTTGCTACTGCAATCCGGATCGCCGAAATCCGATCCGGATCGCCGTCCGTAAAATTTCCAGAAATGGTAGGTTTTTGATTCTTATCTCCTTCCTAGGGTTTCTAACCTATAAATAGACCCTATGATTCATTTTTCTAGGGGAAGCCGATAAAAAGAAAAATAGCCGTCATATTCAAATATCATCTTATACGGCCTAAGATCCACATATAGAGAAGAAAGGAAATCATTAGATATTACTCTATGTTTCTTCATCTATATTGATTAGTTTGATTCTAGGTTTTCATACTACATCTTGAGTTGAATCAAACTAATGAATACTTAGATGGTATTTCCTATCTATCTTTGATCTAAGTATTCGGCGGATCATCACCACCCAAAAACAACGATTTCCCCAAAATCGGCGCGTGGACTCGCGTGTCCTTGTGGATTCAAGGTTCAACCGCTCTCGTGGATTCGGAGCGAGGTACGTTCGTGGATTCGAAGCGTGCTACTGGGTGAAGACCGTGGATTCGGTCAGACGTCGTGGACTCGACGTTGGGCGCCGTGGATTCGGCGTTGGACGCAGATCGTGGATTCGAGACGCGTTGCGGAACGAGCGGAGAAGATCAACTAGGAGCGTATGGTAAAAGGTTGAGTCGTCTGTGAGTACGTTAAATCACCTTGTACGTGTTTCAATTCTAGTGGATTTCACCGTGTTATCGGTCCCGTGGTTTTTTACTCCGGTTTGGAGTTTTTCCACGTAAAAATCTTGCGTGTTCTTTTTTATTTCCGCATTGGGTTTTATTGCGCAATGATTTTTTGAGTGTTTATTGTTTACACCTATTCACCCCCCTCTAGGTGTTTTTTCCCCTATTTAGATCTATATTTCATATAACCCAACAAGTGGTATCAGAGCGGGAATAGGGTTGTAAACAATGGTTGAAGGTGGAAACATCAATCGACCCCCTTTCTTTGATGGAACAAATTATGCGTACTGGAAAGTACGGATGAAAGCCTTTTTAATTTCCATCGACGAAAGGGTGTGGCAATCAATTGAATTAGGATGGTCTAATCCAACTGAGATTATTTCTGATGTTCGCACCTTAAAACCTAGGTCGAAATGGACCAAGGAAGAGTTAGATTCATCTTCTTACAATGGCAAGGGAATTAATGCTATTTTTAATGCCTTATCTCAAACTGAATTCTCTCGCATCTCGGCATGTGAGACTGCGAAAGAAATCTGGGATGTTCTTCAGGTTACACATGAGGGAACTAACCTCGTGAAGATTCAAAAGCTGCAAATGCTTATGAGCAGATTTGACTCCATTTTTATGGCAGAAAATGAATCTTTCACGGACTACTATACACGATTGCAAGATATCGTAAATTCATGTGCTAACCTGGGAGAGAAGATTCCAGAATTTAAGGTTGTAAGAAAGATCCTAAGAACTCTTCCTGAACGATTTCGCCCAAAGGTCACAGCCATTGAAACTATTAAACACCCGGACGAAATGCGTGTAGAAGAACTAGTTGGTTCAATACAAACTTATGAAATGACATTTACTACTAACTATTCTTCGGGAAAAGCATCATCTTCTAAGTCTTCAGGTTATGCGTTGAAAATAACTAAGGAAGAAGACGCGGATTCATCCTCCTCAGACGATGACGAGAACCTTTCTATGGAGGACTTTGAGAAGCAACTCGCTCTCTTGACAAGGAAGTTTCGCCGCAACTTTCGAAGGGGTAATTCAAGTAAAACTCCATCCTTCGGAAAGTCGAAGAAAGGCAAGGGTACTTCAAGTTACAAGTCAAGAAAGCAAGAGAACTTCTCAAAGGATAAGAAAAGTTCAGAGGGACAAGTCCAATGCTTCAAGTGCCGAGGATACGGCCATATCTCAACGGAGTGTCAAACTAAGAATCCGTCGAAGAAGAAAGTGATGCAAGCCGTCACTTAGGATGACAACTCAACGTCAAATGAGTCATCCTCAAGTGATGAAGAAGAAAGCGCAACGGCATTCCACGCGTCCACATCTTCACCATTCATGTGCTTAATGGCAAGTACATCCGAGTCATTGTCCAACTCCACTGTTGAAAAGAATGCAACGGACAATGAATCGGATGATTCGGAAGGTGAAGATTTTGCTTTAGCCTACCACAGACTTTTACGGGATTCAAAGAAACCGGCTAAGCAAAACAAGGGGTTGAGAGGGAGATTGCAGGATCTCGAAGAAGAAGTAAAAAGGGTAACTTCTCTCTCGACCGATCTTGAAGTGGAAAGGGATAATTTGATAAAAGCAAATGT
The DNA here is from genome assembly GCA_029204045.2 of Tillandsia leiboldiana. Lineage (NCBI taxonomy): Eukaryota > Viridiplantae > Streptophyta > Magnoliopsida > Poales > Bromeliaceae > Tillandsia > Tillandsia leiboldiana. Next base: position 47,410,539 of record CM055060.1, on the reverse strand, counting down.
TTCCCTTCAAGAGTCCAATGAGCAACTCGAGAAGAATTATATAGATATGGTGAACAAAGCGAATTACTTCTTGAAGCTCTACGGCGAGGCCCGACGGGAAAAATTGGAAATGACAGAGACCATTTTCCAACTCAAGGATGACTTGCAGCGATTCTCTTCTGGAAGGAGTAAGTTGGATAAGCTTCTTGGTCTTGGTCAATCAAATCGGTTCGGCCTCGGGTACACTCGAACTGAAAACAGTCCAAGTTCGAGTGGGACAGTCTTTGTGCCTCAGTCGGTATCTCCTCCTCCGACACCGGAATTCACGACAACCAACGACAATAAGCCTACTTCACCCTCTTCGGAATCGTCAAGCACAAAGGTATGTTTTCGTTGTAATTTTGCAGGGCACATTGAAAGAAATTGCAAGATTGGAGCTCAAAGATCAAATCAACCACATCTTGCAACTGCTACCAATAAGTTCACTCTCCGGAATTCAAAGAAGGACTTTTCAAAAGAAAAGAACATTGGTAGTACTTCAAACAAGACGATGACAAAAGAAAAAGATCAATCATACAAGACGTCTTCATCAAGGAAAATCTCTCAACCATTGCCAACATACTCCAAAACTCAAAAGGTTTGGGTATGCAAAGGTGAAATCCTTCCTTGTCTTTAATCGTTCTACGATTAAATGTTGTGTAGTTTATGTAGACTATTTTTCTTTCTTTTGGCCAACCCGTCAACCATCTTTGGGAGGTAAATGGTATATTTTCTTATTGGTTGATGATTTCTCTCGGTATTCTTGGGTAGCATTTTTAAAAGAGAAAGCTGATACTTTTGATTCTTTTCACGAGATTTGCCATCGTATTATGATTGAAAAGAATGAAAAGATCATTCGTGTTAGAAGTGATAGAGGTGGAGAATTCGTTAACTCTAAATTCATTGACTTTTGCACTTCAAACGGTATTAAGCATGAATTCTCAGCACCCTATACACCTCAACAGAATGGTGTTGTCGAGCGCAAAAACAGGGTTGTTCAAGAGATGGCACGTGTTATGCTTCACAGCCGGAATTTACCGCTACATTTTTGGGCTGAAGCTGTGAACACTGCAATCTATGTAATTAATAGAGTTTATTTGCGCCCGAAAATGTTAAATACACCATATGAACTATGGTGCGGTAGAAAACCCAACATCAAATATTTTCGCATCTTCGGGAGTCGGTGTTACATTTTACGTGACCGTGAAAATCTTGGAAAGTTTGACTCTCGAAGTGACGAAGGGATTTTCTTGGGGTATTCTACAAACAGTAGAGCATATCGAGTATTTAACTTGGAATCTAAGACGATCGTAGAATCGATAAATGTTAAAGTAGATGAAGCTTTTCACTTTGCATCTGAAAAATCTACCCTCGATATCTCTCTAGATGATGATACACCTGCCATTGCATCTTCTCATGATAATACTTCTAATATTAATGATGCATCTAATGGTTCTTCAAGTTTATCTGATGTGCAGGAATCGTCTCATGTACCTCCGAGTACTCCGTTACCTCAAACTTTACGCATCTCCAAGGATCATCCTGAATCAAACATCATTGGAGACCCACAAGAAGGAGTTAGAACTCGGAGGCAGTTGGTTTGTGGATTCGCTTGCTACGTATCTTTAATCGAACCAAAGAATATAGATGAAGCTCTTCAGGATGACTACTGGATTAAAGCAATGCAGGAAGAGCTCCATCAATTTGAGCGAAACAAAGTCTGGGAATTAACGAAGCCTCCAAAGCAACACAATGTGATAGGTACCAAATGGATTTTCAAGAATAAGAAAAATGAGGATGATACTATCATCAGGAACAAGGCACGATTAGTTGCTCAAGGCTACTCTCAAGTAGAAGGTATAGACTTTGATGAAACTTTCGCCCCTGTAGCTAGACTCTAGTCCATTCGTATACTATTTGCTATTGCTTGTCATTTTAAAATCAAATTATTTCAAATGGACGTTAAGAGCGCGTTTCTAAATGGGTTTTTAAATGAGGAAGTTTATGTGGCTCAACCGAAAGGTTTTGTAGACCATAAACAACCTAATCATGTTTTTCGTTTGAAAAAGGCTCTTTACGGTCTGAAACAAGCACCGCGAGCATGGTACAAAAGGTTGACAAAGCACCTTTTGGAGAAGGGCTATACTCGAGGGGGAGCTGACAGGACTCTCTTTGTGAAGCATTATCAAAACAATTTCATTGTAGCACAAATCTATGTCGATGACATTGTATTTGGCGCAACAAGAGATAATGATGCTTCTAAATTCGCGGAGACCATGGAAAGCGAATTTGAGATGTCCATGATGGGCGAATTGACTTATTTTCTTGGATTGCAAATTAAACAAAATGATGAAGGTATTCACTTGTGTCAATCCAAGTATGCAATGGAGTTGGTTAAAAAGTTTGACTTAGAAAATTCGAAGGATTTTCCGACTCCAATGGGAACTAGCCACAAGGGACTTGGAAGTGAATCACATAGTGAGAATGTAGACGAGAAACTGTATCGAAGTATGATTGGAAGTCTACTTTACCTCACGGCTAGTCGCCCGGATATATCCTTTAGTGTTGGGATTTGCGCGAGATATCAATCAGCACCAAAGGAGGTTCACCTGAAAGCGGTGAAAAGGATCATCCGGTACATCAAAGGATCAATTAATTTCGAAATTTGGTATCCTATGGGAACTAGTTTGGATATTGTTGGATACTCAGATGCCGATTGGGCAGGATCAGTGGATGATCGGAAAAGCACGAGTGGTGCATGCTTCTATCTTGGCCATTGCCTTGTTGCATGGCACAGTAAAAAGCAGAATTGCATAGCACTCTCGACTGCCGAAGCGGAATACATTTCAGCGGGTAGTTGTTCAACCCAACTCATTTGGATGAAAAGTGTGTTGAGCGACTTCCGGATTTCAGCAACTTCGGTAACAATTCTTTGTGACAACACTAGTGCTATAAACATTTCCAAAAACCCTGTGTTGCACTCTAGAACAAAACACATTGAACTTAGATATCATTTTCTTAGAGAGCTAGTTGAATCAAATACTCTTCAACTTTCATATATTTCAACTGAAGATCAATTAGCTGACATTTTAACAAAACCTTTGGATCAAAAATGTTTTATTCATTTGCGTAAAGCAATTGGAATGCTTTCCTTGAAATAAACTTCTTTTTGAAACTTTTGCTTAGGTTAGGTTTAGTTTTTGTGTTTTTGTTCTTTATCTATGTTTATACATAGTACATTAATTGAGCATGTGTATTATTGACTTTACTTGCATCCTTTCATATAATTAGAAATTTATTATGCTTTGGATATCATAATAATTCAGTTGATGCATTGATCATTTATTTAAATTAAACCATTTTTAATTGATCAAAGTCAATTTCTCTCTCAATGATCTCTTGGTATTGTTTTTATCTTATTTGACTATTTAGTTGAGTATGAATTCGAGATCAATCCTTGGTTGAATACTTTATATCTTAAATTAATTGATAGCCAATTGAGGGGGAGTCAAAGAAAAGTAAAATGCTCAAAAGATGTGGAAAGAGTTACATCCCAATGAGGAGTGAGAAAACTACCACCACATAGAGGAAAGAGCTACCACCTCGGTCGTCCGAGTACTGTGTGCAGCTACCACATGTATACCAAGCATGGTTGTTCAATTTTTTGATTAAATAAAATGCATGATTGAGATACTTGACTCTGTCAATTTTCAAGGTTGGTATAAGGTGGGATTTTAAAGAAAGATGCTCAAAGAGCGACTCTCTTCAACAGATTGACTAGATACATTATATAATTTATTTGGGATTTCAAACATCTATTGATCTTTGTAATTCATTTTCTTTACCATTTTAATGATTTGATAAACGCCGTACACATAAGATCATGATGGATGTGTTTGAACTTGATCAACTTTAAATGTTTTAATTTCTATAAATTGTCATGTCATTATTTGAATGTTATTGATAGATTTAACATAATTTATTTCTCTTGACATGAAACGATGATTTTTGTTTAAAGTTGATGTGCTAAAATGCTTACATACTTTTTCTGGATTTTATGGATTTTTTCTAAATTTTTCTGAAGAAAAAGTTGCAGCTGATCCGGATCGGGTTAAGTGATCCGGATCCCGAACGCAGGCTTCTTCCTGCGGCTAGCCGATCCGGATCGAAATCTCGATCCGATCCGGATCACGGCTAGGGTTTTTAATAGAACGAAAGGGTTTTGATTTCTTTTACCTTAATCTTTTGTTCTCAAGTCTCTAGAGTCTATCTCTCTAGAATCCTTGCACCTTGGAGCTTTCCTAACCCAAGTTCTTCGAATCCAAGTAAGTTTTATTGATCAAAATCTCATTTTTCACAGTTTTTCTCTATTTTCTTCAAAACGTGATGAGATTTTTCTATCTTTTTCGTTTGTGAATGGGTTTTGGTCAAATCTCTTTTCAAATAAGAACTCTGGGTAGATTAGTTTTGATTATATGCTAGGTATTCTCCTGATTAACGAATTTTTGGGCTTCGATTTCTGAAAATTCTGTTTTAGGGCATATAATAGGAATTTTTGAAAAACATGCAATTGATCTATTTTTAAAATTCTTTTTGCAAAACTAATTTGATTCTTAGACTCTCTACATGATTATGATTGTTTCGGTACAATTTTTCAAATTTTTGAAAATTAACAATTTTTTCATGTGTTCTTGAGTTTGTCTTCACAGGATACATTTTTCACTAGCGATCAAAATGGTGATCACATGGATTATTTTCCTACTTGCTGCCATGGTTCATGTCAAGGACACTGTCAAGCCCAAGAGGGCTAAGAAAGCAAAGAAAGCGAAAGATGATTCCGATACAGAATCTGAAACGGAATCGATCGATTGGGATGAGCTTCAAGTTGAAGCAACTGCACCCACTGCTTCGAAAGGAAAAGCGCCTGCGGAAACGTCAAAGGCTCCTCCTACTGCTGCTGAAAAGGGCAAAGCTCCCATGGAAGAAACTTCTGGGAAGACTAAAAGAAAACGACTTGCTCGACGACTTGGACGAGCTCGGGGTATTGAAATAAATGAAACAGGTCAAGCAAAAACAAAGGATACTCCTCAAACTGAAACTGAGTCTGAAGACGATTGGGACACATTTCTTGATGAAGTACAACAAGGTATTGATGAAGAAAATAAGGTTTACCTAAAGAGCAAGAAGCTGACAAGGAAAAAGAATGTGCCAAGCAATGAACCTCTTGACAATTCACACTCTTTGCCAAGAAGATCTCCTCGGAATGAAGGACAGACTGCTCCGTCAATTGTCACACAACGTTCTTCAAATTCCAGAAGAATCGACCAAAAGGCAAACTTAGAGTCTTCCATCAATCAAGACCAAGATAAACTGGCTCTTGCACTCAGAAAAATGTCCAAGGACATACATGAGATGAAACAAGAATGTTCTACGATGTCGGAATTGCTTAAAGGAATCTTGAAGAAACTAGGCTGCACGAGCTCTGAAGACTCTGACTCAGATGATTGAGTTGTCCTCAAACTTTTGTTGTGATCAGACTGACTTAACTTTCTTTCTAATGTGCAGGATTTCAGTTGTTAAGTTTTAATGTTTTGTTTTTACTTTGCTTTAGTTTTAGTTCTCAGGTTTTTCTTGTTGTTGACATTTTTAACTCTCCTTAAATTTTTGTAATTTTGGCTTAGTTTGTGACAAAAAGGGGGAGAGAGTTTAGAGAGAACTTGAACAATGATGATGTGAAAACTGTGTGAATGTGTGAACATCACACATCAAGGTAAGTATCACTTCAACTTCAACTTTGGTTTTTTATCTTGTGATTTGTTGCATGTTCCTACTAACTATTCGACTAACTATTTGGGCATGTAATATGACTAACAAGTTGATGTTGGACTAACACTTTGTGACATTTGGTTTTTGAATGCATAGAAGATATGTTGGTTTTTGACTATGATTCTCTTACATATCTGAATTCTCAAATGTCATGATGATCAGATAAACTCTATCTCTGTACTTGGTTTTGTATGTTTCAATTCTTGAGGTATCTAACGATTCTTTTTGTCAAGAATGATTTCTGTGTGCAGAGAGTACAGATGCCTAAGTCTAGAGTCTGTTTTAGGAGTTTATCTCATGTTTTTAAAATTTTTGGATCTCCATTGTAAATTTTTGTTGTATGGTGATAGCAACAAAAATATCTTTTTGAATTTTCTTTAGTGGATCTGTGTTTTGTCACGAAACCGCCAAAGGGGGAGATTGTTACGGAATTTGAGTTGGCGTAATTTCGTGAAAGGTTCAAGTCTTGAAGATTGAAGGTGAAGAAGGTTGGATCATTTAACTCAATCTCAAGAAAGAAGAATTCAAAAGGATCAGGTATGTTTAACTAAAGATTTTTGGTGATCCGAATACTTCTTGTAGTGTAGAAACACCTGGAAGAATTTTTCATTGCATAAAAATCAAAAACTGGACATGGGACATGTTCAAGATCCGGATCAGACATTTCGATCCGGATCCCGAAGGGTGTTCGTTCATACACTGGTTCAATCCGGATCGCAGCATCTCATGATCCGGATCCCGAACACTAGTTTTACCTTTTTACTTGCCCGATCCGGATCAGGATTTGCAATCCGGATCCCGAACGTTGATGTTTGGTGAAACTGTATGAACGATCCGGATCAGCCATTTCGATCCGGATCCCGAACCATCGTTTTTCTGGAAACCGTCTTTCTTGCTACTGCAATCCGGATTGCCGAAATCCGATCCGGATCGCCGTCCGTAAAATTTCCAGAAATGGTAGGTTTTTGATTCTTATCTCCTTCCTAGGGTTTCTAACCTATAAATAGACCCTATGATTCATTTTTCTAGGGGAAGCCGATAAAAAGAAAAATAGTCGTCATATTCAAATATCATCTTATACGGCCTAAGATCCACATATAGAGAAGAAAGGAAATCATTAGATATTACTCTATGTTTCTTCATCTATATTGATTAGTTTGATTCTAGGTTTTCATACTACATCTTGAGTTGAATCAAACTAATGAATACTTAGATGGTATTTCCTATCTATCTTTGATCTAAGTATTCGGCGGATCATCACCACCCAAAAACAACGATTTCCCCAAAATCGGCGCGTGGACTCACGTGTCCTTGTGGATTCAAGGTTCAACCGCTCTCGTGGATTCGGAGCGAGGTACGTTCGTGGATTCGAAGCGTGCTACTGGGTGAAGACCGTGGATTCGGTCAGACGTCGTGGACTCGACGTTGGGCGCCGTGGATTCGGCGTTGGACGCAGATCGTGGATTCGAGACGCGTTGCGGAACGAGCGGAGAAGATCAACTAGGAGCGTATGGTAAAAGGTTGAGTCGTCTGTGAGTACGTTAAATCACCTCGTACGTGTTTCAATTCTAGTGGATTTCACCGTGTTATCGGTCCCGTGGTTTTTTACTCCGGTTTGGAGTTTTTCCACGTAAAAATCTTGCGTGTTCTTTTTTATTTCCGCATTGGGTTTTATTGCGCAATGATTTTTTGAGTGTTTATTGTTTACACCTATTCACCCCCCTCTAGGTATTTTTTCCCCTATTTAGATCTATATTTCATATAACCCAACAAGTGGTATCAGAGCAGGAATAGGGTTGTAAACAATGGTTGAAGGTGGAAACATCAATCGACCCCCTTTCTTTGATGGAACAAATTATGCGTACTGGAAAGTACGGATGAAAGCCTTTTTAATTTCCATTGACGAAAGGGTGTGGCAATCAATTGAATTAGGATGGTCTAATCCAACTGAGATTATTTCTGATGTTCGCACCTTAAAACCTAGGTCGAAATGGACCAAGGAAGAGTTAGATTCATCTTCTTACAATGGCAAGGGAATTAATGCTATTTTTAATGCCTTATCTCAAACTGAATTCTCTCGCATCTCGGCATGTGAGACTGCGAAAGAAATCTGGGATGTTCTTCAGGTTACACATGAGAGAACTAACCTCGTGAAGATTCAAAAGCTGCAAATGCTTATGAGCAGATTTGACTCCATTTTTATGGCAGAAAATGAATCTTTCACGGACTACTATACACGATTGCAAGATATCGTAAATTCATGTGCTAACCAGGGAGAGAAGATTCCAGAATTTAAGGTTGTAAGAAAGATCCTAAGAACTCTTCCTGAACGATTTCGCCCAAAGGTCACAGCCATTGAAACTATTAAACACCCGGACGAAATGCGTGTAGAAGAACTAGTTGGTTCAATACAAACTTATGAAATGACATTTACTACTAACTATTCTTCGGGAAAAGCATCCTCTTCTAAGTCTTCAGGTTATGTGTTGAAAATAACTAAGGAAGAAGACGCGGATTCATCCTCCTCAGACGATGACGAGAACCTTTCTATGGAGGACTTTGAGAAGCAACTCGCTCTCTTGACAATGAAGTTTCGCCGCAACTTTCGAAGGGGTAATTCAAGTAAAACTCCATCCTTCAGAAAGTCGAACAAAGGCAAGGGTACTTCAACTTACAAGTCAAGAAAGCAAGAGAACTTCTCAAAGGATAAGAAAAGTTCAGAGGGACAAGTCCAATGCTTCAAGTGCCGAGGATACGGCCATATCTCAACGGAGTGTCCAACTAAGAATCCGTCGAAGAAAAAAGTGATGCAAGCCGTCACTTAGGATGACAACTCAACGTCAAATGAGTCATCCTCAAGTGATGAAGAAGAAAGCGCAACGGCATTCCACGCGTCCACATCTTCACCATTCATGTGCTTAATGGCAAGTACATCCGAGTCATTGTCCAACTCCACTGTTGAAAAGAATGCAACGGACAATGAATCGGATGATTCGGAAGGTGAAGATTTTGCTTTAGCCTACCACAGACTTTTACGGGATTCAAAGAAACCGGCTAAGCAAAACAAGGGGTTGAGAGGGAGATTGCAGGATCTCGAAGAAGAAGTAAAAAGGGTAACTTCTCTCTCGACCGATCTTGAAGTGGAAAGGGATAATTTGATAAAAGCAAATGTTTCCCTTCAAGAGTCCAATGAGCAACTCGAGAAGAATTATATAGATATGGTGAACAAAGCGAATTACTTCTTGAAGCTCTATGGCGAGGCCCGACGGGAAAAATTGGAAATGACAGAGACCATTTTCCAACTCAAGGATGACTTGCAGCGATTCTCTTCTGGAAGGAGTAAGTTGGATAAGCTTCTTGGTCTTGGTCAATCAAATCGGTTCGGCCTCGGGTACACTCGAACTGAAAACAGTCCAAGTTCGAGTGGGGCAGTCTTTGTGCCTCAGTCGGTATCTCCTCCTCCGACACCGGAATTCACGACAACCAACGACAACAAGCCTACTTCACCCTCTTCGGAATCGTCAAGCACAAAGGTATGTTTTTGTTGTAATTTTGCAGGGCACATTGAAAGAAATTGCAAGATTGGAGCTCAAAGATCAAATCAACCACATCTTGCAACTGCTACTAATAAGTTCACTCTCCGGAATTCAAAGAAGGACTTTTCAAAAGAAAAGAACATTGGTAGTACTTCAAACAAGACGATGACAAAAGAAAAAGATCAATCATACAAGACGTCTTCATCAAGGAAAATCTCTCAACCATTGCCAACATACTCCAAAACTCAAAAGGTTTGGGTATGCAAAGGTGAAATCCTTCCTTGTCTTTAATCGTTCTACGATTAAATGTTGTGTAGTTTATGTAGACTATTTTTCTTTCTTTTGGCCAACCCGTCAACCATCTTTGGGAGGTAAATGGTATATTTTCTTATTGGTTGATGATTTCTCTCGGTATTCTTGGGTAGCATTTTTAAAAGAGAAAGCTGATACTTTTGATTCTTTTCACGAGATTTGCCATCGTATTATGATTGAAAAGAATGAAAAGATCATTCGTGTTAGAAGTGATAGAGGTGGAGAATTCGTTAACTCTAAATTCATTGACTTTTGCACTTCAAACGGTATTAAGCATGAATTCTCAGCACCCTATACACCTCAACAGAATGGTGTTGTCGAGCGCAAAAACAGGGTTGTTCAAGAGATGGCACGTGTTATGCTTCACAGCCGGAATTTACCGCTACATTTTTGGGCTGAAGCTGTGAACACTGCAATCTATGTAATTAATAGAGTTTATTTGCGCCCGGGAACGTTAAATACACCATATGAACTATGGTGCGGTAGAAAACCCAACATCAAATATTTTCGCATCTTCGGGTGTGACACCCCCGGAATTTGGATTAGTCCTCTATATAAATAATATAATAGGACTAAATCTCTAACCCGGCTATAGCATTTTGGATGGTAGCAAGATCCAAGAGGAACATGAGAGTTAAGCGTGCTAGAGCTAGAGTAGTTCTAGGATGGGTCACCCCCTGGGAAGTGGGGCGTCACAGTTGGTATCAGAGCCATTCACCAGCCGGAAATGTGAGATGAGTCTCGGCTGAGCCAGGGTTATATAGCGGGTAGAGCGAGGCTCCCCGGCTAATAACCGTTGTGAGTGGAGTGCAGCTCCTCACAAGGTCGGCTAAGGCTAGCGAGACGAGTCTCACATCGCCTGGTGCTTGTGAGTGTGCTTGAGCCTGACGTGGACGTCAGGGCTTAAAGGGGGGAAGAATGTGACACCCCCGGAATTTGGATTAGTCCTCTATATAAATAATATAATAGGACTAAATCTCTAACCCGACTATAGCATTTTGGATGGTAGCAAGATCCAAGAGGAACATGAGAGTTAAGCGTGCTAGAGCTAGAGTAGTTCTAGGATGGGTGACCCCCTGGGAAGTGGGGCGTCACATCGGGAGTCGGTGTTACATTTTACGTGACCGTGAAAATCTTGGAAAGTTTGACTCTCGAAGTGACGAAGGGATTTTCTTGGGGTATTCTACAAACAGTAGAGCATATCGAGTATTTAACTTGGAATCTAAGACGATCGTAGAATCGATAAATGTTAACGTAGATGAAGCTTTTCACTTTGCATCTGAAAAATCTACCCTCGATATCTCTCTAGATGATGATACACCTGCCATTGCATCTTCTCATGATAATACTTCCAATATTAATGATGCATCTAATGGTTCTTCAAGTTTATCTGATGTGCAGGAATCGTCTCATGTGCCTCCGAGTACTCCGTTACCTCAAACTTTACGCATCTCCAAGGATCATCCTGAATCAAACATCATTGGAGACCCACAAGAAGGAGTTAGAACTCGGAGGCAGTTGGTTTGTGGATTCGCTTGCTACGTATCTTTAATCGAACCAAAGAATATAGATGAAGCTCTTCAGGATGACTACTGGATTAAAGCAATGCAGGAAGAGCTCCATCAATTTGAGCGAAACAAAGTCTGGAAATTAACGAAGCCTCCAAAGCAACACAATGTGATAGGTACCAAATGGATTTTCAAGAATAAGAAAAATGAGGATGGTACTATCATCAGGAACAAGGCACGATTAGTTGCTCAAGGCTACTCTCAAGTAGAAGGTATAGACTTTGATGAAACTTTCGCCCCTGTAGCTAGACTCGAGTCCATTCGTATACTATTTGCTATTGCTTGTCATTTTAAAATCAAATTATTTCAAATGGACGTTAAGAGCGCGTTTCTAAATGGGTTTTAAATGAGGAAGTTTATGTGGCTCAACCGAAAGGTTTTGTAGACCATAAACAACCTAATCATGTTTTTCGTTTGAAAAAGGCTCTTTACGGTCTGAAACAAGCACCGCGAGCATGGTACGAAAGGTTGACAAAGCACCTTTTGGAGAAGGGCTATACTCGAGGGGGAGCTGACAGGACTCTCTTTGTGAAGCATTATCAAAACAATTTCATTGTAACACAAATCTATGTCGATGACATTGTATTTGGCGCAACAAGAGATAATGATGCTTCTAAATTCGCGGAGACCATGGAAAGCGAATTTGAGATGTCCATGATGGGCGAATTGACTTATTTTCTTGGATTGCAAATTAAACAAAATGATGAAGGTATTCACTTGTGTCAATCCAAGTATGCAATGGAGTTGGTTAAAAAGTTTGACTTAGAAAATTCGAAGGATTTTCCGACTCCAATGGGAACTAGCCACAAGGGACTTGGAAGTGAATCACATAGTGAGAATGTAGACGAGAAACTGTATCGAAGTATGATTGGAAGTCTACTTTACCTCACGGCTAGTCGCCCGGATATATCCTTTAGTGTTGGGATTTGCGCGAGATATCAATCAGCACCAAAGGAGGTTCACCTGAAAGCGGTGAAAAGGATCATCCGGTACATCAAAGGATCAATTAATTTCGGAATTTGGTATCCTATGGGAACTAGTTTGGATATTGTTGGATACTCAGATGCCGATTGGGCAGGATCAGTGGATGATCGGAAAAGCACGAGTGGTGCATGCTTCTATCTTGGCCATTGCCTTGTTGCATGGCACAGTAAAAAGCAGAATTGCATAGCACTCTCGACTGCCGAAGCGGAATACATTTCAGCGGGTAGTTGTTCAACCCAACTCATTTGGATGAAAAGTGTGTTGAGCGACTTCCGGATTTCAGCAACTTCGGTAACAATTCTTTGTGACAATACTAGTGCTATAAACATTTCCAAAAACCCTGTGTTGCACTCTAGAACAAAACACATTGAACTTAGATATCATTTTCTTAGAGAGCTAGTTGAATCAAATACTCTTCAACTTTCATATATTTCAACTGAAGATCAATTAGCTGACATTTTAACAAAACCTTTGGATCAAAAACGTTTTATTCGTTTGCGTAAAGCAATTGGAATGCTTTCCTTGAAATAAACTTCTTTTTGAAACTTTTGCTTAGGTCAGGTTTAGTTTTTGTGTTTTTGTTCTTTATCTATGTTTATATATAGTACATTAATTGAGCATGTGTATTATTGACTTTACTTGCATCCTTTCATATAATTAGAAATTTATTATGCTTTGGATATCATAATAATTCAGTTGATGCATTGATCATTTATTTAAATTAAACCATTTTTAATTGATCAAAGTCAATTTCTCTCTCAATGATCTCTTGGTATTGTTTTTATCTTATTTGACTATTTAGTTGAGTATGAATTCGAGATCAATCCTTGGTTGAATACTTTATATCTTAAATTAATTGATAGCCAATTGAGGGGGAGTCAAAGAAAAGTAAAATGCTCAAAAGATGTGGAAAGAGTTACATCCCAATGAGGAGTGTGAAAACTACCACCACATGGAGGAAAGAGCTACCACCTCGGTCGTCCGAGTACTGTGTGCAGCTACCACATGTATACCAAGCATGGTTGTTCAATTTTTTGATTAAATAAAATGCATGATTGAGATACTTGACTCTGTCAATTTTCAAGGTTGGTATAAGGTGGGATTTTAAAGAAAGATGCTCAAAGAGCGACTCTCTTCAACAGATTGACTAAATACATTATATAATTTATTTGGGATTTCAAACATCTATTGATCTTTGTAATTCATTTTCTTTACCATTTTAATGATTTGATAAACGCCGTACACATAAGATCATGATGGATGTGTTTGAACTTGATCAACTTTAAATGTTTTAATTTCTATAAATTGTCATGTCATTATTTGAATGTTATTGATAGATTTAACATAATTTATTTCTCTTGACATGAAACGATGATTTTTGTGTAAAGTTGATGTGCTAAAATGCTTACATACTTTTTCTGGATTTTATGGATTTTTTCTAAATTTTTCTGAAGAAAAAGTTGCAGCTGATCCGGATCGGGTTAAGTGATCCGGATCCCGAACGCAGGCTTCTTCCTGCGGCTAGCCGATCCGGATCGAAATCTCGATCCGATCCGGATCACGGCTAGGGTTTTTAATAGAACGAAAGGGTTTTGATTTCTTTTACCTTAATCTTTTGTTCTCAAGTCTCTAGAGTCTATCTCTCTAGAATCCTTGCACCTTGGAGCTTTCCTAACCCAAGTTCTTCGAATCCAAGTAAGTTTTATTGATCAAAATCTCATTTTTCACAGTTTTTCTCTATTTTCTTCAAAACGTGATGAGATTTTTCTATCTTTTTCGTTTGTGAATGGGTTTTGGTCAAATCTCTTTTCAAATAAGAACTCTGGGTAGATTAGTTTTGATTATATGCTAGGTATTCTCCTGATTAACGAATTTTTGGGCTTCGATTTCTGAAAATTCTGTTTTAGGGCATATAATAGGAATTTTTGAAAAACATGCAATTGATCTATTTTTAAAATTCTTTTTGCAAAACTAATTTGATTCTTAGACTCTCTACATGATTATGATTGTTTCGGTACAATTTTTCAAATTTTTGAAAATTAACAATTTTTTCATGTGTTCTTGAGTTTGTCTTCACAGGATACATTTTTCACTAGCGATCAAAATGGTGATCACATGGATTATTTTCCTACTTGCTGCCATGGTTCATGTCAAGGACACTGTCAAGCCCAAGAGGGCTAAGAAAGCAAAGAAAGCGAAAGATGATTCCGATACAGAATCTGAAACGGAATCGATCGATTGGGATGAGCTTCAAGTTGAAGCAACTGCACCCACTGCTTCGAAAGGAAAAGCGCCTGCGGAAACGTCAAAGGCTCCTCCTACTGCTGCTGAAAAGGGCAAAGCTCCCATGGAAGAAACTTCTGGGAAGACTAAAAGAAAACGACTTGCTCGACGACTTGGACGAGCTCGGGGTATTGAAATAAATGAAACAGGTCAAGCAAAAACAAAGGATACTCCTCAAACTGAAACTGAGTCTGAAGACGATTGGGACACATTTCTTGATGAAGTACAACAAGGTATTGATGAAGAAAATAAGGTTTACCTAAAGAGCAAGAAGCTGACAAGGAAAAAGAATGTGCCAAGCAATGAACCTCTTGACAATTCACACTCTTTGCCAAGAAGATCTCCTCGGAATGAAGGACAGACTGCTCCGTCAATTGTCACACAACGTTCTTCAAATTCCAGAAGAATCGACCAAAAGGCAAACTTAGAGTCTTCCATCAATCAAGACCAAGATAAACTGGCTCTTGCACTCAGAAAAATGTCCAAGGACATACATGAGATGAAACAAGAATGTTCTACGATGTCGGAATTGCTTAAAGGAATCTTGAAGAAACTAGGCTGCACGAGCTCTGAAGACTCTGACTCAGATGATTGAGTTGTCCTCAAACTTTTGTTGTGATCAGACTGACTTAACTTTCTTTCTAATGTGCAGGATTTCAGTTGTTAAGTTTTAATGTTTTGTTTTTACTTTGCTTTAGTTTTAGTTCTCAGGTTTTTCTTGTTGTTGACATTTTTAACTCTCCTTAAATTTTTATAATTTTGGCTTAGTTTGTGACAAAAAGGGGGAGAGAGTTTAGAGAGAACTTGAACAATGATGATGTGAAAACTGTGTGAATGTGTGAACATCACACATCAAGGTAAGTATCACTTCAACTTCAACTTTGGTTTTTTATCTTGTGATTTGTTGCATGTTCCTACTAACTATTCGACTAACTATTTGGGCATGTAATATGACTAACAAGTTGATGTTGGACTAACACTTTGTGACATTTGGTTTTTGAATGCATAGAAGATATGTTGGTTTTTGACTATGATTCTCTTACATATCTGAATTCTCAAATGTCATGATGATCAGATAAACTCTATCTCTGTACTTGGTTTTGTATGTTTCAATTCTTGAGGTATCTAATGATTCTTTTTGTCAAGAATGATTTCTGTGTGCAGAGAGTACAGATGCCTAAGTCTAGAGTCTGTTTTAGGAGTTTATCTCATGTTTTTAAAATTTTTGGATCTCTATTGTAAATTTTTGTTGTATGGTGATAGCAACAAAAATATCTTTTTGAATTTTCTTTAGTGGATCTGTGTTTTGTCACGAAACCGCCAAAGGGGGAGATTGTTACGGAATTTGAGTTGGCGTAATTTCGTGAAAGGTTCAAGTCTTGAAGATTGAAGGTGAAGAAGGTTGGATCATTTAACTCAATCTCAAAAAAGAAGAATTCAAAAGGATCAGGTATGTTTAACTAAAGATTTTTGGTGATCAGAATACTTCTTGTAGTGTAGAAACACCTGGAAGAATTTTTCATTGCATAAAAATCAAAAACTGGACATGGGACATGTTCAGGATCCGGATCAGACATTTCGATCCGGATCCCGAAGGGTGTTCGTTCATACACTGGTTCAATCCGGATCGCAGCATCTCATGATCCGGATCCCGAACACTAGTTTTACTTTTTTACTTGCCCGATCCGGATCAGGATTTGCAATCCGGATCCCGAACGTTGATGTTTGGTGAAACTGTATGAACGATCCGGATCAGTCATTTCGATCCGGATCCCGAACCATCGTTTTTCTGGAAACCGTCTTTCTTGCTACTGCAATCCGGATCGCCGAAATCTGATCCGGATCGCCGTCCGTAAAATTTCCAGAAATGGTAGGTTTTTTATTCTTATCTCCTTCCTAGGGTTTCTAACCTATAAATAGACCCTATGATTCATTTTTCTAGGGGAAGCCGATAAAAAGAAAAAGAGCCGTCATATTCAAATATCATCTTATACGGCCTAAGATCCACATATAGAGAAGAAAGGAAATCATTAGATATTACTCTATGTTTCTTCATCTATATTGATTAGTTTGATTCTAGGTTTTCATACTCACATCTTGAGTTGAATCAAACTAATGAATACTTAGATGGTATTTTCTATCTATCTTTGATCTAAGTATTCGGCGGATCATCACCACCCAAAAACAACGATTTCCCCAAAATCGGCGCGTGGACTCGCGTGTCCTTGTGGATTCAAGGTTCAACCGCTCTCGTGGATTCGGAGCGAGGTACGTTCGTGGATTCGAAGCGTGCTACTGGGTGAAGACCGTGGATTCGGTCAGACGTCGTGGACTCGACGTTGGGCGCCGTGGATTCGGCGTTGGACGCAGATCGTGGATTCGAGACGCGTTGCGGAACGAGCGGAGAAGATCAACTAGGAGCGTATGGTAAAAGGTTGAGTCGTCTGTGAGTACGTTAAATCACCTTGTACGTGTTTCAATTCTAGTGGACTTCACCGTGTTATCGGTCCCGTGGTTTTTTACTCCGGTTTGGAGTTTTTCCACGTAAAAATCTTGCGTGTTCTTTTTTATTTCCGCATTGGGTTTTATTGCGCAATGATTTTTTGAGTGTTTATTGTTTACACCTATTCATCCCCCTCTAGGTATTTTTTCCCCTATTTAGATCTATATTTCATATAACCCAACAAGTGGTATCAGAGCGGGAATAGGGTTGTAAACAATGGTTGAAGGTGGAAACATCAATCGACCCCCTTTCTTTGATGGAACAAATTATGCGTACTGGAAAGTACGGATGAAAGCCTTTTTAATTTTCATCGACGAAAGGGTGTGGCAATCAATTGAATTAGGATGGTCTAATCCAACTGAGATTATTTCTGATGTTCGCACCTTAAAACCTAGGTCGAAATGGACCAAGGAAGAGTTAGATTCATCTTCTTACAATGGCAAGGGAATTAATGCTATTTTTAATGCCTTATCTCAAACTGAATTCTCTCGCATCTCGGCATGTGAGACTGCGAAAGAAATCTGGGATGTTCTTCAGGTTACACATGAGGGAACTAACCTCGTGAAGATTCAAAAGCTGCAAATGCTTATGAGCAGATTTGACTCCATTTTTATGGCAGAAAATGAATCTTTCACGGACTACTATACACGATTGCAAGATATCGTAAATTCATGTGCTAACCTGAGAGAGAAGATTCCAGAATTTAAGGTTGTAAGAAAGATCCTAAGAACTCTTCCTGAACGATTTCGCCCAAAGGTCACAGCCATTGAAACTATTAAACACCCGGACGAAATGCGTGTAGAAGAACTAGTTGGTTCAATACAAACTTATGAAATGACATTTACTACTAACTATTCTTCGGGAAAAGCATCCTCTTCTAAGTCTTCAGGTTATGTGTTGAAAATAACTAAGGAAGAAGACGCGGATTCATCCTCCTCAGACGATGACGAGAACCTTTCTATGGAGGACTTTGAGAAGCAACTCGCTCTCTTGACAAGGAAGTTTCGCCGCAACTTTCGAAGGGGTAATTCAAGTAAAACTCCATCCTTCGGAAAGTCGAAGAAAGGCAAGGGTACTTCAAGTTACACGTCAAGAAAGTAAGAGAACTTCTCAAAGGATAAGAAAAGTTCAGAGGGACAAGTCCAATGCTTCAAGTGCCGAGGATACGGCCATATCTCAACGGAGTGTCCAACTAAGAATCCGTCGAAGAAGAAAGTGATGCAAGCCGTCACTTGGGATGACAACTCAACGTCAAATGAGTCATCCTCAAGTGATGAAGAAGAAAGCGCAACGGCATTCCACGCGTCCACATCTTCACCATTCATGTGCTTAATGGCAAGTACATCCGAGTCATTGTCCAACTCCACTGTTGAAAAGAATGCAACGGACAATGAATCGGATGATTCGGAAGGTGAAGATTTTGTTTTAGCCTACCACAGACTTTTACGGGATTCAAAGAAACTGGCTAAGCAAAACAAGGGGTTGAGAGGGAGATTGCAGGATCTCGAAGAAGAAGTAAAAAGGGTAACTTCTCTCTCGACCGATCTTGAAGTGGAAAGGGATAATCTGATAAAAGCAAATGTTTCCCTTCAAGAGTCCAATGAGCAACTCGAGAAGAATTATATAGATATGGTGAACAAAGCGAATTACTTCTTGAAGCTCTACGGCGAGGCCCGACGGGAAAAATTGGAAATGACAGAGACCATTTTCCAACTCAAGGATGACTTGCAGCGATTCTCTTCTGGAAGGAGTAAGTTGGATAAGCTTCTTGGTCTTGGTCAATCAAATCGGTTCGGCCTCGGGTACACTCGAACTGAAAACAGTCCAAGTTCGAGTGGGACAGTCTTTGTGCCTCAGTCGGTATCTCCTCCTCCGACACCGGAATTCACGACAACCAACGACAACAAGCCTACTTCACCCTCTTCGGAATCGTCAAGCACAAAGGTATGTTTTCGTTGTAATTTTGCAGGGCACATTGAAAGAAATTGCAAGATTGGAGCTCAAAGATCAAATCAACCACATCTTGCAACTGCTACCAATAAGTTCACTCTCCGGAATTCAAAGAAGGACTTTTCAAAAGAAAAGAACATTGGTAGTACTTCAAACAAGACGATGACAAAAGAAAAAGATCAATCATACAAGACGTCTTCATCAAGTAAAATCTCTCAACCATTGCCAACATACTCCAAAACTCAAAAGGTTTGGGTATGCAAAGGTGAAATCCTTCCTTGTCTTTAATCGTTCTACGATTAAATGTTGTGTAGTTTATGTAGACTATTTTTCTTTCTTTTGGCCAACCCGTCAACCATCTTTGGGAGGTAAATGGTATATTTTCTTATTGGTTGATGATTTCTCTCGGTATTCTTGGGTAGCATTTTTAAAAGAGAAAGCTGATACTTTTGATTCTTTTCACGAGATTTGCCATCGTATTATGATTGAAAAGAATGAAAAGATCATTCGTGTTAGAAGTGATAGAGGTGGAGAATTCGTTAACTCTAAATTCATTGACTTTTGCACTTCAAACGGTATTAAGCATGAATTCTCAGCACCCTATACACCTCAACAGAATGGTGTTGTCGAGCGCAAAAACAGGGTTGTTCAAGAGATGGCACGTGTTATGCTTCACAGCCGGAATTTACCGCTACATTTTTGGGCTGAAGCTGTGAACACTGCAATCTATGTAATTAATAGAGTTTATTTCCGCCCGGGAACGTTAAATACACCATATGAACTATGGTGCGGTAGAAAACTCAACATCAAATATTTTCGCATCTTCCGGAGTCGGTGTTACATTTTACGTGACCGTGAAAATCTTGGAAAGTTTGACTCTCGAAGTGACGAAGGGATTTTCTTGGGGTATTCTACAAACAGTAGAGCATATCGAGTATTTAACTTGGAATCTAAGACGATCGTAGAATCGATAAATGTTAAAGTAGATGAAGCTTTTCACTTTGCATCTGAAAAATCTACCCTCGATATCTCTCTAGATGATGATACACCTGCCATTGCATCTTCTCATGATAATACTTCCAATATTAATGATGCATCTAATGGTTCTTCAAGTTTATCTGATGTGCAGGAATCGTCTCATGTGCCTCCGAGTACTCCGTTACCTCAAACTTTACGCATCTCCAAGGATCATCCTGAATCAAACATCATTGGAGACCCACAAGAAGGAGTTAGAACTCGGAGGCAGTTGGTTTGTGGATTCGCTTGCTACGTATCTTTAATCGAACCAAAGAATATAGATGAAGCTCTTCAGGATGACTACAGGATTAAAGCAATGCAGGAAGAGCTCCATCAATTTGAGCGAAACAAAGTCTGGGAATTAACGAAGCCTCCAAAGCAACACAATGTGATAGGTACCAAATGGATTTTCAAGAATAAGAAAAATGAGGATGGTACTATCATCAGGAACAAGGCACGATTAGTTGCTCAAGGCTACTCTCAAGTAGAAGGTATAGACTTTGATGAAACTTTCGCCCCTGTAGCTAGACTCGAGTCCATTCGTATACTATTTGCTATTGCTTGTCATTTTAAAATCAAATTATTTCAAATGGACGTTAAGAGCGCGTTTCTAAATGGGTTTTTAAATGAGGAAGTTTATGTGGCTCAACCGAAAGGTTTTGTAGACCATAAACAACCTAATCATGTTTTTCGTTTGAAAAAGGCTCTTTACGGTCTGAAACAAGCACCGCGAGCATGGTACGAAAGGTTGACAAAGCACCTTTTGGAGAAGGGCTATACTCGAGGGGGAGCTGACAGGACTCTCTTTGTGAAGCATTATCAAAACAATTTCATTGTAGCACAAATCTATGTCGATGACATTGTATTTGGCGCAACAAGAGATAATGATGCTTCTAAATTCGCGGAGACCATGGAAAGCGAATTTGAGATGTCCATGATGGGCGAATTGACTTATTTTCTTGGATTGCAAATTAAACAAAATGATGAAGGTATTCACTTGTGTCAATCCAAGTATGCAATGGAGTTGGTTAAAAAGTTTGACTTAGAAAATTCGAAGGATTTTCCGACTCCAATGGAAACTAGCCACAAGGGACTTGGAAGTGAATCACATAGTGAGAATGTAGACGAGAAACTGTATCGAAGTATGATTGGAAGTCTACTTTACCTCGCGGCTAGTCGCCCGGATATATCCTTTAGTGTTGGGATTTGCGCGAGATATCAATCAGCACCAAAGGACGTTCACCTGAAAGCGGTGAAAAGGATCATCCGGTACATCAAAGGATCAATTAATTTCGGAATTTGGTATCCTATGGGAACTAGTTTGGATATTGTTGGATACTCAGATGCCGATTGGGCAGGATCAGTGGATGATCGGAAAAGCACGAGTGGTGCATGCTTCTATCTTGGCCATTGCCTTGTTGCATGGCACAGTAAAAAGCAGAATTGCATAGCACTCTCGACTGCCGAAGCGGAATACATTTCAGCGGGTAGTTGTTCAACCCAACTCATTTGGATGAAAAGTGTGTTGAGCGACTTCCGGATTTCAGCAACTTCGGTAACAATTCTTTGTGACAACACTAGTGCTATAAACATTTCCAAAAACCCTGTGTTGCACTCTAGAACAAAACACATTGAACTTAGATATCATTTTCTTAGAGAGCTAGTTGAATCAAATACTCTTCAACTTTCATATATTTCAACTGAAGATCAATTAGCTGACATTTTAACAAAACCTTTGGATCAAAAACGTTTTATTCATTTGCGTAAAGCAATTGGAATGCTTTCCTTGAAATAAACTTCTTTTTGAAACTTTTGCTTAGGTTAGGTTTAGTTTTTGTGTTTTTGTTCTTTATCTATGTTTATACATAGTACATTAATTGAGCATGTGTATTATTGACTTTACTTGCATCCTTTCATATAATTAGAAATTTATTATGCTTTGGATATCATAATAATTCAGTTGATGCATTGATCATTTATTTAAATTAAACCATTTTTAATTGATCAAAGTCAATTTCTCTCTCAATGATCTCTTGGTATTGTTTTTATCTTATTTGACTATTTAGTTGAGTATGAATTCGAGATCAATCCTTGGTTGAATACTTTATATCTTAAATTAATTGATAGCCAATTGAGGGGGAGTCAAAGAAAAGTAAAATGCTCAAAAGATGTGGAAAGAGTTACATCCCAATGAGGAGTGTGAAAACTACCACCACATGGAGGAAAGAGCTACTACCTCGGTCGTCCGAGTACTGTGTGCAGCTACCACATGTATACCAAGCATGGTTGTTCAATTTTTTAATTAAATAAAATGCATGATTGAGATACTTGACTCTGTCAATTTTCAAGGTTGGTATAAGGTGGGATTTTAAAGAAAGATGCTCAAAGAGCGACTCTCTTCAACAGATTGACTAGATACATTATATAATTTATTTGGGATTTCAAACATCTATTGATCTTTGTAATTCATTTTCTTTACCATTTTAATGATTTGATAAACGCCGTACACATAAGATCATGATGGATGTGTTTGAACTTGATCAACTTTAAATGTTTTAATTTCTATAAATTGTCATGTCATTATTTGAATGTTATTGATAGATTTAACATAATTTATTTCTCTTGACATGAAACGATGATTTTTGTTTAAAGTTGATGTGCTAAAATGCTTACATACTTTTTCTGGATTTTATGGATTTTTTCTAAATTTTTCTGAAGAAAAAGTTGCAGCTGATCCGGATCGGGTTAAGTGATCCGGATCCCGAACGCAGGCTTCTTCCTGCGGCTAGCCGATCCGGATCGAAATCTCGATCCGATCCGGATCACGGCTAGGGTTTTTAATAGAACGAAAGGGTTTTGATTTCTTTTACCTTAATCTTTTGTTCTCAAGTCTCTAGAGTCTATCTCTCTAGAATCCTTGCACCTTGGAGCTTTCCTAACCCAAGTTCTTCGAATCCAAGTAAGTTTTATTGATCAAAATCTCATTTTTCACAGTTTTTCTCTATTTTCTTCAAAACGTGATGAGATTTTTCTATCTTTTTCGTTTGTGAATGGGTTTTGGTCAAATCTCTTTTCAAATAAGAACTCTGGGTAGATTAGTTTTGATTATATGCTAGGTATTCTCCTGATTAACGAATTTTTGGGCTTCGATTTCTGAAAATTCTGTTTTAGGGCATATAATAGGAATTTTTGAAAAACATGCAATTGATCTATTTTTAAAATTCTTTTTGCAAAACTAATTTGATTCTTAGACTCTCTACATGATTATGATTGTTTGGGTACAATTTTTCAAATTTTTGAAAATTAACAATTTTTTCATGTGTTCTTGAGTTCGTCTTCACAGGATACATTTTTCACTAGCGATCAAAATGGTGATCACATGGATTATTTTCCTACTTGCTGCCATGGTTCATGTCAAGGACACTGTCAAGCCCAAGAGGGCTAATAAAGCAAAGAAAGCGAAAGATGATTCCGATACAGAATCTGAAACGGAATCGATCGATTGGGATGAGCTTCAAGTTGAAGCAACTGCACCCACTGCTTCGAAAGGAAAAGCGCCTGCGGAAACGTCAAAGGCTCCTCCTACTGCTGCTGAAAAGGGCAAAGCTCCCATGGAAGAAACTTCTGGGAAGACTAAAAGAAAAAGACTTGCTCGACGACTTGGACGAGCTCGGGGTATTGAAATAAATGAAACAGGTCAAGCAAAAACAAAGGATACTCCTCAAACTGAAACTGAGTCTGAAGACGATTGGGACACATTTCTTGATGAAGTACAACAAGGTATTGATGAAGAAAATAAGGTTTACCTAAAGAGCAAGAAGCTGACAAGGAAAAAGAATGTGCCAAGCAATGAACCTCTTGACAATTCACACTCTTTGCCAAGAAGATCTCCTCGGAATGAAGGACAGACTGCTCCGTCAATTGTCACACAACGTTCTTCAAATTCCAGAAGAATCGACCAAAAGGCAAACTTAGAGTCTTCCATCAATCAAGACCAAGATAAACTGGCTCTTGCACTCAGAAAAATGTCCAAGGACATACATGAGATGAAACAAGAATGTTCTACGATGTCGGAATTGCTTAAAGGAATCTTGAAGAAACTAGGCTGCACGAGCTCTGAAGACTCTGACTCAGATGATTGAGTTGTCCTCAAACTTTTGTTGTGATCAGACTGACTTAACTTTCTTTCTAATGTGCAGGATTTCAGTTGTTAAGTTTTAATGTTTTGTTTTTACTTTGCTTTAGTTTTAGTTCTCAGGTTTTTCTTGTTGTTGAAATTTTTAACTCTCCTTAAATTTTTGTAATTTTGGCTTAGTTTGTGACAAAAAGGGGGAGAGAGTTTAGAGAGAACTTGAACAATGATGATGTGAAAACTGTGTGAATGTGTGAACATCACACATCAAGGTAAGTATCACTTCAACTTCAACTTTGGTTTTTTATCTTGTGATTTGTTGCATGTTCCTACTAAATATTCGACTAACTATTTGGGCATGTAATATGACTAACAAGTTGATGTTGGACTAACACTTTGTGACATTTGGTTTTTGAATGCATAGAAGATATGTTGGTTTTTGACTATGATTCTCTTACATATCTGAATTCTCAAATGTCATGATGATCAGATAAACTCTATCTCTGTACTTGGTTTTGTATGTTTCAATTCTTGAGGTATCTAACGATTCTTTTTGTCAAGAATGATTTCTGTGTGCAGAGAGTACAGATGCCTAAGTCTAGAGTCTGTTTTAGGAGTTTATCTCATGTTTTTAAAATTTTTGGATCTCCATTGTAAATTTTTGTTGTATGGTGATAGCAACAAAAATATCTTTTTGAATTTTCTTTAGTGGATCTGTGTTTTGTCACGAAACCGCCAAAGGGGGAGATTGTTACGGAATTTGAGTTGGCGTAATTTCGTGAAAGGTTCAAGTCTTGAAGATTGAAGGTGAAGAAGGTTGGATCATTTAACTCAATCTCAAGAAAGAAGAATTCAAAAGGATCAGGTATGTTTAACTAAAGATTTTTGGTGATCCGAATACTTCTTGTAGTGTAGAAACACCTGGAAGAATTTTTCATTGCATAAAAATCAAAAACTGGACATGGGACATGTTCAGGATCCGGATCAGACATTTCGATCCGGATCCCGAAGGGTGTTCGTTCATACACTGGTTCAATTCGGATCGCAGCATCTCATGATCCGGATCCCGAACACTAGTTTTACCTTTTTACTTGCCCGATCCGGATCAGGATTTGCAATCCGGATCCCGAACGTTGATGTTTGGTGAAACTGTATGAACGATCCGGATCAGCCATTTCGATCCGGATCCCGAACCATCGTTTTTCTGGAAACCGTCTTTCTTGCTACTGCAATCCGGATCGCCGAAATCCGATCCGGATCGCCGTCCGTAAAATTTCCAGAAATGGTAGGTTTTTGATTCTTATCTCCTTCCTAGGGTTTCTAACCTATAAATAGACCCTATGATTCATTTTTCTAGAGGAAGCCGATAAAAAGAAAAATAGCCTTCATATTCAAATATCATCTTATACGGCCTAAGATCCACATATAGAGAAGAAAGAAAATCATTAGATATTACTCTATGTTTCTTCATCTATATTGATTAGTTTGATTCTAGGTTTTCATACTCACATCTTGTGTTGAATCAAACTAATGAATACTTAGATGGTATTTCCTATCTATCTTTGATCTAAGTATTCGGCGGATCATCACCACCCAAAAACAACGATTTCCCCAAAATCGGCGCGTGGACTCGCGTGTCCTTGTGGATTCAAGATTCAACCGCTCTCGTGGATTCGGAGTGAGGTACGTTCGTGGATTCGAAGCGTGCTACTGGGTGAAGACCGTGGATTCGGTCAGACGTCGTGGACTCGACGTTGGCCGTCGTGGATTCGGCGTTGGACGCAGATCGTGGATTCGAGACGCGTTGCGGAACGAGCGGAGAAGATCAACTAGGAGCGTATGGTAAAAGGTTGAGTCGTCTGTGAGTACGTTAAATCACCTTGTACGTGTTTCAATTCTAGTGGATTTCACCGTGTTATCGGTCCCGTGGTTTTTTACTCCGGTTTGGAGTTTTTCCACGTAAAAATCTTGCGTGTTCTTTTTTATTTCCGCATTGGGTTTTATTGCGCAATGATTTTTTGAGTGTTTATTGTTTACACCTATTCACCCCCCTCTAGGTGTTTTTCCCCTATTGAGATCTATATTTCATATAACCCAACACGTCTTTCCACCCAGAGTACCCCCACACCTTCTGGGGAGTCAGAGCAGGCGATATCCACCGAGCTGGAGGAACTGCGGGCCTTGGTGACCCATTTAGTGGCGAGGAGCTTCTGACAGGAACAGCGCTTGGAGCAGCTACTGGCGCGGAGTGGTGACATGGCGGTCGGAGAGAGGGCCGAGGCGCGACAGCAACGTTTAGAGAGGAAACGCTCAGCCTCGGACGTTTATGGACAAGCCAGTTCATGGAGATCGCCACGATCGTTGTGGCCTCAGTGGTATGGCCGTGGGAGTTCTGTTCGACGAGGACCTGGTGGACCCCAGAGGCCGCCGCTGTGATCGCAGCAGCAGAGGTCACGGCCGCGGTAGCGGAGGTTGCAGCAGCAGTCGAGACAGCCACGGCATCCTGACAGGTGTATCTTTTGTGGAGGCCAGCATTTTGCCAGTATGTGTGATCAGCGGTGGGGACGCTGCTATCTTTGTGGGCAGTCTGGACATTTGCGAGCTTCCTGCCTTCTTTCGACATCAGCAGCGCCATCTTCAGCCTCAGCTCCTAGTGCATTCCAGCAGACGTCGTCAGCGCCGCAGCCTTTTGCTCTAGTGAGTAGGTCACCTTCCTTCCACCCTTCTAACCACCGGCCGCCGACTCAGAGCGGTCGGGTTTATGCGGCTCAGGTGGAGGACTTTGCAGCAGCCGATCATGTGGTGACAGGTATCACCTTACCTTCTGGCATTAGGACTTGTAATTTGTTTTATAGGAGCATCCCTTTTATTTGTTAGTAGAGCATTTGCATCATTGCATGGGTTAGGGGTAGGACGGTTACCACGTGCACGGGAGGTTCAGATTCCTGACCACATCTTGCACGTGGAGGAGTTCATTGGTCCTGCCCAGTGTAGATTGAGTCCTAGATTATGCCAGCAGACCAGATGGTTTTGAGGCGGTTGTGGGACTTGAATAGGATGCTCGGGATGGACGGGGTGGCTCGGTACTTCACGACGATCGATTGTGCCACGAGGATAGTGACTTTTCGAGAGCTAGACCAGGAGGTTTCGTGTACCAGGGATGCTAGAAGAGATGTGGCGGCTCGAGCTAGAGGTTTGCTTCACGTTTCTCGAGGAGCTTGCAGACAGCCTTGGGGACTCAGCTCAGGTTCAGTACAGCTTTTCATCCACAAACTAATAGACAGTCAGAATGGATGATACAGATTCTCGAGGATATGCGGAGAGCTTGTGTCTTGGACTTCGGCGGAGGTACGTCTTCGACCCGTCGCACGTCATCGACTTCACCCCACTGGAGATCAGCGAGGATTTGAGATATGAGGAATGCCCACTGCGGATTCTGGATCGGGAGGAGAGAGAATTGCGCAGTTGGGCCATTCCCTACGTGGAGATCCTTTGGAACAACCATGACGAGCGCGAGTCTACTTGGGAGCTGGAGTCGGAGATGAGGGATACCTACCCCTACTTATTTGAGGCATCGGACTGAGGATTGCTGTTTGGTTTGGTCTCATTTCGAGGACGAAACTCTTTTAGTGGGGGAGGATGTGATGATCCGGACTTCCACAAAGGCTTTTGCAGCATTGACAGTGACTACAGGAAGCTTACACGGTGTAATGGAGCTAGTAGTGTCGAATCGGACCACGGAAATGAACCCAGCGCGAAAATCGAATCAAATTGGCTTTTCTGGGGACTTTCGGCAAAAATTCGGATGGGAATTTGACAAAACGGACAGCGGATTTGGACTCAGCGCGCGAAAATAATCAAAATGGGCTATTTACTTGATTTTACGCCCAAAGTTACTATTCATGCCCGAACAGTAAATCCGGCGCGGCGGCGGCGACCGGCGAGCGGCGGAGCACGGCAGCGCAGCGGCGGAGCGCGGCCGCGGGCAGGCGAGCAGGCGGGCTGGTCCACGGACAAGGCGTGCACCGGGAGCACAGAAGACTGGATTTGCCACGCGGCGGTTTCTGATTGGTTGGACGGTGTCAAATGAGGTCGTGGTGGCGGCGACACGTGGCATCACCTGATTAGGCGACATATTCCGGAAGACCCGGCGCGTAGGCCGGGAGGCGTGGACCACGTGAACCACGTGGGACACGTGGCGGCCCGGGATTCGCGGGCTCTCGAGTGCGCGGTGCACGCGGGGCCGCGACGCCGACGCCATACGCACGCGTGGCGCGGGACACGCGGCGTGTCGGCCGCTGATTGGCGGGCGCCGCCCGCGTGGCGGGCGAGGCGACGCCCACGTGCGCCACGTGCCGCCCAGCCATTGGCGGGCACCGCTGGTGCGGTGTTCGGGCGGGACACGCGGGGGCGCCCGATTCGCGGGCGCCGTTGTTTCCTGTTCGGGGACACGTGTCGCGCCCGGGTGAATCCGGGCGCGCACAGTGTTGGGCCGGTCCGAAACTTTCGGGCGCACGAATCATGGGACACAATGGGTATTTCTCCATTTCTTTTTTGGGCCTATATATATACCTCCTCCTCTCTCTCTTTCTCTCCTTTTTTCGAGTTCCAGAGAGGGAATGAGAGGGAGAGCCCAATAGAAAACTTGTTCCCCTTGATGTTTTTGATCTCGTGGTGGATTTCCAGAATTTTTGGAGGCTCGGCAACGACGATCTTGATTTTACAGTGCGCCTCGACTTTCCCCCATTTCGGCCCGTTTCCGTCGCAGTTCAGTCAGAAATTTGCTGTGAGCAAACCAGGAGGAATTTTTGAGCGATTTTTTCGGCAGAGCGTTCCTAAGAAGTAATGTGAGGACCTGGATCCCCACGTCGAGATTACTGGATCATCTACAGCTCCCGGAGGCCTATGTGGTGTGTTGGTGGGATTTGTGCCCCAATTGGACATTAGTGTTGGGCTCAGTGTGTTTAATGGATCACGTGGGTGATCATTGGACTCCGTCGGATCGTTAGAAGTGGTTTCGCGCGAAGTGGATATTAAATTTGGACTCAGCGCGAAGTTTGGACCAAGGATAACCTTTCCGGATGCCTTCGGCAAATTTTGGAGTTGGAATTTGGCGAAATGGACATCAAATTCGGATTCAGCGCGCGAAAACGGTTAAAACGGACTACCCACTTGTCATTTTTGAGCACCGGACACTGTTCACGCCGGAACAGTGTTTCCGGCGGCGGCGGCAGCGGCGGAGCGGCCGCAGGCAGCGCGGCGGACGGAGGCGCGGGCCGCCCGGTCCACGCGGCAGGCGTGCACCGGGGGCGGGACGCGTGGCGGCTCAGGAGTGGGCCGGTCCGCGGGGCGCGGTCTACGGAGAGTGCGGGGCGCATGGTGCACCGGGGGGTGGACACGTGGCATCATCCTAGAGGTGGGTTCACGGCGGTTGGTCTACGCAGTATTCGGGATGGCTCATGGTTTATGGTGCACCGGGCTTGGACACGTGGCAGGTTTCTATTGGTTCGGTCCACGTGATTTCGTGCACCGGGTTCACTAGGCAGAGGCATGACACGTGGCATTCACCTATTGGTTGGTCAACTGTGCGCGGCAGGGGTGGCAGGCGGCGGCGTTAGGCGGGCACGTGGGCGCGGCAGGCGGGCGCTGAACGGGTGCGTGCCACGTGTCGTCGTCCGCGGGTGGCCACGCGGCGCGACGCGTGCGGCGGGATCGGCTGTCGCCTGTTTGGCGGGCGACGTGGAGGCCCAGGATGGATTCGGGCGGCTACAGTGTTCGCGCGCGGGGATTTCGGGCTGCTACAGTGCGCGCCCGAAAACCCCCAGCGCCCGGAAATTGGGACTAAATGGGTATTAAGTGATTTGTTTCCTGCAATGTATAAAAGGGCCGAGTTCAACTGAAGAGAACTTTCTCCCTGTTCCTCCTTTCACAGTGCCACCTTCACGAGTTTTCTTCGTCTCCCTGGGACGGATCCATCTGCAGAGTTCCATATTTTTCAGTGGCACGCATCCCGAGGTTACCATTTTTACGGCGCGGCGCGACGCTCGTTCGTTTGTGGTCTTCTTCGTCGCGTTTTGGTGCGAGGACTCCCCCGGCTTACCCCGAGCACCTTTTTCTGTGATTCTTGCGCCGTTGGCTTCACGACAGGTAGGGCTATGTTTCCCATGTTTACTGGTCTTTCCCATTCCGAGCTTTTCATGGGTCTTTCGGATCATCTTGTAACCTCTTTTTCTGGGCGGAGTTCTGGGACAGCGGCGCAGTGTTTTGGTGATATCTTCGCGCACAGGCATCGGATTGGGGCAATTCAAGAGGCAATTTGCATCTACACATCACGAGGAATATGCCCAAATTTTCTTGGAATTTTCTGAATATTTCTCGAAGGTGAAGAATATCTGTGAACAGTAGTTATTGCTACAGTTTTTGAGAGTAGTTTAATTCGAGGTGGTTCCCTTGTCGGAATTGTTTCTCAGTGTAGGAAGCTCGGAATTGGACGTGCAGGTACTCGTTTTGAAGGTATCGACGCGAGGATTGCTGTGGTATTTTTATTGGATTTTTCTGGGCACTTGCAGCAGGTGAAATAGGCACGGCTTTGGGACTGATTTTCAGATTGTGTATGTTTGGTTAATTTTGGAATAAAAGTGTAATGTTAAGCCTTATTGTTGTACTCAGGGGTGTTTTCAGCTGTTTGAAGCCGAGGCTTGCGCGACTTGTACAGATGGTGTTATGTTGGCAGATTTTGGACCCGGGGCGTCTACCCACTTCACCGACTTCAGGTTTGCCTTGGTTTAAGCACTTCAGGTGGGTAAGCTTGTTATCAGTAATTGTTTAAGGCAATGTTTATGCTGTGGCGAATATAAGTCCACTTGTGGGGATGTCACCCCTCTATGACTGATGCATGCATGTGTAGGGTACATGGGTTATGTTGGTAAGTAAGTAAGCTTGTTAATGATATTGGTATAAATGATTGCAAGAATAGTATTTATGAGGTATACTGAGGACTTGCATGACTTGGACATCTATGTGATGACTAGTGTAAGCTTACCTAGGATAATGTTACCCTATGAGATTATGTAACATGCCATGTTAGCACATAGCCTTTCTTGTGGTGGGATTATGCTTTGGGACAGGATTTCGTAGCTATGTGCGGATTTGTACTCTGAGGAGTTATTATGATCATTCTATTAATGAACCCTGAGTTGTGGACAGGTCTAGTTTTGGGATTCCGGCATGTTGTTTATTCCTAAAGGAACTATTATTATGCTTTACCCCCTTTTATTTCCTTGAGGACATTTGCATGCTTGTATGGTCATGTAGTTAGGCCATCTTTTACTGCTGCACTACTTATTGGAACTTGACTTAGGAGAAACCATGCTTTTCCTTTCTCCTTCTTGTTAGTCAGGTGGTCAGTGTTGCTCGGGTTCGAGCAGGGGGTCTGGGTAGTGTAGTCGGGACATCGTGTCTGGGCAGGTTGATTTAGTTGTGGGGCTTTGCGGCAACCGCGGATATTAGGCGGTTGACCGGATGTTTCTCTATGCACCAGATTTGGGTGTCGGTTTTCTCTAGTGGATGGAGTTTCCCACTTATCGTTCAGTTGCATCCGATTGAGGTCGGGTCTTTCCTTGGTGGTTGAGTATTCCCACTTTGATCAGATTAATGATCAAGTCCTGCTGTTTCGTGATACTGATGATGTTGATGACAGAGATGCTTTACTCGTGTGGGTAGCTCCCCTCGAGTGCCGCTCCGGAGTAGGCTTCAGACCGTGTTGGGTTCCGGTCAGACCGTGTTGGGTTCCGGTCAGACCGTGTCGGGTGCCGGTCAGACCGTGTTGGGTTCCGGTCATTTGGACAGTGGATATACTGAGTTCGAGAGATTGGTGACAGAGCAGGCAGTACCGGGTTTTATACCGGTTCATTCGATTGAGTTTATTTCGGTCAAATACTTTTAGTGTTACACTCGTGCCTGGGGGCCGAGTGCAGACTGGTAGCTGAGTTTAGATCAGTGCTTGTATTGTTGAGAGCCGTCTGGTTGACGGTGGTCCCGTGTTGTTGCGAGTACTTTGACCGCTGTGTGAGAGGTTGAGCATCATGATTCTATCCGTTCTGAGAGAGAGCGTGGATTTTGACCATAGCCTGCATGATCCTCTACTCGATAGCGAGTTAGTCCGTTTGGACACCCTACGTAATTCCTGCCCGTCAGCGGGAGGTGGTTGTAGGTGGGCGCAGGTTTGACTGGACCAGATGTGGCAGTCAGCTCGATTGGGTCGATGGTGCACTTCATGTGCTAGTGGTTGCATACCACTGTTTGGTTCTCCCCCTTTTAGCCTTTAGTTAGGGGCAGGGTAGCTGTTGATAGTCTCCAACTTACTCATTTCAGTCTTATGACTTGGGTTAGTTTTTGTCTCTTGAGGACTTGGTGGGCAGACCGTCGGGTCTGGCGGTGGTACCCACTGAGAACTCCCTTTTTGGAGTAGTTCTCACACCCTTTGGGGGTTTTCCCCCCTCTTTCTCTCCTCTCCTTTGTTTTGCAGAGTCTTGCGGGTGTTGCCGACTCTGCGGTTGTTGATCGTGGCGAGGGAGTCGCGAGCTAGATCCCTACCCGTCGTTGGAGAGTAGCGGTACCCTTCAGAGGAGATCATCTGTAGTTTAGTTGTTTCTTTTTCCTCTTTTGAGAGACTATTGTAGTGAGGTTATTTTGTATTGAGAGACTATTGTAGTGAGGATATTTTGTATTGAGAGACTGTACACTGTTGTATATATTGGGGTTACCTCCCGGTTGGGTTTAGAGCTTGTACTTGAGGATATTGTATTATTATTATTTTTGGAAGGCAGACGGTGTTGTTTCATTTCCAGTTGTACAGTGTTTGATTTTAGTTACAGCAGATTTTCATTTATAGCTCTGATATCTGTTTAGTTATAGTACTTTTCTTGCAGGTAGGACGCTTCGCCTATGCGGGTTGGCATAGGTGGCGGATCTGTTTGGCGGGCCCGGGTCGCAGTTTCGACCCCGGGGCGTGACAAGTAAGGCTTCGATTTTTGTGTTGATCGTTTTGCTCCGTTTTGGGCCTTTGGCATGGTTCCCGAGGCATCATTTGACCCTATTTTCTGTGATGGATTTTCTAGACAGCATGGGGTTGTTTATTTTCTATCTTGTGCTACTAGCATCGGATCAGGGCGTGTAAGTACTCGTTGTGGATCTACTCATCGCAAGCATCGCCGTCGTAATTTTTTTGGATTTTTTTGAGGGTCGTACACAGGTGAAAAATCCCCTTTTTCTATGCTATTTTGGAAAACAGCAAAGGCTATTTCTGGGAAGGCCCGTTTATGCCGAGTTCAGTTGTTTTGCAGTAACCCGCAGATTTTAGGCATTGCGAGGATGGTTGTTGGACAGCGGGGAGCCCTGTTACAGTTGGAGAGCTTTGTGGACATGGATTTGCGTGCCAGGTGGGTGGTTGTTGCTTACCTCTTACTGCGATTTACTCACTAGGACTATTAGAGAGACCCCTAATTTATTTGTCACCCCATTAGAAATCATGCTTAAATAAATTATCCTAATTAATCATTGGCCTATTTTGTGGGATTGATATACTTTGATGGTGATATGTTAGCATGCTATGTTGGCACTTAACCTTTCATGAAAATGGATGATTAGATGGAACTGGAGGACATATCGATGTGCAGGTGCTATTTTGATGATTTATTATGGATCATGGATTATAGACATATGTAGTGTAATATCACAATTTTTCGTGGAATATTTTACCCTCCTGCTAATAAAGTATAAGTTAGAGGAAACCGAGTTAACGGGTTTACTTAAGTTGATAATCTTGAGGTGCGGGTATTTTTCTGTGAAAGAGCTCAAAAAACGGTGAACGACGGTGCGATCGGATCTGAAATCCGACTTACGGATCTTCCAGAATGGAGTTTTGAAGGTTGCGGGATCCTTAGTGTGCATCGGAATCCGTGCCAAGAGTCTGGCACGCTTTTCGAGGAGATGGCGATTTTTATCTCTTGTAACTAAAATTAGGAATATCCTTAGAATACCGGATATGGGGATTTTTCCTTTATACGTACATATGAAAAGGGAAAAATAAAAGAAAATAAATTAATAATAAGATTTATTTATTCCCCGTATACCGAAAGGAAAACCCTAGCTTTAAAAGATTGCCTCCTCAAACCCTTCACTCTTGTGCGTGCCGAAGACCAAACGAAACCCTAGTTCGAAAAGAGAGAAAAGAGAAGAGAAAAGGAAACCCTAACCGGAGGAAAAAGAAATAGAGAAGGAGGAAGTGAAGGAACCCGTTCATTCCCGATCAACGTGCCGGAGACCGGAGAACAAGACGTCACCGCCATCGGAGGGCGGATCCGAACTCTCACCATCGCAAAGAACGGAGATCGGGATCGCGTTGCCTCCTCCATCGGAGTAAGGTTAGTGATCGTTATTTCTCTTTCGTCGGTTTGATCGTGGGTTTTTCCGTGTTCTTTGGAGATCGTTTTAATCGGTAAATTGATCACGGGTTTTTTATTGGGTTTGGTCGGTGATTTGTTCGTGTTCTTGACCGGGTTTGATCGATGGTTTTTTTAATCGGTCTTGATCGGAGGTTGATCGGGTTTCCGATCGATGTTTCGTTTGGTCTCCGATCAATGGTTTTATCATTGGAGCGATCCGGGGTTTTTAGTTGGGTAAATTGGGTGTTTCGTCGGAGCATGGGGGAGTTAACGGGAGGTCGCCGCCGCCGTTGATCGGGTTTCCGATCGATGTTTCGTTTGGTCTCCGATCAATGGTTTTATCATTGGAGCGATCCGGGGTTTTTAGTTGGGTAAATTGGGTGTTTCGTCGGAGCATAGGGGAGTTAACGGGAGGTCGCCGCCGCCGTTGTTGAACGGGAGGCCGCTGCCGCCGTCATCATGATCGCGGGGTCATCGCCGGAGCCGCGCGGGGGCGAAAACAGAGAAAAAACGCAAATCGGAGGTTTACTGTGCATCCCGTACGCCCCCCCCAGCCACGCGGTCCACGGCATGGGCGTGCACCCGGCGCACGCCTCCGCAACCCGAAGGCGCAGACCCGGCGCACGGGCGCGTGCGCCAGACCGGCCCGCAGCCGCGCGGTCCACACGCCGGGCATGCACCCGGCGCACGCCTCCGCAGCCTGGAGGGGCTGACCCTGCGCACAGGCGCGTGCGCCAGCCCGGCCCCGCAGGCGCCGTTCACGCCTGGGCGTGCACCCGGTGCTGCTGCCGCGACCGGGAACGGGTGAACTCGTTTTTTAGTGTTTTTGACCACAACGATATTTTTAACAACGATGTAGTTCTTTCGGGACAGTTTTTTGTTCGATGGTTTTTGTTTGACGACACGGTCCGCTTGGCACAGTGATTTTGTTTTTCGTCGGTTTATTGTTACAGTGGTCGGGACCACTGATTTTGCCTGTTTAGGGTAAAGTGTTAAATGGTGTTTTTGGTTATTTTATTAGGCCGCGTGAAGTTCTGATTGCTTAGGAGGGTCACGGGCGCGGTCGTTTATCTTCGTTTCAGGTGAGTACCTTTTTGGTGTTTTTGGTGTAATGTCGTTCCCGTGTATTTCGTATGATTAAAGTAGATGTTTTGGTAAACTATCTAACCCCATTGCATGTAAATACTATTTTGTATTCTAACTGAGGCGGCTGAGGTCGCAATACTGTTTTACGTTCTAACTGAGGCGGCTGCGGTCGCAGTTTCGTTTTATATGCTCGTATTGCTTACACGCACACCGGCGGTTTGGCCACCGCATAGGGTGTATTTTTTCGGAAAGATGGAAAGGATTACCCGTGTACCCCACGACTAGAGATGTTGGGGACCCCTCAAGGGGAGGCGGCTGCTACTTGGGCAGTCGAGGGGTTGGAGGCACCAAGAAAATGAGTACGGTATTCTGGGGTTGGGGCCCAGCTTGTTTTTAAATTCTGGGGTTGGGGCCCAGCTTGTTTTTAAATTCTGGGGTAGGTACCCAGTGTGATTTGTGACAGGGATCTAGCGGTACATGAGAGGGAAGTAAATGCTCCGGTGTATCGGTTTGTCTTTTCAGTATTGCTTTTACTTATTTATATCTACTTTATTAGTCACTGACTACCCACGCTGTGATAGGGTCCGAGCAGGGGTGGAAACCGGGACGACGGTGAGGCATCGATTAGAGGACCCTAGCCATGGTGGCTAGTAAACTTTACAGTTTGTGGTTATTTCCTTAATGCTTGGTTAGTTTAATTGTGAATTACTTGTGTATGGGTTCTTGTGGATGTTGGATTGAGGACTTAGTGTAGGAATATCTACTTATAACTGTGAACTACTTATAACTGTGAATCTTGAGATGTGTCGATGCGGCTCATTTTCAAATACAAACCTGGTTTCAAAAGTATTTCCAAACCAAGTGTCGTGTGGGCACTGCTTTCAAAACCCGTGGATTTATCCTTTCAAACAAGGTTGCCGCTTAAAAGAGTTTGCGAAATCGTTTTATAAAATTGGGTGTCGTGTGGACACCGTTTTCCCAAACCTATGGATTTATCCTATCGAAAAGTGTGGTGAATATGTTTGTACGGTTAGATGTAATCTCTCCTTATTATCGTTCTATGATTGCATAGTTAAAGTATTTGTCGTGCTCAGAACGCCGTACATATACAAAGGAGGCTCCGCCCGTTTGGGGAGTGAATTGATATATGTGGCGGGTCTGGCGCGCACCGGAGGAGAGGTTCATTTGAAAAAAAAATAGATACGTTTTCCGCTCTTTTAGAACCTTCGGGGCGTGATAGATTATATGGTATCAAAGAAAAACGACTTTAACCATGGTGGTCAGTGACCAACATCCACAGAGTGTAATACCACAAGTAACTAACCAAAATGATAACCCAGGGTGTAGGTGCGTAATGTACGAGCGTGAGCGCGGGGGAAAAAGGGATAGAGTCCTAGTGTTCGTAGGTCAAGGTGCTAGACCAATTAAGCCTAGGACTAACTTGGTTTCTTTGTATGCACGGTTAATGGCTCGAACCCGCTCTTCAATCGATGGTGCAGAAGTGGATACGACAGTTCCGGCAACAGTGGAGAATCGGCTACTCCAACAACGGTTATGCGACATGGCTGAGCGCTTTCCCTTTTTGTTAGGAAAGACGAACCCCACACGGCTCGCCTTCACGAGGATGGTCTACATAGCGACACTTTTCAGGTAATACCGACGGTGGGTTTACCCGCTTTCCGAGAAGTGATCGACAGGACCACTGTGGTGGGGCGGGAATTGGCCGTTGCACGCACCCGGCAGAAGGATCATGAGCCTAGCCAGGGGCCAAAAACGACCCCAGCCTTATCCCGGGGATGACTTTTCCAATGGGAGCCGACCACCCAAGTATCCGAAGACGCAGCAAGGAACCGGCTACGCATCACCTGCGGAGGAGCACACCGGGTGATCACCCGTCCTTGGGAACACGACCATCGCTCCCGTTGTGACCAACTAGGGCAATCCCGCTTTAACTGCTCCTGAACCCGGGAATAATTCCTGCAATGGCACGACCCGAACGAGGGGTCTTGCGCGATGCCACGACAAAGGGCGCACTGCCCGAGGGGAGTAGTAACAGGTGGCACCCTACTCTTAGTTTTTACTTTACGAATGGGGCCTTGCCAGATATTAGGAGCATCCCACTTCTCCACTTCTAGCTTGGTGCTCCTACCCATATCTATTCGAGAAAGACCCCTTTCGAAGAGTAATGTCAGTCTTGACCCCAGGAGAAACCTTAGAAGCAAATATCTTGTACCTTCCTGCCTAATAAGGTTGGGAAGGCTTAGTTGTCTTTGGGACTTAGTGGTTTCACCGCTAAAGGGGATTCGAAGCGATACTCGAAGTGGATTGGCTTACTGAATATCAGGTGCTAGTCGATTATGAGAAACCAAGTTTGTCGTCGAGCCTGTTCCGGACACTCGACCTATCGCCAAGGCACTGCATCGAATGGCGATTGCGGAGCTAAAAGAAGCTTGAGGCGCTATTAGAAGGCCTCTCGGATAAGGGGTTCATCAAACCGAGCGTGTTGTCTTGGGGCGCACTCGTGCTTGCTCGTACGGAAGAAGGACGAGAGTCTACAATTGTGCATCGACAATCGGGAAATGAATAAGGTCATAATGAAGGACAAGTACCCCTTACCTCGGATTGATGACCTATTCGACCAACTACAAGGAGCGACGGTGATCTCGGAGAT
This sequence comes from Tillandsia leiboldiana, assembly GCA_029204045.2. NCBI lineage: Eukaryota > Viridiplantae > Streptophyta > Magnoliopsida > Poales > Bromeliaceae > Tillandsia > Tillandsia leiboldiana. Next base: position 47,372,208 of record CM055060.1, on the reverse strand, counting down.
TGATCTACAGTCCGGTTATCGCCAGCTAAGAGTCCGAAGTGACGACATACCGAAAACAGCCTTTCGAACTCGGTATGGTCATTACGAGTTTACGGTTATGCCGTCTGGACTCACTATCGCTCCAGCGGTGTTCGAGAATATGATGAATAGGATATTCAAGCCTTCTTAGACCAGTTTGTAGTGGTCTTTATAGATGACCTCATGAACTACTCTCGCACAGACAAAGAGCACGAGGAACGCTTGCGAGTAATCCTCCAGACCCTCCGGGACCAGGAATGGTATGCCAAACTCTAGAGGTGTGAGTTCTGGCTTTGCGAGGTAGACTTTTTGGGACACATAATCTCAACGTCGGGAATGGCGGTAGACCCGAGGAAGATAGAATCAGTGACCAACTGGGCTCGGCCGACAACGGTGATGGAAATCCGAAGCTTCCTAGGACTAGCAGGGTACTACAGACGCTTCGTGGAAGGCTTCTCAAAGATAGCCACTCCCCTAAATCGACTAACCCAGAAAGGGGAGAGATTCGTCTAGACGGCCCAGTGCCAGAAGAGCTTCGAGGAACTTAAAGACAGACGCACACGGGCGCGAGAGCTAACATTGCCGAAGCCCGGAGAGTGTTGGGTTATGATAATATGGATCTAAATAGGGAAAAAAACACCTAAAGGGGGGTGAATAGGTGTAAACAATAAACACTCAAAAATCTTTGCGTAATAAAACCCAATACGGAAATGGAAATAACACACAAGATTTTACGTGGAAAAACTCCAAAACCAGGAGTAAAAAACCACGGGACCGATAACACGGTGAAATCAACTAAGATTAAACACGTACAAAGGTGATATACCGTACTCACACACAACTCATCCTTTTTCCATACGCTCCAAGTTGATCTTCTCTGCTCGTTCCGCAACGCGCCTCGAATCCACGATTTTGCGTCCAATGCCGAATCCACGGCGTCCAACGTCGAATCCACGACGTCTGACCGAATCCACGGTCTCCACCAAGTAGTACGTCTCGATCACACGAATGTACCTCGCTCCGAATCCACGAGAGCGGTAGCACCTTGAAACCACAAGGCCACGCGAATCCACGCGTCGATTTTGGGGAAAATCGTTGTTTTGTTGGTGGTGATAATCCGCCGAATACTTAGATCAAAGATAGATCGGAAATACCATCTAAGTATTCATTAATTTGATTCTACTCAAAATCTGAGTTTGAAAACCTAGAATCAAATTAATTAATATAGATGAAGAAACATAGAATTAAATCTAGTTATTTCCTTTCTTCTCTATATGTGGATTTATAAGTTTTTCTCCGTTAATATTTTTCTTTCATTACCCGGAGTACAAAACTTATTTTCGGCTTACCCTAAAAGATAGAATTAGGGTTTACTTATAGGTTAGAAACTATTGGAAGTGGATAAGAATCAAAAACTGACTGTAACAGATTTTTACCCGCACGACGGTCCGGACTGGATTAGGCTTGATCCGGACTGTCGTTGTTTTTCAGAGAATTCCTGAAAAAATAGTGTTCGGAGTCCGGACTGAAATACCACGGTCCGAACTGTTCATGCGATTCCTGCAAAATCCACGTTCGGGGTCCGGACTGTACCAAGGGTGTTCCGGACTGGATTTGCGCAAGAACCTACCTACGTTCGGGGTCCGGACTGGATTACTCTGATCCGGATCCTGAACATATAACAGTCCAGTTTCTTGATTTTTATGCGATTAAAAACCCATCCAAGTGTTTCTACACTACAAGAAGTATTCGGATCACCAAAGTTATTTAATTAAACATACATGATCCTTTTGAATTCTTCTTTCTTGAGATTGAGGTATATGGTCCAAACATCTTCATCTTCAATCTTCAAGACTTAAACACTTTCACGAAATACGCCAAAACAAAATCCTTAACAATCTCCCCCTTTGGCGGTTTCGTGACAAAACAAAAATCCACTTAAGAAAATTCAAAAAGATATTTTTGTTGCTATCACCATACAACAAAAATTTACAATTGAGATCCAAATAAGAATGAATACATGAGATAAACTCCTAAAACAAACTCTAGACTTAGACGTTTGTACTCTCTCCCTTGTAAATTTTTGTTGCAAAACAAAAATCCACTTAAGAAAATTCAAAAAGATATTTTTGTTGCTATCATCATACAACAAAAATTTACAATTGAGATCCAAATAAGAATGAATACATGAGATAAACTCCTAAAACAAACTCTAGACTTAGACGTTTGTACTCTCTGCAAAAGAAATAATTCTTGACAAAAGAAATAGTTAGATACCTCAAGAATTTAACATTCAAAAACCAACCAGAGAGATGAAGTTTATACTCACCATGACATTTACAAAATCAGATATGTATTAAAATACCAATCAGAGATAGACATATCTTCTAAGCATTAAATTCCAAATGTCATAAGTATGTTAGTCAACAAACAACTTGTTAGTAATAATACATGCCCAAATAGTTAGTCAAATAGTTAGTCGAGACATGCAATTATTCACAATACAAAACCAAAGTTGTTGTCATACTTACCTTTCAAGTTTTAATGTTCCAAAGTTCTCACAAACCATTGTCAAACCTTGTTCATATGTTCATATCTCTCTCCCCCTTTTTGTCACTAAAAGTAGCCAAAATTACAAAAATAAAGGGAGTTAAAAGTTCAAAAAGAAATTGTAAGAACTAAAACTAAAACTTGCAAAACGAAAAGATTAGAACAACAAAGAGAAATCAGTCTGAATCCTCAGAACTGCTGCAACCAAGTTTTTGGAAGATCTTTTTAACTAACTTGGCTAATGATGTTTGCCTCTTTTTCAAGTCGCCTATGTCGGCCCTCATTGTTACGAATTCAGAAGACATTCGTTCTTGTTTTGATGATAGCCGTTGTTGTTCTCTATATATCGATGTGACAGAGGCGTCATCCACTGACGTTGAAGCTGCTGTTGGAGGTGCTGAAGCTGTTGCTGCTGTTGTTGGTGCTGCTGTTGCTGCTGAAGATCTCTTTCTGCGAGGAGGCGTGGGTTGCTCATCCTGTCTTGTCGAGAGGGACTTCACTATTGTTGTGTCATTGATCGTTCCCAAACTGTGCATGTATGAGCTCGCACTAGTGTCGATCTTGAACTTGCGAAGGATGCGCATTATGATCATTGGGAATGGAAGTCACTCAGTAGGATGGGCCTTTTCCACATACCTCGCCATCCTCGACCAAATGAGATAGGGAATGTTGAAGTTGGATCCCAAGGCTGCTGTGGGGTTTCCAAGAAGATACAGAAACAACATTCTATCCCATCTAAGAACTTTTGTTTGCATGTTGGGTAGGATGTTGTAGCAAACAATGAAGTTCAAATACCGGTACTCAGGTCGAAGTTCTTTCGAAAGAATTGAGTTCCCCGTCAACTGAGTATCTGGGAGACAAATCCCATTGACAACCACTCTCCAGGTTGTATTGCTGAAAATATGACCCTTTAGATAATGAGCTCCATCAACCCGGGCCTTCATTCCCAACACCTCTCTAATCAACTGAGGTGTGATCTTTAGCTTTGCATTTCTAACAGTTGTTAAAAATTCTCGTTGTCCTTCTTCAAGGTCTACTAGTCTCGATGCATTTTGATAGAAAATCCTCACAAGATGGAGACAGTAGCCAGTTGATTCCGGGAAGCTGCAAATAGGTGCAAGTCCCGCTTGGTCAAAAAGAGTGCCAAACAATGCAGATCGCTCCTTAAGAGCTTTGACATTTACATGTCTCTCACCAATGCATTCTCTCTTTTCAAAATCCTTGATTCTCTCAGAGCTTATAAAATCGTGTGAAGGAGGCTCGCTTGCAAGTGGATCTTCAATGGAGATTCCTCGAGCACTACCTCGTTTTCTAGCAATGCTCTTTCTTTTCATCTTAACTGGAGTTGATTCTATTGGGGCTTTCCCTTTTTCTGCAGTAGTAGGCGCTGTCTTCGCCTTTGTTGTAGCTGCTGGGGCTTTCCCTTTCGAGGCAGTTGTCGTAGCATGCGCTGTGCCTTCCTCCAAAAGTTCATCCCATTCAACGGATTCTGTCTCAGATTCCGTCTCGGAATCGTCCCGAGTTTTCTTAGCCCTGTTTGGTTTGTTCGTTGCTCTTGTGTGTACCATGGCTACAAGGAGCACAATAATCCAAGCAAACACCATCCTTGCTTGTGCCTTAGTAAATGAAGAACCTGCGAGTAAAAACTCAAGAACACAAAAAATTGTTTAATTTTCAAAAATTTGAAAAATTTTACCCAAACAATCATTATCGTATAGAGAGACTAGGAATCAAATTAGTTTTGCAAAAAGAATTTTAAAAATAGATCAATTCCATGATTTTCAAAAATTCTTATTATATGCCCTAAAACCGAATTTTCAGAAATCGAAGCCTAAAAATCCGTTAATCAAGAGAATACCAAGCATATAAACAAAACTAATCTACTCAGAGTTCTTATTTCAAAAGAAATTTAACCAAAAACCATCTAGAATAGAATTTGAATCATGATTTTCACTCACGTTATGAAGAACAATGTAAAACCAGTGAAAAGATTGAGTTTTGATCAAAGAGACTTACTTGAATCAGAAGAACTCGAGTTAGAAAGGCTCCAAATTGGTTGTTTTCTAGAGAGAGAAACTCTGGAGACTTGAAAACAAAAGCTTGTGATAAAATAAAATCAAAAACCCTTTTGTTTTAAATAAACCCTAGCCGCGGTCCGGATCGGCTCAAGAATCCAGTCCGGATCGGCTACCCGCAGACAATTACTGCGTTCGGATCCGGAACAGGAATTCCAGTCCGGATCGGCTCTAACTTTTTCTTCAAAAAAATTCAAAAATTCCAGAAAAAGATTGTAAGAACTTTTGTATGTCAACTTTAAGCAAAAACATCGTTTCATATCAAAAGAAATAGATTATGCTAAATCTATCAATAATATCCAAGTAATGAAACGAGAATTTATAAAAATTAAATCCTTTAAAGTTGATCAAGTTCAAGAACATCTATCACGATCTAATGAGTAATGCGTTTATCAAATCATCAATTTAGTAAAGAAGATAAAGTACCAAAATCGATAGATGTTTGAAATCCCAAATAAGTTAGATAATATATCTAGTCAATTTATTGTAAGGAGTGGCTCTTTGAGCATCTTTCAATAAAAATCCCACCTTATACCAACCTTGAAATTTGACAGAGTCAAGTATTCCAATAAGCATTTTATCTAATCATCAAGAAAAATCATGCTTTGTATATATGTGGTAGCTGCACACAGTACTCGGACGACCGAGGTGGTAGCTCTTTTCTCCATGTGGTGGTAGTTTTCACACTCCTCATTGGGATGTAACTCTTTCCACATCTTTTGAGCATAAACATTTTAATAAACTCCCCCTCAATTGGCTATCAATTATTTAAGATATTTGATATTCAACCAAAAATTGATCTCGAGTTCATACTTGACACAATTGTCAAATAAGATAAAAACTATACCAAGAGATCATTGAGAGAGAAATTGACTTTGATCAATTAAAAATGAACTAATTGATATAAACGATCATTGCATCAAATGAATTATCATGATATCCAAACCATAATAAATTTTAAAAAAAATATGAAAGGACGCAAGTAAAGTCAATTATACTAATGCTCAATTAATATTCTATGTTCAAGCATAGATAAAGAACACAAACACAAAACAAAACCTAACCTAAGCAATGGTTTCAAAAAGTGTTATTTCAAAGAAAGCATTCCAATTGCTTTACGCAAATGAATAAACCGTTTTTGATCCAAAGGTTTTGTTAAAATATCGGCTAATTGATCTTCAGTTGAAACATAAGAAATTTGAAGAATACTTGATTCAACTAGCTCTCTTAGAAAAGGATATCTAAGTTCAATGTGTTTTGTTCTTGAGTGCAACACAGGGTTTTTAGAAATATTTATAGCACTAGTGTTGTCACAAAGAATAGTTACCGAAGACGCAGGAATTCGGAAGTCGCTCAACACGCTTTTCATCCAAATGAGTTGGGTTGAACAACTACCTGCTGAAATATATTCCGCTTCGGCAGTCGAGAGTACAACGCAGTTTTGCTTTTTACTATGCCATGCAACAAGACAATGGCCAAGATAAAAACATGCACCACTCGTACTTTTCCGATCATCCACTGATCCTGCCCAATCGGCATCTGAATATCCTATTATGTCAAGAGTTGTTCCCATAGGATACCAAATTCCGAAATTCAATGTTCCTTTGACATACCGGATGATCCTTTCACCGCTTTCAGGTGAACCTCCTTTGGTGCTGATTGATATCTCGCGCAAATCCCAACACTAAAGGATATGTCCGGGCGACTAGCCGTGAGATAGAGTAGACTTCCTATCATGCTGCGATAAAGCTTCTCGTCTACACTTTCACTAAGAGATTCACTTCCTAATCCCTTATTGCTAGTTCCCATTGGAGTCGAAAAGTCTTTAGAGTTTTCTAATCCGAACTTCTTAACCAACTCCTTTGCATGCTTGGATTGGCACAGATGGATGCCTTCTTCATTTTGTTTCACTTGCAATCCAAGAAAATATGTTAGCTCGCCCATCATGGACATCTCAAATTCGCTTTCCATGGTTTCTGCGAATTTTGAAGCATCGTTGTTTCTTGTTGCTCCAAATACAATGTCATCGACATAGATTTGTGCCACAATAAAGTTGTCCTGAAAATGCTTCACAAAGAGTGTCCGATCCGCTCCCCCTCGAGTGTAGCCCTTTTCCGAAAGGTGCTTTGTCAACCATTCATACCATGCTCGCGGTGGTTGTTTTAGACCGTAAAGAGCCTTTTTCAATCGAAAAACATGGTTAGGTAGTTTATGGTCAATGAAACCTTTCAGTTGAGCCACATAAACTTCCTCATGTAAAAAACCATTTAAAAAGGCGCTCTTAACGTCCATTTGAAAAAGCTTAATTTTAAAATGACAAGCAATCGCAAAGAGGATGCGAATTGACTCGAGATACCGGGGCGAACGTCTCATCAAAGTCTATACCTTCTATTTGTGAACAGCCCTGAGCAACTAGACGTGCTTTGTTCCTGATGATGGTACCATCCTCGTTTTTCTTATTCTTGAAAATTCACTTAGTACCAATCACGTTGTGTTGTTTCGGTGGCTTCGTTAGTTCCCAGACTTTGTTTCTTTCGAACTGATGGAGCTCTTCCTGCATTGCTTCAATCCAGTAATTATCCCGAAGAGCTTCATCGACGTTCTTTGGTTCTATCATGGAGACGTAACATGCGACTCCACAAACCAATTGTCTCCGAGTCCTGACTCCTTCTTGTGGGTCTCCAATAATATTCGATTCTGGATGATCCTTGGAGATACGTAGCGTTTGAGGTAACGGAGTACTCGGAGGTATGTATGATGATTCCTGCATATCAGATAAACTAGAAGAACCATTAGATGCATCAACATTATCGGAAGAATTATTATGAGAAGATGCATTTACAGGAGTATCATCATCAAGAGACATATCAGGGGTAGATTTATCAGATGCAAAATGAAAAGTTTCATCTACTTTAACATTAATAGATTCTACCATCGTTTTAGATTCGAGGTTAAATACTCGATATGCTCTACTATTTGTAGAATAACCCATGAAAATTCCTTCGTCACTTCGAGACTCGAATTTTCTAAGATTTTCGCGATCACGCAAAATATAACACCGACTCCCAAAGATTCGAAAATATTTGATATTCGATTTTCTACAAAACCATAGCTCATATGGTGTATTTAAAGTTCCCGGGCGCAAATACACACGATTGATTACGTAGATAGCGGTGTTCACTGCTTCAGCCCAAAAGTGTAACGGGAGTTTTCCGGCTGTGAAGCATAACACGTGACATCTCTTGTACTACCCTATTTTTGCGTTCGATTACACCATTCTGCTGAGGTGTATAGGGTGCAGAGAATTCATGTTTTATGCCGTTGGAATTACAAAAATCAATGAATTTAGAATTGATGAATTCTCCACCTCTATCACTTCGAACACGAACGATCTTTTCATTTCTCTCAATCATAACACGATGACAAATCTCATGAAAAGAATCGAAAGTATCCGTTTTCTCTTTTAAAAATGTTACCCATGTATATCTAGAGAAATCATCAACCAAAAGAAAAATATACCATTTACCTCCCAAACTTGGTTGACGAGTCGGCCCCATTAAGTCCATGTGCAGTAATTCTAAAGGCCGATTGGTACCCACGTGGTTCAAGTTCTTGTGTGCAGCCCTTGATTGTTTTCCCTTTTGACAACCTCCACACACAATGTTTTGTTTAAAATATAGTTTAGGAACCCCCTTAACCACGTCTTTATTTGAAATCCTTGCTAGTTCCTTAAAATTTATGTGACCTAGTCTTTCATGCCAAAGAGTTTCGTTATCTAAAGAAACTAGGTTACAATATTCAGAAATTTTGTTTGGAACAATATAGCAATTATTTTCATATCTAACCCCTTTCAAAAAGAATACATAGTTTACATCAGTTACAAGACATTCTATCACAGAAAAGTTAAAGATAAGGGAAGAATTCACCTTTGCGCACCCCAAACCTTTTTGGACTGCGTCGGCAATGTTTGTGAAGTTATTCTCCTTGGTGAAAGCATCTTGTTTGATTGATCGCTTTTCTTTGATATCGTCTTGTGAGGTGAACTACCAAGGTTCTTTTCCTTTGAAAAATTCTCCTTTGATTTCCGGGGAATGACCTTGTTGGTAGTTGTTGCAAGAGGCGCTTGATTTGATCGTTTCGCTCTAATCTTGTAATCTCTTCTTATGTGCCCTGCAAAACCACAACGAAAACATACCTTTGTACTTGATGAACCCGAAATAGGTGAGGTATGCTTGTTGTCGTTGAATACATTAGATTCCGTCGTCGGAGGAGGAGACACCGACTGGGGCACAAAAATTGTTCCACTCGAACTAGGACTGTCTCCAGTTCGATTGTATCCAAGGCCCAAACAATTTGTTTGACCAAGACCAAGCATCTTATCCGACTTGCTCCTTCCAGAAGAAAATCGCTTCAAATCATCCTTGCGTTGGAAATTGGTCTTCGTCATTTCCATCTTTTCTTGACGAGCCTCGGAGTAGAGCTTCAAGAAGTAATTCGCTTTATCCACCAATTTGATATTTCCTTCTCGAAATGCTCATTTTTCTCTTGAAGGGAAACATTTACTTTAATCAAGTTATCCCTTTTTACTTCAAGAGCGTTTGAGAGAGAAGTTGCCCTTTTTGCTTCTTCTTCGAGATCCTGCAATCTCCCTCTCAAACCCTTGTTTTGTTTTGCCAATTTCTTTGAATCCTTTAAAAGTTTATGGTAGGCAAAAGCGAAGTCTTCACCTTCGGAATTACTCGATTCATCGCCCGTTGCATTCTTTTCAACTTGGGAGGAGTTAGACAATGAATCGAATGTACTTGCCATAAAGCACACGTAAGGTGAAGATGTGGATGCGTGGAATGCCGTTGCGTTATTTTCTTCATCACTGGAAGATGACTCATTGGACGTTGAGGTGTCATCCCAAGTGATGGCTTGCATCGCCTTCTTCTTTAACGGATTCTTATTGGGACACTCCGTTGAGATGTGACCGTAGCCTCGGCACTTGAAGCATTGGACTTGTCCCTCCGAGTTTTTCTTGTCCTTTGAAAAACTCTCTTGCTTTCTTGACTTAAAGCTTGAATTTCCTTTGCCTTTCTTCGACTTTACGAAGGATGAGGTTTTGCTATAGAATTACCCCTTCGAAAGTTTCGGCGAAATTTCCTCGTCAAGAGCGTAAGTTGCTTCTCGAAATCCTCCATTGATAGGTTCTCGTCATCGTCTGAGGAGGATGAATCCGCGTCTTCTTCCTTTGTTGTTTTCAACACAAAACCTAAAGACTTTGAAGAAGATGGCTTTCCAGAAGAATTGTTAGTAGAAAATGTCATTTCATAAGTTTGAAGTGCACCAAACTAATTCTTCTACTTTGATTTCGTCCGGGTGTTTAACTGTTTCAATGGCCGCAACCTTGGCACGAAATCTTTCAGGAAGAGTCCTTAAAATCTTTCTTACAACTTTAGATTCTGGAATTTTCTCTCCCAAGTTAGCACATGTATTTACGATATCTTGCAATCGTGTATAATAATATGTGAAAGATTTATTTTCTGCCATAAAAATTGAGTCCAAACTTGCTCGTAAGCATTTGCAGTTTTTGAATCTTCACAAGGCTTGTTCCCTCATGTGTAACTTGTAGAACATCCCAGATTTCTTTCGCAGTCTCACTGCTGAGACGCGAGAGAATTCGGTTTGCGACAAAGCATTAAATAAGGCGTTAATTCCTTTGCCGTTGTAAGAAGATGCATCAATTTCTTCCTTGGTCCATTTCGACCTAGGTTTCATGGTGCGAACATCAGCAATAATTTCAGTAGGATTTGTCCATCCAAATTCTATTGATTGTCATACCCGTTCATCGATGGAAATTAAAAAAGCTCTCATCCGTACTTTCCAGTAGGCATAGTTTGTTCCATCGAAAAGTGGGGGACTGTTGATGTTTCTACCTTCAACCATTGTTTACAACCCTATTCCCTCTCTGATACCACTTGTTGGGTTATGATAATGTGGATCTAAATAGGGGAAAAAACACCTAGAGGGGGGTGAATAGGTGTAAACAATAAACACTCAAAAATCTTTGCGTAATAAAACCCAATGCGGAAATGAAAATAACACGCAAGATTTTACGTGGAAAACTCCAAAACCAGGAGTAAAAAACCACGGGACCGATAACACGGTGAAATCAACTAAGATTAAACACGTACAAAGGTGATATACCGTACTCACCACGACTCATCCTTTTTCCATACGCTCCGAGTTGATCTTCTCCGCTCGTTCCGCAACGCGCCTCGAATCCACGATTTGCGTCCAACGCCGAATCCACGGCGTCCAACGTCGAATCCACGACGTCTGACCGAATCCACGGTCTCCACCAAGTAGTACGTCTCGATCACAAGAACGTGTGACGCCCCACTTCCCAGGGGTCACCCATCCTAGAACTACTCTAGCTCTAGCACGCTTAACTCTCATGTTCCTCTTGGATCTTGCTACCATCCAAAATGCTATAGCCGGGTTAGAGATTTAGTCCTATTATATCATTTATATAGAGGACTAATCCAAATTCCGGGGGTGTCACATTCTTCCCCCCTTTAAGCCCTGACGTCCACGTCAGGCTCAAGCACACTCACAAGCACCAGGCGATGTGAGACTCGTCTCGCTAGCCTTAGCCGACCTTGTGAGGAGCTGCACTCTACTCACAACGGTCATTAGCCGGGAGCCTCGCTCTACCCGCTATATAACCCTGGCTCAGCCGAGACTCATCTCACATTTCCGGCTGGTGAATGGCTCTAATACCAACTGTGACGCCCCACTTCCCAGGGGGTCACCCATCCTAGAACTACTCTAGCTCTAGCACGCTTAACTCTCATGTTCCTCTTGGATCTTGCTACCATCCAAAATGCTATAGCCGGGTTAGAGATTTAGTCCTATTATATCATTTATATAGAGGACTAATCCAAATTCCGGGGGTTTCACAGAACGTACCTCGCTCCGAATCCACGAGAGCGGTAGCACCTTGAATCCACAAGGCCACGCGAATCCACGTGCCGATTTTGGGGAAAATCGTTGTTTTGTTGGTGGTGATAATCCGCCGAATACTTAGATCAAAGATAGATCGGAAATACCATCTAAGTATTCATTAATTTGATTCTACTCAAAATCTGAGTTTGAAAACCTAGAATCAAATTAATTAATATATATGAAGAAACATATAATTAAATCTAGTTATTTTCTTTTTTCTCTATATGTGGATTTATAAGTTTTTCTCTGTTAATATTTTCTGTCATTACCCAGAGTACAAAACTTATTTTCGGCTTACCCTAAAAGATAGAATTAGGGTTTTACTTATAGGTTAGAAACCATTGGAAGTGGATAAGAATCAAAAACTGACTGTAACAGATTTTTACCCGCACGACGGTCCGGACTGGATTAGGCTTGATCTGGACTGTCATTATTTTTCAGAGAATTCCTGAAAAACAGTGTTCGGGGTCCGGACTGAAATACCACGGTCCGGACTGTTCATGCGATTCCTGCAAAATCCACGTTCGGGGTTCGGACTGAACCAAGGGTGTTCCGGACTGGATTTGCGCATGAACCTACCTACGTTCGGGGTCCGGACTGGATAACTCTGATCCGGATCCTAAACATATACAAGTCCAGTTTTCTTGATTTTTATGCGATTAAAAAACCCATCCAAGTGTTTCTACACTACAAGAAGTATTCGAATCACCAAAGTTATTTAATTAAATATACCTGATCCTTTTGAATTCTTCTTTCTTGAGATTGAGGTATATGGTCCAAACATCTTCATCTTCAGTCTTCAAGACTTAAACACTTTCAACGAAATACGCCAAAACAAAATCCTTAACAAAGAGGACTATATGATCTATTGCAATGCATCTCGAAGCGGTCTTGGGAGCATATTAATGAAACAAGGGAAGGTCATAGCATACTCATCAAGACAGCTCAAGGATTACGAGCAGAACTATCCTACACACGACTTGGAACTCACGGCAGTCGTGTTTGCCCTAAAGCTCTGGAGACATTATTATCTCTACGGGGCGCACTGTAACGTGTTTTCCGATCCCCAGAGCCTCAAATACCTGTTCACGCAGAAGGAACTGAACTTACGGCAAAGGCGATGGCTGGAACTACTGAAAGACTACGATTTGTCCATCCACTACCACCTCGGAAGGCCAATGGGTGGCCGACGCCTTGAGCCGGAAGGGACAGACAGGGGAAACGGCATTGAGCGCCCTTACCCAACAAGGTCGACTAATTGCAGAGTTCTCACAATTGAGGCTGGAGGTAGTGCCAGCGGGTGCGGTTGCGAAACTCCTGTCCTTGGGGTGGAGCCTACGCTAATCGAGAGGATCTTGGAAGGCCAAACAACGGACACGCAACTACAACTGTGGCGGGACAGAATATCATCGGAGCAAGGTGGAGATTTTACGATTGGCTCAGATAATGTAATAAGGTTCCGGGGACAATTTGTGTGCCCGATAAGCCAAAAATGAGGAAAGAAATTCTAACGGGAGCACATAATGCCCCCTACACTGCGCAATCCCGGAGGTACAAAGATATACAAGGATCTGAGGCAGACCTTTTGGTGGCCCAAATTGAAGAGTGATGTGACGCAATTCATGGCGCCGTGTTTGCTGTTCCAACAAGTGAAAGTGGAACATCAGCGACCGCAGGGAAACTACAACCATTGCCCATACCAGAGTGGAAATGGGAATGGGTTACCATGGACTTCGTAACTGGTTTTCCGCGATCGCAACATGGACACGACACGATATGGGTCATAGTGGACCGTCTGCCTATCCACACACGACGTGGACCCGAGACCGGCTACCGCAAGCCTACATCGACGAGGTGGTAAGGTTGCACGGGTACCAACGTCGATAACCTCTGATAGGGACACAGTTTTGTGTCGAATTTCTGGCGGAGCCTGCAGCAGGCACTGGGACCAAACTGCAGTTCAGCACGGCCTTCCACCCGCAGACGGACGGGCAATCGAAATGGGTTGATCCAGATTCTCGAAGATATGCTTCGAGCTTGTGTGCTAGATCTGGGTGAGGGATGGTCGCGTTACCTACCCCTCGTGGAAATTCGCCTACAATAATAGCTACCAAGCTAGTATTCAGATGGTGTCGTACGAAGCCTTGTACGGCGCCGATGTCGATCGCCTATTTGCTAGGACGACTTGGGGGAGAGGAAGCATTTGGGGCCAGACCTTGTAGAGGAAACGGAGGCAAAGGTGCGCCTTATCAGCAGCGGCTGTTGACCGCTCAGAGCCGGCAGAAGAGCTACGCGGATCAGAGGCGACGGGAATTAGAATTTATTGTGGGGGAACACGTGTTGCTTCGTGTTCACCGTCTAAGGGGACAAGACGGTTCGCTTACGAAAGAAGGTGAGCCCACGGTACGTGGGACCGTTCAAAATCTTGGAGCGCGTGGGCCCGGTGGCATACCGGTTGGCCTTACCGCCAAACCTCGAACGGGTACACAACGTGTTTCAAGTCCCGATGCTCCGAAAATACCTCCCCGACCCGTCTCACATCCTCGATGTCTCTGCCGTCGAGTTGCGTGAGGACTTGAGCTTCAAGGAAGCGCCGATATGGATACTGGCACGGGAGGAGAAGAAACTGCGCGACCGGACCATCCCCTACGTGAAGGTGCAATGGAGTAACCATGAGAAGCGCGAGGCGACCTGGGAACTAGAGACAAAAAATAAGAGAGTGTTTTCCTGAGTTGTTTAGCGAGGGTTGAGGGTAAGTTTCGAGGACGAAACTTCTTTTAAGGGGTATGGTGTAATATCACAACTTTTCGTGTAATGGTTTTACCCCTCCAGCTAATAAAGTATAAGTCAGAGGAAACCGAATTAATGGGTTTACTTAAGTTGATAATCTGAGGTGCGGGCGTATGTTTTTCTGTGAAAGAGCTCGAAAAACGGTGACGACGGTGCGTCGGATCTGAAAATCCGACTTACGAATCTCCCGGAATGGAGTTTTGAAGGTTGCGGGATCCATTAGTGTGCATCAGAATCCGTGACAAGAGTCTGGCACGCTTTTCGAGGAGATTGCGATTTTTTCTCTTATAACTAAAATTACGAATATCCTTGGAATACCGGATATGGGGATTTTCCTTTATACATACATATGAAAGGGAAAATAAAAGAAAATAAATTAATAATGAGTTTATTTATTCCCCGTATACCGAAAGGAAAACCCTAGTTTTAAAAGATCGCCTCCTCAAACCCTTCCCTCTTTGCGTGCCGAAGACCAAACGAAACCTAGTTCGAAAAGAGAGAAAGAGAAGAGAAAAGGAAACCCTAA
>CM055060.1:47272814-47357159 GCA_029204045.2 Tillandsia leiboldiana | reverse complement strand
CTCCGTTAATATTTTTCTTTCATCTACCCTTAACCGGAGTACAAAACTCTTTTCGGCTTACCCTAAAATAGAATTAGGGTTTACTATAGGTTAGAAACTATTGGAAGTGGATAAGAATCAAAAACTGACTGTAACAGATTTTTAACCCGCACGACGGTCCGACTGGATTAGGCTTGATCCTACTGTCGTTGTTTTTTCAGAGAATCCTGAAAAAATAGTGTTCGGAGTCCGGACTGAAATACACGGTCCCGAACTATTCCATGCGATTCCTGCAAAATCCACGTTCGGGGTCGGACTGTACCAAGGGTGTTCCGGACTGGATTTGCGCAAGAAACCTACCTACGTTCGGGGTCCGGACTGGATTACTCTGATCCGGATCCTGAACATATAACATCCATTTCTTGATTTTTATGCGATTAAAAACCCATCCAAGTGTTTCTACACTACAAGAAGTATTCGGATCACCAAAGTTATTTAATTAAACATACATGATCCTTTGAATTCTTCTTTCTTGAGATTGAGGTATATGGTCCAAACATCTTCATCTTCAATCTTCAAGACTTAAACACTTTTTCACGAAATACCCAAAACAAAATCCTAACAATCTCCCCCTTTGCGGTTTCGTGACAAAACAAAATCCACTTAAGAAATTCCAAAAGAATATTTTGTTGCTATCACCTACAACAAAAATTTACAATTGAGATCCCAAATAAGATGATACATGAATAAACTCCTAAAACAAACTCTAGACTTAGACGTTTGTACTCTCTCCCTTGTAAATTTTTGTTGCAACAAAATCCACTTAAGAAATTCAAAAAGATATTTTTGTTGCTATCATCATACAACAAAAATTTACAATTGAGATCCAAATAAGAAATGAATACAGGATAACTCCTAAAACAACTCTAGACTTAGACGTTTGTACTCTCTGCAAAAGAAATAATTCTTGCAAAAGAAATAGTTAGATACCTCAAGAATTTAACATCAAACCAACCAGAGAGATGAATTTATACTCACCATGACATTTACCAAATCAGATATGTATTAAAATACCAATCAGAGATAGACATATCTTCTAAGCATTAAATCCAAATGTCATAAAGTATGTGTAGTCAACAAACAACTTGTTAGTAATAATACATGCCCAAATAGTTAGTCAAATATTAGTCGAGACATGCAATTATATCACAATACAAACCAAAGTTGTTGTCATACTTACCTTTCAAGTTTTAATGTTCCAAAGTTCTCACAACATTGTCAACCTTGTTCATATGTTCATATCTCTCTCCCCCTTTTTGTCACTAAAAGTAGCCAAAATTACAAAAATAAAGGGAGTTAAAAGTTCAAAAAGAAATGTAAGAACTAAACTAAACTTGCAAAACGAAAAGATTAGAACAACAAGAGAAATCAGTCTGAATCCGCAAACTGCTGCAAACCAGTTTTTGGGAAGATCTTTTTAACTACACTTGGCTAATGATGTGTGCCTCTTTTCAATAGTCGCCGATGTCGGCCCGCATTGTTACGAATGCAGAAGACATTCGTTTCTTGTTTTGTGATAGCCTTGTTTGTTCTCTATATCTATGTGACGAGCGTCAGGCCACTGACGTGGAAGCGCCTGTGTGAGGTGCTGAAGCTGTTGCTGCTGTTGTTGGTGCTGCTGTTGCGGCTGAAGACTCTTTCTGCGAGGAGGCGTGGGTTGCTCTCCTGTCTTGTCGAGAGGGACTTCACTATTGTTGTTCATTGATCGTTCCCAACTGTGCTGTATGAGCTCGCACTAGTGTCGTCTTGAACTTGCGAAGGGATGCGCATTATGATCATTGGGAATGGAAGTCACTCAGTAGGATGGGCCTTTTCCACATACCTCGCCATCCTCGACCAAATGAGATAGGGAATGTTGAAGTTGGAGCCCAAAGGCTGCTGGGGGTTCCAAGAAGATACAGAAACAACATGTCTATCCCATCTAAGAACTGGTTGTTTGCTGTTGGGTAGGATGTTGTAGCAAACAATGAGTTCAATAACCGGTACTCAGGTCGAAGTTCTTTCGAAAGAATTGAGTTCCCCCGTCAACTGAGTATCTGGGGGAGACAAATCCCATTGACAACCACGTCTCCAGGGTTGTATTGCTGAAAGAGATGACCCGTTAGATAATGAGCTCCATGCAACCCGGGCCTTCATTCCGCACACCTCTCTAATCAACTGAGGTGTGATCTTTAGCTTTGCTTTCTAACAGTTGTTAAAATTCTCGTTGTCCTTCTCAAGGTCTACTAGTCTCGATGCATTTTGATAGAAATCCTCACAAGATGGAGACAGTAGCCAGTTGATTCCGGGAAGCTGCAACTAGGTGCAAGTCCCGCTTGGTCAAAAAAGAGTGCCAAACAATGCAGATCGCTCCTTAAGAGCTTTGACATTTACATGTCCTCTCACCAATGCATTCTCTCTTTCAAAATCCTTGATTCTCTCAGAGCTTATAAATCGTGTGAAGGAGGCTCGCTTGCAAGTGGATCTTCAATGGAGATTCCTCGAGCACTACCTCGTTTTCTAGCAATGCTCTTTCTTTTCATCTTAACTGGAGTTGATTCTATTGGGGCTTTCCCTTTTTCTGCAGTAGTAGCGCTGTCTTCGCCTTTGTTGTAGCTGCTGGGGCTTTCCCTTTCGAGGCAGTTGTCGTAGCATGCGCTGTGCCTTCCTCCAAAAGTTCATCCCATTCAACGGATTCTGTCTCAGATTCCGTCTCGGAATCGTCCCGAGTTTTCTTAGCCCTGTTTGGTTTGTTCGTTGCTCTTGTGTGTACCATGGCTACAAGGAGCACAATAATCCAAGCAAACACCATCCTTGCTTGTGCCTTAGTAAATGAAGAACCTGCGAGTAAAAACTCAAGAACACAAAAAATTGTTTAATTTTCAAAAATTTGAAAAATTTTACCCAAACAATCATTATCGTATAGAGAGACTAGGAATCAAATTAGTTTTGCAAAAAGAATTTTTAAAAATAGATCAATTCCATGATTTTCAAAAATTCTTATTATATGCCCTAAAACCGAATTTTCAGAAATCGAAGCCTAAAAATCCGTTAATCAAGAGAATACCAAGCATATAAACAAACTATCTACTCAGAGTTCTTATTTCAAAAGAAATTTAACCAAAAAACCATCTAGAATAGAATTTGAATCATGATTTTCACTCACGTTATGAAGAACAATGTAAAACCAGTGAAAAGATTGAGTTTTGATCAAAGAGACTTACTTGAATCAGAAGAACTCGAGTTAGAAAGGCTCCAAATTGGTTGTTTTCTAGAGAGAGAAACTCTGGAGACTTGAAAACAAAAGCTTGTGATAAAATAAAATCAAAAACCCTTTTGTTTTAAATAAACCCTAGCCGCGGTCCGGATCGGCTCAAGAATCCAGTCCGGATCGGCTACCCGCAGACAATTACTGCGTTCGGATCCGGAACAGGAATTCCAGTCCGGATCGGCTCTAACTTTTTCTTCAAAAAAATTCAAAATTCCAGAAAAAGATTGTAAGAACTTTTGTATGTCAACTTTAAGCAAAAAACATCGTTTCATATCAAAAGAAATAGATTATGCTAAATCTATCAATAATATCCAAGTAATGAAACGAGAATTTATAAAAATTAAATCCTTTAAAGTTGATCAAGTTCAAGAACATCTATCACGATCTAATGAGTAATGCGTTTATCAAATCATCAATTTAGTAAAGAAGATAAAGTACCAAAATCGATAGATGTTTGAAATCCCAAATAAGTTAGATAATATATCTAGTCAATTTATTGTAAGGAGTGGCTCTTTGAGCATCTTTCAATAAAAATCCCACCTTATACCAACCTTGAAATTTGACAGAGTCAAGTATTCCAATAAGCATTTTATCTAATCATCAAGAAAAATCATGCTTTGTATATATGTGGTAGCTGCACACAGTACTCGGACGACCGAGGTGGTAGCTCTTTTCTCCATGTGGTGGTAGTTTCACACTCCTCATTGGGATGTAACTCTTTCCACATCTTTTGAGCATAAACATTTTAATAAACTCCCCCTCAATTGGCTATCAATTATTTAAGATATTGATATTCAACCAAAAATTGATCTCGAGTTCATACTTGACACAATTGTCAAATAAGATAAAAACTATACCAAGAGATCATTGAGAGAGAAATTGACTTTGATCAATTAAAAATGAACTAATTGATATAAACGATCATTGCATCAAATGAATTATCATGATATCCAAACCATAATAAATTTTAAAAAAAATATGAAAGGACGCAAGTAAAGTCAATTATACTAATGCTCAATTAATATTCTATGTTCAAGCATAGATAAAGAACACAAACACAAAACAAAACCTAACCTAAGCAATGGTTTCAAAAAGTGTTATTTCAAAGAAAGCATTCCAATTGCTTTACGCAAATGAATAAACCGTTTTTGATCCAAAGGTTTTGTTAAAATATCGGCTAATTGATCTTCAGTTGAAACATAAGAAATTTGAAGAATACTTGATTCAACTAGCTCTCTTAGAAAAGGATATCTAAGTTCAATGTGTTTTGTTCTTGAGTGCAACACAGGGTTTTTAGAAATATTTATAGCACTAGTGTTGTCACAAAGAATAGTTACCGAAGACGCAGGAATTCGGAAGTCGCTCAACACGCTTTTCATCCAAATGAGTTGGGTTGAACAACTACCTGCTGAAATATATTCCGCTTCGGCAGTCGAGAGTACAACGCAGTTTTGCTTTTTACTATGCCATGCAACAAGACAATGGCCAAGATAAAAACATGCACCACTCGTACTTTTCCGATCATCCACTGATCCTGCCCAATCGGCATCTGAATATCCTATTATGTCAAGAGTTGTTCCCATAGGATACCAAATTCCGAAATTCAATGTTCCTTTGACATACCGGATGATCCTTTTCACCGCTTTCAGGTGAACCTCCTTTGGTGCTGATTGATATCTCGCGCAAATCCCAACACTAAAGGATATGTCCGGGCGACTAGCCGTGAGATAGAGTAGACTTCCTATCATGCTGCGATAAAGCTTCTCGTCTACACTTTCACTAAGAGATTCACTTCCTAATCCCTTATTGCTAGTTCCCATTGGAGTCGAAAAGTCTTTAGAGTTTTCTAATCCGAACTTCTTAACCAACTCCTTTGCATGCTTGGATTGGCACAGATGGATGCCTTCTTCATTTTGTTTCACTTGCAATCCAAGAAAATATGTTAGCTCGCCCATCATGGACATCTCAAATTCGCTTTCCATGGTTTCTGCGAATTTTGAAGCATCGTTGTTTCTTGTTGCTCCAAATACAATGTCATCGACATAGATTTGTGCCACAATAAAGTTGTCCTGAAAATGCTTCACAAAGAGTGTCCGATCCGCTCCCCCTCGAGTGTAGCCCTTTTCCGAAAGGTGCTTTGTCAACCATTCATACCATGCTCGCGGTGGTTGTTTTAGACCGTAAAGAGCCTTTTTCAATCGAAAAACATGGTTAGGTAGTTTATGGTCAATGAAACCTTTCAGTTGAGCCACATAAACTTCCTCATGTAAAAAACCATTTAAAAAGGCGCTCTTAACGTCCATTTGAAAAAGCTTAATTTTAAAATGACAAGCAATCGCAAAGAGGATGCGAATTGACTCGAGATACCGGGGCGAACGTCTCATCAAAGTCTATACCTTCTATTTGTGAACAGCCCTGAGCAACTAGACGTGCTTTGTTCCTGATGATGGTACCATCCTCGTTTTTCTTATTCTTGAAAATTCACTTAGTACCAATCACGTTGTGTTGTTTCGGTGGCTTCGTTAGTTCCCAGACTTTGTTTCTTTCGAACTGATGGAGCTCTTCCTGCATTGCTTCAATCCAGTAATTATCCCGAAGAGCTTCATCGACGTTCTTTGGTTCTATCATGGAGACGTAACATGCGACTCCACAAACCAATTGTCTCCGAGTCCTGACTCCTTCTTGTGGGTCTCCAATAATATTCGATTCTGGATGATCCTTGGAGATACGTAGCGTTTGAGGTAACGGAGTACTCGGAGGTATGTATGATGATTCCTGCATATCAGATAAACTAGAAGAACCATTAGATGCATCAACATTATCGGAAGAATTATTATGAGAAGATGCATTTACAGGAGTATCATCATCAAGAGACATATCAGGGGTAGATTTATCAGATGCAAAATGAAAAGTTTCATCTACTTTAACATTAATAGATTCTACCATCGTTTTAGATTCGAGGTTAAATACTCGATATGCTCTACTATTTGTAGAATAACCCATGAAAATTCCTTCGTCACTTCGAGACTCGAATTTTCTAAGATTTTCGCGATCACGCAAAATATAACACCGACTCCCAAAGATTCGAAAATATTTGATATTCGATTTTCTACAAAACCATAGCTCATATGGTGTATTTAAAGTTCCCGGGCGCAAATACACACGATTGATTACGTAGATAGCGGTGTTCACTGCTTCAGCCCAAAAGTGTAACGGGAGTTTCCGGCTGTGAAGCATAACACGTGACATCTCTTGTACTACCCTATTTTTGCGTTCGATTACACCATTCTGCTGAGGTGTATAGGGTGCAGAGAATTCATGTTTTATGCCGTTGGAATTACAAAAATCAATGAATTTAGAATTGATGAATTCTCCACCTCTATCACTTCGAACACGAACGATCTTTTCATTTCTCTCAATCATAACACGATGACAAATCTCATGAAAAGAATCGAAAGTATCCGTTTTCTCTTTTAAAAATGTTACCCATGTATATCTAGAGAAATCATCAACCAAAAGAAAAATATACCATTTACCTCCCAAACTTGGTTGACGAGTCGGCCCCATTAAGTCCATGTGCAGTAATTCTAAAGGCCGATTGGTACCCACGTGGTTCAAGTTCTTGTGTGCAGCCCTTGATTGTTTTCCCTTTTGACAACCTCCACACACAATGTTTTGTTTAAAATATAGTTTAGGAACCCCCTTAACCACGTCTTTATTTGAAATCCTTGCTAGTTCCTTAAAATTTATGTGACCTAGTCTTTCATGCCAAAGAGTTTCGTTATCTAAAGAAACTAGGTTACAATATTCAGAAATTTTGTTTGGAACAATATAGCAATTATTTTCATATCTAACCCCTTTCAAAAAGAATACATAGTTTACATCAGTTACAAGACATTCTATCACAGAAAAGTTAAAGATAAGGGAAGAATTCACCTTTGCGCACCCAAACCTTTTTGGACTGCGTCGGCAATGTTTGTGAAGTTATTCTCCTTGGTGAAAGCATCTTGTTTGATTGATCGCTTTTCTTTGATATCGTCTTGTGAGGTGAACTACCAAGGTTCTTTTCCTTTGAAAAATTCTCCTTTGATTTCCGGGGAATGACCTTGTTGGTAGTTGTTGCAAGAGGCGCTTGATTTGATCGTTTCGCTCTAATCTTGTAATCTCTTCTTATGTGCCCTGCAAAACCACAACGAAAACATACCTTTGTACTTGATGAACCCGAAATAGGTGAGGTAGGCTTGTTGTCGTTGAATACATTAGATTCCGTCGTCGGAGGAGGAGACACCGACTGGGGCACAAAAATTGTTCCACTCGAACTAGGACTGTCTCCAGTTCGATTGTATCCAAGGCCCAAACAATTTGTTTGACCAAGACCAAGCATCTTATCCGACTTGCTCCTTCCAGAAGAAAATCGCTTCAAATCATCCTTGCGTTGGAAATTGGTCTTCGTCATTTCCATCTTTTCTTGACGAGCCTCGGAGTAGAGCTTCAAGAAGTAATTCGCTTTATCCACCAATTTGATATTTCCTTCTCGAAATGCTCATTTTTCTCTTGAAGGGAAACATTTACTTTAATCAAGTTATCCCTTTTTACTTCAAGAGCGTTTGAGAGAGAAGTTGCCCTTTTTGCTTCTTCTTCGAGATCCTGCAATCTCCCTCTCAAACCCTTGTTTTGTTTTGCCAATTTCTTTGAATCCTTTAAAAGTTTATGGTAGGCAAAAGCGAAGTCTTCACCTTCGGAATTACTCGATTCATCGCCCGTTGCATTCTTTTCAACTTGGGAGGAGTTAGACAATGAATCGAATGTACTTGCCATAAAGCACACGTAAGGTGAAGATGTGGATGCGTGGAATGCCGTTGCGTTATTTTCTTCATCACTGGAAGATGACTCATTGGACGTTGAGGTGTCATCCCAAGTGATGGCTTGCATCGCCTTCTTCTTTAACGGATTCTTATTGGGACACTCCGTTGAGATGTGACCGTAGCCTCGGCACTTGAAGCATTGGACTTGTCCCTCCGAGTTTTTCTTGTCCTTTGAAAAACTCTCTTGCTTTCTTGACTTAAAGCTTGAATTTCCTTTGCCTTTCTTCGACTTTACGAAGGATGAGGTTTTGCTAGAATTACCCCTTCGAAAGTTTCGGCGAAATTTCCTCGTCAAGAGCGTAAGTTGCTTCTCGAAATCCTCCATTGATAGGTTCTCGTCATCGTCTGAGGAGGATGAATCCGCGTCTTCTTCCTTTGTTGTTTTCAACACAAAACCTAAAGACTTTGAAGAAGATGGCTTTCCAGAAGAATTGTTAGTAGAAAATGTCATTTCATAAGTTTGAAGTGCACCAACTAATTCTTCTACTTTGATTTCGTCCGGGTGTTTAACTGTTTCAATGGCCGCAACCTTGGCACGAAATCTTTCAGGAAGAGTCCTTAAAATCTTTCTTACAACTTTAGATTCTGGAATTTTCTCTCCCAAGTTAGCACATGTATTTACGATATCTTGCAATCGTGTATAATAATATGTGAAAGATTTATTTTCTGCCATAAAAATTGAGTCAAACTTGCTCGTAAGCATTTGCAGTTTTTGAATCTTCACAAGGCTTGTTCCCTCATGTGTAACTTGTAGAACATCCCAGATTTCTTTCGCAGTCTCACATGCTGAGACGCGAGAGAATTCGGTTTGCGACAAAGCATTAAATAAGGCGTTAATTCCTTTGCCGTTGTAAGAAGATGCATCAATTTCTTCCTTGGTCCATTTCGACCTAGGTTTCATGGTGCGAACATCAGCAATAATTTCAGTAGGATTTGTCCATCCAAATTCTATTGATTGTCATACCCGTTCATCGATGGAAATTAAAAAAGCTCTCATCCGTACTTTCCAGTAGGCATAGTTTGTTCCATCGAAAAGTGGGGGACTGTTGATGTTTCTACCTTCAACCATTGTTTACAACCCTATTCCCTCTCTGATACCACTTGTTGGGTTATGATAATGTGGATCTAAATAGGGGAAAAAACACCTAGAGGGGGGTGAATAGGTGTAAACAATAAACACTCAAAAATCTTTGCGTAATAAAACCCAATGCGGAAATGAAAATAACACGCAAGATTTTACGTGGAAAAACTCCAAAACCAGGAGTAAAAAACCACGGGACCGATAACACGGTGAAATCAACTAAGATTAAACACGTACAAAGGTGATATACCGTACTCACACACGACTCATCCTTTTTCCATACGCTCCGAGTTGATCTTCTCCGCTCGTTCCGCAACGCGCCTCGAATCCACGATTTGCGTCCAACGCCGAATCCACGGCGTCCAACGTCGAATCCACGACGTCTGACCGAATCCACGGTCTCCACCAAGTAGTACGTCTCGATCACAAGAACGTGTGACGCCCCACTTCCCAGGGGGTCACCCATCCTAGAACTACTCTAGCTCTAGCACGCTTAACTCTCATGTTCCTCTTGGATCTTGCTACCATCCAAAATGCTATAGCCGGGTTAGAGATTTAGTCCTATTATATCATTTATATAGAGGACTAATCCAAATTCCGGGGGTGTCACATTCTTCCCCCCTTTAAGCCCTGACGTCCACGTCAGGCTCAAGCACACTCACAAGCACCAGGCGATGTGAGACTCGTCTCGCTAGCCTTAGCCGACCTTGTGAGGAGCTGCACTCTACTCACAACGGTCATTAGCCGGGGAGCCTCGCTCTACCCGCTATATAACCCTGGCTCAGCCGAGACTCATCTCACATTTCCGGCTGGTGAATGGCTCTAATACCAACTGTGACGCCCCACTTCCCAGGGGGTCACCCATCCTAGAACTACTCTAGCTCTAGCACGCTTAACTCTCATGTTCCTCTTGGATCTTGCTACCATCCAAAATGCTATAGCCGGGTTAGAGATTTAGTCCTATTATATCATTTATATAGAGGACTAATCCAAATTCCGGGGGTTTCACAGAACGTACCTCGCTCCGAATCCACGAGAGCGGTAGCACCTTGAATCCACAAGGCCACGCGAATCCACGTGCCGATTTTGGGGAAAATCGTTGTTTTGTTGGTGGTGATAATCCGCCGAATACTTAGATCAAAGATAGATCGGAAATACCATCTAAGTATTCATTAATTTGATTCTACTCAAAATCTGAGTTTGAAAACCTAGAATCAAATTAATTAATATATATGAAGAAACATATAATTAAATCTAGTTATTTTCTTTTTTCTCTATATGTGGATTTATAAGTTTTTCTCTGTTAATATTTTTCTGTCATTACCCAGAGTACAAAACTTATTTTCGGCTTACCCTAAAAGATAGAATTAGGGTTTACTTATAGGTTAGAAACCATTGGAAGTGGATAAGAATCAAAAACTGACTGTAACAGATTTTTACCCGCACGACGGTCCGGACTGGATTAGGCTTGATCTGGACTGTCATTATTTTTCAGAGAATTCCTGAAAAAACAGTGTTCGGGGTCCGGACTGAAATACCACGGTCCGGACTGTTCATGCGATTCCTGCAAAATCCACGTTCGGGGTTCGGACTGAACCAAGGGTGTTCCGGACTGGATTTGCGCATGAACCTACCTACGTTCGGGGTCCGGACTGGATAACTCTGATCCGGATCCTAAACATATACAAGTCCAGTTTCTTGATTTTTATGCGATTAAAAACCCATCCAAGTGTTTCTACACTACAAGAAGTATTCGAATCACCAAAGTTATTTAATTAAATATACCTGATCCTTTTGAATTCTTCTTTCTTGAGATTGAGGTATATGGTCCAAACATCTTCATCTTCAGTCTTCAAGACTTAAACACTTTCACGAAATACGCCAAAACAAAATCCTTAACAAAGAGGACTATATGATCTATTGCAATGCATCTCGAAGCGGTCTTGGGAGCATATTAATGAAACAAGGGAAGGTCATAGCATACTCATCAAGACAGCTCAAGGATTACGAGCAGAACTATCCTACACACGACTTGGAACTCACGGCAGTCGTGTTTGCCCTAAAGCTCTGGAGACATTATCTCTACGGGGCGCACTGTAACGTGTTTTCCGATCCCCAGAGCCTCAAATACCTGTTCACGCAGAAGGAACTGAACTTACGGCAAAGGCGATGGCTGGAACTACTGAAAGACTACGATTTGTCCATCCACTACCACCTCGGGAAGGCCAATGTGGTGGCCGACGCCTTGAGCCGGAAGGGACAGACAGGGGAAACGGCATTGAGCGCCCTTACCCAACAAGGTCGACTAATTGCAGAGTTCTCACAATTGAGGCTGGAGGTAGTGCCAGCGGGTGCGGTTGCGAAACTCCTGTCCTTGGTGGTGGAGCCTACGCTAATCGAGAGGATCTTGGAAGGCCAAACAACGGACACGCAACTACAACTGGTGCGGGACAGAATATCATCGGAGCAAGGTGGAGATTTTACGATTGGCTCAGATAATGTAATAAGGTTCCGGGGACGAATTTGTGTGCCCGATAAGCCAAAAATGAGGAAAGAAATTCTAACGGGAGCACATAATGCCCCCTACACTGCGCATCCCGGAGGTACAAAGATATACAAGGATCTGAGGCAGACCTTTTGGTGGCCCAAATTGAAGAGTGATGTGACGCAATTCATGGCGCCGTGTTTGCTGTTCCAACAAGTGAAAGTGGAACATCAGCGACCGGCAGGGAAACTACAACCATTGCCCATACCAGAGTGGAAATGGGAATGGGTTACCATGGACTTCGTAACTGGTTTTCCGCGATCGCAACATGGACACGACACGATATGGGTCATAGTGGACCGTCTGCCTATCCACACGACGTGGACCCGAGACCGGCTACCGCAAGCCTACATCGACGAGGTGGTAAGGTTGCACGGGGTACCAACGTCGATAACCTCTGATAGGGACACATGTTTTGTGTCGAATTTCTGGCGGAGCCTGCAGCAGGCACTGGGGACCAAACTGCAGTTCAGCACGGCCTTCCACCCGCAGACGGACGGGCAATCGAAATGGGTTGATCCAGATTCTCGAAGATATGCTTCGAGCTTGTGTGCTAGATCTGGGTGAGGGATGGTCGCGTTACCTACCCCTCGTGGAATTCGCCTACAATAATAGCTACCAAGCTAGTATTCAGATGGTGTCGTACGAAGCCTTGTACGGGCGCCGATGTCGATCGCCTATTTGCTAGGACGACTTGGGGGAGAGGAAGCATTTGGGGCCAGACCTTGTAGAGGAAACGGAGGCAAAGGTGCGCCTTATCAGGCAGCGGCTGTTGACCGCTCAGAGCCGGCAGAAGAGCTACGCGGATCAGAGGCGACGGGAATTAGAATTTATTGTGGGGGAACACGTGTTGCTTCGTGTATCACCGTCTAAGGGGACAAGACGGTTCGGCTTACGAAAGAAGGTGAGCCCACGGTACGTGGGACCGTTCAAAATCTTGGAGCGCGTGGGCCCGGTGGCATACCGGTTGGCCTTACCGCCAAACCTCGAACGGGTACACAACGTGTTTCAAGTCCCGATGCTCCGAAAATACCTCCCCGACCCGTCTCACATCCTCGATGTCTCTGCCGTCGAGTTGCGTGAGGACTTGAGCTTCAAGGAAGCGCCGATATGGATACTGGCACGGGAGGAGAAGAAACTGCGCGACCGGACCATCCCCTACGTGAAGGTGCAATGGAGTAACCATGAGAAGCGCGAGGCGACCTGGGAACTAGAGACAAAAAATAAGAGAGTGTTTTCCTGAGTTGTTTAGCGAGGGTTGAGGGTAAGTTTCGAGGACGAAACTTCTTTTAAGGGGTATGTGGTGTAATATCACAACTTTTCGTGTAATGTTTTACCCTCCAGCTAATAAAGTATAAGTCAGAGGAAACCGAATTAATGGGTTTACTTAAGTTGATAATCTTGAGGTGCGGGTATTTTTCTGTGAAAGAGCTCGAAAAACGGTGAACGACGGTGCGATCGGATCTGAAATCCGACTTACGAATCTCCCGGAATGGAGTTTTGAAGGTTGCGGGATCCTTAGTGTGCATCAGAATCCGTGACAAGAGTCTGGCACGCTTTTCGAGGAGATTGCGATTTTTATCTCTTATAACTAAAATTACGAATATCCTTGGAATACCGGATATGGGGATTTTTCCTTTATACATACATATGAAAAGGGAAAAATAAAAGAAAATAAATTAATAATGAGATTTATTTATTCCCCGTATACCGAAAGGAAAACCCTAGTTTTAAAAGATCGCCTCCTCAAACCCTTCCCTCTTGTGCGTGCCGAAGACCAAACGAAACCCTAGTTCGAAAAGAGAGAAAAGAGAAGAGAAAAGGAAACCCTAACCGGAGGAAAAAGAAATAGAGAAGGAGGAAGCGAAGGAACCCGTTCGTTCCCGATCAACGTGCCGGAGACCGGAGAACGAGACGTCACCGCCATCGGAGGGCGGATCCGGATTCTCACCACCGCAAAGAACGGAGATCGGGATCGCGTTGCCTCCTCCATCGGAGTAAGGTTGATGTAATACTCGGGAAATCTGAGTTGGTATAAAGAGTGTTTTTCAGGTGTGAATGTGTGCGAGGAAACAAAGTTAACTTTAGTGGTTTGTGAACCGGTGTGCGAACGGCACAATCGCCGAAGCACAAATTCCGCTTTTTCGATCCGAGTCTAATCTTGGAAATCTGTGGTCTTCAGTGCGACCATCTCATCGAATCGAGTGAAAACGGTGTAGACCGTTTGTCGATCCGGCGGTCGGATCGTCCTGAACTTAGCAAGGAAACTAGTGGGACCCGCGACTTAAGTGAATAGTAACTCCCTAATTTAATTCCCTCGCTAGCCAACGTCGGCCGATCGACTGTGTGGAGTCCGAATCTCACGATCCAGGTAGTCGATTTGGATGGCGTCGCCGTTCTGAGTGCTGTGGCGTTGACCAAATTTTCGTTTGAAGAGCCGGAAGCATCGTAAAGCGTGCAGAACTGTTTATTTTATCGTATTTGATGGATTTTAAAATTATAGGGGATCGAATGCGACAAACCAAAATCACTACTTTGTAGATCTCGTCGAGCCGGACGTCGTGGTGGTGTCCGTTATTCAGTTTGACGACCCGGTGGCCTCGAAAAGCGTGAAAAGCGGCGAAAAATGGTGTTTTTGCATAAGAGTCCCCGCATTTTATGTGCAGAATCCAATGGGATTCTCTGGAGAGGGGCCTTTGTGTGAGATGAAGTCCCTGCGAGTGGACCCGACTCTAGATAGTGTTAGATGAGGGACCTATTGGCATTTTGTGCCAATGTATACAAGTAAACCCGAGGTGCCCTAGCCTCGGATCCATCGCACCCAGCCGCGCCAGAGAAGGCTTCGCGACTCCCTCTGCTCCTGCTCCGACGGCTGCACCCGCAGCGCCGCCGGCCGCCACCTCCCCTCGCCGGAAAAGCAAGATCTTGCCTTGCTTTCGGGTTGGTGGAGAAGGAAGCAACAGGGAGGCTTAGGGTCTCTCCAAATTCCATCTGAGATCATCCTCGGCCACCAGAGAGTCAGATCGAAGAACCCCGACTGCCCAGAACCGCCGCGAGCCACTGGGCCATCATCCTCTTCTTCCTCGGGTCCGATGAGGTGAGCCCCATGTCTTTATGGATTTTTCGGCAACTTGGACCCTTGCAGTCGGCTACTGACACCAAGAGGATGATCCAGGTGAAGCCCCAAGGTCTGTGGACCTCCGGTTGCCGGCGGGTGGAGAAGGGTCGCCGGAAACCTAGTTTTTGGCCGGGGTTCGCGCGTGCTGCCTCCGGAGCTCCGGCCTTGGACTCAACTTGACCAGATGGTTCTGCTGAGTCCCAGAAGACATGTTGTGAAGTCTGGTGGGCTCTGGTGCAGTGTGGAGTGCGGGCGAGCAAACCCTAGTGTGCGGGTTCTTGTTCTTGACCGCCGCCGCCGCCGTCGCCTTCTCCGGTGCTGTCACGCCCCGGGGGTTTTATTTTAGCGGAAACGATACCTCAAAGTACGCATAAAGTGCGTACAAATTTTTTTGTTTAAAAACCTCCTTCCCCGGCGCGTGCCCAGACCCGCCACATATACAGATTTACTCGAAATTCGGGCAGAGTCTCCTCTGTATATGCACGGCGTCGCGGCTGTTACAATAGTCGAACATAAGCAATCATTTTCCCATTTAATCACAACAGTTCGAAGTAGTACGGTGCATGAAGGCGAAACAATAACCGTGGCCAGTCAGGTTGAACGTATAAACCCACCGTTTTGGAAACAGGCTCACACGGCCTTAGGTTTTGAAAAACTGATTGGAAAACGGCATAAATCCACAAGGTTTAGAAAACGGGCCCACCCGACCCTAGACTTTTGAAAACAGTTTTCGAAGTCCTCTTTCTTTTGTTTTCTAGTTGATTTGTTTAGAAAACGGCCAAACGGAAAAAATAAAGGAAACAGTAGTGCATAACCAGAATGAAAGTACTCAACATCCACACGACCCCACAAGGGTATCGAGAACCACACAATAACCTACAATTCCGAATGAAATGCAGAGAAAGTAAAGAAAACAGCATACTAGGGCCCCCTCAGCCCGACTGCTAACACCTCGGCCTCACCGTCGCCTACATCTACCCCCTGGAGGTACCTGTCACAGAGTGGGTAGTCAGCGACACTATCATAAAAATAGTACTAAAGCAGTAAAGTAATACCAAGCCACAAAAGTAAGACTAGCCGGAACAACCGCTCTACTCGTAACGGTAACTCGCAACCACCTGTACCACCTATAACACCTGTAACCCCGGTAACACCTGTAACACCTGACCGCGTCGGGCACCTATCCCGGCGGGTCGCACACCTGACCTCGTCGGGCACCAACCCCGACGGGTCGCACACCTGACCTCGTCGGGTACCAACCCCGACAGGTCGCACACCTGACCTCGTCGGGTACCAACCCCGACAGGTCGCACGGCTCGCACCTTGCTGCCTCAAACCCCACACCTACGGGGGCCCCCACTACGTCACCTCGTGGGGTAACACGGGTCGAAGACCGCCTTTCCGGAAAAGAGCACCCTTTGCGGTGGCCAGACCGCGGGTGCGCGTGTCGCAACTCGAGCATAAGTAACCAAGACACGGGGTAATATAGTACATCATAGAAACCGTCAGTGTTAGTACCGATTAACAATAAAAAGTCCCTTTCGGATCACCAACATAATACTCAGCCTCGACCGTAAACCCACCTTGTTGTCGCGCTCCTGACCGATGCTAGGTTCTCCCGCGTCTCGGGTGCCCGCCCGGACCTACAAGAACCTGTCATACAGGAGTCAGTGATTAAGACTCTGTAAGATTAACGACTAGAACACCTAGCGCCCCCCCACCTTGCGCACAATTTGTACACGTACGCGCCTGGCCCCGCACGGCTGGGCGGCGTACTAACTGCGTGCGGCGCCGTCCGCATGCGGTGACGCCCGCATGCGGCAGTCCGCATGCGGTGCCTCCCGCACCCGCATGCGGAGCCGCCCGCAAGCAGCGGCGCCCGCATGCGGCAGCCCGCATGCGGTGCCGCCCGCACCTGCATGCGGAGTCGCCCGCAAGCGGCGGCGCCCGCATGCGGCAGCCCGCATGCGGTGCCTCCCGCACCCGCATGCGGCGGTGCCCGCAAGCGGCGGCGCCCGCAAGCGGCGGCGCCCGCATGCGGCAGCACGCATGCGGTGCCGCCCGCACCCGCATGCGGCGGCGCCCGCAAGCGGCGGCGCCCGCATGCGGCAGCCCGCATGCGGTGCCGCCCGCACCCGCATGCGGAGGCGCCCGCAAGCGGCGGCGCCCGCATGCGGCAGCCCGCATGCGGTGCCGCCCGCACCCGCATGCGGCGGCGCCCGCAAGCGGCGGCGCCCGCATGCGGCAGCCCGCATGCGGTGCCTCCCGCACCCGCATGCGGAGGCGCCCGCAAGCGGCGGCGCCCGCATGCGGCGGCGCCCGCATGCAGCAGCCCGCATGCGGTGCCGCCCGTACCCGCATGCGGAGCCGCCCGCAAGCGGCGGCGCCCGCATGCGGCAGCCCGCATGCGGTGCCTCCCGCACGCGGCGCCGCCCGCATGCGGATGCACGCGGCGCCGCCCTCATGCGGCGCCGCCCGCATGCGTGGCTCCGGTAATGGCGCCGACTCCCCTCCCTTTTTCCTAAGAGAACCAAGAAACGACCACATCAAGAACCCTAAGCCATGCTTACCTGGGTTCCGTCGGCTAGGGTTGATCTAGGGGATGATCGTCCTGTTCTTGGGTGAAGGGTCTGCCGGCGATCCTCCTTCTCCTCACCCGCTCCGCCTTGCTTCTCCTCTCGATCGATTGGGGAAAGGTAAGGTTCGGTTGGGAAACTGAAAGGTTGGGGAAGTGGGTTTTCGTTGCTTTTGGGGTTTCGTACGCAGGGGGAGTTAAGGGGAGTTGTGGGGAGTGGCCGGTAGTTGGGGGAAGTGGTGGGAAGTTGGGGCGGTTCGTGGGAAGTTGTGGGGAAGTGGTGGGAAGTTGGGGGCGGTTCGTGGGGAGTTGTACGACGGGAAAACGCGGGAGTGATTAAGGTGGCGGAAGCGGTTAAGTTGGGGAATGGGAATGAACCCAGTTCAAGTTAAAAACGGGTACAAGTCGGGTGCGAACCAGGGTCCGGTCTGTCTGAAAAACCGCGTTAACCACCTGAACCGTTAGCTACCTTCCGGAATTTATTCCGGGAGATTCCGGCGTCGGAATTCAAAACCGATTTCGCCGTCGTTCTCCGTTTCGCGAGCCCTATTAACTAAAAAAAACCCGCGGGCCCCGACGGTCTGTCCGGAAACAAGGAATTATTCGATCACCCTCCAGCCCCCGAAACGAAATGCGGAATTAACGAAACCAAAAGTAGACCCTTAAAATATTTTAAACCAGCGGCTACTACACCACTCACCTCTTAAAACGAGTTTCGTCCTCGAAACTCAATCCTAGTTTGCGGTAAAGAGATAAGGATAGCCCTCTCTCATCTTTGATTCTAGTTCCCACGTCGCTTCCCGCTCTTCGTGGTGGTTCCAGTGCACCTTCACATAGGGGATGTCTCGGTTTCGAAGCGTCTTACTTTCTCTTGCTAGTATTCGCACAGGGGTTTCCTCGAAGCTTAGGTCCTCCTTTAGTTCGAGTGACGAGACGTCCAGAACATGCGACGGGTCGGGGAGGTATTTCTTGAGCATCAAAACGTGGAACACGTCATGAATCCGGTTGAGGTTCGGTGGTAGGGCAAGGCGGTAAGCCACTGGGCCAATCCGTTCCAGGATCTCGAATGGCCCCACGAACCGCGGGCTTAGCTTGCCTTTTAACCCGAATCGCTTGATTCCCCTGGACGGCGAGACCCGCAAAAACACGTGTTCTCCCACCTGGAACTCTAAATCGCGGCGTCTTCGATCCGCGTAGCTCTTTTGTCGACTCTGGGCGGTTAGTAAGCGCTGTCTGATGAGGCGCACTTTCTCTTCTGTTTCTTCCACCAAGTCGGGTCCCAAGAACTTCCGTTCTCCCAAGTCGTCCCAACAGATCGGGGATCGGCAGCGTCTCCCGTATAAAGCTTCGTAGGGTGCCATCAGTATGCTGGCCTGGTGGCTATTGTTGTAAGCGAATTCTACAAGTGGTAGGTAACGCTCCCAACCGACTCCCCAATCGAGTACACAGGCCCGAAGCAGGTCCTCTAGCGTATGTATCACTCGCTCCGACTGCCCGTCTGTCTGAGGGTGGAAGGCTGTGCCGAAGTGCAATTTAGTCCCCAAGGCTTGTTGCAGACTCTGCCAAAACTTTGAGACAAAACGCGTGTCTCTGTCTGATGTGATCGATGCCGGTACCCCATGCAGTCTTACAATCTCGCTGAGGTAGACTTGAGCCAACCGCTCTCTGGTCCAGGTTGTGTGAATCGGCAGGAAGTGCGCTGACTTAGTTAGCCGGTCCACCACAACCCATATTGTGTCGTGTCCTTGTGGTGAACGTGGGAACCCGGTGACAAAGTCCATGGTGATATGATCCCACTTCCACTCCGGTACCGGTAAGGGTTGTAACTTTCCCGCCGGTCGTTGATGTTCCGCCTTTATTTGTTGACACACCAGGCAATGAGCTACAAATTGAGTTACATCCCTCTTCATCTTGGGCCACCAGAAGGTCTGCTTGAGGTCCCTGTACATCTTTGTGCCTCCTGGATGCGCTGCATAAGGGGCGCTGTGTGCCTCGGACAGAATTTCCTTCTTCAATTCCGGGGTATCCGGCACGCAAATCCGCCCGCGGAACCGTAGGGTGTCATCGCCTTCCAATGAAAAGTCACCTTCCTGATCCGGTGAGATCTTGT
This sequence comes from Tillandsia leiboldiana, assembly GCA_029204045.2. NCBI lineage: Eukaryota > Viridiplantae > Streptophyta > Magnoliopsida > Poales > Bromeliaceae > Tillandsia > Tillandsia leiboldiana. The sequence continues at coordinate 47,337,576 of CM055060.1, read as the reverse complement.
CTCTTACGAGCTGTAAGTGTGAGTCCGCCTGCTGTCCCTCTCGAATCTTTTCTAACAGTGTTGGCTTGACCACCAGAGTTAGAAGTTGCGCAACCGTGCCTGCTGGTACTACTTCCAACCCTAGTCGTGAAAATTTAGCGATCAAGTTGCTCTGCTCAGTCATCGCACCTACCGATCTTCCCTCCAATCGCCCCTTCCTGCTCAGAGCGTCTGCTACCACGTTTGCTTTCCCGGGGTGGTATTGGATCGTTAGGTCGTAATCCTTCAGTAATTCAAGCCACCGTCTCTGCCGCAGGTTTAGTTCCTTTTGGGTGAACAGGTATTTAAGACTCTGGTGATCTGAGAAGATGTTACAATGGACACCAAAGAGATAGTGTCTCCATAACTTCAGGATGAAGACCACCGCAGCCAGCTCTAAGTCGTGTATTGGGTAGTTTCTTTCGTAGTCCTTTAGTTGCCTAGATGCATAGGCTATTACCTTCCCCTGCTGCATTAACACACCCCCAAGGCCGATTCTTGAAGCGTCGCAGTACACCTCATAGTCCTCACCGGGTGTTGGTAGTACAAGAATCGGTGCCTCGGTTAGCCTTCTTTTGAGTTCTTCAAAACTTTCCTGGCATTTGGCCGTCCATACAAACTTTTCTCCTTTCTTGGTCAACCGGTTTAGAGGGGCCGCAATCTTCGAGAAACCCTCGACAAAGCGTCTATAATACCCCGCCAGCCCCAAGAAACTGCGGATCTCCGTCACCGTCGTGGGCGGCTGCCAGTCTATCACCGATTCCACCTTCTTGGGGTCCACGGCGATTCCCTTTGCCGAGATCACATGCCCCAGGAATCCCACTTCGCGTAGCCAGAACTCACACTTTTTGAGCTTAGCGAACAGCTTCTGCTCCCTGAGGGTTTGGAGAATCGTTCGTAAGTGATCCTCGTGCTCCTCGTCGGTGGATGAGTAGATTAGTATATCATCGATGAAGACCACCACGAACCGGTCTAAGAATGGTCTGAAGACCCGGTTCATCATGTCCATAAAGACTGCGGGGGCGTTCGTAAGTCCGAACGGCATGACCGTAAACTCGTAATGGCCATACCGGGTCCGGAAAGCGGTCTTCGGAATGTCCTCGTTCCGAACCCGAAGCTGGTGGTAGCCAGACTGTAGATCAATTTTTGAGAAGACCGTCGCTCCTCGTAGTTGGTCGAAGAGGTCGTCGATTCTGGGCAGGGGGTACTTGTTTTTCACCGTGACCTTGTTTATTCCTCTGTAGTTGATACAGAGTCGCAGGCTTCCATCCTTCTTCCGTACAAAAAGCACTGGTGCGCCCCAGGGTGACACACTCGGCCTGACAAACCCTTTGTCCAAGAGGTCTTCCAATTGCGCCTTTAACTCCTTCAACTCCGCGAAGGCCATTCGGTAGGGTGCCTTCGTTATAGGTTGAGTACCTGGCAAGAGTTCAATAGGGAACACCACCTCCCTTTCAGGGGGTATCCCAGGCAGCTCCGTCGGAAAGACATCGGGAAAGTCCCTCACCACCGGGATGTCTGAAGGTGTCGTCGAGGGTCGGGTAACCAGATCTACCGATGCCAAATAGGCTACACACCCACCCTCTAACAGACTCCTGGCTCGAGCCGCTGAGATGACTGCCGGGAAGGAGGTGCTCTTGCACGCTAGGTACGCATTCTTAGGGAAACTTGGTTCTTGTAGTTGTACCATCCGCTTATCGCAGTCGATAAGCACTTGGTACCTTGAGAGCCAGTCCATGCCCAAAACAACGTCGTACTCCTTCAAGGGAATCACTATTAAGTCCCAAGGGCAAAATAGCCGCCCTAGCTTAATCGGGCAAGTGGCTACCAAACTAGTCGCCTCCAGTGTCCCACCCGCGGTCTGGACCGTCAACCGACTTTGGAGAGGTGTTTCCTCGAGGTCATGCGAAAACACATACTCGCGAGAAATGAACGAGTGTGTTGCTCCAGTATCAAAGAGGGTTCTAGAACGTGAATTTGAAATGGAAGTTATACCTGCGAGTACGTGCTCCGGCGGGTCCGATTTGTTGGGTTATATGTAATAAGGATCTAAATAGGAGAAAAAACACCTAGAGGGGGGTGAATAGGTGTAAACGTATAAACACTCAAAAATCGTTGCGATAAAAACCCAATGCGGAAATAAAAATAATACGCAAGATTTTTACGTGGAAAACTCCATCACCGGAGTAAAAAACCACGGGACCGATAACACGGCAGAAATCCACTAGAATTAAAACACGTACAAGGTGATTTACCGTACACACTTACGACTCAACCTTTTCCATACGCTCCTAGAGGATCTTCTCCGCTCGCTCCGCGACGCTTCTCGAATCCACGATCTGCGCCCAACGCCGAATCCACGGCGTCCAACGTCGAATCCACGACGTCCGACCGAATCCACGGTCTTCACCCAATAGCACCCTTCGAATCCACGAACGTGCCTCGCTCCGAATCCACGAGAGCGGTTGAACCTTGAATCCACAAGGACACGCGAATCCACGCGCCGATTTTTGGGGTAAATCGTTGTTTTTGGTGGTGATGATCCGCCGAATACTTAGATCAAAGATAGATCGGAAATACCATCTAAGTATTCATTAGTTTGATTCAACTCAAGATGTGAGTATGAAAACCTAGAATCAAACTAATCAATATAGATGAAGAAACATAGAGTATTCTCTAATGATTTCCTTTCTTCTCTATATGTGGATCTAGAGCCGTATAAGATGATATATGAAAATGACGGCTATTTAGATTTTCGGCCTCTTTTTCGATTAACCCTAGAAAAGGAGTCATAGGGTATATTTATAGGTTAGAAACCCTAGGAAGGAGATAAGAATCAAAAACCTAACATTTCTGGAAATTTTACGGACGGCGATCCGGATCGGATTAGCTGTGATCCGGATCGTCGTAACGAGTCAGGCAATTCCAGAAAAACGAAGGTTCGGGATCCGGATCGAAGTGCTTGATCCGGATCGTTCATACAGTTCACCAAACATCAACGTTCGGGATCCGGATTGCGAAGCCTGATCCGGATCGTTCAAGGAAGATGGTAAACTCAGTGTTCGGGATCCGGATCAAGAGAGGCTACGATCCGGATTGAACTGGTGTATGAACGAACCACCTTCGGGATCCGGATCGAACAACCTGATCCGGATCCTGAACATGTCCCAAGTCCAGTTTTTGATTTTTATGCAAAGAAAGATTCTTCCAAGTGTTTCTACACTACAAGAAGTATTCGGATCACACAAAATCTTTAGTTAAACATACCTGATCCTTTTGAATTCTTCTTTCTTGAGATTGAGTTAAATGATCCAACTTTTCTTCACCTTCAATCTTCAAGACTTGAGACTTTCACGAAACTACGCCAACTCAAATTCCGTAACAATCTCCCCCTTTGGCGGTTTCGTGACAAAACACAGATCCACTAAAGAAAATTCAAAAAGATATTTTTGTTGCTATCACCATACAACAAAAATTTACAATGGAGATCCAAAAATTTAAAAACATGAGATAAACTCCTAAAACAGACTCTAGACTTAGACATCTGTACTCTCTGCACAAAGAAATCATTCTTGACAAAAAGAGATCGTTAGATACCTCAAGAATATTTAGCATACAAAACCTAGTACAGAGATAGAGTTTATCTGATCATCATGACATTTGAGAATTCAGATATGTAAAAGAATCATAGTCAAAAACCAACATATCTTCTATGCAATCAAAAACCAAATGTCACAAAGTGTTAGTCCAACATCAACTTGTTAGTCATATTACATGCCCAAATAGTTAGTCGAATAGTTAGTAGAGACATGCAAACAATCACAAGATAAAAACCAAAGTTGAAGTTGAAGTGATACTTACCTTGATGTTCATACATTCACATCATCATTGTTCAATCATTCACATCATCATTGTACCTTGATGCAGTCATCATTGTTCATCATTGTTCCTTGATGTATGCAAGATCACAATTTTCACAATATCATTGTTCAAGTTCTCTAAACTCTCTCCCCCTTTTGTCACAAACAAAGCCAAAATTACCAAAAATTGAAGGAGAGTTAAAAATTTCAAAGAAAATATTCCGAAATTTAAGAACTAGAACTAAGATTAAGTCCTAAAAACTGAAAAACCTGCACAAGAAAAGGTTAAAAATCTACAAAAGAATAAAAAGAAAGGAATCAGTCATCAGATTCGGAGTCTTCAGAGCTTGTGCAGCCCATCTTAGAAAACATCTTTTTCACCAGCTTGTTCATTGAATTGACCTTCTTAGTTATGGTAATGTGAGCAGCCGTGATGAGCTCGAGCTCATTGGAGATTCTCGTCTGTGCCTTCGAAATCTGTTCCTGCTCAACAGATAATCGTTGTTGTTCTTTGTAGATGGATGAGACTGATGCTTCATCCGCTGGTGTGGGTGCTGGTTGTGATGGTGACGCGGAAGTGCCGCTACTAGGTTTCGTTCCGCACGGAGGGACTGGAGAGACATGGGGCAATTTGTGAAGTGACTTCACAACGGTGGACTCATCGATCATACCCAAACATTGATGATAAGTCGGTGAGGTAATGTCAACCTGAAATTTCTTCAAGATCCTCATTATAATCAGTGGAAATGGAATTCTTTCTGTGGGATGAGGGTGCTCAACATATCTTGTCATTCTATTCCAAATAATGTATGGAATGTTGATATTCAATCCCATTGCCTCAGACGGATGTCCTAAGAGATACAGAAATAGCATTCGATCCCATCTCAAGACTTTCGTCTGCAAATTTGGAAGGATATTGTAACAAGTAATGAAGTTTAGAAATCGGTACTCAAGACGAAGTTCCTTGGATCTGATCGATTTCTCCGTTGATTGCGTTCCTTCCAAACAAATTCTCTTAATAACCATTTGCCACAAAGTGTTCGTCAAAACCTTTCCCTTCAAGTAATTAACTCCTGTCTTGCTGGCAGGCATTCCCAAAACCTCGCCAATTAATTGTGGAGTAATTTTGAATCTTGTGCCTTGGATGTTCGTGTAAAATTCCATTGGACCGTTTTCAATTTCACGAAGGTGCCGTGCATTTGTATAGAAGGCCCTTACAAGATGCAGACAGTATCCAAGCACTTCTGGAAATCGACAAACTTGAATAAGGTTTGCTTGTTCAATTAGAACGCCAAACTCAGGAGAGTGATCTCGTAGAGCCTCTATATTGACATGCCTCTCACCAATGCATTCACGATTCTCAAATGCCCTTAGGCGATCCGAATTAACGAACACTTGTTCCTCCCGAGGTGGAGAATCCGGAATAATCGGTTCGTTAGCCATGAAACCTCGTGCTCGTCCAAACCGTCGAGCGAGTCGTTTCCTTTTCACTGAGATGGTTGGTGTAGAGTTATTATGGATCCACAAGGATCTAAATAGGTACTATCAAACAACTAGAGGGGGGGGTGAATAGGTGTAATACTTAAAAACTCAATCTCAGTGCAAAATAAAAAACAATGCGGAAAATAAAAATAGCACACCGAGATATACGTGGAAACTCCAATCCAGGAGAAAAACCACGGGACCAACACGCAATAACAATCCAATAAGAATAGAAGAATAACAAGGTGATTACCGACTCCACGGACTCAAACCCCTCCTTCAGCTTCTTCGGACCTTGCGCTGACCGGTTGGATATCCGCGCAATAACAATCCCTAAGAAAGGAAGAATAACAAGGTGATTACCGTCTCCACGGATTTAACCCCTCCTTCAATTTCTTGGACCTCGCGCTCCACCGTTTTGCTCGTCCACTGCTCACGTTCGAATCCACGAACGCACGCTTCGAATCCACGAAACGCCTTTAGCACATCGAATCCACGATGCCACGTCGAATCCACGACGCAAACTCAGTCGATAAGAATATTGACTTCGATGGTGATCCTTTGCTTAGATTCTCGTTGAGGAACCGTAGAAGAAATCTCTAAGCAAAGATTAGATCAATTCGACAAAAGATGTGTTCTTGAAGGAACCATCGAATTGACCTAAAAGAGGCTATAAAGAAGAACGATGAAAACCTAGCCTCTAGGGTTGCTCTCAAGTGTTTAGAAATTGATCGGCCGTAGCACCACCGTTTTTGAGAAACCCTAAATGTCTATTTATAGTTTAGAAACCTTTGGAAAGAGATAAGAATCAAAAACATACCTTATCTGGAAATTTTCAGGACGGCGATCCGGATCGGATTTACTGCGATCCGGATCGTCGTAACGAGATTGACGATTCCAGAAAACCAAGGGTTCGGGATCCGGATTACAAGGTCCGATCCGGATCGTTCATGCAATTCAGCAAAGTCCCATGTTCGGGATCCGGATCGGAATGGCCTAGGATCCGGATTGAAAATGCCAATGAACAATCACCCTTCGGGATCCGGATTGGATTGTCTGATCCGGATCCTGAACATGTCCCATGTCCAGTTTTTGATTTTTATGCAATTAAAAATTCATCCAAGTGTTTCTACACTATAAGAAAGTATTCGGATCACCATAATTATTTAGTTAAACATACCTGATCCTCTTGAATACTTTCTTCTTGAGATTGATGTAACTGATCCACAATTCTTCAACTTCAATCTTCAAGACTCAAGACACTGAGTGCCAACTTGAGCTCTTGTTGAATCTTTTCTAAGTCTTTGATTGCTGATTGACAATTTGATCCCTTTAAGACTCCGACTCAACTCACTGAGTTGACTCACGAAATATGCCAAGACCAAAATGCCGTAACAATCTCCCCCTTTGGCAATTTCGTGACAAAACCCAAAAATACATAAAAGCGCTCAAGTCACTCATCTTAAACCAAAAAATCGAAACTCAATGTCATCACCAAAACATTGATTTTCTTTGCGTGAAAGATCCAATAAATACAAAATTACATTTGAACCAAACAGTCCTAGAACATACTCTATGACTTAGGACTTGGAGTCTTAAAGTGATGTAATTCCTGCAAAACAAAACTCCAAAACAAAATCAAACGTTAGTCGTTAGAAATTAGAATCCTACATTTGATCCGTCTTCCTTTTGGTTCTTTTGTTTTTCGGCTCTTTCAATTTTTTCTTTGTCTCCCCCTATCTTGAGCATCTCTAACATGTTCTCCATGTTCTTGAGCATCTATGTTCTCCCCCTTTGTGGTACGATCATCATTTTCCGTTCTCCCCTATTTTTCCATTTTCGTTTGTCCTCTCTTGATGATCTTATCTCCGTCATTTCTCTTCTCCCCCTTTTTGTCACAAATTGTCAAACAGTGAACATAGTAGACAAAAGGAAATCACTAACAATATTAGTTCATAGAGAAAGAGAGATAAAAGCTCAGTTCTGGTATATAACAAATATGCAGATTCCGTACCTGTACCAGAAAGCAAAAATCAAATAATTTCTTGAAACAAATCCAGATTTTAGAATCTTTTCAAATACCGATTTGTATTCCATCAAGAAATCAATTTAAGTGCTTTAAACAGTGAATTCACACAGATGTCATTCAATCCAATTAATTTCACAAAATTAAAAAGATTTACTCCAAAATCATGAAAAATAAAGGTAAAACATTATAAACCGTTTTTCATGTTATATTCATCAAACACAAGTCATCAAAAATAATCTTGAGATCCAAAATCTATCAAGATGTAACGGATTTACAAAGATGACATACGGAGATTTCCAAACGACATCAATCTTGAATTCTACCCTTTCAAATTGAGATAATCACTAAAATTCCTAAGGGTGGCTCTTTGAGCATCTTTCAACTATCCCACCTTATACCAACCAGGAGATTGTTCAAAATATAAGAGTTTTGCATATAAATCTCCAAATGCTTCAACTAAAGATTTTCTCATAAAATACTATCAAGCATCCATAACATGTGGTAGCCTCACACACAAACCGGACGACCGGGGTGGCAGCTCTTTCCAGCATGTGGTGGTAGTTTTCACACTCCTTTCGGATGTAACTCTTTCCACATCTTTTGCAAATCATTTCAATACCCTTGTAAGAATGCAATCTCTTACGTGAAAGAATTAAATCCCAAATTTTAGTCTATCGGTTGTCTCACGTTTATCACAATGAACTCACACAACCGAGATAGATTAAGCATCTAAAGATCACACATGATTTCTAAAATTTGATGCTTATAATATCAAAAACTCCTATAATGAAGTATCTTCAAGATTATGATTATGGAGTAAAGTTGATAATCCATATAAAATTAAATTGGAGTGATTGAAAGTGAAAGCCCTTTTCATTCAATGCACTTGTTCATTAAAAACCCTTTTGTTCAAAAACAAAGTATAAAAACGAAGAGCATTGAAAAACATGTAATGCAAAGATTAAGAAAGATATGAAGGGAAAACCAATCAAAGCATTACATACAGTCATAAGCTATTTAGAACTTAAGACAAGGAAAGATATCACCTTTCCGAATCCAAAATCGCTGGATTTTGGGTTGTCTTGATTCGTTGTGGCCGGGGGTTGTCCGCTTTGACTGTTGATCCACCTTAGGTCTTTGCCTCGCAGTGATCCACTCGTATGACTGATGATGTGGCTCGGACCTTTGGTGGGTTGAGTGAACTCCTTTGACTTGATGTGTCTTTTGATTCCGTTGAGTTCGCTCCGTAGATGAAGTTGCCGAAGAATTTTTCTTTCTCTTTTTCGGACAATCCTTCACCAAATGTCCTTCAAGTCCACATAGATGACAAGTTCTTCCTTTCAATTTAGTTGTGGAACTTGAAGCCTTCACAGTTTGGTTCTTTTTAAATCCCAAACCAACCTTGCTTGATTGACCTAATCCGGACATACAATCAAGTTTCTTGGAACCAGTTGAAAGCCTTTGTATGTCGGATTTAAGTTCATGAACTTGCTTGGTCAATACTTGGTTGGTGACATGAATTTCCTCAAACTGCTTTTCAAGAAAATCAATCTTGTTAATATGGGAATTAACGACCGTTTCCGATTGATTTATCTTTTCTTGGAGGATTTTATTATTATCCAATAAAAGCTCTCGTTCCTCCTCGAGATCATGAAGTTTGATCTTTAAAGCATGATTCTCGTCTTGATCTTCAAGTCGTTGCTTTCTCAACTTCTTGATATGTTTGGCCATCTTCTTAGATTCCGCAAGAAGTTGTTGATATGCCTCAACGAGTTCTTCCTCGTCCGACTCCCCCTCACTTGATGACTCTCCGCCGGTTGTTGATGTTTCATACAAAATCAAAGGAGTAGAGTCAGTGACTAATGATGATAAACAATTATTAGAAGAGGAAAAATGAGAGGCATGAGAAGCAACAATTTTTTCTTCTTTACTTGAGGTCGATTCATTAGAAGTAGAATCGTCCCAAGTTTTCGCTTGCAAAGCCTTCTTTTTATATGATTTCGGAGAAGGACAATTCGTTGAAAAATGGCCGTAGCCTTTGCATCGATAGCATTGGATTTCCCCTTCGAAATCATCTTTTTCTTTTTCTTTAGAAGGTTTTGCAAAGCTTTTGAGGTTAGAGGATTTAGAACCCGATGATCCTTTAGAAGGTTTCGTGGATGAAGATCCATCGGTTCGATTCTTCCAAAATTTCCGACGAAATTTCTTTACGATCCGCGCCAATTGTTCTTCAAAATCGGCAAAAGAGATTTCATCGTCGGAACTTGATTCGCTATCTTCTTCCTTTGTGGATTTGAATGCAATACCTGTAAGCTTAGAAGAAGACTTGGAAGAAACTTGATTAGTAGGAAAAGTCAATTCATAAGTTTGCAAAGCACCTACTAATTCCTCTACACTCATCTCATCCGGATGACTAACGGTTTCAATGGCGGTAACCTTTGCCCTAAACCGTTCCGGAAGAGTCCGAAGTATCTTTCTTACAATTTTTGACTCCGGGATCTTTTCTCCTAAATTAGCACATGTATTTATTACATCTTGAAGTCTAGTGTAATAATCTGTAAATAATTCATGCTCTTCCATATGAATAGAATCAAATTGACTTGTAAGCATCTGGAGCTTTTGAATTTTTACAAGATTAGTACCCTCATGTGTAATTTTGAGAATATCCCAAATTTCCTTCGCGGTTTCACACGCGGAAATTCTTGTAAATTCAGTCGAGGAAAGAGAATTAAATAAAGCGTTCATACCTTTCCCATTGTAAGAAGATCTTTCAAATTCCTCTTTGGACCATCTAGAGCGAGGTTTTGGGGTAGTAGAATTTCCTACTTCCTCAACAGGATGCACCCAACCGCATTCCACGGATTGCCATACTCGCTCATCAATTGCGATGAGAAAAGCTCTCATCCGCACTTTCCAATAAGCATAATTAGTCCCATCAAAAAGAGGAGGTCTATAAATATTACCACTTTCACCCATCAAGATAGATAAACCTAAAACCCTCTCTGATACCAATTGTAGAGTTATTATGGATCCACAAGGATCTAAATAGGTACTATCAAACAACTAGAGGGGGGGGTGAATAGGTGTAATACTTAAAAACTCAATCTCAGTGCAAAATAAAAAACAATGCGGAAAATAAAAATAGCACACCGAGATATACGTGGAAACTCCAATCCAGGAGAAAAACCACGGGACCAACACGCAATAACAATCCAATAAGAATAGAAGAATAACAAGGTGATTACCGACTCCACGGACTCAAACCCCTCCTTCAGCTTCTTCGGACCTTGCGCTGACCGGTTGGATATCCGCGCAATAACAATCCCTAAGAAAGGAAGAATAACAAGGTGATTACCGTCTCCACGGATTTAACCCCTCCTTCAATTTCTTGGACCTCGCGCTCCACCGTTTTGCTCGTCCACTGCTCACGTTCGAATCCACGAACGCACGCTTCGAATCCACGAAACGCCTTTAGCACATCGAATCCACGATGCCACGTCGAATCCACGACGCAAACTCAGTCGATAAGAATATTGACTTCGATGGTGATCCTTTGCTTAGATTCTCGTTGAGGAACCGTAGAAGAAATCTCTAAGCAAAGATTAGATCAATTCGACAAAAGATGTGTTCTTGAAGGAACCATCGAATTGACCTAAAAGAGGCTATAAAGAAGAACGATGAAAACCTAGCCTCTAGGGTTGCTCTCAAGTGTTTAGAAATTGATCGGCCGTAGCACCACCGTTTTTGAGAAACCCTAAATGTCTATTTATAGTTTAGAAACCTTTGGAAAGAGATAAGAATCAAAAACATACCTTATCTGGAAATTTTCAGGACGGCGATCCGGATCGGATTTACTGCGATCCGGATCGTCGTAACGAGATTGACGATTCCAGAAAACCAAGGGTTCGGGATCCGGATTGCAAGGTCCGATCCGGATCGTTCATGCAATTCAGCAAAGTCCCATGTTCGGGATCCGGATCGGAATGGCCTAGGATCCGGATTGAAAATGCCAATGAACAATCACCCTTCGGGATCCGGATTGGATTGTCTGATCCGGATCCTGAACATGTCCCATGTCCAGTTTTTGATTTTTATGCAATTAAAAATTCATCCAAGTGTTTCTACACTATAAGAAAGTATTCGGATCACCATAATTATTTAGTTAAACATACCTGATCCTCTTGAATACTTTCTTCTTGAGATTGATGTAACTGATCCACAATTCTTCAACTTCAATCTTCAAGACTCAAGACACTGAGTGCCAACTTGAGCTCTTGTTGAATCTTTTCTAAGTCTTTGATTGCTGATTGACAATTTGATCCCTTTAAGACTCCGACTCAACTCACTGAGTTGACTCACGAAATATGCCAAGACCAAAATGCCGTAACAGTTGGTGCAGTCATAGGTGCTTTACCTTTGTCCATGGGTGCTTTTTCTTTCGATGCATCGGACGCTTTTCCTTTTGAACCATCAGACGCCTTTTGTTCAGGCAATGAGTCATCATCATCTGTCAATGCAGTCCAATCTACCTCGTGACAATCTACTTCTGTGTCGCTGATCACATGAAACTCACCCTTTTGTTGTGTTTTCTTAGCTCTTTTTAACTTGTTTGTGGCCCGAGTGTGCACCATAGTGACCAATAAAAGAATGATCCATGAGAATCCCATTGATCCAAGTGCTTTAAGAAGATTAAAATCCTGTGAGCAACAACTCAAGAACACATGAGAAAATTGTTAATTTTCAAAGATTTGAAAAATTGTACCCAAACAATCATAATCATGTAGAGAGACTAAGAATCAAATTAGTTTTGCAAAAGGACTTTTAAAAATAGATCAATTGCATGATTTTCGAAAATCCTTATTATATGCCCTAAAACCGAAATTTTAGAAATCGAAGCCTAAAAATCCGTTAATCAGGAGAATACTTAGCATATAATCAAAACTAATCTACCCAGAGTTCTTATTTCAAAAGAAATTTGATCAAAAACCATCCACAAACAAAGTTGATCCAAGAAATTCATCACGTTTGAGGAGGAAAAGAGAAAAAACGGTGAAAAACCGAGATTTTGATCAATAAAACTTACTTGGAGTTGAAGAACTTGAGTTTGAAAGCTTCCAGGAAGGATGAAATCTAGAGAGAGAGGCTCTGGAAACTTTGGAACAAAAGATTGGAGTAAAAGAAATCAAAACCCTTTTGTTCTTTATAAAACCCTAGCCGCGATCCGGATCAGTTCATGATTGCGATCCGGATCGGCTACCCGCAGTGAGAAACTGCGTTCGGGATCCGGATCGGCAGGTCCAATCCGGATCGTCAGCCCGCAGAAGAAAACCTGTGTTCGGGATCCGGATCATCTTGCCCGATCCGGATCGGCTCCAACTTTTTCTTTAGAAAATTTCAGAGAAATTCAAGAAAAACCAGAAAAAGATTGTAAGCACAAATGTGTATCAACTTTAAACAAAAATCATCGTTTCATACAACAAGAATTAGATTATGCCAAATCTATCAATAATATCCAAAAATGAAACGAAAATTTACAAAAATTAAATCCCTTAAAGTTGAACACCTTCAATTACATCTAACTTGATCTTATGAGTAATGCCTTTATCAAATCATCAATTCAGTAAAGAAAATGAAATACAAAGATCAATAGATGTTTGAAATCCCAAATATAGTAGATAATGTATCTAGACAATCTGTTGAAGAGAGTGGCTCTTTGAGCATCTTTCTTTAAAAACCCACCTTATACCAACCTTGAAATATGACGAAGTCAAGTATTTCAACATGCATTTTACTTAATCGAAATTTGAACAACCATGCTTGGTATACATGTGGTAGCTGCACACAATACTCGGACGACCGAGGTGGTAGCTCTTTCCTCCATGTGGTGGTAGTTTTCACACTCCTCATTGGGATGTAACTCTTTCCACATCTTTTGAGCATTTTACTTTTTCTATGACCCCCCCTCAATTGGCTATCAATTATTTAAGATATAAAGTATTCAACCAAATATTGATCTCGATTTCATACTCGACTAAGCAGTCAAATAAGATAATGACTATACCAAGAGATCATTGAGAGAGAAATTGACTTTGATCACTTAGAAGATGATTTAATTAACATAAATGATCATTGCAACAGTGAAATATTATGATGGCAAAAGCATAATAAATTTCTAAATGTGCGAAAAGATGCAATTAAAGTCAATTATGATCTATGCTCAATTAATGTCCTATGTACAAACATAGATAATGAACAAAACAAAAACAAATACAAAACCTATCCTAAGCAAAGGTTTCAAAAAGAAGTTTATTTCAAGGAAAGCATTCCAATTGCTTTTTGTAAATGAATAAAACGTTTTTGATCCAAAGGTTTTGTTAGAATGTCAGCTAATTGATCCTCAGTTGAAATATATGAAAGTTGAAGAGTATTTGATTCAACAAGCTCTCTAAGAAAATGATATCTAAGTTCAATATGTTTTGTTCTAGAGTGCAACACAGGGTTTTTAGAAATGTTAATTGCACTTGTGTTGTCACAAAGAATTGTTACCGAAGATGCTGAAATGCGGAAGTCGCTCAATACGCTTTTCATCCAAATGAGTTGAGTTGAGCAACTTCCAGCTGAAATGTATTCCGCTTCGGCAGTCGAGAGTGCTATGCAATTCTGCTTTTTACTGTGCCATGCAACAAGGCAATGGCCAAGATAGAAGCATGCACCATTCGTGCTTTTCCGATCATCCACTGATCCTGCCCAATCGGCATCTGAGTATCCAACAATATCCAGACTTGTTCCCATAGGATACCAAATTCCGAAATTAATTGATCCTTTGATGTACCGGATGATCCGTTTCACCGCTTTCAGGTGAACCTCCTTTGGTGCTGATTGATATCTCGCGCAAATCCCAACACCAAAAGATATATCCGGGCGACTAGCCGTGAGGTAAAGTAGACTTCCAATCATACTTCGATACAGTTTCTCGTCTACATTCTCACTTTGTGATTCACTTCCAAATCCCTTGTGGCTAGTTCCCATTGGAGTTGGAAAATCTTTACAATTTTCAAGATCAAACTTTTTAACCAACTCCATTGCATACTTGGATTGACTCAAGTGAATACCTTCATCATTTTGTTTAATTTGCAATCCAAGGAAATAAGTCAATTCGCCCATCATGGACATCTCAAATTCGCTTTCCATGGTCTCCGCGAATTTAGAAGCATCATTATCTCTTGTTGCGCCAAATACTATGTCATCGACATATATTTGTGCTACAATGAAATTGTTTTGATAATGCTTCACAAAGAGAGTCCTGTCAGCTCCCCCTCGAGTATAGCCCTTCTCCAAAAGGTGCTTTGTTAACCTTTCGTACCATGCTCGCGGTGCTTGTTTCAGACCGTAAAGAGCCTTTTTCAAACGAAAAACATGGTTAGGTTGTTTATGATCTACAAAACCTTTCGGTTGAGCCACATAAACTTCCTCATTTAAAAACCCATTTAGAAAAGCGCTCTTAACGTCCATTTGAAATAATTTGATTTTAAAATGACAAGCAATAGCAAACAGTATACGAATGGACTCGAGTCTAGCTACAGGGGCGAATGTTTCGTCAAAGTCTATACCTTCTACTTGAGAGTAGCCTTGAGCAACTAATCGTGCCTTGTTCCTGATGATAGTACCATCCTCATTTTTCTTGTTCTTGAAGATCCATTTGGTACCTATCACATTGTGTTGCTGTGGAGGCTTCGTTAATTCCCAGACTTTGTTTCGCTCAAATTGATGGAGCTCTTCCTGCATTGCTTTAATCCAGTAGTCATCCTGAAGAGCTTCATCTATGTTCTTTGGTTCGATTAAAGATACGTAGCAAGCGAATCCACAAACCAACTGCCTCCGAGTTCTGACTCCTTCTTGTGGATCTCCAATAATATTCGATTCCGGATGATCCTTGGAGATTCGTAGCGTTTGTTGAAACGGAGTACTCGGAGATATATGAGATGATTCCTGCACATCAGATAAACTAGAAGAGCCATTAGATACATCATTAATATTGGAAGTATTATCATGAGAAGATGCACTAGCAGGAGAATCATCATCTAGAGAGATATCGAGGGTAGATTTTCCAGATCCAAAGTGAAAAGCTGTAGAAATCTAGAATTTAAAAGTCTCAGTTTGCCTTTAAATATTTAAAATTTGTCAATTTTGGCAAAAGTGGAGAGATAGTGGGTCAATAGTGGGCCCAGAGGTATCGACTTTTGATCGGGGTCTGATCTGGAAAATCCGAGATCACCATTGCGATCGTCTCGTCGAAACATAGAAGTTTCATATTCATATGTTTTCGATCCGACGGTCGGATCTTCCAGAAATCAGAAATCAAAAAGTGGGCCCGCGACTTAAGTGAATAGTAACCTTTGAATGTTTAACCCCTTGTGATCATGAATGGTCGAACCACTATCTAGAATTTTAACATAGGAGTATGAGTAATGGATCCTAGCTAATTTCGACGTTCTGAGCGCAATGGCACTGACGGTTTTCGCGTTTGGCGACCCGTGTGCATCGAAGTGCGTGCGTCGGTTTGCGACATACAGAACAAGATGGCCCGAGATTTCATACGAGCACCAAATCAAACAAATGATTAGCCTATTTTGAAGGTCTCGACGAGCCGGACGTCGTGGCGAAGTCCATTTTCAGTTTCGGCGACTCGAGTGCCTCGAAAAGCGTGAAATACATTGAAAAAGTGGGTATTTTTGAAGAAACCCTAATCTTTTATGTACCAAAAATTATGAGGCTTATAAGTTGGGGTGCTGGGTGCATTTGTCACCTACAGGGGGGACCTTAGAGTTTTAGGATCTTTGTGTAGGGGGTTTTGTGCAAAATGTGCATTTAAACACTTGTATACACGTGTGGAGTGTACCCTGCCTCTTCCTCTTCGTAACTGAAGCTCCACCAGCTCTCCAGCTCGCAACCGCCGCGGCCCTTCAGTTGCCGAAACGGCCGGCCGCTCGGGTCGCCGGAGTTAAAGGTTAGAAACCTATATTGGAGTTTTCCTTAAGTGCGTGAAGGAGAGATCAACCAGAGCTTTTAGATTTAGCCAACCTTCATCTGAGAGCTTCATAGAGAGGCCGCAACCGAGCCCTGGTGTACCCGACCCCAGCCGCCGCCGAGCGCCGCCGCAGCCACCTTCCTCTTTCTTCCCTTCTCCGACGAGGTGCGAAGTTGGACGGGACCTCTTCAAAGTTGGATTGGGAGGTGTCTGAGGAGTTCCTGGTGCTTGGAGGACCCTGCTGGAGCAAGCCTTGGCCGCGCGTAGTGAGGGAACCAAGAATCCGGCTTCCTCCTTCTTCCCCGAGCTCGGCTAAGGTGAGGGTCCTTAACCAACGGTTTCTAGCACCCCGGACCTTTAGCAGTGGACTTATTAGGTCCTTAGCTTCCTCCCTGCAAAGCCCCGAGGTCCCATGCAGCATGGTTAGCCGGCGGCCACAATGGGTCGCCGGAAACCTAACCTAGCTCCGCCCCTAAAGAACTCGGCAACCGCTGAATATAAACGCACCAAAATTGGTGTGCTTGGACTGTAGGAGGAGATGACCAACTCCAACAAATTTGGTGGAGTATGGTTGAGCCAATTAATGGCAGATTCGTGCCCTAGCTTTCGGGTTTTCTTGCACTCGGCCGAGCTTGATGCTCCGGCGCCGGCGAGCTTTTCCGACGCCGGCCACCTGCCCAGAATCCTTGCTGGGACCAAGAGGATCCCAACCATGCTGTTGCATGGCTCCCATGCAAGCCGAGGAAGGCGCGGCCGAGTTGGGTTTGAATTTGCACCAAGTTGCGGCCGCCGGCGCTCAGGCCATCTCCGGCCGGGGAGAGTTGGTCGGGAAGCTTGCTGGGACCACAAGGAGTCTATCCATGCAAGTTAGAGAGCTTCATAATGCCTCTGTAAAATTCCGCCATTAGAGGTGGAGGAGCTCGAAACCGAGCTCACTCCCCAGCCGCCGCCGCCGCACCCCGGGGCCAGCCGCATGCATGGGAAGTCTCAGTGAGGTAAATAGCACCTGCTTGTGCTTTTATTTTGATCCCAGAACCATTGGTTGTTTAGTCACGATTTTCAAGGTTGGAGCTCATCTTCTTCCCGAGCTCCGGCCAACCCGAGAAGGTTTGGCTTGCTCCAGGTTGATGAGAAATTATCCCTGAACTCAGTAGAACATTTTGCTTCGAAACATATTGCCCCAGATACCCGCTGTGCAGAGAACCCAATTCGGATTTTTGCATGTGTGTGTGTGTATGAGAGATGCATACCAGCTGTTTGATTAAATGCCACTGAGAAGAAAGAGTTGGAATTTGACAAAACTTTGTATATGAAACTTGCTCCAAATAGTCCCCTGAGCTCTGTGCTCACTTCAGTTCAAACAGAAACTGAGTGGATTAAAGTTTGGTGCATTGTGAATTAGGGTGTAAGCTTGACCTTGGTTCTGCTTGAACCAGCCCACCTGGGCCTCAACCAGGGTGAGCACTGAGGTCCTGGCAGTGCCCAGACCAACTTTGATATACAAAATGTTCTTGTTTGAAGTTTAAATTAAAAGATGTAGTAGAATCAACCTTTTAGTGAAATGTTTAAATAAAACATGGTTCCGGGCTGTTGGCGAAGCCGCGACAGTGCATTCCTAGCTAATTTGGGGTCACTGAACGCGATGCTCGCGTTAGAAACAGTGTTTGAAGTCCCGGAGAAACAAAAATTCATTTAGGCTATGTTAGAGAGGGATTTTATGGCCCGAAGTTTGCCTCGGGTTCCGTGCTGCTGCAAATTAGTGAGCACGGTGTTCAGCATGGTAAATGTCACCTGCTGGAAGTGACGGTTCGTCAAAATTATTTTCCAGTTGAAAGAACGAGCGAAAACAGTGCTCAAATGGCACTAAAATGTAATTTCTGAAAACTTTAAGGGTTTAAATGCAAAATAGACAATGTGTACTGGTTAGTAAAATGTTTAAATGATTCCTAAGCTTTTCGTTGGGAATCCATCGGCTTTCGTTGAGCGGAAATCGGATAACAGTCCGAGAATCGGCAAAATCGTCGATTTTACGGTGTCTAGGTTACAATTAAAATAACTAAGAAGGTTTTAAATTGATCTGGGCTTAGGTTAGAGTTAGCGGGACTGAATTGATCCCTGATTGGTGATTTTTGATCCAGGTTGATTCAGTTTGCACCTGGAGTTGAGCATTTAGAGGATTACAGATTAATTGCCTGCGCATTGACAGGTGGGTTATCTTCGGTCCGGGTTTTATCAGTTCGGCCCTCTGGGGTGCGATACTGGTTGGACCCCTGTTTTTGGTAGTTTAACTTGATTACTTTGAGCCTGCCTTTCTTTGATATATTATATCTGCTATCTGCCTGATCTATGCCTGTTATCTGTTCTATTTTGCCTTACATGATTGTCCATAGCACCTCTAGTATTTATACTTTTACTCGGACATTTTCATGGTTGATTAGTGAGCCTGTTTGTTCTGCTAATCAAATGATACCTCTCTGAGCACATAGATTTATTTAACTGAGGTTTTACCCCGCTTCGTAGGGTCGCCGGAGTCTGTTCTTGTTTGATAGGACAAAGGCACTGCTCTGCGAGGTTTGGACTTAAATCCAAGCTTCGTAGTGTCGCCTGAGTCTGTTCTTGTTTGATAGGACAAGGGCAATGCTCTTCGAGGTTTGGACTTTTCAAAACAGTTTTCTTAAAAATATGTGTTTAAGTTTTGTATCATTTGGTTGGTTTGTGTGGTTGAGTTGAGTTTATCTGTGAGCTTCTGTTGAGAGATATTTGCCTTGATCTTGCATATGAGTTGACATTTATTGCTGAGTGTTCCTGCATGAGTGTTGAGATTCAGTTGGTTTTTGCCCTTGCATCCCAGTGGGGATTTCCCGGCTTGTTGCCGATTACCGGTCAGTGGACCGTGAGCTTGAGCATTTGCATATGATTCGCCCGCACCGTTGTACTTCACGAATATCAGCGGATTTGCTACCCGTAGCGATGTTCTTTACCGGTAAAGTGGTTAGCTGAGGCAACCCGTGACCCTAGTTTGGGGAATGTCAACCAGGTGGTGCCAAGAGGGCAGCCTCGCCTGAGGTCTTTGCGAAGACCAAAATGGTAGCTTATGATTGGGTCTTTGCGTTTTCATCTATTTGATGCATGTGTTGATTCTTGATTCTTTGATCTGGCTTCTAGTTATCTACTTCTTTTATGATTCTATGTGATGCCTCTGATTATAGTTCCATTGTTATCTTGCTGATTGTCCTAACTCCTTGATGTGTTGATTGTCCTGATACATGTTTTAAATTCTGCTAAAATTATCTCCTATGCTTGTCCCTAGTTCATGAGTTTGTACTTTCTTTACAGCACCAGTTATATATCTGCTTTACCCTAACCCCTGATCTATTACTATCCTCTAGCATTGTATACCAGTAGGTACGATCTGCTATTTCTCGGCTCGTCGTGCCCACTGGGATACACTCCGGTGTGTCTCACACCCTCGGGTGACTGTTTTTCAGGTCGAGCGGGTGTTGAGATGTCGGGACGAGTTGGTGAGATCACGAGATAGAGCTTGACCCTGGACAGCCGATAAGATCAAGTATTTAATTATTTGTTGTATCAAATGTAATTCAATGTAATTGAGAAGTTATTGATATTGTAATTTAATCTTGCTTAGTAGATGTACGTAGTTAGTACTCTGGTTGTATGCCAAGTGAGCCGTGCATATATAGAAAAGGGCTCAATCCCCAGTGGGATTGGGACTCTTCTATATATGTGGCGGTCTGTTGCGCCCTGGCCGGTTTTAAACTCTGATTTCAAAAAAAAAAAAAAATTTAGACGCTGGTTTTTAAACTCGGGGCGTGACAGATTAGATGGTATCAGAGAAATAGGAAACGCAATGTCTAGGTTTGGCTAGGAACGAACCCTAGGATGACTCGTGTTACGAGAGAGCGCTGGGTAGTGTTCTAAGTCTGATAGGTCAAAACAGAAGTTGTGGGTCGACCGTACTAAATTTAATTATCAACTATTGCAGTTATGGCTCGCACACGGCGTGGTGCTGGTCGTGGTCATGGGGCTGGCACGAGTCGAGGGGCTGCCCAAGCAACTGCTGAAAGTGGGGGCCCAGAGATCCCCGACAGAATGCAAAGATTCGAGGATCAGTTGGCTCAAATGGCTGCAATGATACAACAGTATATGCAGCGGGAGGCCAATGTTCCTGCTGCACCTGCACCACCTGCAGCATCAGCCTCTGCGACTGAGGGACCTCTTGTTCCTCCTGCATCAGTACCACCGGCTGAATCGGCTACATCTGTAGCCGTTGCTGCAACTGTAAATGCTCCCGGGGTTGCGGGGGGCAATGATCCTAACAGTCCTGCGGCCCTGGAAGCTGCCAGAGCAACGTACAAGGAAGAAAGATCAAGAGTCAGGGGAGTCCTGCTGGAGTTTAATAAATTCAAGCCCCAAGAATTCTCAGGCCGTGAAAAGGACCCCTGGGCCCTTGAAGAATGGCTTAACCACATGGAGAAGCTGTTTAGAGACTTGGACACTGAGGAGCAAGACAAAGTGACACTGGGGGTACATTGCCTCGGTGTCAGCGCAAGCATGTGGTGGCTGCGCTACCAACGCCACAATTTTTCTCCTGAAGCCCCTAAGCCTACGTGGGAGCAATTTAGGGTGGCTCTGTACCACCGCTACCTAAAGGAGACAGCACGAGAAGCATTGGAGCGGGACTTGGAAAACATGCGCCAAGGAGACCACACCCTGAGGGAGTACGAAGAAGAATTTACGAAAATTGCTGACCTGGTGCCACAAGCGGTGCAGGACGAGCGTCGCAAGGTTAGATTATTCACTCAAGGCCTGCGTCCCGAGATCCGTCGTCAGTTGTCTTCACATTTGATCACCGACTACGACGAATGTATCGAACGCTGCCTTGCCATTGAGGCTGAATTGAAAATCTCCCGGGCTGAGCGGGCAGTGATGGATAAAGGAAAAGGGATGAAGCGACAGTTCGCTGGAAATGGGGAGGGATCATCTGGATCAAATAGAAGACCCCCTAGACCCCCAGGAAATCAGAACCAAGCAAGTGGTTCTCGGAACTTCAATCGTCAACATAGGGCGAGGCCTTGCGTCTTCTGCGGGGCAGATCATCAACCCATGACTTGCGACCTGCGCCACGGAAGATGCTATAATTGTGGTCAGCCTGGCCATATCTCTGCTAACTGCCCGCGGAGATCTGCTGCAAACTCACCAGCATTGGCTGTGCCACCTCTTGCTGCTCGGCCTCCAGCGCCAACCCAGAGCGTGGCTGCCTCAAGTCGTCCTTCATCGCGCCAAACTGAGGGACCCCGCCATGTGACGGGAGGACGGGTCTATGCTCTGACACAGCATGGCGAGCCGTCAGGGGAAGGCCCATCGGGAGCTTGAAATGTTGAAGCAACGATGTAATAAGTTAATAGTTAGAAAACTTTTAAAGTATGTTTTGTTAAGTTTCAGGGACGAAACTTTTTAAAAGTTGTGGGTGATGTAGAAACCTAGAATTTAAAAGTCTCAGTTTGCTTTTAAATATTTAAAATTTGTCATTTTGGCAAAAGTGGAGTGTTAGTGGGCCAATAGTGGGCCCAGAAATATCGACTTTTGATCGGGGTCTGATCTGGAAAATCCGAGATCACCATTGCGATCGTCTCGTCGAAACATAGAAGTTTCATATTCATATATTTTCGATCCGACGGTCGGATCTTCCAGAAATCAGAAATCAAAAAGTGGGTCCCGCGACTTAAGTGAATAGTAACCTTTGAATTTTTAACCCCTTGTGATCATGAATGGTCGAACCACTATCTAGAACTTTAACATAGGAGTATGAGTAATGGATCCTAGCTAATTTCGACGTTCTGAGCGCAATGGCACTGACGGATTTCGCGTTTGGCGACCCGTGTGCATCGAAGTGCGTGCGTCGGTTTGCGACATACAGAACAAGATGGCCCGAGATTTCATACGAGCACCAAATCAAACAAATGACTAGCCTATTTTGAAGGTCTCGACGAGCCGGACGTCGTGGCGAAGTCCATTTTCAGTTTCGGCAACTCGAGTGCCTCGAAAAGCGTGAAATACATTGAAAAAGTGGGTATTTTTGAAGAAACCCTAATCTTTTATGTACCAAAAATTATGAGGCTTATAAGTTGGGGTGCTGGGTGCATTTGTCACCTACAGGGGGGACCTTAGAGTTTTAGGATCTTTGTGTAGGGGGTTTTGTGCAAAATGTGCATTTAAACACTTGTATACACGTGTGGAGTGTACCCTGCCTCTTCCCCTTCGTAACTGAAGCTCCACCAGCTCTCCAGCTCGCAACCGCCGCGGCCCTTCAGTTGCCGAAACGGCCGGCCGCTCGGGTCGCCGGAGTTAAAGGTTAGAAACCTATATTGGAGTTTTCCTTAAGTGCGTGAAGGAGAGATCAACCAGAGCTTTTAGATTTAGCCAACCTTCATCTGAGAGCTTCATAGAGAGGCCGCAACCGAGCCCTGGTGTACCCGACCCCAGCCGCCGCCGAGCGCCGCCGCAGCCACCTTCCTCTTTCTTCCCTTCTCCGACGAGGTGCGAAGTTGGACGGGACCTCTTCAAAGTTGGATTGGGAGGTGTCTGAGGAGTTCCTGGTGCTTGGAGGACCCTGCTGGAGCAAGCCTTGGCCGCGCGTAGTGAGGGAACCAAGAATCCGGCTTCCTCCTTCTTCCCCGAGCTCGGCTAAGGTGAGGGTCCTTAACCAACGGTTTCTAGCACCCCGGACCTTTAGCAGTGGACTTATTAGGTCCTTAGCTTCCTCCCTGCAAAGCCCCGAGGTCCCATGCAGCATGGTTAGCCGGCGGCCACAATGGGTCGCCGGAAACCTAACCTAGCTCCGCCCCTAAAGAACTCGGCAACCACTGAATATAAACGCACCAAAATTGGTGTGCTTGGACTGTAGGAGGAGAGGACCAACTCCGACAAATTTGGTGGAGTATGGTTGAACCAATTAATGGCAGATTTATGCCCTAGTTCGGGCTTTTGTTGCATTCGGCCGAGCTTGATGCTCCGGCGCCGGCGGGCCTCTTCCGACGCCGGCCACCTGCCCAGAATCCTTGCTTGGGACCAAGAGGATTCCCAACCATGCTGTTGCATGGCTCCCATGCAAGCCGAGGAAGGCGCGGCCGAGTTGGGTTGCGAATTTGCACCAAGTTGCGGCCGCCGGCGCTCAGGCCATCTCCGGCCGGGGTGAGTTGGTCGGGAAGCTTGCTGGGACCACAAGGAGTCTATCCATGCAAGTTAGAGAGCTTCATAATGCTTCTATCAAAATTCCGCCATTAACGGGTGAGAGCTCCAAACCGAGCTTGCTCCCCGCCGCCGCCGCCGCACCCCGGGGCCAGCCGCATGCATGGGAAGTCTCAGTGAGGTAAATAGCACCTGCTTGTGCTTTTATTTTGATCCCAGAACCATTGGTTGTTTAGTCACGATTTTCAAGGTTGGAGCTCATCTTCTTCCCGAGCTCCGGCCAACCCGAGAAGGTTTGGCTTGCTCCAGGTTGATGAGAAATGATCCCTGAACTCAGTAGAACATTTTGCTTCGAAACATATTGCCCCAGATACCCGCTGTGCAGAGAACCCAATTCGGATTTTTGCATGTGTGTGTGTGTATGAGAGATGCATACCAGCTGTTTGATTAAATGCCACTGAGAAGAAAGAGTTGGAATTTGACAAAACTTTGTATATGAAACTTGCTCCAAATAGTCCCCTGAGCTCTGTGCTCACTTCAGTTCAAACAGAAACTGAGTGGATTAAAGTTTGGTGCATTGTGAATTAGGGTGTAAGCTTGACCTTGGTTCTGCTTGAACCAGCCCACCTGGGCCTCAACCAGGGTGAGCACTGAGGTCCTGGCAGTGCCCAGACCAACTTTGATATACAAAATGTTCTTGTTTGAAGTTTAAATTAAAAGATGTAGTAGAATCAACCTTTTAGTGAAATGTTTAAATAAAACATGGTTCCGGGCTGTTGGCGAAGCCGCGACAGTGCATTCCTAGCTAATTTGGGGTCACTGAACGCGATGCTCGCGTTAGAAACAGTGTTTGAAGTCCCGGAGAAACAAAAATTCATTTGGGCTATGTTAGAGAGGGATTTTATGGCCCAAAGTTTGCCTCGGGTTCCGTGCTGCTGCAAATTAGTGAGCACGGTGTTCAGCATGGTAAATGTCACCTGCTGGAAGTGACGGTTCGTCAAAATTATTTTCCAGTTGAAAGAACGAGCGAAAACAGTGCTCAAATGGCACTAAAATGTAATTTCTGAAAACTTTAAGGGTTTAAATGCAAAATAGACAATGTGTACTGGTTAGTAAAATGTTTAAATGATTCCTAAGCTTTTCGTTGGGAATCCATCAGCTTTCGTTGAGCGGAAATCGGATACTAGTTCGAGAATCGGCAAAATCGTCGATTTAACGGTATCCGGGTGACAATTAAAATAACTAAGAGGGTTTCAAATTGATCTGGGTTTAGGTTAGAGTTAGCGGGACTGAATTGATCCCTGATTTACATTTTTGATCCAGGTTGACTCAGTTTGCATCTGGATTCGAGCACATATAGCATTACAGATTAATTGCCTGCGCATTGACAGGTGGGTTATCTTCGGTCCGGGTTTTATCAGTTCGGCCCTCTGGGGTGCGATACTGGTTGGACCCCTGTTTTTGGTAGTTTAACTTGATTACTTTGAGCCTGCCTTTCTTTGATATATTATATCTGCTATCTGCCTGATCTATGCCTGTTATCTGTTCTATTTTGCCTTACATGATTGTCCATAGCACCTCTAGTATTTATACTTTTACTCGGACATTTTCATGGTTGATTAGTGAGCCTGTTTGTTCTGCTAATCAAATGATACCTCTCTGAGCACATAGATTTATTTAACTGAGGTTTTACCCCGCTTCGTAGGGTCGCCGGAGTCTGTTCTTGTTTGATAGGACAAAGGCACTGCTCTGCGAGGTTTGGACTTAAATCCAAGCTTCGTAGTGTCGCCTGAGTCTGTTCTTGTTTGATAGGACAAGGGCAATGCTCTTCGAGGTTTGGACTTTTCAAAACAGTTTTCTTAAAAATATGTGTTTAAGTTTTGTATCATTTGGTTGGTTTGTGTGGTTGAGTTGAGTTTATCTGTGAGCTTCTGTTGAGAGATATTTGCCTTGATCTTGCATATGAGTTGACATTTATTGCTGAGTGTTCCTGCATGAGTGTTGAGATTCAGTTGGTTTTTGCCCTTGCATCCCAGTGGGGATTTCCCGGCTTGTTGCCGATTACCGGTCAGTGGACCGTGAGCTTGAGCATTTGCATATGATTCGCCCGCACCGTTGTACTTCACGAATATCAGCGGATTTGCTACCCGTAGCGATGTTCTTTACCGGTAAAGTGGTTAGCTGAGGCAACCCGTGACCCTAGTTTGGGGAATGTCAACCAGGTGGTGCCAAGAGGGCAGCCTCGCCTGAGGTCTTTGCGAAGACCAAAATGGTAGCTTGTGATTGGGTCTTTGCGTTTTCATCTATTTGATGCATGTGTTGATTCTTTGATTCTTTGATCTGGCTTCTAATTATCTACTTCTTTTATGATTCTATGTGATGCCTCTGATTATAGTTCCATTGTTATCTTGCTGATTGTCCTAACTCCTTGATGTGTTGATTATCCTGATACATGTTTTAAATTCTGCTAAAATTATCTCCTATGCTTGTACCCAGATTATGAGTTTTGCTTTCTTTACAGCACCAGTTATATATCTGCTTTACCCTAACCCCTGATCTATTACTATCCTCTAGCATTGTATACCAGTAGGTACGATCTGCTATTTCTCGGCTCGTCGTGCCCACTGGGATACACTCCGGTGTGTCTCACACCCTCGGGTGACTGTTTTTCAGGTCGTGCGGGTGTTGAGATGTCGGGACGAGTTGGTGAGATCACGAGATAGAGCTTGACCCTGGACAGCCGATAAGATCAAGTATTTAATTATTTGTGTATCAAATGTAATTCAATGTAATTGAGAAGTTATTGATATTGTAATTTAATCTTGCTTAGTAGATGTACGTAGTTAGTACTCTGGTTGTATGCCAAGTGAGCCGTGCATATATAGAAAAGGCTCAATCCCCAGTGGGATTGGGACTCTTCTATATATGTGGCGGTCTGTTGCGCCCTGGCCGGTTTTAAACTCTGATTTCAAAAAAAAAAAAAAAATTTAGACGCTGGTTTTTAAACTCGGGGCGTGACAAGACTGGTGGAGGGTGGTTGTGTGGCCTACTTGGCATCGGTGGATTTGGCTACCCGACCCCCGACGACGTGTAAGAACTCGAAATATCTTATGTTAACGAGTAGTCTAAAGGGGATTTTTGACCTGGTTTTGATCGCAAAAGACCCCTGTTGGCCTATATGGTCAATCGCCAGTGTGCAAGTTGCACGAGGCAAAAAGACTAATTCCCAATCCGGACGTGACCTTGGAAATCCGAGTTGACCGTTGCGATCGTCTCATCGAACTGAACGAGATTCATATTCAGTATTTTTCGATCTGACGGTCGGATCGTCCAGAAATCGATGAAGAAGCGAGCGAATCATCGGGACCCATGTAACAGCGGCCTGCGCACAGTGTTTTTAAGTTAACACTGTAGATGAATAGTAACCCCCAACCTTCGACACCCCGACGAATGCAACGCTGACTGTTTCACTGTCCGGATTCCGAACCTGGTGATCCAGGTAGTCGTTTTGAATGGTTTCGTCATTTTGGACGCAATGACACTGACGGAATTTTCGTTTGACGACCCTAGAGTCTCGAAAAGCGTGATAACTGTATTAGGGCACAGTACTGATGGACCGAGTTTCCATCTGGGCAGTTTCTCGAAAATCGGAAATCGCTACCTGATAGGTTTCGTCGAGCTGGACGTCGTGGCGAAGCCCATTTTTCGTTTCGACGAACAGAACATCTCGAAAAGCGTGAAAATACGGAGAAATTGCAGCTTTTTGCACATGAAACCCTATAGAACCTGCCTCGGAAAGCGCGCCCCTGCATAGAGAGGGACCTAATAGTGATTGTAAGCTGCTGAGAGGACCAGGCGGGGAAAGAACAGAGTTGGAGGGACTAAATTGCAACTAGTGCTTATATGTATATAGATATATATATACGTGTAGCTTGAGCTAGGGCTTCGAAAACCCTAAGCCCCGTAGCCCCTCTCCCAGCCGCAACTCCAACAATCTGCCCCCTCCTGCCGCACTTCCCGGACCACCCCGCACCGGCCGCCGCCTCGCCTTTGCCGGAAAAGAGAGATCAAGAATCACCTCGATCTCTCGGGTTGCGGGAGGAAGGTGCTGCGAAGGACCCTGGTCGACCCAGCCTCTGCCTGTGGAGTCCCTCGCGAAGCCGCGTCCGAGCCCGAGTGAAGCCAGCCCCGGCCGCCGCCGTGCGCCGCCGCGGCGAGCTTCCTCATCCTTGATCTTTCCGGTGAAGGTAAGCTCTCGGGATCTTCTCGTTATTTTGGTACAAGGACCCTACAGATGGGTTTCTGACATCACGGACGCCCCCTCGGTACAGGCCCAGCTGCGGCCGCCGTCACGATCACCGGCGGGAGCAACCCCGCCGGATTATCGTTCTCGTGACCGATCCCAAGTGCCACCACCATCCGACCGCCCGGCGCGAGATCAGAGCCGTTGGATCACCTCCTCTCGAGGACTGCAACCTCTCCACAAGACTTGCGGGAGATCGGACGAAGATCGGGCTCACGCAAGCCAGCCCTAGAAACCCGACCTTGGCGTTTTCGCCGATCGCCGCCGTCCGGCGCCGCCGCGGCTTCCCGATACCGGCCACCTCTGCTGGAAGCATCCTGGTGGGGTGGGGATCAGCTCGGTCCATCTTGCTCCGGCCCGGACCGCCGCGCCGGAAATCCGCCATTGTTGGCCATTGAGGTTTTCCCGAGCTCCTCCGCCGCGCCACGCCGCCGCCTCGGGTCGCCCGGAAACCACTCAGGTAGGCTCCTATGATCCTCTAGAGTCTTTCCATCGTGTTGCATGAGGATCTTGACGTCGGGTTTCTTGCCACCACAGTCGCACCCGAATTGCCTTCAAGCTTAGCTCCGGCGATCCCCGGCGACTCGGGACTCCGGCAACCATCCAGGTAAGACCTAGATGACCTCCTCTCGCTCCCCATTGTTTAGTTTGGGTCAAAAAGGGCCCCGGTTTCATGGACTTATTCCTGGCACCCGAAATCACCACTACGGGCTTAGCTCCGGCCGCCGCCGCCTCCGGCCGCCGGGGCTCGACCCCGCATGGACCCGAGACCTCCTGGGGACCTCTTCTAACTGATGCTCACCTTGGTTCCAGGCCCGAGCCACTGTCGTTCCAAGAACACCAAACCGAGCCTTGATCCAAACTTGGGTGCTGCTCCGGCCATCTCTCCGGCCGGCCTCCGGCGCGTGCAAGGTGAGCACACCACTCCTCTGTTATTACTGAACCCCATGCTCCAGTTAGATCACTTGTAGATCAAGTATATATTAAGCCGCAACATTACTAATTTGGAGCCCTTGTGTTTATGGGCCAACTTGTAAATGGGCCTGGTCTCGGCCCAAATATTGTGAGCACGGCCTCCGTCTCGACGTAACGAACGCGCTGAAACTTACGGCGTCGTCGTTGGACCCCCGGATTTCAAGAACGAGCCGAAACGGGCAATTAAATTAATGTTGCTATGCAAATCTAAGAACATATTAGACTAAAATGTAAGTTGGACTTATTAGCTGCCTTTAGATAGTGTTTTAAATCTACTAGGCATCGGGTTAGGGTTCCGTAGGTCCTCGTTGACCGGGAATCGGACTTAGGTCGATAAATCGACGATATTCTCCCGTTTAAGCTTTACGTTGCTGTCGGATCGTCGGGAAGGATTTGTGTGAGTCTATTACTGACCAGATCTCATTATTCAGGGCCCAGTTGCTCAGCACCAGCCTCCCAGTAGCTAGTGGGAGTCCGGGATCGGCCTACATTCAGGTGGGTTGTTTTTACTTTATTCCTAGCCTCTAAATTCTATCATATTGGACGGGGTCTATTCTAAGTGTACTGGGGTTACATAATGACGGGCGACAGCTTATGCATGTTAGTGGGTTCGCAATAATGATTAGCGTCGATTGCCGACGGTGTTCTTCTTTTTAACCCTTATATGTCAGCGGGCCACCTTCGAGTGCGCGCAATATTACCTTGTTTTCGATTATGCACTTTACCTCATTTACTTCATTACTCTTGTTATTCATATTATGATACTGACATGATGGTGGTTACGGTTACTTGGCTCGAGGTTGCCACACGCGCACCCGCGGTTTGGCCACCGCAAAGGGGTGCGCTTTTCCGGAAAAGTGGTCTATGACCCGTGTATACCCACGAGGTGACGTAGTGGGGCCCCTTATTAGTGGTGGGGTTGAGGCGCCGAGGTGCGAGCGGTGCGACCCGTCGGTTTAGTTGTCCAACGTGGTCGGGTTTTCTGCAGGTACGGTATGGGCCGTCGGTTTAGTTGTCCGACGTGTCCGGGCATTACAGGATGCAGGTGTACAGGTTGCCTTTCCTCCTTGGGAGGGTGGTTGCCCCAGTTGTCTTCACGGTTTGTTTTACTATATTCTCATGCTTTACTACTTCTGCGTCACTGACATCCCACCTCGTGACAGGGTCCAGACGGGGAGAGAGGTAGGCGGTGGTGAGGACGGGACAGGAGCAGCTGGGTCGCTGGGGACCCTGGACTGTGTTCATTCTTTTACTCTCGCTTTTCATTACCTTGTAGTTATGTGAGTGGTTCGCGATACCCTCGTGGGGTCGGCATGGATGTCGGTACGGGCTACATTTAGTGCCCCTGGTGCAATACTTTCCCTTTTATTTCTATCGGCCATTTAAAAATCAAAAAGGGAAAGGTCAAAGAAAAGATTGCGAAAACCGTTTTTAAAATCTAAGTGTCGTGTGGGCACTGGTTTCAAAACCCTGTGGATTTATGGATTGCGAAAGGGATTTCAAAACTTGGTGTCGGGTGGGCACCGTTTTCAAACCTTGTGGATTTATGCTGATTTCGAAACTAGCTTTCAAACGTAAGCGCCGGGTAGGCGCTCTTTCAAAACTGCGGATTTATCCTTTCCAAATTGATCGGCCATATGTTTTTCTTGTATTAGTTTAGAATGCTGGTTGTTTGTGAATAACTGTTGCGATTGATTGGTTGTGTATGTTGGAACATGTACCGAACGCTACGCCGTGCACGTACAGGGGAGACTCTGTCCGTTTGCAGAGGGATCCTGTATGTGTGGCGGGTCTGGGCACGTGCCGGGGAAGAGGGGTTCTCTTTTAAACAAAAGAAAAAAAAAAAAAAAAAAAAAAAATTTTACACGTCAAACGTTTCCGCTAAAACAAACCCCCGGGGCGTGACTGATTAAATGGTATCAGAGAGTTCTTTCAATCACAACAGTTAGTGCCGACATCCGTGGACAACCCTCACATGCCTACATACGAATGAAATGGGTAGGGCATAGGACTGTAGAACGTGAGTGACCGAGGGGGGGGAAAATGTTGAGTCCTTTCTCTCACTTTATGGTTGTTGTTAGTAGGGTAGTCTAAAGTTGACTCTTGTGATGTGTGACAGACAGGGCCCGTACTAGATCATCGGCCGGGGACACAGAGTCAGAGTCCGAGTCCTTTCCCTCGCTAAGAGGTGCGATGTACCGTTGATGATTAGCAAAGACTAAAGCCGACCTTCTTTGTGTGCATACAGATCGAGGGCCGACTCAGCCAGCAACCGACGACGGAAATGGACATCGCCGACGAAGCCAATCGCCTGCTCCGCAACCAGCTGCGCGACGTGGCTGGGCAACTGCTGACTCTCGCGGAGCGCCTGAACATGCTGACACAGGAACTCGAGGGCGTCGACCGGTTCCGGGGCGGCAGCAGAAGCGTTGCCCCTCCCGGGATGCCACCGACGGGCCCTCCCGCCGTCCAGGAGGCTACTAACCTGACCGTGCACGCCAACGCAGAGTGCGCCCGGCAGGAATGCTCTTACCCCGAGTCGGCCGGGGACCCCCATCGGAGGGGCCGGGCGAGCAAACGCCCGAGAGCCGGGCAGACCCTCGGGCAGACGACGGAGGAGAGACCTAGGCCGCAGAAACCGTGCGTCATATGCGGCAACGCACACCTCATGACGAGCTGCCCGTGGCGGGACGGACACTGTTTCCGATGTGGCAGGCCGGGCCACACGCGTTATGAGTGCCCCCTGAAGCCGTCTGTCAGAAGACCCCCGGCGCCGCGGCATGACGAGCCCAAGGGAACCGCCGCCTCCACCCCTCAAGGGGGCACCGATCCAGAGAGCCGACCTAATCCACGCCCGACGCAAGCACCGAAGGTCGAACGAGGGCTTAAGGGGAGCGCGCACGTGCAACCGGGATCCTGCGTCATCTGCAAGGGCGCGCACCCAGTGACGGAATGCACTTGGAGGTACCACTATTGTAACCGGTGCGGCTTGCCAGATCACAATCACCTCTCCTGCCCCCAAGGGCCCACCCCCGCCTCTGCCGCCGTGCCACCACCGCCAAGAGGGACAGAGAGCGCGGCGGTCCCCGTGCAGACAAAGAACTCGCCCGACGACCAACGATGCGCGGACTCTTTAGACAGCAAACCCCCTCCCCAACACGCGGTGCGACGCTGGCCCAAGGATTGTGGGCGGACTCCCCCGGCCGCCCCGGTAGACGACGCGTCGTCCCGAAATAGGGAATGACAGGTACTATTTCATTTTATTTTTCTATATTTTCCCTTGTTGCCTTCCCTTCCCTTGGCTATAGAAGCACCGTTTGGGCCGGAGCAACCCGACCCTACCAGACCCTTGCGAGCCCCCCCTGCCTTTAGCTCTACCTTTCGTTTCGTCGACTGTTCCGGTCTAGTGTGCTTACGGGCGAGGAAGCAGATCTAACCTTAGCGATTTGCACACCGGTACGTGAATTGCACAATCTCCGATGCACGAAATTCCGCCTTCCCGGTCCGATACCTGGGTATTTAGTTAGGAGCGAGCCCTAGGGTGACTTGCGTTCACGAGAGAGCGCAGGGTATTGGCATAATGGGTTGGAGCCCCGAGTGTGTTTCACACAGTTGAGTCTCGTTGTTTCGGTTATTAGCCGTACGCACTCTGATTTTTGGGATCATTATTAGTGCAGGGTTAGCCGCGGCCAGGGTTTCGGCTGTGGGCTTGATGTTTCAATGGATCCAGAGTGCTCGGATCAGTTACGGTGGTTAAGGGTTAAATCACTGTTCTCTTCGTAATCGTCCAGCGGATGGCACAGCAGTAGATGACTGCTATTGTTGCACTAGCCTCACAGTTTGCTTAGAGGTTGAACAAGTTGCCGACCTTTCAGTGTCTCCGTGTCTTATTTCGTTGGCCTATGGGCCCGATAGTAACCCTGTTTGGGGGCGGATGCAAATTGACCCCACCTTTTGCTCAAATTTTGTGGATCGACGTGGACTCGCCTATGTGTTAGTCGTGGTGATGGTTGTGACCACGAGGCGGTAGTAATCCTTGATAAAGGTTATGTTTTTGGCACTGAGATTGTGTTGGGAGGTATGTGATATACCTTCTGATAAGAATTGCGCCCCCAACTTGTTGTTGGCGACAAACCTTTGGTATTCCGCTGTTCTTTTGGTAAGCACGTTGGCTACAGGCAACGGACTGTCGAGAGAACTGAGGAAATACTCTGCCCTGTAATGGGGAGTATCAGATTGGGTCTAAATTGGTAGCCTTAGAGTTGTAAATACCTTGCGACTGACCTGTAGCCCACGATTAGACTTTTGAGCATTCTCATAAAGTATGACTTCAGGCTGTAAGCTCCGGGAGTGAAACTTTTTAAGTTGTAAGTTTCGGGGACGAAACTTCTTTTAAGTTGTAAGTGATGTAAGAACTCGAAATATCTTATGTTAACGAGTAGTCTAAAGGGGATTTTTGACCTGGTTTTGATCGCAAAAGACCCCTGTTGGCCTATATGGTCAATCGCCAGTGTGCAAGTTGCACGAGGCAAAAAGACTAATTCCCAATCCGGACGTGACCTTGGAAATCCGAGTTGACCGTTGCGATCGTCTCATCGAACTGAACGAGATTCATATTCAGTATTTTTCGATCTGACGGTCGGATCGTCCAGAAATCGATGAAGAAGCGAGCGAATCATCGGGACCCATGTAACAGCGGCCTGCGCACAGTGTTTTTAAGTTAACACTGTAGATGAATAGTAACCCCCAACCTTCGACACCCCGACGAATGCAACGCTGACTGTTTCACTGTCCGGATTCCGAACCTGGTGATCCAGGTAGTCGTTTTGAATGGTTTCATCATTTTGGACGCAATGACACTGACGGAATTTTCGTTTGACGACCCTAGAGTCTCGAAAAGCGTGATAACTATATTAGGGCACAGTACTGATGGACCGAGTTTCCATCTGGGCAGTTTCTCGAAAATCGGAAATCGCTACCTGATAGGTTTCGTCGAGCTGGACGTCGTGGCGAAGCCCATTTTTCGTTTCGACGAACAGAACATCTCGAAAAGCGTGAAATACGGAGAAATTGCAGCTTTTTGCACATGAAACCCTATAGAACCTGCCTCGGAAAGCGCGCCCCTGCATAGAGAGGGACCTAATAGTGATTGTAAGCTGCTGAGAGGACCAGGCGGGGAAAGAACAGAGTTGGAGGGACTAAATTGCAACTAGTGCTTATATGTATATAGATATATATATACGTGTAGCTTGAGCTAGGGCTTCGAAAACCCTAAGCCCCGTAGCCCCTCTCCCAGCCGCAACTCCAACAATCTGCCCCCTCCTGCCGCACTTCCCGGACCACCCCGCACCGGCCGCCGCCTCGCCTTTGCCGGAAAAGAGAGATCAAGAATCACCTCGATCTCTCGGGTTGCGGGAGGAAGGTGCTGCGAAGGACCCTGGTCGACCCAGCCTCTGCCTGTGGAGTCCCTCGCGAAGCCGCGTCCGAGCCCGAGTGAAGCCAGCCCCGGCCGCCGCCGTGCGCCGCCGCGGCGAGCTTCCTCATCCTTGATCTTTCCGGCGAAGGTAAGCTCTCGGGATCTTCTCGTTATTTTGGTACAAGGACCCTACAGATGGGTTTCTGACATCACGGACGCCCCCTCGGTACAGGCCCAGCTGCGGCCGCCGTCACGATCACCGGCGGGAGCAACCCCGCCGGATTATCGTTCTCGTGACCGATCCCAAGTGCCACCACCATCCGACCGCCCGGCGCGAGATCAGAGCCGTTGGATCACCTCCTCTCGAGGACTGCAACCTCTCCACAAGACTTGCGGGAGATCGGACGAAGATCGGGCTCACGCAAGCCAGCCCTAGAAACCCGACCTTGGCGTTTTCGCCGATCGCCGCCGTCCGGCGCCGCCGCGGCTTCCCGATACCGGCCACCTCTGCTGGAAGCATCCTGGTGGGGTGGGGATCAGCTCGGTCCATCTTGCTCCGGCCCGGACCGCCGCGCCGGAAATCCGCCATTGTTGGCCATTGAGGTTTTCCCGAGCTCCTCCGCCGCGCCACGCCGCCGCCTCGGGTCGCCCGGAAACCACTCAGGTAGGCTCCTATGATCCTCTAGAGTCTTTCCATCGTGTTGCATGAGGATCTTGACGTCGGGTTTCTTGCCACCACAGTCGCACCCGAATTGCCTTCAAGCTTAGCTCCGGCGATCCCCGGCGACTCGGGACTCCGGCAACCATCCAGGTAAGACCTAGATGACCTCCTCTCGCTCCCCATTGTTTAGTTTGGGTCAAAAAGGGCCCCGGTTTCATGGACTTATTCCTGGCACCCGAAATCACCACTACGGGCTTAGCTCCGGCCGTCGCCGCCTCCGGCCGCCGGGGCTCGACCCCGCATGGACCCGAGACCTCCTGGGGACCTCTTCTAACTGATGCTCACCTTGGTTCCAGGCCCGAGCCACTGTCGTTCCAAGAACACCAAACCGAGCCTTGATCCAAACTTGGGTGCTGCTCCGGCCATCTCTCCGGCCGGCCTCCGGCGCGTGCAAGGTGAGCACACCACTCCTCTGTTATTACTGAACCCCATGCTCCAGTTAGATCACTTGTAGATCAAGTATATATTAAGCCGCAACATTACTAATTTGGAGCCCTTGTGTTTATGGGCCAACTTGTAAATGGGCCTGGTCTCGGCCCAAATATTGTGAGCACGGCCTCCGTCTCGACGTAACGAACGCGCTGAAACTTACGGCGTCGTCGTTGGACCCCCGGATTTCAAGAACGAGCCGAAACGGGCAATTAAATTAATGTTGCTATGCAAATCTAAGAACATATTAGACTAAAATGTAAGTTGGACTTATTAGCTGCCTTTAGATAGTGTTTTAAATCTACTAGGCATCGGGTTAGGGTTCCGTAGGTCCTCGTTGACCGGGAATCGGACTTAGGTCGATAAATCGACGATATTCTCCCGTTTAAGCTTTACGTTGCTGTCGGATCGTCGGGAAGGATTTGTGTGAGTCTATTACTGACCAGATCTCATTATTCAGGGCCCAGTTGCTCAGCACCAGCCTCCCAGTAGCTAGTGGGAGTCCGGGATCGGCCTACATTCAGGTGGGTTGTTTTTACTTTATTCCTAGCCTCTAAATTCTATCATATTGGACGGGGTCTATTCTAAGTGTACTGGGGTTACATAATGACGGGCGACAGCTTATGCATGTTAGTGGGTTCGCAATAATGATTAGCGTCGATTGCCGACGGTGTTCTTCTTTTTAACCCTTATATGTCAGCGGGCCACCTTCGAGTGCGCGCAATATTACCTTGTTTTCGATTATGCACTTTACCTCATTTACTTCATTACTCTTGTTATTCATATTATGATACTGACATGATGGTGGTTACGGTTACTTGGCTCGAGGTTGCCACACGCGCACCCGCGGTTTGGCCACCGCAAAGGGGTGCGCTTTTCCGGAAAAGTGGTCTATGACCCGTGTATACCCACGAGGTGACGTAGTGGGGCCCCTTATTAGTGGTGGGGTTGAGGCGCCGAGGTGCGAGCGGTGCGACCCGTCGGTTTAGTTGTCCGACGTGGTCGGGTTTTCTGCAGGTACGGTATGGGCCGTCGGTTTAGTTGTCCGACGTGTCCGGGCATTACAGGATGCAGGTGTACAGGTTGCCTTTCCTCCTTGGGAGGGTGGTTGCCCCAGTTGTCTTCACGGTTTGTTTTACTATATTCTCATGCTTTACTACTTCTGCGTCACTGACATCCCACCTCGTGACAGGGTCCAGACGGGGAGAGAGGTAGGCGGTGGTGAGGACGGGACAGCAGCAGCTGGGTCGCTGGGGACCCTGGACTGTGTTCATTCTTTTACTCTCGCTTTTCATTACCTTGTAGTTATGTGAGTGGTTCGCGATACCCTCGTGGGGTCGGCATGGATGTCGGTACGGGCTACATTTAGTGCCCCTGGTGCAATACTTTCCCTTTTATTTCTATCGGCCATTTAAAAATCAAAAAGGGAAAGGTCAAAGAAAAGATTGCGAAAACCGTTTTTAAAATCTAAGTGTCGTGTGGGCACTGGTTTCAAAACCCTGTGGATTTATGGATTGCGAAAGGGATTTCAAAACTTGGTGTCGGGTGGGCACCGTTTTCAAACCTTGTGGATTTATGCTGATTTCGAAACTAGCTTTCAAACGTAAGCGCCGGGTAGGCGCTCTTTCAAAACTGCGGATTTATCCTTTCCAAATTGATCGGCCATATGTTTTTCTTGTATTAGTTTAGAATGCTGGTTGTTTGTGAATAACTGTTGCGATTGATTGGTTGTGTATGTTGGAACATGTACCGAACGCTACGCCGTGCACGTACAGGGGAAACTCTGTCCGTTTGCAGAGGGATCCTGTATGTGTGGCGGGTCTGGGCACGTGCCGGGGAAGAGGGGTTCTCTTTTAAACAAAAGAAAAAAAAAAAAAAAAAAAAAAA
This sequence comes from Tillandsia leiboldiana, assembly GCA_029204045.2. NCBI lineage: Eukaryota > Viridiplantae > Streptophyta > Magnoliopsida > Poales > Bromeliaceae > Tillandsia > Tillandsia leiboldiana. The sequence continues at coordinate 47,300,219 of CM055060.1, read as the reverse complement.
AATTTTTACACGTCAAACGTTTCCGCTAAAACAAACCCCCGGGGCGTGACACGACGCTCGCCGATATTCCAGTGGTGAGGGACTTCCCCGACGTCTTCCCCACGGAACTGCCTGGGATGCCCCCTGAACGGGAGGTGGAATTCCCCATCGAACTACTACCGGGTACGCAGCCTATTTCGAAGGCACCTTACCGAATGGCCTTCGCAGAACTAAAGGAGCTTAAAGCACAACTGGAAGACCTCTTGGATAAAGGGTTCATAAGACCGAGTGTGTCACCCTGGGGCGCACCGGTACTCTTTGTGCGGAAGAAAGACGGAAGCCTGCGTCTCTGCATTGATTACGGAGGAATAAACAAGGTCACAGTGAAAAATAAGTACCCCCTGCCCAGAATAGATGACCTCTTCGACCAGCTGAGAGGGGCGACGGTCTTCTCCAAGATCGATTTGCAATCAGGCTACCACCAACTCCGGGTTCGGGATAAGGATATCCCGAAGACTGCTTTTCGGACCCGGTATGGCCACTACGAGTTCACGGTTATGCCCTTCGGACTCACGAACGCCCCCGCAGTCTTCATGGACATGATGAACCGGATCTTCAGACCCTTCCTGGATCGGTTCGTGGTGGTTTTCATCGACGACATCCTGATCTACTCCACTACCGACAAGGAACACGAGGACTATTTGCAAACGATCCTCCAAACTCTCAGAGAACAGGAGCTGTTCGCTAAACTCAAGAAGTGTGAGTTCTGGCTACGCGAGGTCGGCTTCCTAGGACATGTGATCTCGGCACAGGGAATCGCCGTGGATCCGAAGAAGGTGGAATCCGTGGTCGACTGGCAGCCGCCGACGACGGTGACAGAGGTCCGCAGTTTCCTAGGGCTGGCAGGATATTACAGGCGTTTCGTAGAGGGTTTCGCGAAGATTGCTACCCCTTTGAATCGGTTGACCAGAAAAGGGGAGAAGTTCATATGGACGGCCAAATGCCAGGAGAGTTTTGAGGAACTCAAAAGGAGGTTAACCAGGGCACCAATACTTGTGATGCCGACGCCCGGGGAAGATTACGAAGTGTACTGCGACGCATCGAGGATCGGTCTGGGTGGTGTCCTGATGCAACAGGGGAAAGTGATTGCCTACGCGTCCAGGCAACTGAAGGACTATGAAAAGAACTACCCGATACACGACTTGGAGCTGGCCGCAGTAGTCTTCGTTTTAAAACTATGGAGGCACTACCTCTTCGGAGTCCACTGTAGCGTTTTCTCGGATCATCAAAGTCTTAAGTACATCTTTACCCAAAAGGAATTAAACTTGCGGCAGAGGCGATGGCTGGAGCTGTTGAAGGACTACGACTTGACGATTCAATACCATCCCGGAAAGGAAAACGTGGTGGCGGACGCCTTGAGCAGGAAAGGGCGCCAAGAAGGGGCGTCAAGGAGCGCGATAACGGAGCAAAACCACTTGATAGCGGAGTTCGCACGAATGCAGTTGGAAGTGGTGCCGGCAGGCACGGTTAGGCAACTCCTAACCTTGGTGGTCAAGCCGACACTACTTGAGAAGATCCGGGAGGGGCAACAGACCGACCTACACTTACAGCACGTACGAGACAAAATCCCCCTGGACCAAGAGAGCGACTTTACAGTGGAAGACGACGGCACCCTACGGTTCCGCAGACGGATCTGCGTGCTGGATTCGCCGGAGTTGAAGGAGGAAATCTTGACAGAGGCACACCGGGCCCCTTATGCGGCACATCCAGGGGGCACGAAGATGTACAGGGACCTCAAACAGATCTACTGGTGGCCCAAAATGAAGGGGGACGTCACTCGACACGTGGCTCATTGCCTAGTGTGCCAACAGATAAAGGTCGAGCATCAGCGACCAGCGGGGAAGCTACAGCCTCTGCCGGTGCCAGAGTGGAAGTGGGATCAAGTCACCATGGACTTCGTCACGGGCTTCCCACGTTCACCACAGGGCCACGACGCAATTTGGGTCGTAGTCGACCGGTTAACCAAGTCAGCACACTTTCTGCCAATTCATACGACCTGGACCCGAGAACGGTTAGCCCAAGCATATATCAGCGAGATCGTGAGATTACATGGAGTGCCGGCAACGATCACCTCGGACAGAGACACGCGCTTTGTCTCGAAATTTTGGCAGAGCCTTCAGCGGGCCATGGGAACCAAACTACAGTTCAGCACAGCCTTCCACCCTCAGACGGATGGACAGTCGGAGCGTGTGATACAAACCCTCGAAGACCTGCTTCGCGCCTGTGTACTAGATTGGGGGATCGGGTGGTCACGCTACCTACCTCTCGTGGAATTCGCCTACAACAACAGCTACCAAGCCAGCATCCAGATGGCGCCCTACGAGGCCTTATATGGAAGACGCTGCCGATCCCCGATTTGTTGGGACGATCTGGGAGAACGAAAATTCTTGGGGCCCGATTTAGTGGAGGAAACGGAAGAGAAGGTTCGCCTCATCAGACAGCGCCTGCTGACCGCCCAGAGTCGCCAGAAGAGCTACGCGGACCAAAGGCGCCGCGACTTAGAATTCCAAGTAGGAGAGCATGTTTTCTTGCGGGTCTCGCCGTCCAGAGGAGTTAAGCGGTTCGGGCTGAGGGGCAAGCTGAGCCCACGGTTTGTAGGGCCGTTCGAGATCTTGGAGCGAATCGGCCCGGTTGCTTACCGCCTTGCCCTACCACCAAACCTCGACCGAGTCCACGACGTCTTCCACGTCTCGATGCTCCGGAAATACCTCTCCGACCCCTCACACGTCCTGGATGCTTCTACACTCGAACTTAAGGAGGACCTAAGCTTCGAAGAAACCCCTGTGAGGATCCTGGCAAGGGAGACCAAATCGTTGCGGAACCGAGCTATCCCCTACATGAAGGTACTCTGGAGTAACCATGAGGAGCGAGAAGCAACTTGGGAGCTGGAATCTAGAATGAGGGAGTACTACCCCGACCTTTTCACCACCCCCCGGGTTTAAGTTTCAAGGACGAAACTCGCTTTCAGAGGTAAGTGGTGTAATAACCGCAAGTTTCCCCTTTTTGGTCCTTCCTTCGATTTTATTGAACCCTTTTCCGGCTAAGGGGTCCGGGGTGTGATTTATTTTTTCCTTCGTTCTGGGCAGACCGTCGGGGCTCGCGGGTATTTTTGGATAATAGAGCTCGCGAAACGGAGACCGGCGGCGCGATCGGTTTTGGATTCCGACTCCGGAATCTCCCGGAATAAATTCCGGAAGGTTAATACGGTTCAGGCGACTCCCACATGTACCGAGGCAGACCGGACCCTGGTTCGCCCCCAATTCAAACCGTCCCTTTGCTTGAGGTTTGAGTTTTAACCACCTCAGTTCACATTCGCCCAATCCTTTATTTCCCCAATTTGGGTTTAGTCCGACCGTGCCAAAACAGCTAATTAATCTGGCGTTTGGGATTTAGGTTTTAGGAACCCTTTTTTTCCCCGTATCTTAACGCGCGATACCCCGAGCACGGAGAAGAGCGTTTTTCCGAAACCCTCCTCTTCGCGTGGATCGGCGTGGAGCACCGCGGCGGAACGAGCAAGGAAAGGAAAGACCACCGCTCAACCTTTTTCCCCGGAACCGGCCACGCAAGAACGGACGATCCCTCCTCCCCCAACCATCGTCATCGTAGCCGAGGTGAGACGGAAGTTTTACGGTTCTTGGTAGATTCTTGTTTTTCTTTTCTTCTTGTTGTTGGTTTCCGGGTCAAGGGGAGGGAACACCGGCGACGGATTCTTCGGAATCCGGCGCATGTGCGGAATTCCCCCCCCCCCCCCCCCCAAGCGGGCGGCATACCGTGTGGCCGCACGGGGCTGGGCGTACACCCAGCCCCGCATGCGGGCAAGGGCCGCACGGGGCCGGGCATGCACCCAGCCCCGCGTGCGGGGGTGGCCGCACGGGGCTGGGCATGCACCCAGCCCCGCATGCGGGCAATGGCCGCACGGGGCCGGGCACGCGCCCAGCCCCGCGTGCGGGGGTGACCCGCACGTGCGGGGGTGACCCGCACGTGCGGGGGTGACCCGCACGGGGCCGGGCTCACGCCCAGCCCCGCATGCGGGGGTGACCCGCACGGGGCCGGGCTCCCGCCCAGCCCCGCGTGCGGGGGTGACCCGCACGTGCGGGGGTGACCCGCACGGTGCGGGGGTGACCCGCACGGGGCCGGGCCTGCGCCCAGCCCTGCGTGCGGGGGTGACCCGCATGTGCGGGGGTGACTCGCGCGGTACGGGAGTGACCCGCACGGGGCTGGGCACGCGCACGGCCTCGGGTGCGGGCGGGGTGCCGCGAACCGGGTTAGACGGAGGGTCGTGTTCGCGTCTTCTTTAAAATCTAAGTGCTGATTTTCCCTTGCGACAGGGTGTGAGCCCGGACGAGCGTGTCGGGACGCGAGGAAAGTCGAACCTTGACCGCTACAAGTGACAGGTGGGTGGTATTTACTTTGTCCTAGCCTTTAAATTCTATCATATTGGACGGGGTCTACTCTAAGCGTGCTGGGGTTAAATAGTGATGGGCGATGGCTTATGCGTGTTAGTGGGTCCTCTATAATGTTTAGCGTCGGTTACCGACGGTCGTTCTCTTTTAATCATTATATGTCGGCGGGCCACCTTCGAGTGCGCGTTTCACTACTTTGCTTTCTATCATGCACTTTACCGCATTACTCTTGTTATTTATATTATGATGCTGACATGATGGTGGTTACGGTTACTTGGCTCGAGGTTGCCACACGCGCACCCGCGGTTTGGCCACCGCAAAGGGTGCGCTTTTCCGGAAAAGTGGTCTCTGACCCGTGTATACCCACGAGGTGACGTAGTGGGGCCCCTTATTAGTGGTGGGGTTGAGGCGCCGAGGTGCGAGCGGTGCGACCCGTCGGTTTAGTTGTCCGACGTGGTCGGGTTTCTGCAGGTACGGTGCGGGCCGTCGGTTTAGTTGTCCGACGCGTCCGGGTATTACAGGATACAGGTGTACAGTTTGCTTTTCCTCCTTAAGGGGGGGGGAGTGGTTGCTCCGGTCGTCGTCACGGTTTGTTTTATTACATTCTCCTGCTCTACTATTTTTACGTCACTGACATCCCACTTCGTGACAGGGTTCAGACGGGGGGAGAGGTAGGCGGTGGTGAGGACGGGACAGGAGCAGCTGGGTCGCTGGGGACCTTGGACTGTATTTCTTCTTACATTCACGCTTTTCATTGCATTGTAGCTATGTGAGAGGTTCGCGATACCCTCGTGGGGTCGGCATGGATGTCGGTATGGGTTGCATTTAGTGCCCCTTGTGCGTTACTTTTCCTTTTAGTCCCATTGGCCATTTGAAAATAAAAAAAAAAGCAAAAGCCAAAGAAAAGATTGCGAAAACCGTTTTTAAAAATCTAAGTGTCGTGTGGGCACTGGTTTCAAAACCCTGTGGATTTATGGATTGCGAAAGGGATTTCAAAACTTGGTGTCGGGTGGGCACCGTTTTCAAACCTTGTGGATTTATGCTGATTTCGAAACTAACTTTCAAAACGTAAGCGCCGGGTAGGCGCTCTTTCAAAACTGTGGATTTATCCTTTCCAAATTGATCGGCCATATGTTTTCCTTATTAGCTTAGAATGCTGGTTGTTTGTGAATGATTGTTGTGATTGATTGGTTGCGTATGTTGGAACATGCACTGAACGCTACGCCGTGCACGTGCAGGGGAGACTCTGTCCGTTTGCAGAGTGATCCTGTATGTGTGGCGGGTCTGGGCACGTGCCGGGGAAGAGGGGTTCTCTTTTAAACAAAAAAAAAAAAAAAAAAAAAAAATTTACACGTCAAATATTCGACTTTCATGAATCGTTTCCGCTAAACCAAACCCCCGGGGTGTGACAAAAGATCAATAGATGTTTGAAATCCCAAATATGGTAGATAATTTATCTAGACAATCTGTTGAAGAGAGTGGCTCTTTGAGCATCTTTCTTTAAAATCCCACCTTATACAAACCTTGAAATTTGACGGAGTCAAGTATTTCAACATGCATTTTACTTAATCAAAAATTGAACAACCATGCTTGGTATACATGTGGTAGCTGCACACAATACTCGGACGACCGAGGTGGTAGCTCTTTCCTCCATGTGGTGGTAGTTTTCACACTCCTCATTGGGATGTAACTCTTTCCACATCTTTTGAGCATTTTACATTTCTTTGACTCCCCCTCAATTGGCTATCAATTATTTAAGATATAAAGTATTCAACCAAAAATTGATCTTGATTTCACACTCGACTAAGCAGTCAAATAAGATAATGACTATACCAAGAGATCATTGAGAGAGAAATTGACTTTGATCACTTAGAAGATGATTTAATTAACATAAATGATCATTGCAACAGTGAAATATTATGATGGCAAAAGCATAATAAATTTCTAAATGTGCGAAAAGATGCAATTAAAGTCAATTATGATCTATGCTCAATTAATGTCCTATGTACAAACATAGATAATGAACAAAACAAAACAAAACCTATCCTAAGCAAAGGTTTCAAAAAGAAGTTTATTTCAAGGAAAGCATTCCAATTGCTTTTCGCAAATGAATAAAACGTTTTTGATCCAAAGGTTTTGTTAAAATGTCAGCTAATTGATCCTCAGTTGAAATATATGAAAGTTGAAGAGTATTTGATTCAACTAGCTCTCTAAGAAAATGATATCTAAGTTCAATATGTTTTGTTCTAGAGTGCAACACAGGGTTTTTAGAAATGTTAATTGCACTTGTGTTGTCACAAAGAATTGTTACCGAAGATGCTGAAATCCGGAAGTCGCTCAACACACTTTTCATCCAAATGAGTTGGGTTGAACAACTACCCGCTGAAATGTATTCCGCTTCGGCAGTCGAGAGTGCTATGCAATTCTGCTTTTTACTGTGCCATGCAACAAGGCAATGGCCAAGATAGAAGCATGCACCACTCGTGCTTTTCCGATCATCCACTGATCCTGCCCAATCGGCATCTGAGTATCCAACAATATCCAAACTAGTTCCCATAGGATACCAAATTCTGAAATTAATTGATCCTTTGATGTACCGGATGATCCTTTTCACCGCTTTCAGGTGAACCTCCTTTGGTGCTGATTGATATCTCGCGCAAATCCCAACACTAAAGTGTTGGGTTATATGTAATGTAGATCTAAATAGGGGAAAAAACACCTAGAGGGGGGTGAATAGGTGTAAACGTATAAACACTCAAAAATCGTTGCGATAAAAACCCAATGTGGAAATAAAAATAACACGCAAGATTTTTACGTGGAAAACTCCATCACCGGAGTAAAAAACCACGTGACCGATAACACGGCAGAAATCCACTAGAATTAAAACACGTACAAGGTGATTTACCGTACACACTTACGACTCAACCTTTTCCATACGCTCCTAGAGGATCTTCTCCGCTCGCTCCGCGACGCTTCTCGAATCCACGATCTGCGCCCAACGCCGAATCCACGGCGTCCAACGTCGAATCCACGACGTCCGACCGAATCCACGGTCTGCACCCAATAGCACCCTTCGAATCCACGAACGTGCCTCGCTCCGAATCCACGAGAGCGGTTGAACCTTGAATCCACAAGGACACGCGAATCCACGCGCCGATTTTGGGGAAATCGTTGTTTTTTGGGTGGTGATGATCCGCCGAATACTTAGATCAAAGATAGATCGGAAATACCATCTAAGTACTCATTAGTTTGATTCAACTCAAGATGTGAGTATGAAAACCTAGAATCAAACTAATCAATATAGATGAAGAAACATAGAGTATTCTCTAATGATTTCCTTTCTTCTCTATATGTGGATCTTAGGCCGTATGAAAATGATATATGAAAATGACGGCTATTTTCCTTTACGGCCTCATTTGGATTAACCCTAGAAAAAGAGTCATAGGGTCTATTTATAGGTTAGAAACATTTGGAAGGAGATAAGAATCAAAAACCTAACATTTCTGGAATTTTGACGGACGGCGATCCGGATCGGATTTGGGCGATCCGGATTGCAGTAGCAATAAAGACGGTCTCCAGAAAACAAACGTTCGGGATCCGGATCGGAATGCCTGATCCGGATCGTTCATACATTTCAGAAAACTCAATGTTCGGGATCCGGATCGTGAGATGCTGCGATCCGGATTGAAGTGATGTATGAAACAACAACCTTCGGGATCCGGATTGCTGGCTCTGATCCGGATCCTGAACATGTCCGAACACCAGTTTTTGATTTTTATGCAGTTAAAAATTCTTCCAGGTGTTTCTACACTACAAGAAGTATTCGGATCACCAATAATCTTTAGTTAAACATACCTGATCCTTTTGAATTCTTCTTTCTTGAGATTGAGTTAAATGATCCAACTTTCTTCACCTTCAATCTTCAAGACTTGAACCTTTCACGAAACTACGCCAACTCAAATTCCGTAACATAAAGGATATATCCGGGCGACTAGCCGTGAGGTAAAGTAGACTTCCAATCATACTTCGATACAGTTTCTCGTCTACATTCTCACTTTGTGAATCACTTCCAAGTCCCTTGTGGCTAGTTCCCATTGGAGTCGGAAAATCCTTCGAATTTTCTAAGTCAAACTTTTTAACCAACTCCATTGCATACTTGGATTGACTCAAGTGAATACCTTCATCATTTTGTTTAATTTGCAATCCAAGGAAATAAGTTAATTCTCCCATCATGGACATCTCAAATTCGCTTTCCATGGTCTCCGCGAATTTAGAAGCATCATTATCTCTTGTTGCGCCAAATACAATGTCATCGACATAGATTTGTGCTACAATGAAATTGCTTTGATAATGCTTCACAAAGAGAGTCCTGTCAGCTCCCCCTCGAGTATAGCCCTTCTCCAAAAGGTGCTTTGTCAACCTTTCGTACCATGCTCGTGGTGCTTGTTTCAGACCGTAAAGAGCCTTTTTCAAACGAAAAACATGGTTAGGTTGTTTATGGTCTACAAAACCTTTCGGTTGAGCCACATAAACTTCCTCATTTAAAAACCCATTTAGAAACGCGCTCTTAACGTCCATTTGAAATAATTTGATTTTAAAATGACAAGCAATAGCAAATAGTATACGAATGGACTCGAGTCTAGCTACAGGGGCGAATGTTTCATCAAAGTCTATACCTTCTACTTGAGAGTAGCCTTGAGCAACTAATCGTGCCTTGTTCCTGATGATAGTACCATCCTCATTTTTCTTGTTCTTGAAAATCCATTTGGTACCTATCACATTATGTTGCTTTGGAGGCTTCGTTAATTCCCAGACTTTGTTTCGCTCAAATTGATGGAGCTCTTCCTGCATTGCTTTAATCCAGTAGTCATCCTGAAGAGCTTCATCTATGTTCTTTGGTTCGATTAAAGATACGTAGCAAGCGAATCCACAAACCAACTGCCTCCGAGTTCTAACTCCTTCTTGTGGATCTCCAATAATATTCGATTCCGGATGATCCTTGGAGATTCGTAGCGTTTGTTGAAACGGAGTACTCAGAGGTATATGAGATGATTCCTGCACATCAGATAAACTTGAAGAACCATTAGATGCATCATTAATATTGGAAGTATTATTATGAGAAGATGCAATGGCAGGTGAATCATCATCTAGAGAGATATCGAGGGTAGATTTTCCAGATCCAAAGTGAAAAGCTTCATCTACTTTAACATTTATAGATTCTACGATCGTCTTAGATTCCAAGTTAAATACTCGATATGCTCTACTATTTGTAGAATACCCCTTCGTCACTTCGAGAGTCAAACTTTCCAAGATTTTCACGGTTACGTAAAATGTAACACCGACTCCCGAAGATGCGAAAATATTTGATGTTGGGTTTTCTACCACACCATAGTTCATATGGTGTATTTAACGTTCCCGGGCGCAAATAAACTCGATTAATTACATAGATTGCAGTGTTCACAGCTTCAGCCCAAAAATGTAGCGGTAAATTCCGGCTGTGAAGCATAACACGTGCCATCTCTTAAACAACCCTGTTTTTGCGCTCGACAACACCATTCTGTTGAGGTGTATAGGGTGCAGAGAATTCATGCTTAATACCGTTTGAAGTGCAAAAGTCAATGAATTTAGAGTTAACGAATTCTCCACCTCTATCACTTCTAACACGAATGATCTTTTCATTCTTTTCAATCATAATACGAAGGCAAATCTCGTGAAAAGAATCAAAAGTATCAGCTTTCTCTTTTAAAAATGCTACCCAAGAATACCGAGAGAAATCATCAATCATCAAGAAAATTGTCACGCCCCGGGGGTTTTACTTTAGCGGAAACGATACCTCAAAGTACGCGTAGAGTGCGTACAAATTTTTTTGTTTAAAAACCTCCTTCCCCGGCGCGTGCCCAGACCCGCCACATATACAGATTTACTCGAAAAATCGGGCAGAGTCTCCTCTGTATATGCACGGCGTCGCGGCTGTTACAATAGTCGAACATAAGCAATCATTTTCCCATTTAATCACAACAGTTCGAAGTAGTACGGTGCATGAAGACTAAACAATACCCGTGGCCAGTCAAGTTGAAAGTATAACCTCACCGTTTTGAAAACAGGCCCACACGGCCTTAGGTTTTGAAAACAGATTGGAAAACGGCATAAATCCACAAGGTTTAGAAAACGGGCCCACCCGACCCTAGACTTTTGAAAACAGTTTTTTTTTTAAGTCCTTTTTCTTTTGTTTTCCAGTTGATTTGTTTAGAAAACGGCCAAACGGGAATAATAAAGGAAACAGTAGTGCATAACCAGAATGAAAGTACTCAACATCCACACGACCCCACAAGGGTATCGAGAACCACACAATAACCTACAATTCTGAATGAAATGCAGAGAAAGTAAATACAACAGCATACTAGGGCTCCCTCAGCCCGACTGCTACCACCTCGGCCTCACCGTCGCCTACCTCTACCCCCTGGAGGTACCTGTCACAGAGTGGGTAGTCAGCGACACTATCATAAAAATAGTACTAAAGCAGTAAAGTAATACCAAGCCACAAAAGTAAGACTAGCCGGAACAACCGCTCTACTCGTAACGGTAACTCGCAACCACCTGTACCACCTGTAACACCTGCAACCCCGGTAACACCTGTAACACCTGACCGCGTCGGGCACCTATCCCGGCGGTCGCACACCTGACCTCATCGGGATCCAATCCCGACAGGTCGCGCACCTGACCTCATCGGGATCCAATCCCGACAGGTCGCACACCTGACCTCATCGGGATCCAATCCCGATAGGTCGCACCGCTCGCACCTTGCTGCCTCAAACCCCACACCTACGGGGGCCCCCACTACGTCACCTCGTGGGGTAACACGGGTCGAAGACCGCCTTTCCGGAAAAGAGCACCCTTTGCGGTGGCCAGACCGCGGGTGCGCGTGTCGCAACTCGAGCATAAGTAACCAAAACACGGGGTAATATAGTAAATCAAAGAAACCGTCAGTGTTAGTACCGATTAACAATAAAAAGTCCCTTTCGGTTTACCAACACAATACTCAGCCTCGACCGTAAACCCACCTTGTTGTCGCGCTCCTGACTGATGTTAGGTTCTCTCGCGTCTCGGGTGCCCGCCCGGACCTACACGAATCTGTCATATAGGAGTCAGAAACTTAAGACTTTGTCAGATTAACGACTAGAGCACCCGGCGCCCCCTCACCTTGCGCACAATTCGCACACGTACGCGCCTGGCCCCGCACGGCTGGGCGGCGTACTAACTGCGTGCGGCCGTCCGCATGCGGTGACGCCCGCATGCGGCGTTGTCCGCATGCGGTGCCGCCCGCACCCGCATGCGGAGGCGCCCGCAAGCGGCGGCGCCCGCATGCGGCAGCCCGCATGCGGTGCCGCCCGCACCCGCATGCGGCGGCGCCCGCAAGTGGCGGCGCCCGCATGCGGCAGCCCCCGCAAGTGGCGGCGCCCGCATGCGGCAGCCCGCATGCGGTGCCGCCCGCAAGTGGCGGCGCCCGCATGCGGCAGCCCGCATGCGGTGCCGCCCGCACCCGCATGCGGAGGCGCCCGCAAGCGGCGGCGCCCGCATGCGGCAGCCCGCATGCGGTGCCGCCCGCACCCGCATGCGGAGCCGCCCGCAAGCGGGGGCGCCCGCATGCGGTGCCGCCCGCACCCGCATGCGGAGGCGCCCGCAAGCGGCGGCGCCCGCATGCGGCAGCCCGCATGCGGTGCCTCCCGCACCCGCATGCGGAGGCGCCCGCAAGCGGCGGCGCCCGCATGCGGTAGCCCGCATGCGGTGCCTCCCGCACGCGGCGCCGCCCGCATGCGGATGCACGCGGCGCCGCCCTCATGCGGCGCCGCCCGCATGCGTGGCTCCGGTAATGGCGCCGACTCCCCTCCCTTTTTCCTAAGAGAACCAAGAAACGACCAAATCCAGAACCCTAAGCCATGCTTACCTGGGTTTCGTCGGCTAGGGTTGATCTAGGGAATGATCGTCCTGTTCTTGGGTGAAGGGTATGCCGGCGATCTTCCTTCTCCTCACCCGCTCCGCCTTGCTTCTCCTCTCGATCGATTGGGGAAGGGTAAGGTTCGGTTGGGAAACTGAAAGGTTGGGGAAGTGGGTTTTCGTTCCTTTGGGGTTTCGTACGCAGGGGGAGTTAAGGGGAGTTGTAGGGAGTGGCCGGTAGTTGGGGGAAGTGGTGGGAAGTTGGGGCGGTTCGTGGGAAGTCGTGGGGAAGTGGTGGGAAGTTGGGGGAAGTGGTGGGAAGTTGGGGGCGGTTCGTGGGGAGTTGTACGATGGGAAAACGCGGGAGTGATTAAGGTGGCGGGAGCGGTTAAATTGGGTAAAGGGAATGAACCCAGTTCAAGTTAAAACGGGTACAAGTCGGGTGCGAACCAGAGTCCGGTCTGTCTGAAAAACCGCGTTAACCACCTGAACCGTTAGTTACCTTCTGGAATTTATTCCGGGAGATTCCGGCGTCGGAATTCAAAACCGATTTCGCCGCCGTTCTCCGTTTCGCGAGCCCTATTAACTAAAAATACCCGCGGGCCCCGACGGTCTGTCCGGAAACAAGTAATTATTCGATCACCCTCTAGCCCCCCGAAACGAAATGCGGAATTAACGAAACCAAAAGTAGACCCTTAAAATATTTTAAACCGGCGGCTACTACAAAAATATACCATTTACCTCCCAAAGATGGTTGACGAGTTGGCCCCATTAAATCCATGTGTAAAAGTTCCAAAGGCCGTTTTGTACCAACATGGTTCAAGTTCTTGTGTGCAGTCCTAGACTGTTTTCCCTTTTGGCAACCACCACACACAATGTTTTGTTTAAATAAAAGTTTTGGAACCCCCTTGACCACGTCCTTGTTTGAAATTCTAGCAAGTTCCTTAAAATTTATGTGACCTAGCCTTTCATGCCAAATTGTTTCATTAATCAAAGAAACTAGATTATATTTTTCTGAAATTTTATTAGGAACAACATAGCAATTGTTTTCAGATCTAACCCCTTTTAAAAAGAAGACATGGTCCTTATCAGTTACAACACATTCAACAGATGAAAAGTTAACTGAAAAACCATTGTCGCAAAGTTGACTTATGCTTATGAGGTTAGTCTTAAGACCATCAACAAATAACACATTATTTAGAACCGGGCCATCTGGAATAGCTATTGTTCCTTTTCCAACAATTTTGGAAGATCGACCGTCTCCGAAAGCAACGAGTCCTCCGAAGATTTTCTCAAGATTTTGAAAACTATTTTTGTCACCGGTCATGTGACGGGAACACCCGCTATCCAGATACCAAGACGAACTATCATATGCATGCAAGGAAACATTGGTAACAAGACAAGGAAAGATTTCACCTTTGTGCACCCAAACCTTTTTGGAATGCGTCGGTAAAGGTCGTGAAGTTATATGCCTAGGTGAAAGCGTCTTGTTAAAACGATTGCTGCTCCTTGATGAAGTCGTCTTGCGCGGTAAACTACCAAGGTTCTTTTCCTTCAATTGATTTGCAATTGATTTCCGAGGAATCACCTTTGTGGTAGTCATTGCAAGAGGTGTTTGAAGTGAGCGTTTGACTCCCGTCTTGCAATATCTTCTTATGTGCCCTGAAACACCACAACGAAAACATACCTTAGATCTTGACGATCCCAAAGAGGATGAAGTAGGTTTGTTGTCGTTGTTTGTCTTGAATTCCGGTGTCGGAGGAGGAGATACCGACTGAGGCACAAAAACTGTCCCACTCGAACTTGGACTGTTTCCAGTTTGAGTGTACCCGAGGCCGAACCGATTTGTTTGACCAAGACCAAGAAGCCTATCCAACTTACTCCTTCCTGAAGAGAATCGCTGCAAGTCATCCTTGAGTTGGAAAATGGTCTTTGTCATTTCCAGGTTATCCTGTCGAGCCTCGTTGTAGAGCTTTGAGAAGTGATCCGCTTTATCCACCAGATTTGTATGTTCCTTCTCAAAAAGCTCATTGGACTCTTGAAGGGAAACATTTACTTTTATCAGATTTTCCCTTTCCACTTCAAGAGCGTTTGAGAGAGAAGTTGCCCTTTTTGCTTCTTCTTCGAGATCATGCAATCTCCCTCTCAAACTCTTGTTTTGCTTAGCCACTTTCTTTGAATCCCTCAAAAGTCTGTGGTAGGCTAGAGCAAAATCTTCACCTTCCGAATCATCCGATTCGTTGTCCGTTGCAATCTTTTCAACAGTGGAGTTGGACAATGACTCGGACGTACTTGCCATAAAGCACATGAAGGGTGAAGATGTGGACGCGTGGAATGCCGTGGTGCTCTTTTCTTCATCACTTGAAGACGACTCATTTGACGTTGAGTTGTCATCCCAAGTGACGACTTGCATCGCCTTCTTCTTTGTCGGATACTTGTTGGGACACTCCGTTGCAATGTGGCCGTAGCCTCGACATTTGAAGCATTGTAGTTGTCCCTCTGAACTTTTCTTATCCTTTGAGAAGTTCTCTTGCTTTCTTGACATGTAACTTGAAGTACCCTTGCCTTTGTTCGACTTTCCGAAGGATGGAGATTTACTTGAATTACCCCTTCGAAAGTTGCGGCGAAACTTCCTTGTCAAGAGAGCGAGCTGCTTCTCAAATTCCTCCATAGAAAGATTCTCGTCATCGTCTGAGGAGGATGTATCCGCGTCTTCTTCCTTAGTTGTTTTCAACGCATAACCTGAAGACTTAGAAGAGGATGCTTTTCCAGAAGAATTGTTAGTAGTAAATGTCATTTCATATGTTTGTAATGAACCAACTAATTCTTCTACACGCATTTCGTCCGGGTGTTTAATAGTTTCAATGGCTGTAACCTTTGGGTGAAATCGTTCAGGAAGAGTTCTTAAGATCTTCTTACAACCTTAAATTCTGGAATCTTCTCTCCCAGGTTAGCACATGAGTTTACGATGTCTTGCAATCGTGTATAGTAGTCCGTGAAAGATTCATTTTCTGCCATCAAGATAGAGTCAAACTTGCTCGTAAGCATTTGCAGTTTCTGAATCTTCACGAGGTTAGTTCCCTCATGTGTAACCTGAAGAACATCCCAGATTTCTTTCGCAGTCTCACATGCCGAGACGCGAGAGAATTCAATTTGAGATAAGGCATTAAAAATAGCATTAATTCCCTTGCCATTGTAAGAAGATGAATCTAACTCTTCCTTGGTCCATTTCGACCTAGGTTTTAAGGTGCGAACATCAGAGATAATTTCAGTTGGATTAGTCCATCCTAATTCAATTGATTGCCACACCCTTTCGTCGATGGAAATTAAAAAGGCTTTCATCCGTACTTTCCAGTACGCATAATTTGTTCCATCAAAGAAAGGGGGTCGATTGATGTTTCCACCTTCAACCATTGTTTACAACCCTATTCCCGCTCTGATACCACTTGTTGGGTTATATGTAATATAGATCTAAATAGGGGAAGAAACACCTAGAGGGGGGTGAATAGGTGTAAACGTATAAACACTCAAAAATCATTGCGATAAAAAACCCAATGCGGAAATAAAAATAACACGCAAGATTTTTACGTGGAAAACTCCAAACCAGAGTAAAAAAACCACGGGACCGATAACACGGCGAAATCCACTAGAATTAAAACACGTACAAGGTGATTTACCGTACACACTTACGACTCAACCTTTTCCATACACTCCTAGAGGATCTTCTCCGCTCGCTCCACGACGCTTCTCGAATCCACGATCTGCGCCCAACGCCGAATCCACGACGTCCAACGTCGAATCCACGACGTCCGACCGAATCCACGGTCTTTACCCAGTAGCACCCTTCGAATCCACGAACGTGCCTCGCTCCGAATCCACGAGAGCGGTTGAACCTTGAATCCACAAGGACACGCGAATCCACGTGCCGATTTTGGGGTAAATCGTTGTTTTTGGGTGGTGATGATCCGCCGAATACTTAGATCAAAGATAGATCGAAAATACCATCTATGTATTCATTAGTTTGATTCAACTCAAGATGTGAGTATGAAAACCTAGAATCAAACTAATCAATATAGATGAAGAAACATAGAGTATTATCTAATGATTTCCTTTCTTCTCTATATGTGGATCTAGGACCGTATAAGATGATATTTGATTATGACGGCTCTATCTGGATTAACCCTAGAAAAAGAATCATAGGGTCTATTTATAGGTTAGAAACCCTAGGAAGGAGATAAGAATAAAAAACCTAACATTTCTGGAATTTTTACGGACGGCGATCCGGATCGGATTTGGGCGATCCGGATTACAGTAGCAAGAAAGACGGTTTCCAGAAAAACAATCGTTCGGGATCCGGATCGGAATGCCTGATCCGGATCGTTCATACAATTCAGAAAAACTCAACGTTCGGGATCCGGATCGTGAGATGCTGCGATCCGGATCGAAGTAGTGTATGAAACAACAACCTTCGGGATCCGGATCGCTGGCTCTGATCCGGATCCTGAACATGTCCGAACACCAGTTTTTGATTTTTATGCAATTAAAAATTCTTCCAGGTGTGTAGTGATCCGGCCTTTCGGAATATTTTTGACTTACGTATAGTCATTTAAGCCTTTAAGTGAAATAAAATTATTCAATTCTTGAAGTTGGCCATTGTGAGATGCTAGTATTTTTCTGCGATAGAGCGCGGAAAAAGAAAGCCGACGGCGCGATCGGATCTGAAATCCGATATCGGGAACCCCCTGAACGGGATTCAAAGTGTTACGGTGATTAGTCGTGCATCGGAATCCGTGCTAAATATCTTGCACCCGTTAGAGATAAGGCGGGTTATCTCGTGGGGGATAATTAATTAGTTAATTAATTATCCCAGACGGAAAATTAATTAATTCTCTTACGTACGAATTAAAAGAAATTAATTAAAGGAAAAGTACGACTATATAAGGGATCCCGATTATCGGAAAGAAAAGAAAAGAAAATAAAAACCCTAATCGGTGAGAAGAGAAAAAAGAAAAGACGGAACCCTAACCGGAGGAGAAAAGAGGAAAAGAAGGAGGAAGCGGAGGAACCCGATCGCCCCGATTCACGTACCGGAGATCGGAGAACGAGACGCCATCGTCTACGGGGAGCGGATCCGGGTCTCCAACGCCGAAAGGAAACAAGATCGGTTCTCTAATTCCGATAGATTGAGGTTAGTGGTCGTTAATCTTTTTGTAGAATTAATCGAGGGTGATCGATGATTTTTAGTCGGTTTCTTTTTATCGGACTCGGTCGAAAATTCGATCGGGGTTCCGATTTATGTTTTGTTTGTTCGTGGAGCAACGGTTTAGCCGTTAGATTTACCGCGGATTTATTCGGAGATTTTTGGGGATGTTTCGTTGTAACGTAGTGGGTTAACGGGAGGCCGCCGCCGCCGTTGTTAAACGGGAGGCCGCCGCCGTCGTTACCATGGTCGCGGGGTCTTCGCCGGAGTCGCACGGGAGCGAAGACGGCGAAGAAACCGCGAAATTAGGGTTTACTGTGCTTGTCCGTACAGCACGGTCCACGGGTCCAGGCGTGCACCCGGTGCATGCCGCAGCGTCGGAAGCACCAGACCCGGTGCACGGTTTCGTGCACCGGCCCGGCCCAAGGCGCGCGGTGCACGCCTCATGCGTGCACCCGGCGCACGCGCTTGCGGCCGTAGGGCAAGGACCCGGTGCACGCTCGGGTCGTGCACCGGCCCGGCCCGAGATGCGCGGTGCACGCATCCTGCGTGCACCCGGCGCATGCCGCCGCCGCCTGACGCCGTGAACCCGGTGCACGGTTGCCCCCGTGCACCAACCGACAGCCCGAAGTTCATTTGCTCTGTTTTCGCCCGTTTTTCCACCGTTTTGAGCGCCGTTTTCGCCGTTGGGATCGTTATTTCCGTGGCTTTCTTGGCATGGCCACTTGGGACCTTCTTGGTCATTATTTTATTATGTTGGGTGCCGATTTCGCCGACGCTCCGCGCCTCGACAAAATCGTCGGGGGCGCGCCGTCGGGTCCCTTTTTCTCATCGTCTTCGTCGTCGGGGCTTCTCGGCTGGACCGTTGACGTCCCGAGTGGGCTACCGGCTGAGGATTAAGTTTTGTTGGATTTCCGGCTTTCGTCAACCCGGACGATGTTGGACTTTTCCGTCAAAAAGAGTAAATTGGGTCTTGTGTTAGTACACGCTTTTGACTGTAGTTATCCTTGCGGACTTTCTTTAGGTCCAGACGCGCAGCGGGGGTGCGCGAAAGATTCGAGTGTTCCGATCTCTCTCCAAATAGGTGGGTACGGTTGCTTGTAAATACAACCAGTGCAGTAAGTGCATCTATCGTCATTAAAGTGCTCTCAATTTATCTAACAAAGTAGATGGACAGTTTAACCTTTCGCATAATTGTGTTATTATCTAACAATTGAAGCGGCTGCGGTCGCAATGTTCATGACACGCCGATCTCGGCAAAAACCGTTTTGGGATGCTGCACGTACACAGGCGGATTGGCCTCCGCATGGGTGTACTTTTCCGGAACAGTGGTCTTGTATGACCCGTGTTCCTCACAAAGGGGTGGGAGCCGTGAGGACCCCTTCGCGCCCGCTGGGAATAGCACACCAGCACCGTGGAAGGGGTTAAATGCATCAAAGGAGTGCTTGCGCACGAGGGGAGACTTTGGTCTCTCCGATAAACATTCTGGGGTTGGTGCCCAATTAAATTGATAAATCTGGGGTCGGGGCCCAGCTTAATATGTGCAGGGCTTTTAGCGAAATGGTTACGGTGTTTCCGGTTTGCTCCTTATTCCTTATTGTTGTTAGACATCTACTTTGTTTGTCATTGACTTTACCCACTCCGTGACAGGCGCTACGGGGGGCGTTACCCGGGAGATTGTTGAGACTGCGTCGCGAGGACCGTAGTCAGAACGCTTGGTTATTATCATTATCTCATCTCTTTTACGCATGTTAGTTAATTTGCTTGTGAGTAGAAATATTCGTGGACATGTATTACTTGGCACTGTGGATGAGTTGTGCTTTTATAGTTTGGTTCTTCTGATGATGTTTCTTATGCGGCATGTTTTCATGATAAACCAAATGATTTCGAAAAGGGTTTTCTCAAAATGAAGTGCCGTGTGGGCACGGGTTTTGCAAATGCTGGCTTTATCCTTTCTAAACATTGATGCCGCTTTAATATTCCGCTTGATGTAGAATGTCTATTGTATGGTTGATGGTTGATGATTGTTGTATGTTGTTGTAAATGAGACGCCGTGCATATACAAAGGAGACTCTGTCCGCGGACAGGGAGAATTTCGTGTATGTGGCGGTCTGGCACGCACCGGGGATGAGGTTTAATGTACCATGTTCAGAAAAAAAAGATACACACGAATTTCCGCTTTGATAGACTCAAAAATCCCCGGGGGCGTGACAGATTAAATGGTATCAGAGAAAAACAACCATAACCATAGTAGACGAGATCCACATCCACAGTGTAGGGTACCACAAGCAAATTAGACATGAGATAGCCAAGGTATAAGTGCGTAGTACGTGAGAGTACGGGGAATAGGGTAACGTAATGTGGGTATAATCGTAAGGCAGGGTATTAGGGTTATAACCTTAGGGTTAACGTGGTTTCTTTGTCTATAGCGGACGATGGCCTGGACTAGATCGTCCACCGAGAATGCGGACGCGGACAGAGTGGCCCCGACCACCGCAGAGAACCAGCTCCTCCGTCAACAACTGCGGGAAATGGCCGGGCAATTAGCGACGCTGACGGAGCAGGTTCGTCACCTGGCACAGCGACAAGCAACCGCGCCAGCCGAGCGCAATCCAACCCCTCCGCCCCGAACCACCGCACCCACTACGGGACCGCAAGGGACGGGTGGTACGACGACGGAACAGCCTCCATCTCCAAGGGACGTACCTACTCCGACGACCACGGGGCCCGTGATAGGAGCGACAACAGGGGAGGCACGAACGACCCCTACTCTCGGGGGGTCCGCCGCTGTAGGAGGATCACGGAGCGACGAACGACGCGAGAAAGGGGGACGAATTTGGCAGGGTTCAAGAAGCATGACCCTCCCACTTTTGAGGGAGAGACGACCGATCCATGGGTCGTCGAGAAATGGGTGGATACCATGGAAAAAACTCTTCGAGGACCTACTGATGGAGGAAACAACGAGCGGGTCCACTAGCCGTCCACCTTCCTCGAAGGGGAATGCACGCATCTGGTGGAAGACGGTACGCCCGGATCCAACTACAAACGACCCGCTACCGACATGGACGGCCTTTAGAGAGGAACTTTTTGACGCTTTCTTCTTCGATAGCGTCAGGCGGCAATTGGAAGACGACCTGAAGAACATTAGACAAGGGAACCGCTCGGTCATGGAATATCAAAGGAGTTTGTAAGATTGGTTAACTGCGTCCCGTTTGTTATACGAGATGAACCCCACAAGGCCCGTCCTCTTTGGTGGACGGGCTACCCGGGATACTGCAGTGGAGGGACGCGACGTCCCAAGACCTAGTAACGCAGGTAAAATTTGGTTTTCACTTTTCCCTCTTAGATTAGGAGCACCCGGTCACCACCTTAACCTGCTACCCCTGTTAGACTCTCTCTCCTGGCTCCCTCTCTCTAGGATCCTTAAGTATTAGGCGAAGCCTCCCCCGGCCGATGTGCGCGGGCGGCTTCGAAGCTAGGAGAACCTTGTTGTACTCGGGGCCCGTTAAGGGCCATGCAAGGAATAAATAGGCTCCACCCTATGCCTTGCAGCCGAGAACCCAATGGGTCGATAGTAGTTCAGGGCCGCTCCCCAGATAAGGATCAGCGTCCCGTGGTAAGGGAATTTCCGGACGTGTTTCCAGCAGAGCTCCCCGGGGCGCCGCCGGAACGAGAAGTCGACTTCCCTATTGACTACTTCCCGGCACCAAACCCATCACCAAGGGCACCGTACAGGATGCCCTTCGCGGAGTTGAAGGGAACTCAAGGCACAGTTGGAGGACCTTTTGGATAAAGGCTTCATCAGACCTAGCGCGTCGCCCTGGGGCACGCCCGTCCTGTTTGTGAGAAAGAAGGACGGAAGTCTCCGGTTGTGTATTGACTACCGGGAGATAAATAAGGTCACCGTCAAGAACAAGTACCCCCTGCCAAGGATCGACGACCTCTTCGACCAACTACAGGGGGCGACGGTGTTTTCAAAGATTGACCTGCAGTCGGGCTATCATCAGGTCCAGGTCAAGGGGAGGACATCCCTAAAACGGCTTTTCGGACTCATACGGTCATTACGAATTTACTGTAATGCCGTTCGGGCTCACGAATGCCCCGGCAGTGTTCATGGACATGATGAACAGGGTATTCAAACCCTCCCTGGATTTATTCGTGGTGGTCTTCATCGACGATATCCTCATCTATTCCCGTACAGATGAGGAACATGAAGAACATCTGCGCACAGTCCTCCAGACCCTACGGGAACAGAAACTCTACGCCAAACTCAAAAAGTGTGAGTTTTGGCTCCGAGAGGTTGGCTTCTTGGGGCACGTAATCTCGGCGGCTGGGGTCCGCAGTCGATCCGAAGAAGATAGATTCGGTGACGGACTGGTCCCAACCGACGACGGTGACGGAGGTTCGAAGCTTTCTAGGATTAGCCGGGTACTACCGGCGCTTCGTGGAGGGTTTCTCCAAGATAGCCACCCCCTTAAACCGCTTGACTAAAAAGGGGGAAACGTTCATCTGGACGGACAAATGTCAGAGGAGCTTCGAGGAGCTCAAGGATAGATGACGTGAGCTCCGATTCTCGTCCTGCCGGAACCAGGGAAGGATTATGAAGTGTATTGCGATGCGTCGCGAAATGGACTGGGTGGAGTGCTCATGCAACGGGAAAGGTTATAGCCTATAGCGTCAAGGCAGCTCAAAGATACGAGCGAAACTACCCCGTGCACGATTTGGAACTCGCAGCGGTTGTGTTCGTCCTCAAGCTTTGGAGGACACTACCTGTATGGGGCACACTGCAATGTGTACTCAGATCATAAAAGTCTTAAGGTACCTTTTTACCCAAAAGGAGTTAAATTTGCTACAAAGACGGTGGCTCGAGCTATTTGAAGGATTACGATTTAAACGATCCACTACCACCCGGGAAAGGCAAACGTGGTGGCCGGACGCCCTAACCCGTAAGGGTCAGGCCGAGGAGGCAGGGTAAGTGCCATGCACCCAGCAAGATAGTCTGATTGCGGAATTTTCGCGATTAAGACTAGAAGTAGTACCAGCGGGTACAGTCGAACGACTTCTGACACTGGTGGTCAGACCTACCCTGCTTGACAGAATTCTCGAGGGGCAGTCGACTGATGACCAACTCCAGCTGGTGCGAGGTAGAGTAACTGCCGACCCAGGAAGTGATTTCACAGTAAACTCCGACGGCACGGTACAATTTCGGGGACGAATCTGCGTACCGGATCTACCGGAACTCAAAGAGGAAATCCTGCGGGAGGCGCATACAGCCCCATATACAGCGCATCCCGGGGGAACGAAGATGTACAAGGACGTCAAACAGACCTTCTGGTGGCCCAAAATGAAGGGAGACGTGACTCGATTTGTGGCACACTGCCTGGTGTGCCAACGAGTGAAGGCCGAGCACCAGCGTCCAGCAGGAAAATTGCAACCCTTACCGGTGCCCGAGTGGAATGGGACATGATTACCATGGATTTTGTGACCGGGTTCCCGAGATCGTCACAGGGACACGATGCAATATGGGTAATTGTGGACCGTCTGACGAAATCGGCCCCCTTTCTGCCCATACACACGACATGGACACGGGAACGACTGGCACAAACCTACATCAACGAGATAGTAAGGCTGCATGGGGTGCCGACGTCCATCACGTCGGACAGGGACACGCGATTTGTGTCAAACTTTTGGCAGAGCCTGCAGCGAGCAATGGGAACCAAGTTGCACTTCAGTACGGCTTCCCACCCGCAGACCGATGGACAATCAGAGCGGGTGATACAAATTGTGGAGGACATGCTTCGGGCATGCGTTTTAGACCTGGGCGAAGGATGGGCACAGTGTTTGCCCCTAGTGGAATTTGCCTACAATAACAGTTACCAGGCCAGCATTCAGATGGCACCATACGAGGCCCTGTACGGGCGCCGCTGTCGGTCTCCAATATGCTGGCACGACTTGGGTGAGCGTAAGTTTCCGGGCCCAGATTTGGTGGAGGAGACCGGAGCAAGGGTGCGATTGATTAGACAAAGGCTGCTGACCGCCCAGAGCAGACAGAAAAGCTACGCGGACAACAGACCCCGAGACTTAGAGTTCATGGTGGGTGAGCATGCGTTACTCCGAGTTTCGCCCTCCAAGGGGAACAGACGCTTCGGCTTACGAGGGAGGTAGTAGCAAGGAAGACCTCTTACAAAGAGTAATTTTGGCCACGACCCCAGAGGAACCCTTAGAAGTAATGCTTCGTACCTTCCTGCCCAGTAAGGAGATGAAGACTTAGTTGTCTTATTTGTTGGCTATTTAGTTAAGGGTTAAATAGGTCCAACTTCCGGCCTTGCGACAATAGACCCGAGGCGTTGTAACAGTATGCCTTGGACGTCCAGGTGAGGTGAGTCGGGCCAAGACCCGAGGCGTTGTAACAGTACGCCTTAGACGTCCAGGTGGGTTGAGTCAGGTCAAGACCGGTGGCATACCGGTTGTCGTTACTGCCAACCTCGATACGGAGGCTGGCATGGGAGGGAAAGAAACTCCGCAACTGGACAATCCCTTACGTAAGGGTGTAATGGAGTAACCATGAGGAGCGCGAAGCGACTTGGGGACCCAAGACGAAACGAAGGGAGTTTTCCCAGAATTGTTAGCGAGGGTTGAGTTTAAGTTTCGGGACGAAACTTTTTATAAAGTGTGAGTGGTGTAGTGATCCGGCCTTTCGGAATATTTTTGACTTACGTATAGTCATTTAAGCCTTTAAGTGAAATAAAATTATTCAATTCTTGAAGTTGGCCATTGTGAGATGCTAGTATTTTTCTGCGATAGAGCGCGGAAAAAGAAAGCCGACGGCGCGATCGGATCTGAAATCCGATATCGGGAACCCCCTGAACGGGATTCAAAGTGTTACGGTGATTAGTCGTGCATCGGAATCCGTGCTAAATATCTTGCACCCGTTAGAGATAAGGCGAGTTATCTCGTGGGGGATAATTAATTAGTTAATTAATTATCCCAGACGGAAAATTAATTAATTCTCTTACGTACGAATTAAAAGAATTAATTAAAGGAAAGTACGACTATATAAGGGATCCCGATTATCGGAAAGAAAAGAAAAGAAAATAAAAACCCTAATCGGTGAGAAGAGAAAAAGAAAAGACGGAACCCTAACCGGAGGAGAAAAGAGAAAAGAAGGAGGAAGCGGAGGAACCCGATCGCCCCGATTCACGTACCGGAGATCGGAGAACGAGACGCATCGTCTACGGGGAGCGGATCCGAGTCTCCAACGCCGAAAGGAACAAGATCGGTTCTCTAATTCCGATAGATTGAGGTTAGTGGCGTTAATCTTTTTGTAGAATTAATCGAGGGTGATCGATGATTTTTAGTCGGTTTCTTTTTATCGGACTCGGTCGAAATTCGATCGGGGTTCCGATTTATGTTTTGGTTGTTCGTGGAGCAACGTTTAGCCGTTAGATTTACCGCAGATTTATTCGGAGATTTTGGGGATGTTTCGTTGTAACGTAGTGGGTTAACGGAGGCCGCCGCCGCCGTTGTTAAACGGGAGGCCGCCGCCGTCGTTACCATGGTCGCGGGGTCTTCGCCGGAGTCGCACGGGAGCGAAGACGGCGAAGAAACCGCGAAATTAGGGTTTACTGTGCTTGTCCGTACAGCACGGTCCACGGGTCCAGGCGTGCACCCGGTGCATGCCGCAGCGTCGGAAGCACCAGACCCGGTGCACGGTTTCGTGCACCGGCCCGGCCCAAGGCGCGCGGTGCACGCCTCATGCGTGCACCCGGCGCACGCGCTTGCGCCGTAGGGCAAGGACCCGGTGCACGCTCGGGTCGTGCACCGGCCCGGCCCGAGATGCGCGGTGCACGCCTCCTGCATGCACCCGCGCATGCCGCCGCCGCCTGACGCCGTGAACCCGGTGCACGGTTGCCCCCGTGCACCAACCGACAGCCCGAAGTTCATTTGCTCCGTTTTCGCCCGTTTTTCCCACCGTTTTGAGCGCCGTTTTTGCCGTGGGATCGTTATTTCCGTGGCTTTCTTGGCATGGCCACTTGGGACCTTCTTGGTCATTATTTTATTATGTTGGGTGCGATTTCGCCGACGCTCCGCGCCTCGACAAAATCGTCGGGGGCGCGCCGTCGGGTCCCTTTTTCTCATCGTCTTCGTCGTCGAGGCTTCTCGGCTGGACCGTTGACGTCCCGAGTGGGCTACCGGCTGAGGATTAAGTTTTGTTGGATTTCCGGCTTTCGTCAACCCGGACGATGTTGGACTTTTCCGTCAAAAAGAGTAAATTGGGTCTTGTGTTAGTACACGCCTTTTGACTGTAGTTATCCTTGCGGACTTTCTTTAGGTCCAGACGCGCAGCGGGGTGCGCGAAAGATTCGAGTGTTCCGATCTCTCTCCAAATAGGTGGGTACGGTTGCTGTAAATACAACCAGTGCAGTAAGTGCATCTATCGTCATTAAAGTGCTCTCAATTTATCTAACAAAGTAGATGGACAGTTTAACCTTTCGCATAATTGTGTTATTATCTAACAATTGAAGCGGCTGCGGTCGCAATGTTCATGACACGCCGATCTCAGCAAAAACCGTTTTGGGATGCTGCACGTACACAGGCGGATTGGCCTCCGCATGGGTGTACTTTTCCGGAAGAGTGGTCTTGTATGACCCGTGTTCCTCACAAAGGGGTGGGAGCCGTGAGGACCCCTTCGCGCCCGCTGGGAATGCACACCAGCACCGTGGAAGGGGTAAATGCATCAAAGGAGTGCTTGCGCACGAGGGGAGACTTTGGTCTCTCCGATAAACATTCTGGGGTTGGTGCCCAATTAATTGAAATCTGGGGTCGGGGCCCAGCTTAATATGTGCAGGGTTTTTAGCGAAATGGTTACGGTGTTTCCGTTTGCTCCTTATTCCTTATTGTTGTTAGACATCTACTTTGTTTGTCACTGACTTTACCCACTCCGTGACAGGCGCTACGAGGGCGTTACCCGGGAGATTGTTGAGACTGCATCGCGAGGACCGTAGTCAGAAGCTTGGTTATTATCATTATCTCATCTCTTTTACGCATGTTAGTTAATTTGCTTGTGAGTAGAAATATTCGTGGATATGTATTACTTGGCACTGTGGATGAGTTTGTGCTTTTATAGTTTGGTTCTTCTGATGATGTTTCTTATGCGGCATGTGTTTCATGATAACCAAATGATTTCGAAAAGGGTTTTCTCAAAACGAAGTGCCGTGTGGGCACGGGTTTTGCAAATGCTGGCTTTATCCTTTCTAAACATTGATGCCGCTTTAATATTCCGCTTGATGTAGAATGTCTATTGTATGTTGATGGTTGATGATTGTTGTATGTTGTTGTAAATGTGACGCCGTGCATATACAAGGAGACTCTGTCCGCGGACAGGAGAATTTTGTGTATGTGCGGTCTGGCACGCACCGGGATGAGGTTTAATGTACCATGTTCAGAAAAAAAGATACACACGAATTTCTGCTTTGATGACTCAAAAACCCCCGGGGGCGTGACAAGGTTTTTCTACACTACAAGAAGTATTCGGATTACCAATAAACTTTAGGTTAAACATACCTGATCCTTTTGAATTCTTCTTTCTTGAGATTGAGTTAAATGATCCACTTTCTTCACCTTCATCTTCAAGACTTGAACCTTTCACGAAACTACGCCAACTCAATTCCGTACAACGAGTCTAAGTCCTTTCTCTCTCGATAGGTTGTTTGGTTTTCCGTTTAGTTTGGTTGTCGTGTTCGTGTAGTAGGGTTGTTATGGAGGTGGGTCGAGGCCGGCTGCAACCGGGGATTGATGGTTGCTAGGATCAATGGATTAAGCAACCAG
>CM055060.1:47208550-47272714 GCA_029204045.2 Tillandsia leiboldiana | reverse complement strand
TCCCTTGGATGTGGAGAACAGCCACGGCGGAGAAACACTTAGGTTTTCGGCAAGAAATGCTCCCGCCGGCCAACCGCTTTGCATGGGGGCCCGGGGCTATGCATGTAGCATCCTAATAACATATAAAACCTACTGCTAGGGGTCCCGGGTTCAAACAACCTTTGGTTTGGGGATCCTTACCTTGGCCGAAGTTGGTGAAGGAGGGAAGAAGCCGGTTTCTCTTCTTCTTCCTTGCGCAACCTCGGCAAGCTCCAGGAACACTCCTCTGGTGCTATGGAACACCACTAGATCTCCAGATCAAAACTTGGAAGAAGTTGGTTCCATCCTCTTCTTTCTCTCTCACTCTCGGATTGCCTCTCTTGGAGTTGTGTTCCACGACCACTCCCGCACTCGGGACTAAGTCTGGGAGATACAGAGGGTCAGGTGATGCTTTGGATTCACCCCAGACCCCTCGTGCTCCAGCCCAAAGGAACCCAAAAGCCACCTGGCATTAAATGCAAGATTCTTGCAAAATAACCTCAAACCCGATTCAGACCTAACCCTAACCCTCCGAGGCCTTCTCAGTGGGTGCATTATGCATCCAGCACCTTATAAGATTAACCTTATTAACTTTAATACATAAAATATATAGGTTTATTAAGAAAGTATTGATTTTTCGACGATTTTCACGCAATTCGAGAAAATCCGCTCGACGATTTGCGAATCGAACTTCGCCACGACGTCCGGCTCGTCGAGACCTTCAAAATAGGCTATTCATTTGTTTAGTTTGGTGCTCGGATAAAATCTCGGGCCATTTAGTTCTTGTATGTCGTATATTGACGCACGCACTTCGATGCACCCGGATCGCCAAACGTGAAAACCGTCAGTGCCATTGCGCTCAGAACGTCAAAATTAGCTAGGTTCCATTACTCATACCTCTAGGTTAAAACTCTAGATAGTGGTTCGGCCATTAGTGAAAGCGAGGGATTAAAAACTCGAGGGTTACTATTCACTTAAGTCGCGGGGCCCACTTTTGATTTCTGATTTCTGGAAGATCCGACCGTCGGATCGAAAACATATGAATATGAAACTTCTATGTTTCGACGAGACGATCGCAATGGTGATCTCGGATTTTTCAGATCAGACCCCGATCAAAAGTCGATATCTCTGGGCCACCATTGATCCACTAAGTTCCAAATTTTGCCAAAATTTATTAATTAAATAAATTCCAAAAGTATTTTATAGTCTTTAAATTTTTAGAGTACTACATTACCCACAACTTCTAAAAGTTTCGTCCCCGAAACCTAACCAAACATACTTTAAAAGTTTTCTAAAACACCAAAAACATCAGTTTTCTAAGTATTAATTTATTTTAGTACAGTCGACCCACAACTTCTGTTTTGACCTACTACCCAGCGCTCTCTCGTAACACAGGTCATCCTAGGGTTCGTTCCTAGCCAAACTTAGACATCTGCGTTTCCTATTTCTCTGATACCATCTAATCTGTCACGCCCCGAGTTTAAAAACCAGCGTCTAAAAATTTTTTTTTTTTTTTTTTCAGAGTTGCAAACCAGCCAGGGCGCAACAGACCGCCACATATATAGAAGAGTCCCAATCCCACTGGGGATTGAGCCTTTTCTATATATGCACGGCTAGCTTGGCAATCAAACAGAGTACTAACTACGTACCACTAATATAACACAGATAGTAAATTACACAATTACAACAACTTATTACATTTTCCTTGTTACATCAAATAGCTATATGCTTGGCTATCGGCTGACCAGGGTCAAGCTCTATCTCGTGATCTCACCAACTCGTCCCGACATCTCAACACCCGCTCGACCTGAAAAACAGTCACCCGAGGGTGTGAGACACACCGGAGTGTATCCCAGTGGGCACGACGAGCCGAGAAATAGCAGATCGTGCCTACTGGTATACAAAGCTAGAGGATAGTAATAGATCATGCGTTAGGCTAAAGCAGATATATAACTGGTGCTGTAAAGGAAGCAAAACTCATAATCTGGGTACAAGCATAGGAGATAATTTTAGCAAAATTTAAAACAGAACAAACATGTATCAGGATAATCAACGCATCAAGGAGTTAGGACAATCAGCAAGATAACAATGAACTATAATCAAAGGCATCGCATAGAATCATATAAAGGTAGATAACTAGAAGCCAGATCAAAGAATCAAGGAAGTTTGTTAAAGTAACTTAGCAACACATGCATCAAATAAGTGAAAACACAAAGACCCAATCACAAGCTACCATATTGGCCTTCACAAGACCTCAGGCGAGGCTGCCCAAACTAGCACCAACCTGGTTGACATTCCCCAAACTAGGGTCACGGGTTGCCACGGCTAACCACTTTACCGGTAAAGAACATCGCTACGGGTCATGACTCCGCTGATGTTCATGAAGTACAACGATGCGGGCGATCAAATGCAAATGCTCAAGCTCACGGTCCACTGACCGGGTAATCGGCAACAAGCCGGGAAATCCCCACTGGGATGCAATGACAAGATCAACTGAATCTCAACACTTATGCAGGAACACTCAGCAATAAATCTCAACTCATATGCAAGATCAAGGCAAATCTCAACTCAGCAGAAGCTCACATATAAACTCAACTCAACCACACAAACCAACCAAATGATACAAAACTTAAACACATATTTTTAAGAAAACTGTTTTGAAAAGTCGAAACCCCGAAAAGCATTGCCCTCGTCCTATCAAACAAGAACAGACTCCGGCGACCCTAAGAAGCTCGGTAAAAACATCAGTTAAACAAATCTATGTGCTCAGCAGTGTATCATTTGATCGACAGGACAAACAGGCTTACTCATCAACCATGGAAATGTTCCAAGATAAGATATAAATACCAGAGGCACTAAGAATAATCATGTAAGGCAGAATAGAACTGATAACAGGCATGGCTCAACATCTCACCCAATCAGACAGACTAACCCCTTATGCAACTAAACACATGTTTTTAAGAAGACCTTTGAAAACAATAGGTTTTTGGGTCCCAACCCTCGTAGAGCGTTACCCTCGTCCTATCAAACAAGAACAGACTCAGGCTACCCTACAAGGCTTGGAAAAAAATATTTATTTTAAAAGATCATGTATTTAGCAACATAACGGGCGAACAACATGGAAGCAGGTATAAAGCAGGCATAAGGTAGCAAATCACTGAATCAATGAAAAGGCAGGCTCAAGCATTAATAGACTGATATAATAATCAAGCATAGGAGTGCAACTACGAAATGGCCAATTAGTCAGAGCAACTAACAGTAATATATATTGCAACCAAAGGCAGACAGGCTCAAAATAAACTAAGTTACCAAGAACAGGAGTCCAACCAGTATCGCACCCCAGAGGGCCGAACTGATAAAACCCGGACCGAAGATAACCCACCTGACAAATCGCAGGCGACTAAACCGTATCCACTGCATGCTCAGAACCAGAGGCACCGAATAAACCTGAATCAATCATATTGATCAGGGATCAACTCTGACACTAACTTATTCCAAATCTTACTTAACATTAGTGTTTAATGACAACACCTAGACCAACATATTCTTTATGTTTAATCTTTGGTAAAATTACCAAATTGCCCCTCCCGGGAAATTCCCTTTTGGACTTCCGGGAGACTCGGGCTTAACTCACTGCCGCTGGCTCAACCAGATTCTACTGGGACTCAACAGTCGGCTTGGTGAAACCGCCGCAATTAACATTAGTGTTTAATGACAACACCTAGACCAACATATTCTTTATGTTTAATCTTTGGTAAAATTACCAAATTGCCCCTCCCGGGAAATTCCCTTTTGGACTTCCGGGAGACTCGGGCTTAACTCACTGCCGCTGGCTCAACCAGATTCTACTGGGACTCAACAGTCGGCTTGGTGAAACCGCCGCAATTTCTCAAATTGCGCGATTGCCACCCGGATGCCGTTAAATCGACGATTTTGCCGATTCTCGGACCAATATCCGATTTCCACTCAACGGGAGCCGTTGGATTCCCAACGAAAAGCTTAGGAATCACCAACACACTGTACTAAACAGTGCACACTGCCACTTTTGCGTTTAGACCCTAGGGTTTCCGAAAATCACACTTTTAGTGCCATTTGAGCACTATTTTCGCTCGTTCTTTCAACTGGAAAATAATTTTTATGAACCGTCACTTCCAGTAGGTGCCAACTGACTTGATGAACACCGTGCTTACACATTTGCGGCAGCACGGAACCTGAGGAAAACTTCGGGCCATAAAACTCTCCTCTAACATAGCCCTTTTTGCATTTTTGTTTCTCCGAGACTTCCAACTCTGTTTTTAACGCGAGCATCGCGTCCAGTGACCCCAAATTAGCCAGGAATACACTGTCGCGGCTTCGCAAACAACCTAAAACAAGGTTTGGGCAAAAATTACTCTTAAAGGTAGTTAATACTATAACTTTTAACCTACACATCTTTTATTAAAACTTTGTATATGAAAGTGTCTCTGGACAGTGTGAAGATACCAGGGCTCACCCTAATTGTAGCCCAGATCTGTTGGTTCAACCAGAACCATAGCCTTGCACACATACAAGTTCACAATGCTCCAAACTTTATTCCACACAGATCTAACTTGATCTGAAGTGAGCATCAAGCTCAGGGGACATTTTAGAGTAACTTTCATTTTTACTGTGAAGCCAGATTCCATCTTTTTCTTCATTGAAACATTTAATCGAACACCTTATGTGCATAATATCTACATTAATACACAAGCAAACAAGTGAATTGGTTCTCTGCCTCCACTGTACCTGGGCCCTTCCAAGATGGATCAAATTAATCTTCTAAGTTTATAGAGCGTTTTCCCTCAATCTGGAACACCAAAACCCCCAGGTTGGCCGCGGCAAGGTGGAGAAGATGAAGCTTCAACCTTGAAATTCGTGACCAATCAACCAAGGGATCTGGGATCAAACCACTTGCACCAACCATCCTAAAAGCTCAAGGCAAACTTACCTAGACTCATGCCCGGCAACAGGACACGGCGGAGACGCGGCGGCCACAAGCTCGGTTTGGAGCTTCAACTCCATTAATGGTGAATTTTTCCAAAGGCTATAAGAAGCCTTCAAACTTGGATAGAAGGTTCCTCTGGTCCATACAAAGCTTCCCGACTAACCCTCCCCGGCCGGAGTTGGCCGGAACGCCGGCGGCCGAGATTTGATCCCATTTCGAACCCATCTTGGCCGCGCTTCAACTGCGCTGCATGGTTGCCATGCAAGTGCATGGATGGACTCCCCTCGGTCCCTAGAAGAGTTCTGGGCAGGTGGCCGGCGTCGGAGAAGCTTGCCGGCGCCGGAGCACGAAGCTCGGCCAACATGCATAAAACTCAAAAACTAGGGCATCGATTTTCTTCCAAAATACTCAACCATCTTCTCTCAAACTTTGCAGATATGACCTACAGGTCCTACAGTCCATGTCCATCATTTTATTTTTCATTTTAGTCCCTTGGATGTGGAGAACAGCCGCGGCGGAGAAACACTTAGGTTTCCGGCAAGAAATGCTCCCGCCGGCCAACCGCTTTGCATGGGGGCCCGGGGCTATGCATGTAGCATCCTAATTACATATAAAACCTACTGCTAGGGGTCCCGGGTTCAAACAACCTTTGGTTTGGGGATCCTTACCTTGGCCGGAGTTGGTGAAGGAGGGAAGAAGCCGGTTTCTCTTCTTCTTCCTTGCGCAACCTCGGCAAGCTCCAGGAACACTCCTCTGGTGCTATGGAACACCACTAGATCTCCAGATCAAAACTTGGAAGAAGTTGGTTCCATCCTCTTCTTTCTCTCTCACTCTCGGATTGCCTCTCTTGGAGTTGTGTTCCACGACCACTCCCGCACTCGGGACTAAGTCTGGGAGATACAGAGGGTCAGGTGATGCTTTGGATTCACCCCAGACCCCTCGTGCTCCAGCCCAAAGGAACCCAAAAGCCACCTGGCATTAAATGCAAGATTCTTGCAAAATAACCTCAAACCCGGTTCAGACCTAACCCTAACCCTCCGAGGCCTTCTCAGTGGGTGCATTATGCATCCAGCACCTTATAAGATTAACCTTATTAACTTTAATACATAAAATATATAGGTTTATTAAGAAAGTATTGATTTTTCGACGATTTTCACGCAATTCGAGAAAATCCGCTCGACGATTCGCGAATCGGACTTCGCCACGACGTCCGGCTCGTCGAGACCTTCAAAATAGGCTATTCATTTGTTTAGTTTGGTGCTCGGATAAAATCTCGGGCCATTTAGTTCTTGTATGTCGTATATTGACGCACGCACTTCGATGCACCCGGATCGCCAAACGTGAAAACCGTCAGTTCCATTGCGCTCAGAACGTCGAAATTAGCTAGGTTCCATTACTCATACCTCTAGGTTAAAACTCTAGATAGTGGTTCGGCCATTAGTGAAAGCGAGGGATTAAAAACTCGAGGGTTACTATTCACTTAAGTCGCGGGGCCCACTTTTGATTTCTGATTTCTGGAAGATCCGACCGTCGGATCGAAAACATATGAATATGAAACTTCTATGTTTCGACGAGACGATCGCAATGGTGATCTCGGATTTTTCAGATCAGACCCCGATCAAAAGTCGATATCTCTGGGCCACCATTGATCCACTAAGTTCCAAATTTTGCCAAAATTTATTAATTAAATAAATTCCAAAAGTATTTTATAGTCTTTAAATTTTTAGAGTACTACACTAGCATGCTACATAACACATTGACAACATGCAAGTTCCTACACAGATAGAATTAATACACAGTCCGTAGATCTTGAAGACGAGGCAACCCACTTGAAGAGCTGAACTGTCCAAAGTCCCACAGCTGAAAATACCAGGAATAAATATCTCCAATATCCTCTAGTCCCAACGGGTTTAGAAATACCCGCAAACCCTCCTGGGTACAACAAAAGGTCCACAGTTACACTTTATTTCAAAAATTATCCAAGTATACACAATCTGTGAAAACAGTCCTAAAGATGCGATATTTTTCACCTGCAGAAAGGGCTCCGATGTTACGGAATTTAAGTTGGCGTATTTCGTGAATTCGGTTAAGTCTTGAAGATTGAAGGTAAAGAAGGTTGGATCATATAACTCAATCTCAAGAAAGAAGAATTCAAAAGGATCAGGTATGTTGAACTTAATATCTTTGGTGATCCGAATACTTCTTATAGTGTAGAAACACTTGGATGAACTTGTAATTGCATAATTATCAAAAACTGGACATGGGACATGTTCAGGATCCGGATCAGGCTTTGCAATCCGGATCCCGAAGGTGGTTCGTTCATACATCAGTTCAATCCGGATCGTAGCTTCCCTTGATCCGGATCCCGAACATTAGGTTTACCATTTTATTTGAGCGATCCGGATCAGGCTTTGCAATCCGGATCCCGAACGTTGATGTTTGGTGAACTGTATGAACGATCCGGATCAAGCACTTCGATCCGGATCCCGAACCTTCGTTTTTCTGGAATCTGTTTTTCTCGCTACTGCAATCCGGATCGCCGATCTCCGATCCGGATCGTCGTCATGTAAAAATTCCAGAAAAGGATAGTTTTTTATCCTTATCTTTTTCCAAGGGTTTCTAACCTATAAATAGACCCTATGATTCTTTTTCTAGGGCTAATCCACATAATAGAAAAAGTAGCCGTCATCTTTTATACAGCCTAAGATCCACATATAGAGAAGAAAGGAAATCATAGATTCTATCTTATGTTTCTTCATCTATATTGATTGATTTGATTCTAGGTTTTCATACTCACATTTTGAGTTGAATCAAATCAATGAATACTTAGATGGTATTTCCGATCTATTTCTAATCTAAGTATTCGGCGGATCATCACCACCCAAAAAACAACGATTTACCCCAAAATCGGCGCGTGGACTCGCGTGGCCTTGTGGATTCAACGTGCTACCGCTCTCGTGGATTCGGAGCGAGGTACGTTCGTGGATTCGAAGCGTGCTACTGGGTGAAGACCGTGGATTCGGTCGGACGTCGTGGACTCGACGTTGGACGCCGTGGATTCGGCGTTGGACGCACATCGTGGATTCGAGAAGCGTCGTGGAGCGAGCGGAGAAGATCATCTAGGAGCGTATGGAAAAGGTTGAGTCGTCTGTGAGTACGGTATATCACCTTGTACGTGTTTAATTCTAGTGGATTTCACCGTGTTATCGGTCCCGTGGTTTTTTACTCCGGTTTGGAGTTTTCCACGTAAAAATCTCTGCGTGTTATTTATTTTTCCGCATTGGGTTTTATATCGCAAAGATTTTTGAGTGTTTATTGTTTACACCTATTCACCCCCCTCTAGGTGTTTTTTCCCCTATTTAGATCCAATTATACATAACCCAACAAGTGGTATCAGAGCGGGAATAGGGTTGTAAACAATGGTTGAAGGTGGAAACATCAACAGACCTCCGTTCTTCGATGGAACAAATTATGCGTACTGGAAAGTACAGATGAAAGCCTTTTTAATTTCCATCGACGAACGGGTGTGGCAATCAATTGAATTAGGATGGTCTAATCCAACTGAATTTATTGGTGATGTTCGCACCATCAAACCTAGGTCGAAATGGACCAAGGAAGACATTGATATATCTTCTTACAATGGCAAGGGAATTAATGCTTTATTTAATGCCTTATCACAAACAGAGTTCTCTCGCGTCTCGGCATATGAGACTGCGAAAGAAATCTGGGATGTTCTTCAAGTTACGCATGAGGGAACTAACCTTGTGAAGATTCAGAAACTGCAAATGCTTACGAGCAAGTTTGACTCTATTTTCATGGCAGAAAATGAATCGTTCACAGACTATTACACATGATTGCAAGACATCGTAAACTCATGTGCTAACTTGGGAGAGAAGATTCCAGAATTTAAAATTGTAAGAAAAATATTAAGAACTCTTCCTGAAAGATTTCGTTCCAAGGTTATAGCCATTGAAACTATTAAACACCCGGACGAAATCCGTGTAGAAGAATTAGTTGGTTCTTTACAAACTTATGAAATGACATTTCCTACTAACTATTCTTCGGGAAAGGCATCCTCTTCTAAGTCTTCAGTTTATGCTTTGAAAACAACAAAAGAAGAAGACGCGGATTCATCCTCCTCACGCGATGACGAGAACCTATCTATGGAGGACTTTGAGAAGCAGCTCACTCTCTTGACAAGGAAGTTTCGCCGAAATTTCCGAAGGGGTAATTCAAGCAAAACTCCATCCTTCGGAAAGTGGAAGAAAGGCAAGGGTTCTTCAAGTTACAAGTCAAGAAAGCAAGAGGGTTTTTCTAAGGATAAGAAAAGCACAGAAGGACAAGTCCAATGCTTCAAGTGCCGAGGATACGGCCATATCTCAACGGAATGTCCAAATAAGAACCCGTCCAAGAAGAAGGCGATGCAAGCCGTCACTTGGGATGACACCTCATCGTCAAATGAGTCATCGTCAAGTGATGAAGAAGACAACGCAACAGCGTTCCACGCGTCCACATCTTCACCCTTCATGTGCTTAATGGCAAGTACATCCGAGTCATTGTCCAACTCCACTGTTGAAAAGAATGCAACGGACAATGAATCGGATGATTCGGAAGGTGAAGATTTTGCTCTAGCCTACCACAGACTTTTAAAGGATTCAAAGAAACTGGCTAAGCAAAACAAGGGGTTGAGAGGGAGATTGCAGGATCTCGAAGAAGAAGTAAAAAGGGTAACTTCTCTCTCGACCGATCTTGAAGTGGAAAGGGATAATCTGATAAAAGCAAATGTTTCCCTTCAAGAGTCCAATGAGCAACTCGAGAAGAATTATATAGATATGGTGAACAAAGCAAATTACTTCTTGAAGCTCAACGGCGAGGCTCGACAGGAAAAATTGGAAATGACAGAGACCATTCTCCAACTCAAGGATGACCTACAGCGATTTTCATCAGGAAGGAGTAAGTTGGATAAGCTTCTTGGTCTTGGTCAATCAAACAAGTTCGGCCTCGGATATAATCGAACTGAAGACAATTTTAGTTCGGTTGGGACAGTTTTTGCGCCTCAGTTGGTATCTCCTCCTCCGACACCGAAATTCACGACAAGCAACGACAACAAGCCTACTTCACCCTCCTCGGAATCGTCAAGCACTAAGGTATGTTTTCGTTGTAATTTTGCAGGGCACATAAGGAGAAATTGCAAGATGGGAGCCAAACGGTCAACTCAAGCACTTCTTGCAACAACTACCAAAAGGGTGATTCCTCGGAAATCAAATGCAAATTCTTTGAAGGAAAATAGCCTCGGTAGTTCATCAAACAAGACGACGACGTCAAGGAAAAGCGACGGATCAAACAAGACGCTTTCACCAAAGGTATCAACCTCACAATCATTTCCGACGTATACCAAAACTCGAAAGGTTTGGGTACGCAAAGGTGAAGTTTTCCCTTGTCTTGTTACAAATATTTCCTTGCATGCTTATGATAATTCGTCTTGGTATCTGGATAGCGGCTGTTCCCGTCACATGACCGGTGATAAAAACTGCTTTCAAAATTTTGAGAAAATCTCCGGAGGACTTGTGGTTTTCGGAGACGGTCAGTCTTCCAAAATTGTTGGAAGAGGAACAGTAGCTATTCCAGATGGCCCGATTCTGAATAATGTGTTATTTGTTGATGGGCTTAAGACTAACCTCATTAGTATCAGTCAACTTTGCGACAATGGTTTTTCTGTTAATTTTTCATCTGTTGAATGCATTGTAACTGATAAGGATCATGTTTTCTTTTTAAAAGGGGTTAGATATGAAAATAATTGTTATGTTGTTCCCAATAAAATTTCTGAAAATTGTAACTTAGCCTCTTTGAATAATGAAACACTTTGGCGTGAAAGGCTAGGACACATAAATTTAAGGAACTTGTTAGAATTTCGAACAAAGACGTGGTCAAGGGGGTTCCTAAACTTTCACTTAATCAAAACGTTGTGTGTGGTGGTTGTCAAAAGGGAAAACAATCTAGGACTGCACACAAGAACTTGAATCACGTCGGTACCAAACGGCCCTTGGAATTATTGCATATGGATCTTATGGGGCCGACACGTCAACCATCCTTGGGAGGTAAATGGTATATTTTCTTATTGGTTGATGATTTCTCTCGGTATTCTTGGGTAGCATTTTTAAAAGAGAAAGCTGATACTTTTGATTCTTTTCACGAGATTTGCCTTCGTATTATGATTGAAAAGAATGAAAAGATCATTCGTGTTAGAAGTGATAGAGGTGGAGAATTCATAAATTCTAAATTCATTGATTTTTGTACTTCCAACGGTATTAAGCATGAATTCTCAGCACCCTATACACCTCAACAGAATGGTGTTGTCGAGCGCAAAAACAGGGTTGTTCAAGAGATGGCACGTGTTATGCTTCACAGCCGGAATTTACCGCTACATTTTTGGGCTGAAGCTGTGAACACTGCAATCTATGTTATTAATCGAGTTTATTTGCGCCCGGGAACGTTAAATACACCATATGAACTATGGTGTGGTAGAAAACCCAACATCAAATATTTTCGCATCTTCGGGAGTCGGTGTTACATTTTACGTGACCGTGAAAATCTTGGAAAGTTTGACTCTCGAAGTGACGAACGATTTTCTTGGGGTATTCTACAAATAGTAGAGCATATCGGGTATTTAACTTGGAATCTAAGACGATCGTAGAATCTACAAATGTTAAAGTAGATGAAGCTTTCCACTTTGCATCTGATAAATCTACCCCTGATATCTCTCTTGATGATGATACTCCTGTAAGTGCATCTTCTCATGATAATACTTCCAATATTAATGATGCATCTAATGGTTCTTCAAGTTTATCTGATGTGCAGGAATCATCTCATGTACCTCCGAGTACTCCATTACAACAAACGTTACGCATCTCCAAGGATCATCCTGAATCAAACATCATTGGAGACCCACAAGAAGGAGTCAAAACTCGGAGACAGTTGGTTTGTGGATTCTCCTGTTACGTTTCCATGATCGAACCAAAGAATGTCGATGAAGCTCTTCAGGATGACTACTAGATTGAAGCAATGCAGGAAGAGCTCCATCAGTTTGAACGCAACAAAGTCTGGGAATTAACGACGCCTCCGAAGCAACACAATGTGATCGGTACTAAATGGATTTTCAAGAACAAGAAAAATGAGGATGGTACCATCATCAGGAACAAAGCACGTTTAGTTGCTCAAGGCTACTCTCAAGTAGAAGGTATAGACTTTGATGAAACGTTTGCCCATGTAGCTAGACTCGAGTCCATTCGTATCTTATTCGCTATTGCTTGTCACTTTAAAATAAAACTCTTTCAAATGGACGTTAAGAGCGCGTTTTTAAATGGGTTTTTAAATGAGGAAGTTTATGTAGCTCAACCGAAAGGTTTTGTAGACTGTAAACTACCTAACCATGTTTTTCGTTTGAAAAAGGCTCTTTACGGTTTAAAACAAGCACCGCGAGCGTGGCACGAAAGGTTGACAAAGCACCTTTTGGAGAAGGGCTAT
The DNA here is from genome assembly GCA_029204045.2 of Tillandsia leiboldiana. Taxonomy (NCBI): domain Eukaryota; kingdom Viridiplantae; phylum Streptophyta; class Magnoliopsida; order Poales; family Bromeliaceae; genus Tillandsia; species Tillandsia leiboldiana. The sequence goes on along the minus strand of CM055060.1, from coordinate 47,260,209 downwards.
ACTCGAGGGGGAGCAGATCGGACTCTCTTTGTGAAGCATTATCAAAATAACTTCATTGTTGCACAAATCTATGTCGATGACATTGTGTTTGGAGCAACAAAGGATAATGATGCTTCTAAATTCGCAGAAACCATGGAGAGCGAATTTGAGATGTCTATGATGGGGGAACTGACATACTTTCTTGGATTGCAAGTGAAACAAAATGGTGAAGGCATCCATCTGTGTCAATCCAAGTATGCAAAGGAGTTGGTAAAGAAATTCGGATTAGAAGATTCTAAAGATTTTCCTACTCCTATGGGAACTAGCAATAAGGGATTAGGAAGTGAATCTCTTAGTGAGAATGTAGATGAGAAACTTTATCGCAGCATAATTGGAAGTCTACTTTACCTCACAGCTAGTCGCCCGGATATATCCTTTAGTGTTGGGATTTGCGCGAGATATCAATCAGCACCAAAGGAGGTTCACCTGAAAGCGGTGAAACGGATCATCCGGTACATCAAAGAAACCATTAATTTCGGAATTTGGTATCCTATGGGAACAAGTCTAGATATTATTGGATACTCAGATGCCGATTGGGCAGGATCTATGGATGATCGGAAAAGTACGAGTGGTGCATGTTTTTATCTTGGCCATTGTCTTGTTGCATGGCATAGTAAAAAGCAAAACTCCATTGCACTCTCGACTGCCGAAGCGGAATACATCTCAGCGGGTAGTTGTTCAACTCAACTCATTTGGATGAAAAGCGTGTTGAGCGACTTCCGGATTTCAGCAACTTCGATAACTGTTTTATGTGACAACACTAGTGCTATAAATATTTCAAAAAACCCTGTGTTGCACTTTAGAACAAAACACATTGAACTTAGATATCATTTTCTTAGAGAGCTAGTTGAATCAAATATTCTTCAAATTTCCTACATTCCAACTGAAGATCAATTAGCTGACTTGTTAACAAAACCTTTGGATCAAAAACGTTTTATTCATTTGCGTAAAGCAATTGGAATGCTTTCCATGAAATAACCTCTTTTTGAAATTTTTGTTTAGGTTAGGTTTTGTCTTTGTGTTTTCGTTCATTATCTATGCTTAGACATAGAACATTAATTGAGCATTAGTTTTTGATTGACTTTAACTGCATCCTTTTATATATTTAGAAATCTATTATGCCTTAGATATCATAATATTTCATTTGATGCAATGATCATTTATGTCAATTAACTCATCTTTGTTTTGATCAAAGTCAATTTCTCTCTCGATGATCTCTTGGTATAGTTTTTATCTTATTTGACTGTTTAGTCGAGTATGAAATCGAGATCAATATTTGGCTAAATACTTTATATCTTAAATAATTGATAGCCAATTGAGGGGGAGTCAAAGAAAAAGTATTATGCTCAAAAGATGTGGAAAGAGTTACATCCCAATGAGGAGTGTGAAAACTACCACCACATGGAGGAAAGAGCTACCACCTCGGTCGTCCGAGTACTGTGTGCAGCTACCACATGTATACCAAGCAAGGTTTTTCAAGTTTGATTAAATAAAATGCATGTTGAAATACTTGACTCTGTCAAAATTTCAAGGTTGGTATAAGGTGGGAATTTTAATGAAAGATGCTCAAAGAGCCACTCTCTTCAATAAATTGACTAGATATATTATCTAACTTATCTGGGATGTTAGACATCTACTGATCTTTGTATTTCATTTTCTTTACCGAATTGATGATTTGATAAAGGCATTACTCATAAGATCAAGTTAGATGTAATTGAAGTTGTTCAACTTTAAGGGATTTAATTTTTATAAATTTTCGTTTCATTTGTTGGATGTTATTGATAGATTTGGTATAATCTATTTCTTGTTGTATGAAATGATGATTTTCATTTAAAGTTGATACACAAAAGTGTTTACAATCTTTTTCTGGTTTTTCTAGAATTTCTCTGAAATTTTCTAAAGAAAAAGTTGGAGCCGATCCGGATTGGACCTGCCGATCCGGATCCCGAACGCAGATTTTCTCTACGGGTAGCCGATCCGGATCGTAATCACGAACTGATCCGGATCGCGGCTAGGGTTTTATATAGAACAAAAAGGTTTTGATTTCTTTTACTCCAATCTTTTGTTCCAAAGTTTCCAGAGCTTCTCTCTCTAGAATTCATCCATCTTGGAAGCTTTCAAACTCAAGTTCTTCGATTCCAAGTAAGTTTTATTGATCAAAATCTCGGTTTTTCACAGTTTTTCATATTCTTCCTCAAAACGTGATGAAATTCTTGTATCTATTTCGTTTGTGGATGGTTTTTGATCAAATTTCTTTTGAAATAAGAACTCTGGGTAGATTAGTTTTGATTATATGCTAGGTATTCTCAAGATAAACGGATTTTTGGCCTTCGATTTCAAAAATTTCGGTTTTAGGGCATATAATGGGAATTTTCGAAAATCATGCGATCGATCTATTTTTAAAATTCTTTTTGCAAAACTAATTTGATTCTTAGTCTCTCTACACGATAATGATTGTTTGGGTACAATTTTTCTAATTTTTGAAAATTAACAATTTTTTCGTGTTCTTGAGGTGTTGCTCACAGGATTTCTTTTCACAAGAAACCAATAGCAATGGTGATCACCTGGATCATTCTTCTTCTGGCTGCTATGGTACATACAAGAGACACTGTCAAGCCCAAGAGGGCTAAGAAAGCGAAGAAAACTAAAGATGATTCCGATACAAAATCTGAAACGGAATCAATTGATTGGGATGAGCTTCAAGTTGAAGCAACAACTATTCCCACTGCTTCAAAGGGAAAAGCGTCTGCGGAGACATCGAAGGCTCCGCCTACTGCTGCTGAAAAGGGCAAAGCTCCTATGGAAGAAACTTCTGGGAAGACAAAAAGAAAAAGACTTGCTCGACGGCTTGGACGAGCTCGAGGTATTGAAATAAATGAACCATGTCAAGATGAAACAAAGAATATCCCTCAAACTGAAAATGAATCTGAAGACGAAGAAGATTGGGACACATTTCTTACTGAAGTACAGCAAGGTATTGATGAAGAAAATAAGGTTTACCTAAAGAACAAGAAGCTACTGAAGTCTTCCTCAATACTTAAGCAGCAAGCAAGGAAAAAGAATGTGCCAAGCAATGAACCTCTTGACAATTCACATTCTCTGCCAAGAAGATCTCCTCGGAATGAAGGTCAGACTGCTCCGTCAGTCGTCACACAACGTTCTTCAACTTCCAGAAGAATTGACCAAAAGACAAACTTAGAGTCTTCCATCAAACAAGAACAAGATAAAATGACTCTAGAACTCAGAAAGATGTCCAAGGACATACATCAGATGAAACAAGAGTGTTCTACGATTTCGGGAATGCTTAAAGGAATTTTGAAAAAGCTGGGCTGCACGAGCTCTGAAGACTCTGCCTCGGATGATTGACTTGTGCTAATTCTCTTGTGCAGGAACTTCGGATTTTTAACTTTCTTTTGTGCAGTTTTTACGTTTTAGTTTTTAGTTTTTAATTCTCAAACTTTTGGTACTTGAACTGTTAACCATTCTCTCCATTTTGGTATTTTTTGGCTAACTTTTGTGACAAAAAGGGGGGGAGAGAGAGATAAACAATGATACAATGTGTGTGAGAAAGAAACTTGAAACTATAGAGGTAAGTAGAACTTGGTGAGTAGAACTTCAACTTTCGGTTTTCATTTGTGTTTGAATGCATGCCTCGACTAACTATTCGACTAACTATTTGGGCATGTAATATAACTAACAAGTTGATGTTCACTAACATGACATTTGGATTTTGATTGCATAGAAGATATGTTGGTGTTTTAACTATGATCAATTTACATATCTGAATGTATAAATGTCATGGTAAGTATAAATGAGTATAAACTTCATCTCTGTAGGTGGTTTTTGAATGATATAAAATTCTTGAGGTATCTAACGATTTCTTTTGTCAAGAATGATTTCTTTTGCAGAGAGTACAGATGTCTAAGTCTAGAGTCTGTTTTAGGAGTTTAACTCATGTATTTTATTTTGGATCTCCATTGTAAATTTTTGTTGTATGGTGATAGCAACAAAAATATCTTTTTGAATTTTCTTGAGTGGATCTATGTTTTGTCACGAAACCGCCAAAGGGGGAGATTGTTACGGAATTTAAGTTGGCGTATTTCGTGAATTCGGTTAAGTCTTGAAGATTGAAGGTAAAGAAGGTTGGATCATATAACTCAATCTCAAGAAAGAAGAATTCAAAAGGATCAGGTATGTTGAACTTAATATCTTTGGTGATCCGAATACTTCTTATAGTGTAGAAACACTTGGATGAACTTGTAATTGCATAATTATCAAAAACTGGACATGGGACATGTTCAGTATCCGGATCAGGCTTTGCAATCCGGATCCCGAAGGTGGTTCGTTCATACATCAGTTCAATCCGGATCGTAGCTTCCCTTGATCCGGATCCCGAACACTGGGTTTACCATTTTATTTGAGCGATCCGGATCAGGCTTTGCAATCCGGATCCCGAACGTTGATGTTTGGTGAACTGTATGAACGATCCGGATCAAGCACTTCGATCCGGATCCCGAACCTTCGTTTTTCTGGAATCTGTTTTTCTCGCTACTGCAATCCGGATCGCCGATCTCCGATCCGGATCGTCGTCATGTAAAAATTCCAGAAAAGGATAGTTTTTTATCCTTATCTTTTTCCAAGGGTTTCTAACCTATAAATAGACCCTATGATTTTTTTTCTAGGGCTAATCCACATAATAGAAAAAGTAGCCGTCATCTTTTATACGGCCTAAGATCCACATATAGAGAAGAAAGGAAATCATAGATTCTATCTTATATTTCTTCATCTATATTGATTAATTTGATTCTAGGTTTTCATACTCACATTTTGAGTTGAATCAAATCAATGAATACTTAGATGGTATTTCCGATCTATTTCTAATCTAAGTATTCGGCGGATCATCACCACCCAAAAAACAACGATTTACCCCAAAATCGGCGCATGGACTCGCGTGGCCTTGTGGATTCAAGGTGCTACCGCTCTCGTGGATTCGGAGCGAGGTACGTTCGTGGATTCGAAGCGTGCTACTGGGTGAAGACCGTGGATTCGGTCGGACGTCGTGGACTCGACGTTGGACACCGTGGATTCGGCGTTGGACGCACATCGTGGATTCGAGAAGCGTCGTGGAGCGAGCGGAGAAGATCAACTAGGAGCGTATGGAAAAGGTTGAGTCGTCTGTGAGTACGGTATATCACCTTGTACGTGTTTAATTCTAGTGGATTTCACCGTGTTATCGGTCCCGTGGTTTTTTACTCCGGTTTGGAGTTTTCCACGTAAAAATCTCTGCGTGTTATTTATTTTTCCGCATTGGGTTTTATATCGCAAAGATTTTTGAGTGTTTATTGTTTACACCTATTCACCCCCCTCTAGGTGTTTTTTCCCCTATTTAGATCCAATTATACATAACCCAACATCCGAAAAATCCGACAAAAATACTACTGCGATTGTTGCGTCGAGACCTTCGAAACAAGTACATGCACGTCCCAAACCTAGCCCCGTAGGCCGAGTTACAAATTCCACAACACAGGGAGCGCAAAACCTCACAACAACACAACTGTAATCCCATGCATAGATAAAGGGAGAAAATATACCTCCGGGTAAGCCTCAGAAAAATCTCAGAAAAATACGGTGATACTCATCGCGACGACTAGATGCAAAAAGTGTATAGGCACGCCTCAATCCGACGCTCGAGCGCGGAGAAATCCACAAAACAAGCTGATGTCCCCAAAATCCTCACAGAAAACAATGGGTCCCAGTAAGCATGGAAAAACTCTAAGAAAAACCTGAAACTATGGGAAGCAGAAAATACCAAGATCGTAGCCCTACCTGTCGCGGATCCAACGGCAAAAGAATCGCCCAAATAGGTGGTCGGAGTAGGCCGGGGGAGCTCGCACACCGAAACGTGACGGGAGGAAACACCGGCAAAGGAACATCGCGATGCGCCAAATAAAAGGAAACCTCAAAAAGCGCACCACGTAAAAACCCAGAAATCCTCCAGATGGTGCAGCACAAGTGGGGGAGCAACTCCTCTGAAGAAACCGAGGTAAGAAATGGCCCGAAAACGCGAAAAAACCCAAGGTGAATGCGGCTCGGGCTATTTATAGGCCCACAGAAAACAAATCCGAAATACCCTATGTGTCCCCGGATTCGGGCGCTGGACCACGATTCGGGCACCCGAATCCGGCAGAACACCACACCGAGGAAAAGCGCCCGAAACGCGCTCATGCAGCCACGTGTCTCGCTCAGCAAACAGCTGTGCGGGGCGCGCCGGGAGTGGCCACGTGGCCCTCCCGGAGACCGACGCGTGTCCCGCACAGCAAACAGCTGTGCGGGGCGCGCGCGGTGCCGCCGCGTGGAGTCTCCCCGGTCAAACGAGTAGGTGGCGCCTGTGAATGGCGGGGCGCCACCTGTCCCGCTATAGTCGCGGTCACACGTGCGGGCAAGCGCCGCCTGGCCGCCCGCCATGCACGCGCCCCGAGGCGCTCGCCCGCGTCCCCGTACGCCGCGCCTCGTGAGCCCGCGAATAGCGCGCCAACACGTGTCTCCTGCACCCGGTCCACGCACCCTACTTCGGGTTCCGTGAACCGCGCCGTGTGCACCGACCAACCAGGGACTGCCACGTGTCCCCGCCCTGGTCCATGCACCGCCGCGCCAACTCTGTAGACCGCGCACCATGAGCCCGCCAATCAGGCGGCGCCACGTGTCCCTGCGCCGGGTCTGTGCACCCAGCCGCGACGCTCTGTGGACCGAGCACTGTAAACCGACCAATGACAGGCCACCACGTGGCAAGCCGGTGGTCCACGGCCCCTCCCATGCACTGAAATCCAATAAAAACTTCCGGGAGTCCATTTTTGGGCCTCTGGACTCAGAATCAAACAAGCAAATAGCCGTTTTCAAACGTTTTTCCGCGCTGAATCCAAAACCAACCTCTGTTTGGCCAAAAACCTTTTCAAAATTTCGGCAAATGTAGCCGAAGGCCAATACAGCTAAAGATACCTCACAGGGTCCATCTGTGGCATCCCTTTGATGCACTATGGGCCAGATACACCAACACTAGGTGTTCTATATAGTGGATTCACCGGAAAAGTTGCATGGGAACCTGGACCACTACATCCTCCCCCACTAAAAGGAAGTTTCGTCCCCGAAACAAAGAAAACAAAACAGGCGTACCTCAACCGGAAGCCTCGAACAGAAAGGGATAGGTATCTTTCATCACCGTCTCTAGCTCCCAAGTAGCCTCACGCTCCTCGTGATTGCTCCACAAGATCTTCACATACGGAATGGCCCGGTTGTGCAATTCCCTCACCTCACGAGCTAGAATTCGCAACGGGCGCTCCTCATATCCAAGGTCCTCGCCGACCTCCAAAGAAGTGAAGTCAATCACGTGCGAAGGGCCGAAAACATATCTCCTCAGAGCCGAGACGTGGAAAACATCATGAACTCTGGCCAGGTGTGGAGGAAGGGCAACTCTGTAAGCCATAGGGCCTACTCTCTCAAGTACCTCGAAGGGTCCAATAAAGCGGGGACTGAGCTTCCCACGAACTCCAAATCTCTGAACCCCTTTCGAAGGCGAGACCTTCAAAAAGACATGATCACCAATCTGAAACTCCAGGTCTCGCCGTCGAGTATCAGTGTAGCTCCTTTGACGACTCTGGGCTATCTCAAGATGTCGGCGAACTAATCTGACTTTCTCCTCTGCCTCCAGCAATAAATCAGATCCCAAAGTCCTCCTCTCACCCACGTCACTCCAATACAAGGGCGACCGACACTTGCGTCCATACAACGCCTCAAACGGAGCCATCTAAATGCTCGCCTGATAGAAGTTGTTGTACGCAAACTCAACCAATGCTAAGTGCCGGTACCACCCTCCTCCAAAATCCATAACGCACGCTCTCAACATGTCCTCGAGGGTCTGTATGGTGCGCTCGGACTGTCCATCAGTCTGTGGGTGGAATGCTGTGCTAAACTGGAGCTGTGTCCCCAAGGCTGACTGTAGACTTCCCCAAAAATGCGATACAAACCTCGGGTCCCTATCTGATACAATCGAGGCGGGTACATCGTGCAGCCTCACCACCTCATCCAAATACAACTGCGCAAGACGCTCCAACGGCCAAGTCATCTGTACAGGCAAGAAGTGTGCAGACTTGGTGAGTCTATCCACGATAACCCAAATCGCGTCGGCCCCACTCTGCACCCTCGGCAGTCCAGTGACGAAATCCATAGTGATGTGGTCCTACTTCCACTCGGGAATTGGAAGACTCTGCAACTTGCCAGCAGGAACCCGGTGCTCTGCCTTCACTTGCTGACAAGTTAAACAGTGAGCCACAAATCTTCCAATGTCCCGCTTCATTCCGGACCACCAAAAGTGTGCCTTGAGGTCCTTATACATCTTAGTACCACTAGGATGAATGGTATAAGGTGTATAATGGGCCTCTCTCAAAATCTGGTCTCTGATCTCAGGATCTGTAGGCACACACACTCGGTCCCTATACCGTAGTACTCCCGAGCTATCCATTGAAAAATCCCCTATCTGATCTGTCTGAATCTGTGCTCTGATCCTCGTCAAATGGGGGTCCTCACTCTGTGTCTCCCTAATCCTGTTCAACAGAGTGGGCTGCAAGACCATAGACATAAGTCTAGCTGAGACCCAAGGGGATACCACCTCAATCTGTGAACGCCTCATCTGCTCAACTAGCGGCGCATGCTGCGTGATCAACATGCTCAGACTCTCTACTGACCTCCTGCTCAAAGCATCTGCTACAATATTGGCCTTGCCGGGATGATATAGGATGCTCACATCATAATCCTTTAATAACTCTAACCACCAACGTTGCCTCAAATTCAACTCCTTCTGAGTAAACAAATACTTCAAACTCTTATGATCAGTGAAAATTTCACAGTGCTCTCCATAGAGGTAATGCCGCCACAACTTCAAAGCGAACACCACAGCAACAAGCTCCAAATCATGAGTAAGGTAATTCTTCTCATAATCCTTTAATTGCCGTGAAGCATAAGCAATTACCCTACCATGCTGCATCAAAACACAACCCAAACCGCTGTGAGAGGCGTCACTATAGATCACGAATCCATCTCCCATCACTGGCAGTGCTAAAATCGGTGCTGAAATCAGTCTCCTCTTCAGCTTCTCAAAGCTCTGCTGGCACTGCTCAGTCCAAACAAACTTTATCCCCTTCCTAGTCAAACTGGTCAGGGGGGTAGAGAGCTTGGCAAAGCCCTCCACAAACCGACGATAATAGCCCGCCAAGCCCAAAAAGCTCCGAACCTCGGTAACCGTCGTCGGTCTCGGCCAATCCCGAACAGCATCAATCTTCGTCAGGTCTACTGCCACTCCTGCGGCTGATACAATGTGGCCTAAAAATGCAACCTCCCGAAGCCAAAATTCGCACTTTTTAAACTTGGCATATAGCTTCTTCTCTCGCAGAAGCTGCAGCACTATCCTCAAGTGCTCCTCATGCTCTATATCACTCCGGGAGTAAATCAAAATGTCGTCTATGAACACAACCACAAACTGGTCCAAGTACGGCTGAAATACCCGGTTCATTAAATCCATAAATGCAGCAGGGGCATTAGTCAAACCAAAAGGCATAACAGTGAACTCATAATGCCCGTACCAGGATCTAAAAGCCGTCTTGGGGATGTCCTCGGCCCTCACCCTCAGCTGGTGGTAACCTGACTGGAGATCAATCTTCGATAACACTGACGCTCCCTGTAGCTGATCGAACAGATCATCAATCCGTGGTAGAGGGCACTTGTTCCGGATGCTCACTTTATTCAGCTCCCTGTAATCCACACATAATCGAACCGACCCATCCTTCTTCACGAATAACACCGGCGCTCCCCATGGAGAAACACTGGGCCTAACAAAACCCCTGTCCATCAGGTCCTGTAATTAGGCCTTTAACTCCCTCAGCTCGGCAGGTGCCATCCTATAAGGTGCCTTTTAGATTGGTGCGGTTCCTGGAACCACATCAATCACAAACTCTATCTCCCTCTCCAGCGGCATAGTCGTCAACTCCGGGGGAAACACATCTGGGAACTCGCGGACAATAGGGATATCCTCGAGCCCCAGTGCCGCCGTAGACACCTCCACAATCGTCGCCAAGAAAGTGGTGCAGCCTCTGCTCATCATTTGCCTAGCCCTCGCCGAAGAAATAGTCACTGCAAACAAGGAGCTCTGGCAGCCTCTGAAGACAAACTCCTCCTGTCCGGGCTCGCGGAGGGTCACCGTCCTCTCTCTGCAGTCTATGGTGGCAAAATACCTCGACAACCAATCCATGCCAAGTACAACATCGAAATCCTGGAGCTGCCGCAAGACAAGCAAGTCTGCCGGCAAGATCCAGAGTCCCAACTGTACAGGGCAATCCCTACAATACTCCTCGACATGCAAGACATGATCTGGAATCTGAACCTCTAATGCATGCGATAAAGAAACTACCTCTATACCATGTAGGGATGCAAATGCTCTACTAATAAATGAATGCGATGCACCAGTATCAAAAAGAGCACGAGTACGAATTACAGAAATCAAAATAATACCTGCGACGACATGATCGGCTGCTGAAGCATCCTCAACCTGAGTGGCAAAGACTCGCCCGCTCGGTGCTGGGGGTCGTCGCTCTGGCTGTCGCGAGGAAAAAGAAGCATGATCGGGCCTACCGTAGGCCGCAGAAGGTCCTGCCGTCTGATGAGGAAAATAGGGTGCTGAAGCTGAGGAAGGAACTGGAAGGCCTGCTCTGGGGCACGAACTCTGGAAGTGGCCAGTCTTCCCGCAACGGAAACAACGGCCTTGCCTCTAAGGACACTGAATCGGTGAGTGCGGCCCTCCACAAATAACACATCTGTCCGGGCGTGGCTGCCGCGAGGTCTGCTGCTGCTGCGAAGGCTGCTGCTGCCGAGGCGGTCGACGCTGCTGCTGCTGAGACTGACGAGGTGCTCCAGATCTCTGGCACCCCTGGTAACCACGACCCTGAGGATGGAATCGTGGAGGTCTCGGGGGTCCCTGCCGACTCGACTGCCCCTCATCCATCGGTGCCGGGCGCTTCGCCCCTGGAATCACTACGGGGGCTGGAGCCACCTCCTCCATCACTGCCTCTCCACGCTCAACATAGAGTGCCTGCTCCATAGAGGCCTCCAGAGTCTGCAATCTGAGTGAGCGAACAAACTGATAAATGTCCCGGCGCAACCCTCGCTCAAACATGTAAATCCGGTGAGCCTCATCCCTGGCCGCGTGGGGTACACAAGCCAGCAGCTGGTTGAAATCAGCAATATACTCATGCACGGGCCTATCTCCCTGGCGGAGATTCTTCAGTTGCTCCTCCAACCTCTGGCGGACGCTCTCCGGAAAGAAAGCCCCAAGAAGAAGACTACAGAACTCTGCCCAAGTAAGAAGCTGCGTCCCAGGCGGACCAGCAGGTCGCACACGCCGCCACCAGGCCTCGGCGTTGCGCTCCTAAAAGTTTGTCGCCAAAAGGACCCGAAACCTCTCCTCAATGAATAAGCTCTCAAAATGTCGCTCCATCGCCGTGATCCACAACTCAGCTTCCCACGGCTCCGCACTCAGTCCCGAAAAATGAGGCGGATCTAACTGACGGAACCTCATCAACAGGTCAACCACCTCACGCTGCTCAGCTGGGGTCAAAGGTCCCGTCGACCCAGACGGTGGTCGGCTGGAAACCGGCTCAACAGGAACTGCCGGTGCTGACTGAACAATAGGGGGTGCCACAACTGGCGAAGAAGGTACATGTGAACTCTCTGGGGGTGCTACAACTGGCTGTGCCCTCTGCTCCAACATAAGCAACATCCGACCCAAGGTCTCCTCCTGGTGCTGTGAAGCCTCCTCCTGGCACCGAACAGCCTCCTCCTGGCGCTGTGAAGTCTCCTACTGGCGCCGAACAGCCTCAGACATCTGTGCCATCTGGGCACGGAGCTCCAGCACCTTACTCTGCTGTCCCTGCCCTGAGTCCTCCTGCTCGGGCTCAGAGGAAGAAGGCTGCGAACGCGTCGACATCCTGCGTCGCAGAAGCATCACTCACCTGAGAAAAAAGAAGAGAGCGATCAGAACCCAAAACAACACTTGACCCAATCTAGCGAAAGTCAAAGGCATGTCCCCCTTCCTGTAGTACTATGTTGTTTGCAGCCAACATAGTTGCCACCCAAGGAAGACATGTCGATCACTCATCCCATCCCTTGGGAGAGTTTGGAACCCAATCGGGACTCTCGCTAAAAATTACGGCTCTCCCGTAAGTCATCCTAGGTCCAACCACAAGCCTAGGATTTCTAAGTTCTCAATGACCTACATCCTAGGCTCTGATACCACTCTAATCTGTCATGCCCCGGGGTCGAAACTGCGACCCGGGCTCGCCAACAGATCCGCCGCCCATACGGGAAGCCCCGTATAGACGTAGCGACTAACCTGTAAAAGATCAATTACACTATACAGATATCAGAGCTGAAAGGTAAATGCTGAAATAAAGAAAATACAACTCCAATACATATACAATCCAAGTCCTCACCAAAATACATAAAGTCTCTCAGCAATAAAAGAGTACAACTCTATACCTCACTACAAAGATCTCTCAACATGAACTCTCAAAAGTAAGGGGGTACATCTACTCTCTAGACGACGACTGGTAGGGATCTATCTCGCGACTCCCTTACCTCGATCAGCCGGATCAGCAACTGGAGCAGCAGGAACAGGAGTAGAAGTCCCTGGGGAAAAGACACCACGGCGGGTGTGAGAACTACATCCCACAGTAGTTCTCAGTGGGTACCGCCAACAAGCCCGACGGTCTGTCCACTAAGTCTACTAGAGGCATAAAGTACAAATGCAGTGCTGGAAGGAAAAGCTGGAAAAATAAACTCTACAGCTACTATGCCTCTATCTAGATGCTCAAGGAGTGGAACAGAAAGAAACATGATGCATCTACTATCCCTCAAATCAGATCACCCAATCTACAATGGCTGCCACATCGGGTCCAGTCAAACCTGCGTCTACCTACTGCCGTTACATCCACGGAGGACCGGACTTACGTAGGGCGTCCGTGACTGCCAAAACTGGCCCAGCCAGAGGGACTGCGTCGACAAGTCGCGATAGCAATTAACAAGCCCAACTCCGGAGTGGCACTCGAGGGGCGCGACCCCACCGAGGAAAGTATCCGCACATCTCTGTCGAGCTCAAATGTGGCTCATGCAGGCTATAATCCAAATTGTCGATCAACAAGATCAGCTGTAACCAACAAAACACTGTCTCACTCACAGGCTGGAAAACTACACAGCCGAAACCCACTGTCACTCAGATGGCTCCCAAAAGAAACACTGATCTATAGACTGCTATCAGACTCCACTCGGTCCCCAAACACGAGTGTAAAATGCATCCCACAACAACCCGACCTCTCGGCCCACTACCCGGGCGAGGAACACTCTAAGTCCAGGATGAAACCATAGGTATCAGTGTGGGAATGTCTAAAGCAATAACAACCTAGCCCAAGTTGGAGTTTTCTATAAGTCTGGTTGAACATGCAGCATGTGACGGGGGTGCTAGGTCAAGTTCCAAGATAAAATAATTTAACAGGTTGTAGGAAACAATAATCACATGATCATCTGACAACATCAGGAATATCAATTCCTATATTCTAGCATGCTATACAAAATACATTTACAACATGCACGTTCCTACACAGATAGAGTTAATGCACAGTCCATAGATCTTGAAGACGAGGCAACCCACCTGAAGAACTGAACTGTCCAAAGTCCCACAGCTAATAATACCCAGAAATCAACAACTCCAGATCCAACGGGTCCAGCAATACCCGCAAACCCTCCTGGGTACAATACAAGGTTCACAGTTACACTATATTCCACAAAATAAGCCAGGAAAAACAACCTGTAGCAACAACCCCGAAGATGCTAAATATTCACCTCCTGAAAGGGCTCCGAAAAATTGATAAAAATATGACTGCGATCGTCGCATCGAGACCTTCGAAACGGATACCTGCACGTCCAATTCCAAGCCCCGTAGGCCGAGTTACAAATTCCACAACACAGGGCGCACAAAACTCACCACAGCGCAACTGTAATCCCAAACACAGATAAAGGGAGAAAAATATACCTCCGGGTAAGCCTCAGAAAAATCCTAGAAAAATACTACAATAATCCTCGCGTCAAGTAGATGCAAAAAGTGTATAGGCATGCCCCGATCCGATGTTCGAACGCGGAGATAAAATTCCGGCGAGGTGCTGTTGTCAAGACGAAAACCCAGCGGCAAAGAGGGTTAAAAACGTACCAGGAACCCCTACAAAAGCTCAGATGCAAGGAAAGTGGACAATACAAAAAACATAGGTATACCTCTCGTGGATCCAACGCCATGAAAATCGTCCAAAACAACAGTCGGCTCTGCGGACCTTTCAGAACAAAGTGTGACGATAACGGACCTTCGCTGAAAGAACGTCGCTCTGCGCTACGATGCCGAAGTCGTCGACGCCGCGACCACAAAAAAATCCAAGCTTCCTTCACAAGATGCACAACAAGGTGAGCAACAACTTTGGTGAAGGGTGCAAAGTCCAGAGAGCTCGGGAAAAGCCTCAACTCGGTGTGCAAAGGGCCTATTTATAGGCTAAAACCCGAAAAAATCCAAAAAAAACACGAAATTGGGCTTTTGGGCCCAATTTTCGGGCGCCCGGTCGATTCGGGCGGCTACAGTGTTGGGCCCGGCCCAACACTATGCGCGCCCGAATCGCTCAGGTGCCGCCACGTGGCCCAGCGAACAGCGTACAGCTGCGTGGGCCACTCAGGGACGGCCACGTGGCCCCACCCGCTCAACGTGGTGGTTGGCGCCCGCCAATGCGTGGGCGCCACGTGTCCCTGCGACAGTGCCCACGTGCGGCACTGTCGCGCCGCCTGGCGCCCTGACGCGCACGCGCCCCGAGGCGGGGTCCCACGCCTCCGTGCGCCGCGCCCGATGAGCCCGCAAATCACGTGCCGACACGTGTCCCCTGCACTCGGTCCACGCACCCTAATTCGGAATTCCGTGGACCGCACCGCGTGCATCGACCAACCGGGGGCTGCCACGCGTCCCCCGCCTTGGTCCATGCACCGCCGCGCCCGCTCTGTAGACTGCGCACCTTGAGCCCGCCAATCAGGCGGCGCCACGTGTCCCTGCGCCGGGCTCATGCACCCCGCCGCGATGCTCTGTGGACCGAGCGCCGCGGACTGGCCAATAACAGGCCACCACGTGGCATGCCGGCGGTCCACGGCCCCTCCCATGCATTGAAATCCAATAAAAACTTTCGGGAGTCCGTTTTTGGGCATCCGGACTCAGAATCAAACAAGCAAATAGCCGTTTTCAAGCGTTTTCCCGCGCTGAATCCAATTCCAACCTCTGTTTGGCCAAAAACCTTCTCAAAATTTCGGCAAATGCAGCCGAAGGCCAAAATAGCTAAAGATACCTCACAGGGTCCATCTGTGGCATCCCTTTGATGCACTATGGGCCAGACACACCATCACTAGGTGTTCTACACACTGGATTCACCGAAAAAGTTGCATGGGATTCTGGACCACTACACCATATTCCAACTTAAGAATGATTTGAAGCGATTTTCTTCAGGAAGGAGCAAGTTGGATAAGATGCTTGGTCTTGGTCAAACAAATCGTTTGGGCCTTGGATACAATCAAACTGGAGACAATTCTAGTTCGAGTAAAACAATTTTTGTGCCCTAGTCGGCGTCTCCTCCTCCGACGGAAATCAATGCATCCAACGACAACAAGCCTACCTCACCTACTTCGGGTTCAACAAGTACAAAGGTATGTTTTCGTTGTAGTTTTGCAGGGCACATAAGAAGAGATTGCAAGATTGGAGCAAAACGATCAAATCAAGCGCCTCTTGCAACAACTACCAAAAAGTTCAACCCCCGGAAATCAAAGGAGAGAGTTTTTCAAAGGTAAAGAACCTTGGTAGTTCACCTAACAAGACGACGTCATCAAAGAAAAGCGATCAATCAAACAAGACGTTTTCTGTCACGCCCCGAGTCCAAAAACTAGTGTATAAATTTTTTTTTTTTTTTTTTTTTAAATCAGAGTTGCAAAAACAACCAGGGCAATGACAGACCGCCACATATATAGAAGAGTCCCAATCCCCAATGGAATTGAGCCTTTTCTATATATGCACGGCTAGCTTGGCAACAATCATCAGAGTACTAACTACGTACAACTACATGCAAAAGTTACAATTAACTTTACAATTATTTACATCTGAATTACAACTCTTTCCTTTAACATCAAATAATACATGAACTTTCGGCTGTCCAGGGTCAGCATCTAACACGGAATCTCACCAACACGTCCCGACATCCCAGCACCCGCTCGGCCTGAAACACAGTCACCCGAGGGTGTGAGATACACCGGAGTGTATCCCAGTGGGCACGACGAGCCGAGAAATAGCAGATCGTACCAACTGGTATACAATGCTAGAGGATAGTAATAGATCAGGGGTTAGGGTAAAGCAGATATATAACTGGTGCTGTAAAGAAAGCAAAACTTATAATCTGGGTACGAGCATGGGAGATAATTTTAGCAGAATTTAAAACAGGACAAACATGTATCAGGATAATCAACGCATCAAGGAGTTAGGACAATCAGCAAGATAACAATGAAACTATAATCAAGGCATCAAGGAGTTAGGACAATCAGCAATGTAACAATGAGATTATAATCAAGGCATCAAGGAATTAGGACAATCAGCAATATAACAATGAGATTATAATCAAAGGCATCACATAGAATCATATAAAGGTAGATAACTAGAAGCCAGATCAAAGAATCAAAGAATCATGTTAAAGCAACTTAACAACACATGCATCAAATAGATGAAAACACAAAGACCCAATCACAAGCTACCATATTGGCCTTCACAAGACCTCAGGCAAGGCTGCCCACTTGGCACCACCTGGTTGACATTCCCCAAACTAGGGTCACGGGTTGCCTCAGCTAACCACTTTACCGGTAAAGTACACCGCTACGGGGGATCAGTCCGCTAGTGTACGTGAAGAACAACGGTGCGGGCGAATCATGTGCAAATGCTCAAACTGGCGGTCCACTGACCGGGTAATCGGCAACAAGCCGGGAAATCCCCACTGGGATGCAATAACCAAATCAACTGAATCTCAACTCATATGCAAGACCAAGGCAAATCTCAACTCAGCATAAGCTCAACCGAAAAACTCAACTCAATCATGCAGACCAACCAAATAATACAAAACTTAAACACATATTTTTAAGAAAACTGTTTTGAAAAGTCCACACCCCGAAGAGCATTGCCCTCGTCCTATCAAACAAGAACAGACTCAGGCGACACTACGAAGCTTGGGTTTCCAAACCTCGCAGAGCAATTGCCTTTGTCCTATCAAACAAGAACAGACTCCGGCGACCCTACGAAGCTCGGTAAAAACATCAGTTAAACAAATCTATGTGCTCAGCAGTGTATCATTTGATCGACAGGACAAACAGGCTTACTCATCAACCATGGAAATGTTCCAAGATAAGATATAAATACCAGAGGCACTAAGAATAATCATGTAAGGCAGAATAGAACTGATAACAGGCGTAGCTCAACTATCAGATGACCAAACAGGCATGGCAATATGTAGAGCAATAATATAACCACTGGAAACAACTAATCAGCAGATATGGTAAAGATCACTAAAGAAGATCATAATCAGGCATAAAGCAGGTATGACGTAGCAAATAACTGAATCAAAGGAAGGTAGGCTCAAGCATTGGTAGATCAATATAATAATCAAGCATAGGAGTGCAACTACGAAATGGCCAATCAGTCAAAGCAACTAACAGTAATATATATTGTAACCAAAGGCAGACAGGCTCAAGATAAACTAGGTACCAAAAACAGGAGTCCAACCAATACCGTACACCGAGGGCCGAAAAGATCTCGGACCGAAGTTAAACCCACCTGTATATAGGAGGAACAACGACTCCACCAGAAGGTAGACGGTCACGATAACCACAAGACGGATCACGGCTGGCTCCTGACGACTGGGCCCTACAATAATACCGGGTGACAACTCAGGATCTATCAAATCCTCAAAGTGCATAAGCGCGAATCGACCGTTTCGTCGATTTGCGCAACATTAAGCATATTTAGCTTAACAAGAACTCCAGGAACCCCACTGAAAGGTCAAAACCACTTTAGAACCTTCAGCTAGCTTTTCCACACTGCTACAATTATAGCCAGGCCCCCAGGTTTACTCGGAATGCATTTTATACACTAAATACACACTGTTTTGGCTCGTTCTCATAAACGGAGAATCATTTTTATGAGCCGTCACTTCCAGCAGGTGACATTTATCTTGCTGAACACCGTGCTCACCAATTTGCGGCAGCACGGGACCCGAGGAAAACTTCGGGCCACAAAATACTCTTCCAACATAGCCTATACGCATTTTTGTTTCTCCGGCTTATCAAAATCAATTTCTAACGCGAGCATCGCGTCCAGTGACCCCAAATTAGCCAGGAATACACTGTCGCGGCTTTGCAAACAGCCCGGAACATTGTTTTGTTCAAACATTACATTTAAAGGTTGGTTTATCTACAACTTCGAATCTAATCATCATATAATAAAACTTTGTATATCAAAGTGGCTCTGGACAGTGCCAGGATACCAGGGCTCACCTTTGGGCAGCCCAGAAACTGCTGGATCAAAGAGATCCAAAGCCTTGCTCTCTAACAAGTTCACAATGCACCAACCACTTGTCCACACAGATCTAATTTGATCTGAAGTGAGCATCAAGCTCAAGGGACATTTCTGAGTAACTTTCATATTTACATCGAAGCCTGAATCCAAATAAATTTTCACTGTGGCATTATAACAAACACATGGCATTCACACTTAACATACAAGTACCCAAGCTATTCCCAGCTTTGGTTCTCAGCAATTTCTGGACCAAATCCGGTGAAACTTGAAGGGAATTGCTCTACAGAGAACAGGCAACATTCCCAGCATTTAAATTTTCACTTTTCACCCTCGGTTAGCCATAGCCCGAGGTTGAAGAAGATGTTCTTCACCTTGAAAACCGTGACCACTCAACCAGTGACTCTGGAGCTCAACCACTTAACCAAACCTTCCCCAAAACTCAAAGTAAGCTTACCTGGACCCGTGCCCGGCGACGAGGCACGTCGGCGACGGCGGCGGAGTAAGCTCCATTTCGAGCTTCTTCACCGTTAATGGCGGATTTTTAACGGGGCATTTTGGAGACTTCCAACATGGATGGAAGTGTTCTATGGGATCACAGGAAGCTTCCCGACCATCTTACCCCGGCCAAAGATGGCCGGAGCGCCGGCGGCCGCGTTGAAGCTCGAATTAAGGTCATCCATGGCCGCACCTCTTTGGTGCTGCATGGATGCCATGCAAGTGGATGGTTGAAGTCCCCTTGGTCTCAGCAATACTTCTGGGCATGTGCCCGGCGGCAGGGAAGCGCGCCGGCGCCGGAGCACAAGGCTCGGCCAACTTGCAAAATTCCCGAAATTTAGGGTTTGGATCTGCGGCTTATTATCTTGATCAAACTCCACCAATTTTGGTGGAGATGATCATCATCTCCTACAGTAAAAACCCATGATTTTATTTCCCACTTTGGTTCAGTGGTTGCGGAGTTCTTCAGAGGCGGAGCAAACTTAGGTTTCCGGCCAACTTTCTTTCCCGCCGGCCATGCAACATGCATGGGAAGCTCAGGTCTTGCAGGGAGCATCCTAACCACTTATAAAACCTACTGCTAGGGGTCCCGGGTGCAAACAAACCAAGGTTATTGAGTTCTTACCTTGGCCGGATTCGATGAAGAAGGAAGAAGCCGGTTTTGGTTCTTCTTCCACGCGCGGCCACGGCAGCCTCCCAGGTTGCACCTACAGGCACAGGGAAACTCCACAGGAACTCCAAATCCAAGTTTGGTTCAGGTCTGGTTCCGACTTCTCCTATCTCTCTCTCTCTCGAGTTCCCCTCTAATGGAGTTTGGGTCTCTTGCCTCCCAGCACTCGAGCATCCAATGAGGATTACAGAGACAAGTTGATGCCTTGTAATTCCTCCCTGACCCCTCGAGCTCTGGCCCAAGGTAGTCCAAGGGTCACTCAACACTTAATTGCTTTGAATTTTGCAAAATAACCCTAAACCGAGTTCCCACTTAACCCTAGCTTCCGAAATCCTCTCAGTAGGTGTAATTTGCATCCAACACCTTATCCTATAAGCCCATTAAATTTAGATACATAAAATATTAACATTTCATTGAAAATACTCCATTTTTGGGTGCATTTTACGCATTTCGAGAAAATCCGCTCGTCAATTCGCGAATCGGACTTTGCCACGACGTCCGGCTCGTCGAGACCTGTCAGGTAGCGTATTTGTTTGGTTCGTTTGACGACCAGATAAAAAGTCGTTCCATCTTATTTGACAGTATACAGTGCGTTGCACGCACTTCGATGCACCCGGGTCGCCAAACGCGAAAACCGTCAGTGCCATTGCGCTCAGAACGTCGAAATTAGTTAGGATCCATTACTCATACCCCTATATTAGGGTTCCAGACGGCGAAACGGCCGTTAGTGATCAAAAAGGGATTAAAAATAGAGATTACTATTCACAACTTAAGTTGTGGGACCCGTTTTTGATTTCTGATTTCTGGAAGATCCGACCGTCGGATCGAAAACATATGAATATGAAACTTCTATGTTTCGACGAGACGATCGCAATGGTGATCTCGGATTTTCCAGATCAGACCCCGATCAAAAGTCGACATTTTAGGGCCACTGTTGCACTACTATCTACTAATTTTTGCTATTTAAATAATTCTGGAAATTATTTAAACCTGAATTCTGGATTTTAAAATCCTGGTTACTACATCACTCACCACTTTAAGAAGTTTCGTCCCCGAAACTTAAACTTAACTAATCCACTATTACGCCTCTAACAGGTTCACAGTAGTGACAATCAGTCACAAAATATTGACAACTCTCAGATTACTCATTTAGACCCAATCTGAATATTCCCCATTACAGGGTAAATTATTTCTCAATTCTTTCGAAAGTACGTTGTCGGCCGCCAACGTGCTTACCAAAAGAAAGTCGAAATACCATAGATCTGTCGCCAACAACTAGTTGGGGACATCACTCACATCTGAAGGTACATCACATACCTTCCTACACAGTCTCTATGTCGATAATATAACCTTTACCAAATGTCACTACCATTACGGGGTCAATCTTTGAACCACAAGTACAGATCTGAGCCCTCTGGCTCCACTGAAACATCAATCCCACGGTCGAAACCATGACCGCGACTACTCTTCACTAACAACGATTCTCAAAACCCGAATACGAAACACATCTAAGTTCCAAACCACTATTCCGAAACCCAGCGCTCTCTCGTGACCACAAGTCATCCTAGAGTTCGTTCCTAGCCAAACCTAGACATCGTATTCCTATTGCTCTGATACCATCTAATCTGTCACGCCCCGAGTCCAAAAACTAGTGTATAAATTTTTTTTTTTTTTTTTTTTTAAATCAGAGTTGCAAAAACAACCAGGGCAATGACAGACCGCCACATATATAGAAGAGTCCCAATCCCCAATGGAATTGAGCCTTTTCTATATATGCACGGCTAGCTTGGCAACAATCATCAGAGTACTAACTACGTACAACTACATGCAAAAGTTACAATTAACTTTACAATTATTTACATCTGAATTACAACTCTTTCCTTTAACATCAAATAATACATGAACTTTCGGCTGTCCAGGGTCAGCATCTAACACGGAATCTCACCAACACGTCCCGACATCCCAGCACCCGCTCGGCCTGAAACACAGTCACCCGAGGGTGTGAGATACACCGGAGTGTATCCCAGTGGGCACGACGAGCCGAGAAATAGCAGATCGTACCAACTGGTATACAATGCTAGAGGATAGTAATAGATCAGGGGTTAGGGTAAAGCAGATATATAACTGGTGCTGTAAAGAAAGCAAAACTTATAATCTGGGTACGAGCATGGGAGATAATTTTAGCAGAATTTAAAACAGGACAAACATGTATCAGGATAATCAACGCATCAAGGAGTTAGGACAATCAGCAAGATAACAATGAAACTATAATCAAGGCATCAAGGAGTTAGGACAATCAGCAATGTAACAATGAGATTATAATCAAGGCATCAAGGAATTAGGACAATCAGCAATATAACAATGAGATTATAATCAAAGGCATCACATAGAATCATATAAAGGTAGATAACTAGAAGCCAGATCAAAGAATCAAAGAATCATGTTAAAGCAACTTAACAACACATGCATCAAATAGATGAAAACACAAAGACCCAATCACAAGCTACCATATTGGCCTTCACAAGACCTCAGGCAAGGCTGCCCACTTGGCACCACCTGGTTGACATTCCCCAAACTAGGGTCACGGGTTGCCTCAGCTAACCACTTTACCGGTAAAGTACACCGCTACGGGGGATCAGTCCGCTAGTGTACGTGAAGAACAACGGTGCGGGCGAATCATGTGCAAATGCTCAAACTGGCGGTCCACTGACCGGGTAATCGGCAACAAGCCGGGAAATCCCCACTGGGATGCAATAACCAAATCAACTGAATCTCAACTCATATGCAAGACCAAGGCAAATCTCAACTCAGCATAAGCTCAACCGAAAAACTCAACTCAATCATGCAGACCAACCAAATAATACAAAACTTAAACACATATTTTTAAGAAAACTGTTTTGAAAAGTCCACACCCCGAAGAGCATTGCCCTCGTCCTATCAAACAAGAACAGACTCAGGCGACACTACGAAGCTTGGGTTTCCAAACCTCGCAGAGCAATTGCCTTTGTCCTATCAAACAAGAACAGACTCCGGCGACCCTACGAAGCTCGGTAAAAACATCAGTTAAACAAATCTATGTGCTCAGCAGTGTATCATTTGATCGACAGGACAAACAGGCTTACTCATCAACCATGGAAATGTTCCAAGATAAGATATAAATACCAGAGGCACTAAGAATAATCATGTAAGGCAGAATAGAACTGATAACAGGCGTAGCTCAACTATCAGATGACCAAACAGGCATGGCAATATGTAGAGCAATAATATAACCACTGGAAACAACTAATCAGCAGATATGGTAAAGATCACTAAAGAAGATCATAATCAGGCATAAAGCAGGTATGACGTAGCAAATAACTGAATCAAAGGAAGGTAGGCTCAAGCATTGGTAGATCAATATAATAATCAAGCATAGGAGTGCAACTACGAAATGGCCAATCAGTCAAAGCAACTAACAGTAATATATATTGTAACCAAAGGCAGACAGGCTCAAGATAAACTAGGTACCAAAAACAGGAGTCCAACCAATACCGTACACCGAGGGCCGAAAAGATCTCGGACCGAAGTTAAACCCACCTGTATATAGGAGGAACAACGACTCCACCAGAAGGTAGACGGTCACGATAACCACAAGACGGATCACGGCTGGCTCCTGACGACTGGGCCCTACAATAATACCGGGTGACAACTCAGGATCTATCAAATCCTCAAAGTGCATAAGCGCGAATCGACCGTTTCGTCGATTTGCGCAACATTAAGCATATTTAGCTTAACAAGAACTCCAGGAACCCCACTGAAAGGTCAAAACCACTTTAGAACCTTCAGCTAGCTTTTCCACACTGCTACAATTATAGCCAGGCCCCCAGGTTTACTCGGAATGCATTTTATACACTAAATACACACTGTTTTGGCTCGTTCTCATAAACGGAGAATCATTTTTATGAGCCGTCACTTCCAGCAGGTGACATTTATCTTGCTGAACACCGTGCTCACCAATTTGCGGCAGCACGGGACCCGAGGAAAACTTCGGGCCACAAAATACTCTTCCAACATAGCCTATACGCATTTTTGTTTCTCCGGCTTATCAAAATCAATTTCTAACGCGAGCATCGCGTCCAGTGACCCCAAATTAGCCAGGAATACACTGTCGCGGCTTTGCAAACAGCCCGGAACATTGTTTTGTTCAAACATTACATTTAAAGGTTGGTTTATCTACAACTTCGAATCTAATCATCATATAATAAAACTTTGTATATCAAAGTGGCTCTGGACAGTGCCAGGATACCAGGGCTCACCTTTGGGCAGCCCAGAAACTGCTGGATCAAAGAGATCCAAAGCCTTGCTCTCTAACAAGTTCACAATGCACCAACCACTTGTCCACACAGATCTAATTTGATCTGAAGTGAGCATCAAGCTCAAGGGACATTTCTGAGTAACTTTCATATTTACATCGAAGCCTGAATCCAAATAAATTTTCACTGTGGCATTATAACAAACACATGGCATTCACACTTAACATACAAGTACCCAAGCTATTCCCAGCTTTGGTTCTCAGCAATTTCTGGACCAAATCCGGTGAAACTTGAAGGGAATTGCTCTACAGAGAACAGGCAACATTCCCAGCATTTAAATTTTCACTTTTCACCCTCGGTTAGCCATAGCCCGAGGTTGAAGAAGATGTTCTTCACCTTGAAAACCGTGACCACTCAACCAGTGACTCTGGAGCTCAACCACTTAACCAAACCTTCCCCAAAACTCAAAGTAAGCTTACCTGGACCCGTGCCCGGCGACGAGGCACGTCGGCGACGGCGGCGGAGTAAGCTCCATTTCGAGCTTCTTCACCGTTAATGGCGGATTTTTAACGGGGCATTTTGGAGACTTCCAACATGGATGGAAGTGTTCTATGGGATCACAGGAAGCTTCCCGACCATCTTACCCCGGCCAAAGATGGCCGGAGCGCCGGCGGCCGCGTTGAAGCTCGAATTAAGGTCATCCATGGCCGCACCTCTTTGGTGCTGCATGGATGCCATGCAAGTGGATGGTTGAAGTCCCCTTGGTCTCAGCAATACTTCTGGGCATGTGCCCGGCGGCAGGGAAGCGCGCCGGCGCCGGAGCACAAGGCTCGGCCAACTTGCAAAATTCCCGAAATTTAGGGTTTGGATCTGCGGCTTATTATCTTGATCAAACTCCACCAATTTTGGTGGAGATGATCATCATCTCCTACAGTAAAAACCCATGATTTTATTTCCCACTTTGGTTCAGTGGTTGCGGAGTTCTTCAGAGGCGGAGCAAACTTAGGTTTCCGGCCAACTTTCTTTCCCGCCGGCCATGCAACATGCATGGGAAGCTCAGGTCTTGCAGGGAGCATCCTAACCACTTATAAAACCTACTGCTAGGGGTCCCGGGTGCAAACAAACCAAGGTTATTGAGTTCTTACCTTGGCCGGATTCGATGAAGAAGGAAGAAGCCGGTTTTGGTTCTTCTTCCACGCGCGGCCACGGCAGCCTCCCAGGTTGCACCTACAGGCACAGGGAAACTCCACAGGAACTCCAAATCCAAGTTTGGTTCAGGTCTGGTTCCGACTTCTCCTATCTCTCTCTCTCTCGAGTTCCCCTCTAATGGAGTTTGGGTCTCTTGCCTCCCAGCACTCGAGCATCCAATGAGGATTACAGAGACAAGTTGATGCCTTGTAATTCCTCCCTGACCCCTCGAGCTCTGGCCCAAGGTAGTCCAAGGGTCACTCAACACTTAATTGCTTTGAATTTTGCAAAATAACCCTAAACCGAGTTCCCACTTAACCCTAGCTTCCGAAATCCTCTCAGTAGGTGTAATTTGCATCCAACACCTTATCCTATAAGCCCATTAAATTTAGATACATAAAATATTAACATTTCATTGAAAATACTCCATTTTTGGGTGCATTTTACGCATTTCGAGAAAATCCGCTCGTCAATTCGCGAATCGGACTTTGCCACGACGTCCGGCTCGTCGAGACCTGTCAGGTAGCGTATTTGTTTGGTTCGTTTGACGACCAGATAAAAAGTCGTTCCATCTTATTTGACAGTATACAGTGCGTTGCACGCACTTCGATGCACCCGGGTCGCCAAACGCGAAAACCGTCAGTGCCATTGCGCTCAGAACGTCGAAATTAGTTAGGATCCATTACTCATACCCCTATATTAGGGTTCCAGACGGCGAAACGGCCGTTAGTGATCAAAAAGGGATTAAAAATAGAGATTACTATTCACAACTTAAGTTGTGGGACCCGTTTTTGATTTCTGATTTCTGGAAGATCCGACCGTCGGATCGAAAACATATGAATATGAAACTTCTATGTTTCGACGAGACGATCGCAATGGTGATCTCGGATTTTCCAGATCAGACCCCGATCAAAAGTCGACATTTTAGGGCCACTGTTGCACTACTATCTACTAATTTTTGCTATTTAAATAATTCTGGAAATTATTTAAACCTGAATTCTGGATTTTAAAATCCTGGTTACTACATTTTCGCCAAGGAGAATAACTTCACAATTATTGCCGACGCATTCCAAAAAGGTTTGGGTGCGCAAAGGTGAAATCTTCCCCTGTCTTGTCATTCATACATCATTGCATGCTTTTGACAATTCGTCTTGGTATCTGGATAGTGGATGTTTCCGTCACATGACCGGTGACAAAAATTGTTTTCAAACTTTAGAGAAAACCTCCGGAGGACTTGTAGTTTTCGGAGACGGTCGTTCTTCAAAAATTATTGGAAAATGGACAATCACTATTCCAGAAGGCCCGGTTTTGAATAATGTTTTATTTGTTGAAGGCCTTAAGACTAACCTCATTAGCATTAGTCAATTATGTGATAATGGTTTTTCAGTTAATTTTTCTTCTGCAGAATGCATTGTAACTAATAAGAACCATTTATTCTTTTTGAAATGGGTTAGATCTGAAAACAATTGCTATGTAGTTCCTAACAAAATTTCTGAAATTGTAACCTAGTTTCTTTAGATAATGAAACTCTTTGGCATGAAAGACTAGGTCACATTAATTTTAAGGAACTAGCTAGAATTTCTAATAAAGACCTGATATGTCTCTTGATGATAAATCTCCTGTAAATGATAATGCATCTTCTCATAATAATTCTTCCGATAATGTTGATGCATCTAATGGTTCTTCTAGTTTATCTGATATGCAGGAATCATCACACATACCTCCGAGCACTACGTTACCTCAAATGCTACGTATCTCCAAGAATCATCCAGAGTCAAATATTATTGGAGACCCACAAGAAGGAGTCAGGACTCGGAGACAATTTATCTATGCTTGTACATAGAACATTAACTGAGCATATGTTATTGACTTTAATTGCATCCTTTTATGTTTTAAGAAATTTAATATGATTTGGATATCATGATAATTCATTTGATGCAATGATCATTTATATCAATTAGGTCATCTTTAATTGATCAAAGTCAATTTCTCTCTCAAATGATCTCTTGGTATAGTTTTTATCTTATTTGACAATTGAGTTAAGTATGAACACGAGATCAATTTTTGGTTGAATACTTCATATCTTAAATAATTGATAGCCAATTGAGGGGGAGTTTTTTAAAGTTTAATGCTCAAAATATGTGGAAAGAGTTACATCCCAATGAGGAGTGTGAAAACTACCACCACATGGAGGAAAGAGCTACCACCTCGGTCGTCCGAGTACTGTGTGCAGCTACCACATATATACAAAGCATGGTTTTTCTTGTTGATCAGATAAAATACTTTTTGGAATACTTGACTCTGTCGAATTCCAAGGTTGGTATAAGGTGGGGATTTTATTGAAAGATGCTCAAAGAGCCACTCCCTACAATAAATTGACTAGATATATTATCTAACTTATTTGGAATTTCAAACATCTATCGATCTTTGTGCTTCATTTTCTTTACAAAATTAATGATTTGATAAACGCATTACTCAATAGATCATGATTGATGTTTTGAACTTGTTCAACTTTAAAGGATTTAATTTTTATAAATTTTTGTTTCATTACTTGGATATTATTGATAGATTTAGCATAATCTATTTCTTTTAATATGGAACGATAATTTTTGTTTAAAGTTGATATACAAAAGATGCTTACATACTTTTTCTGGATTTTCTGAAATTTTTGTAAATTTTTCTGAAGAAAAAGTTGAAGCCGATCCAGACTGAAAAATCTGATCCGGATCCCGAATGCAGAATTTGTCTGCGGGTAGCCGATCCGGACTGGATTCACGAGCTGATCCGGATCGCGGCTAGGGTTTATAAGAAACGAAAGGGTATTTGATTTCCTTTTACCTCAAGCTTTTGTTTCTAAATCTCCAGAGCTTCTCTCTCTAGATTACAACTGATTTGGAGCCTTTCAAACTCAAGTTCTTCCGATTCAAGTAAGTTTCTATGATCAAAACTTGGGATATTCACTGTTTTTGCCCTGTTCTTCCAAAACGTGAGAAATTTCATGCCTCTTTTTCGTTTTTAAACGGTTTTTGGTCAAATTTCTTTTGAAATAAGAACTCTGGGCAGATTAGTTTTGTTTGTATGCCTTGCATGTATTCTCTTGATTAACGGATTTTTGAGCTTCGATTTCTAAAAATTCAGTTTTAGGGCATATTATGAGAATTTTTAAAAATCATGGAATTGATCTATTTTTAAAATTCTTTTTGCAAAACTAACTTGATTCCTAGTCTCTGTACACGATAATGATTGTTTGGGTACAATTTTTCAAATTTTTGAAAATTAAACAATTTTTCGTGTTCTTGAGTTCTTGCTCGCAGGTTCTCCATTTTCTAACGCACTAGCAAAGATGGTGTTCGCATGGATTCTAGTGTTCATTGCAGCTATGGTAGGCACACGAGCGACAAACAAGCTCAAAAGAGCAAAGAAAACTCAAGACAAAGGGGAGTATGTCCCTGTGGACAACTCAGATTCGGAATCCGAGATGGAATCGGTCGATTGGGACGAGCTTTTGGATGAAGGCACAGCACATGCTGCATCGACTGCCTCAAAGGGGAAAGCCCCTGCAGCTACTTCAAAGGCGAAGACACCGCCAACCGCCGCAGAGAAAGGGAAAGCCCCAATGGAACCAACTACGGTTACAATGAAAAGGAAGAGCATTGCTCGAAAGAGAGGTAGTGCTCGAGGAATCTCAATCGAAGAGCCACTTGCAAGCGAGCCTCCTCCACAGGAATTTGTGCACATAAGCTCCGAGAGGATAAAGGACTTTGAAAAGAGAGAATGCATCGGGGAGAGGCATGTGAATGTCAAAGCTCTTAAGAAGCGTTCTGCATTGTTTGGCACTCTATTTGAACAAGCGGGACTTGCACCTATTTGCAACTTCCCGGAATCAACTGGCTACTGTCTTCATATGGTGAGGATGTTCTATCAAAATTCATCGAGATTGGTAGACCTTGAAGAAGGACCGAGAGAATTTCAAACTACGGTTCGAAATGTCAAGCTAAAGATCACACCTCAGTTAATCGGAGAGGTGTTGGGGATGAAGGCTAGGGTAGATGGCACTCATTACCTAAAAGGTCATGTCTTCACCAATACAACCTGGAGAGTGGTTGTAGATGGAATTTGTCTGCCAGATACTCAGTCGACGGGGAATTCAATTCTTTCTAAAGAACTTCGACCTGAGTACCGTTACTTGAACTTCATTGTTTGCTACAACATCCTGCCTAACATGCAAACAAAAGTTCTTCGCTAGGATAGGATGCTGTTTTTGTATCTTCTTGGACACCCTACAGCATCCTTGGGCTCTAACTACAACATACCTTACCTCATTTGGTCAAGGATGGCGAGATATGTTGAAAATGCCCATCCTACAGAGCGACTTCCGTTCCCGATGATCATTATGCGCATCTTCAGAAAGTACAAGATCGACACAAGCTCGAGCGTGTACATGCATAGTTTGGGAACTATTAATGATACAACAATTGTGAAGTCCCTCTCCACGAGACAGGATGAAACTCCCACGCCTCCTCGCAGCAAGAGACCAGCAACAACAGCAGCAACAAGAGCAGCAGCAACAATAGCAGCAACAGCTTCAGCACCAGCAGCAGCAGCTTCAACGTGAGAGGATAACGCCTCTGTTACGTCGATTTACCGAGAACAACAACGGCTCTCGTCGGAGCAAGAACGAATGTCTTCTGAATTCGTCAAGATGACCTCAGACATTGGTGAATTAAAGAAGAAGCAAAAATCACTGGCCAAGTTAGTCAAGAAGATCTTTCAGAAACTTGGTTGCAGCAGCTCTGAGGATTCCGACTGAGATTTCATCTTGTGTTGTTTTAATTATCTGTTTGTTTTGCAGGTTTTTACATTTTAGTTCTTACACGTTTTGAACTTTTTCACTCCCTTAATTTTTATAATTTTGGCTAACTTCTGTGACAAAAAGGGGGAGAGAGATATGAACAAACAATGGTTACAATGGTTTATGGTTTGTGAGAACTTTGGACACTTCAAACTTGGAAGGTAAGTATGACAACAACTTTTACTTTGTATTGTGAATGAATGCATGCCTCAACTAACTATTCGACTAATTATTTAGGCATGTAATATTACTAACAAGTTGTTTGATGACTAACATACTCACTACAAAAAAATTAATTTGTAGCGACGGTTATTTTACTAACACTTAATACAAACGCTGGTAAAAGTATATATTTTAGTAGCGATTTTAATGAATTATTATATTAGTTCTAAAACGCTGGTAAAAGTATATTTTAGCAGCGGTTTTAATGAATTATTATAATAGTTGTAAAGCGTCGATAAATAGTTTAGTTTAAATTAAATTATTTTTTTTCACCCAATCTTTTAAAAATTGAAATATGATACTATATTCTTTATATTTTCTAAATAAAATAATATAATTTTAATTCAAAAAATAAAAATTTTAAAATAATATCAAAAATAATATAATTTTAAAATAATATCAAAAAAAATTATTTGATAAGTGATTTTAATTTTTAAAATCAGTTTTTTAATTTTGAGGTCTAAAATTAGAAACAACTAAAATCTATTTTTTGAAATTTAATTCTAATTTTAGACTAAAATTTTAAATTTTTATTTTAATTTTATATTCAAAATTTAAATTTAAAATTTAAAATTTAAAATTTAAAATTTAAACTTTAAAATTTAATTTTTAAATTTCAAAATTTTAAATTTAGATATTAAATTTTAATTTTAAATCTCAAATTTTAAATTTTAAAATTCAAAATTTTAATTTTCAAATTTAAAAGTTAAGATAAAATTTAAAATTTAAAAACATAAAATTTAAAATATAAAATTATAAGTTTTAATTTTCAAATTATAAATTATAAATTTTAAAATTTAAATTTTTAAATTTTAATATTCAAATTTTAATTTTTTAGATTTTAGAATTTCTAACCCTAACCCTAAAATTAACCTGAACCTCTCCGACTCTCCCCTACATCCACTCTCCCCTGCATGCTCGAAATCGAGCTCTCCTCATCTCCTTCAACCCTTTCTACCTCCTCTAGAAGCTCGAGCTCTCCTCCTCAACCCCTCAACCCTTTCTAACCCCTCAAGAAGCTCGAGCTCTCCTCGTCTCCTTCCACCCCTCTTCGAGCTCGAGCTCCTATCCCATTCCCTAAATCGCCCTCTCTTCGCCCCCGACCTTCTCGGCTTCGCGTGGACGATCATCCTCGACACGGCGATCTGATCCGAGACCTCGGCAGTGCAGCTTCTTGATTTGGTGCTCCGATCCATTGGTAAGAGCTCTCAATCTCAAATCCTTAGTTTCGTTCTTGAATAGATTTTATTTTTTTTCCCATCTCATTTGATTTTGTTGTGAATTTGTAATTATGGTTTGATTGTTAGTGATTATTCTTCCAAAATTTAAGGATAAGAAGTCTTGGTGATCGAATTGTGATGCATAAAAAATTGTGGTTGAATTGTGATGCATAAGAAATTGTGATCGAACTGTAGATCACATCAAATTGTTTTATATTTTGATTTTAGTAACTCTATATTTGGGTTTTACATTATGATGACTTCTCCTATAGCTGTTGGATTTCTGTTAACTTGCAATAGGTAAAGTTAAACAATATTCAACAATTCAGATTATCCACTTTTGCTCCTTAATTGGATCCAAATCAAACAAAATACATTGCCAGGATTAGCGCTATCATTCATATAACCCCAATAAGTTTGTATTTTCAGCTTTTGACATTAGGAATTTTATGAACTTAATCGATATTTCCTGTAAGTCCCATGAATGATTTTTGATTTTTTTTTTTTAAGGCTAGATCTTGATTAGATCACAATAGTGACTAAAGGAGAGTTTCCATACTCCAGGGACTTGTCTTACAATAATTTGAGTGGCTCTATTCCTGAATCTTTGGCGAAGACATTCAAGTAAGCCTACCATAGTCTTTAAGCTATCTTACACTAATGTTAATTTTAGACATTTTCCTTTGCTATTGTACTGCTTTGATTGAGTGGCTAAATTTTTGTTGTTGGAATTTTCTGCAGCTTTGTCGGAAATCCTTTGATCTGTGCCACTGCTTCAGAGCAGGATTGCCACGGGACAGCAGTTGCCGTACCGATGCCCATGTCCTACAATGTGAATATGTCACAGAGTAATGATTTTGCTGAAGGACTTCTTATTTCTCGCTGACCTTTTTTCGTAAATTACGTGGTTTATGATTTCCAAATTCGCCATTAGTATTATGTTCTCTGCTGTCTTATCAGGATTATGCACATAAGATTAGCTGGTCTGAAAAAAATTTCAGATTATTCCTCCCCAAGAGTAGCCGCTGCTGCTCTATTGCTAATTTTGTATACACTTTCTTAAAGGTACTCCACTAGCAAGGAAGCCCAGAGGCCATAAAGTTGCTATTGCATTCGGTTCGAGTGTTGGTTTCTTCGCATTACTTGCTCTTGCTGCTGGCCTATTAATCAGGTGGAGGCAGAGACACAATAGACAGATCCTTTTTGATGTCGACAGTTAGTAAAAATCTTAATCATCATAAAAAACTTAATGTACTTCCAAATTTTCTTTGCATTAAAATAATATAATAGATATGGAGACGACTTGCGCAAAATTCTTACTAGAGTTAAGACTTTTAAGTTTTGCTTTGCTATTTCAGACCAACATAGTGAGGAAGTTAGCCTCGGAAATGTGAAGCGGTTTCAGTTCAGGGAACTGCAGGTTGCAACAGATAACTTCAGCAGCAAGAACATATTAGGCAAAGGTGGATTTGGATATGTTTATAGTGGTCAGCTTCAGGATGGAACTCTTGTAGCCGTCAAAAGGCTCGAAGATGTGAGTGCTTCTAGTGGGGAAGTCTAGTTCCAGATCGAAGTCGAAATGATAAGCTTAGCGGTGCACCGGAACCTTCTTAAGTTGTATGGGCTTTGTATGACTGCCACGGAGAGGCTTCTAGTTTATCCGTATATGTCCAACGGCAGTGTTGCTTCTCGACTAAAAGGTAATTGGTATATTTTTTTTAACTGCTAGATCATTATTTCCACGAAAAAATTGATTACTAAAATGCCACTTGAAGTTCACTTTATGAATAGCTTGTGACTCCAGATCAAGCATAAGTGATAGTGGGATTGGAATGATATGCAATGGGTTCCCTCAAACTCTATCGAGACTTCTCCTTGCTCTTTGCCCTAACATTACTTCAAGTGAGAATCAAATTCCTGGCTGTTTTTTTGTTGATTTCTTGTTCTGAAGTATTATAATTTTGAAAAAGGCCAATAAAGGGCCTAATCTATTTATTTATTTTTTCGTAATATGCATTTTTTTTGTGACAGGATTGCTAAGGATCCTAGGTTTGAGAGATTACCATGCACCCATAAAGGAACTTATGCAGATGATTGCATTGTTGAAAGGGTTACTCAGGTATTATCCCCTTATTAGCTTATTCACTGTCTTCAGTTTTGTTTTTATATTCTTTTTCTTTTGTGTCTTTGAATACTACTAAGTGTTTCTTTGGTTTAGTCCGGTCTTTTATCTAACAACATTTGATGTGAATCTTCTGTATTATATTCTTTTGTTTGTTCTCTATGACATAGTAATCTTGATTTCTCTAGGCAATAAGGGTTTGATTAGACGCCCCAATTCTAGAAATGAACCTCAAGTATTAGTTTGACTTAAGCAGAAAAAAAAAGTATTGCAAGAATGTTGTTTAGCTTTGAAACTGTAGAGATTTTGGAAGTACTCTCTTTTAATATTAGCAAAACCCATGTCAATTAGAACGGCTATTCCTAGAAAATTTTAGCCCTGTTTGCCACATAATGGGATAGCTTGAGCTATCCATTTAGTGTCCTTGAAACAAACTTAGTCTTGTACGATAGCAACTCGATCTAAGCCCATAATTGATATCTTATCTGTTTTTGTTCAGTTTGCCATATTCTAAAATTAGCTTTCTTCCAAACTTACCTTTTGCTCTCTTAAGAGCTTATCTTGTTTTGGATTTCCTTTTTCCTTTTTTTCTTTATCGAAGCATTACACTCTGTTACAATAGCAGGGATGATGTGTTACATTGTAAATTGATATTCTCTTCTCTTACTTTCTAAAATTGCAATCTTTTCTTAAACAGCACAAATGCTACATTGTTGCTACATGTGATAGAGATTTGAAGCGAAGGATACGCAAGGTATGCAAAGATCGACAGCAAAAAACCTTTGTTTTTGTTTTTGTTTTTCTTTTCTTTTTCTTTTTCCTTTTTCTTTTTCTTTTTCTTTTTCTGTTATGAGGTAAAGCCCTTGGCTTGTTTTAATTGTTCCTCCAAGCTAATGTGTAAATATATCAAGTCCTTTGGTTAGGCTTTTTAGACCAAATTAAACATTGCTAGCGAAATTTAGTTGTTTGCATCAAATCAGACTCAGTAATACCAGATATTTAGTAAGTTTTCTTTATTAAATTAAGCTTTATGGTTCAAATAAAAATGGCAAATAAGTTAGCAAGGTATTTTGCATCAAATTGAGCATGGGTCTAATCATTCTTTTCCTCACTTTCGTTACAGCAACCTGATGATGAGAAGTGCAAGGCAGCAAAGAGAAGCCAATGCACTGTGCATCTCGGTGGATAACGGTCATAAATGAAATACAATTGTATACGTCCCGATCAATCTTATTGTACCCACCGCGATCTTTTGCGTGTTGGTGATGTGTTTAACTTACCCTGATGTCCTTATCTTAGACTAGTTTTGATTGTCTGTTGTATCAGCCAGTACTCCTTGGTTGCTATCATTGAAGGCTATTTGGATTGAAAATTTTGAATGTAATTTTTAATTGACAATTGTATTTTTACTGTGCAAATTCTTATTTGGCTAAATAATTTGGCTTCTCTTGTTTGACAATTGTTGAATGTAATCAAAATTAAAATTATTTGAATGATTAATTTGTTCTTACATGTCAATTTAAAGAGTCTTAAAATTTTGTCTCGGTTATTTTTAATTGTATGTTTTATATATTGAATTGAATTCATAACAATTATGAAACTGTTGGTATAAATTTATTATTTATAGTAGCATTTTTTACTATATTTAGTAGCGGTCGAAGAAGTGTTACTAAAATTATCATTTTCTCCAACAGTTGTGTAAACTGTCGGTAAAGATCTTTTGCGACGGAGATCTAACAGCGGTTGCAAAAATTTTTCCGACGGTTTTACAAGTGTTGGAAAATATTTTCCCAGCGGTTTTAAATATTTTTTCCAGCGGAAGATGATATGTGAATTGCTTTGATTGCTTATTTCATACATATATGATTTTGTAAATGTCATGGTGAGGATAAATTTCATCTCTCTGTTCGATTTTTGAATGTTAAATTCTTGAGGTATCTAACGATTTCTTTTGTCAAGAATTATCTCTTTTGCAGAGAGTACAGTCGTCTAAGTCTAGAGTCTGTTTTAGGAGTTTATCTCATGTATTCATTTTTATTTGGATCATAATTGTAAATTTTTGTTGTATGGTGATAACAACAAAAATATCTTTTTGAATTTTCTTTAAGTGGATTTTTGTTATGTCACGAAACCGCCAAAGGGGGAGATTGTTAAGGAATTTGTGTTGGCGTATTTCGTGAAAGTGGTTAAGTCTTGAAGATTGAAGATGAAGATGTTTGAATCATATACCTCAATCTCAAGAAAGAAGAATTCAAAGGGATCAGGTACGTTTAACTAAATAAGTTTGGTGATCCGAATACTTCTTATAGTGTAGAAACACTTGGATGGGTTTTTAACTGCATAAAAATAAAAAACTAGACATGTAATATGTTCAGGATCCAGATCAGGCTATTCCAGTTCGGACCCCGAACGTATGTAAGTTCATGCGGAATTTCAGTCCGGACCTTCCCTGGTTCAGTCCGGACCCCGAACGTAGATTCTGCAGAAATCGCATGAACAGTCCGGACCGTTCATTTTTCAGTCCGGACCCCGAACATGATTTTCTGGAAAAGTTCTGTTTATTGACGACAGTCCGGACCCTGCTTATTCCAGTTCGGACCGTCGACCCGAAAATTTCCAGATAAGGTGGTTTTTGATTCTTATCTTCTTCCAAAGGTTTATAACCTATAAATAAACCCTTTGATTCATCTTCTAGGGTTAATCCAAAATAAGTTTTGTATTCCGTAAATGACCGAGAAAAATTAACGGAGAAAAACTTAGAAAAATCCACATATAGAGAAGAAATGAAAAACTAGATCTATTCTATGTTTCTTCATCTATATTGATTAATTTGATTCTAGGATTTCAAACTCAGATTTTGAGTAGAATCAAATTAATGAATACTTAGATGGTATTTCCGATCTATCTTTGATCTAAGTATGCGGCGGATTTTCACCACCAACAAACAATGATTTTCCCAAAAATCGGCGCGTGGATTCGCGTGGCCTTGTGGATTCAAGGTGCTACCGCTCTCGTGGATTCGAAGCGAGGTACGTTCGTGTGATCGAGACGTACTACTTGGTGGAGACCGTGGATTCGGTTGGACGTCGTGGACTCGACGTTGGACGCCGTGGATTCGGCGTTGGACGCAAATCGTGGATTCGAGGCGCGTTGCGGAGCGAGCGGAGAAGATCAACTAGGAGCGTATGGAAAAAGGTTGAGTCGTGTGTGAGTACGTTATATCACCTTTGTACTTGTTTAATTCTAGTAGATTTCACCGTGTGATCGGTCCCGTGGTTTTTTACTCCTGGATTGGAGTTTTTCACGTAAAATCTCTGCGTGTTATTTACTTTTCCGCATTGGGTTATTTTTACGCAAAGATTTTGGTGTGTTTATTGTTTACACCTATTCACTCCCCTCTAGGTGTTTTTTCCCCTGTTCAGATCCATATTTAACATAACCCACAATTTGACATTCGTGGGAAGCTTAGCCCGCGTTTTATCGGACCTTTCGAGGTATTGGAGTGTTTTGGGCCAGTTGCCTGCAGGCTTGCACTTCCCCCCAGACTCGCCGGTGTCCACGACGTGTTTCATGTGTCCACCCTGAGGAGGTACGTATATGATCCGTCGCACGTCATCGACTTCACCCCACTCCAGATCAGCGAGGATTTGAGTTATGTAGAGCGCCCACAGCGAATTCTGGATCGAGAGGTGAAAGAATTGCGCAGTCGGGGTATCCCATATGTGAAGATCTTGTGGAGCAACCATGGCGAGCGCGAGGCTATCTGGGTGTCACGCCCCGAGTGTAAACCAGAACCCGGGCTTGTCAACAGATCCGCCGTGCACACAGAATTTTCCATGTACACGAAGCGTCGGTAACCTGCTCAGATATAAGATATACAATAAAAGAGCATAATACAGAGCTGAACTATACATAATATCTCAGACTGGAAATAAAATAAAGCTGTAATAAATACAATAAACTCCCAGCTCACCCAAAATAATACACCCAGCTGGCCAAAGCCAGACCTCAAAATGAAAGTAAACTACTGCAGTCTCAGTAAAATGGGTACAATATCTGTCTAACAACACCTCACAGCCTCACAGGAGATCTATCTACTCAGCGATCCCCTTACCTCGATCAGCTGCCGATGTCCCAGCAACTCCCGCAGAAAACTCTGCAAAACAAAGGAAAGAGAAAAATGAAAAACAACAATGGGGGTGAGAACCACTAGTAAACCAGTAGCCTCCCCCTGTGGGTAAAGCCTCAAACTCCGACGTACCCACTAAGTCTACCAGAGGCAAGGAGAAAGGTAAAGTGGTAAGCAATAAGACTGTTGAAAAAAGAAACTACCACTACTATGCCTCTAAATGCAGTCCCAGAATGGAATGACTGTATGTATGCATCAGTAACCGCATCTGTCCAAATAAACCCAATCTAGCCACCAGTAAAAACTGGTACTGCCTGCTGCCGCCCTCATCATCGGGCAAGTAAAGCCGCGCCGATGTGCATATAAAGCCGCACCGGTGTGATAACAAAACTCAATCACTGTCACAAGTATCATAAAAGCAGGACTGAATCACAACTATACTCAAGTGGAACAAATCCCTCCACTAATAAAACCCCGATCCCCCAATCTGATGCAAAGATCGACAAGACTCAACCCCAATCTGATGCAAAGATAAACATCCGGTCAACCGCCTAATGTCCGCAGTTACCGCAATACCCCACAAGTACACAATCTGATAAAATAGATAATATCCGGCCAACCGCCTACTGTCCACGGTTGCCGCAATACCCCCACCAATCCACGATCAAGTACCACCTATCCCAGACTCCAAGATCCCGACTACACTATCCCAAACCCCTGCTCGAACCCGAGCAACATGAATCAAAAGTCTAAATGAAAAGGAGACAGAAAACAATCATGGTTTCTCCTAAGTCAAGTCCCAATATGATAGTGTAGCAATAAATAATGGCCTATCTAGATGTCCATACAAGTATGCAAATGTCCTCATGAAGGATAAAAGAAAGTGAATCAAATAGTAGCTCCACATGTGTATCAAATAATAGCTCTGCATAGATATAATCATCATGTCAACATCACTAACCGACTACATGTCACGCCCCGGAGGTTCTAAAAAAGCGGAAAACGTATCCATTTTTTTTTCAAATGAACCTCGCCTCCGGTGCGCGCCAGACCCGCCACATATACCAATTCACTCCCCAAACGGGCGGAGCCTCCTTTGTATATGTACGGCGTTCCGAGCACGACAAATACTTTAACCATGCAATCATAGAACGATAATAAGGAGAGATTACATCTAACCGCACAAACATATTCACCACACTTTTCTAAAGGATAAATCCATAGGTTTGGGAAAACGGTGTCCACACGACACCCAATTTTATAAAACGATTTCGCAAACTCTTTTAAGCGGCAACCTTGTTTGAAAGGATAAATCCACGGGTTTTGAAAACAGTGCCCACACGACACTTGGTTTGGAAATGCTTTTGAAACCAGGTTTGTATTTGAAAATGAGCCGCATCCACACATCTCAAGATTCACAGTTATAAGTAGATATTCCTACACTAAGTCCTCAATCCAACATCCACAAGAACCCATACACAAGTAATTCACAATTAAACTAACCAAGCATTAAGGAAATAACCACAAACTGTAAAGTTTACTAGCCACCATGGCTAGGGTCCTCTAATCGATGCCTCACCGTCGTCCCGGTTCCCACCCCTGCTCGGACCCTGTCACAGCGTGGGTAGTCAGTGACTGAGAAAGTAGATATAAATAAGTAAATGCAATACTAAAAAGACAAACCGATACACCGGAGCATTTACTTCCCCCTCATGTACCGCTAGATCCCTGTCACAAATCACATTGGGCCCCTACCCCAGAATTTAAAAACAAGCTGGGCCCCAACCCCAGAATTTAAAAACAAGCTGGGCCCCAACCCCAGAATACCGTACTCATTTTCTTGGTGCCTCCAACCCCTCGACTGCCCAAGTAGCAGCCGCCTCCCCTTGACGGGTCCCCAACATCTCTAGTCGTGGGGTACACGGGTAATCCTTACTATCTTTCCGGAAAAATACACCCTGTGCGGTGGCCAAACCGCCGGTGTGCGTGTAAGCAATACGAGCATATAAAACGAAACTGCGACCGCAGCCGCCTCAGTTAAAACATAATGTTGGGTCGTATATAATACGGATCTAAATAGGGGAAGAAACACCTAGAGGGGGGTGAATAGGTGTAAACGTATAAACACTCCAAAAATCGTTGCGATAAAACCCAATGCGGAAAATAAAATAACACGCAAGATTTTTACGTGGAAAACTCCATCACCGGAGTAAAAAACCACGGGACCGATAACACGGCAGAAATCCACTAGAATTAAAACACGTACAAGGTGATTTACCGTACACACTTACGACTCAACCTTTTCCATACGCTCCTAGAGGATCTTCTCCGCTCGCTCCGACGCTTCTCGAATCCACGATCTGCGCCCAACGCCGAATCCACGGCGTCCAACGTCGAATCCACGACGTCCGACCGAATCCACGGTCTTCACCCAATAGCACCCTTCGAATCCACGAATGTGCCTCGCTCCGAATCCACGAGAGCGATTGAACCTTGAATCCACAAGGACACGCGAATCCACGCGCCGATTTTTGGGGTAAATCGTTGTTTTTGGGTGGTGATGATCCGCCGAATACTTAGATCAAAGATAGATCGGAAATACCATCTAAGTATTCATTAGTTTGATTCAACTCAAGATGTGAGTATGAAAACCTAGAATCAAACTAATCAATATAGATGAAGAAACATAGAGTATTCTCTAATGATTTCCTTTCTTCTCTATATGTGGATCTATAGCCGTATAAGATGATATATGAAAATGACGGCTATGTGGATTGACCCTAGAAAGAAAGACATAGGGTCTATTTATAGGTTAGAAACCCTAGGAAGGAGATAAGAATCAAAAACCTGCCATTTCTGAAAATTTACGGACGGCGATCCGGATCGTGATAACTGAGATCCGGATCGTCATAACGAAACAGCCAATTCCAGAAAAACGAAGGTTCGGGATCCGGATCATGTGACTACGATCCGGATCGTTCATACAGTTCACCAAACATCAACGTTCGGGATCCGGATTGCGAAGCAAGATCCGGATCGTTCAAGGTAGATGGTAAACTCAACGTTCGGGATCCGGATCAAGAGACTACGATCCGGATTGCGACGATGTATGAACGAACCACCTTCGGGATCCGGATCGAACAACCTGATCCGGATCCTGAACATGTCCCAAGTCCAGTTTTTGATTTTTATGCAATGAAAGATTCTTCCAAGTGTTTCTACACTACAAGAAGTATTCGGATCACACAAATTCTTTAGTTAAACATACCTGATCCTTTTGAATTCTTCTTTCTTGAGATTGAGTTAAATGATCCAACTTTCTTCACCTTCAATCTTCAGGACTTGAAACTTTCACGAAACTACGCCAACTCAAATTCCGTAACAATCTCCCCCTTTGGCGGTTTCGTGACAAAACACAGATCAACTAAAGAAAATTCAAAAGATATTTTTGTTGCTATCACCATACAACAAAAATTTACAATGGAGATCCAAAATACAATACATGAGTTAAACTCCTAAAACAGACTCTAGACTTAGACATCTGTACTCTCTGCAAAAAGAAATCATTCTTGACAAAAGAAATCGTTAGATACCTCAAGAATTTTGTATCATTCAAAAACCACAAACAGAGATGAAGTTTAAACTCATTTATACTTACCATGACATTTATATTCAGATATGTAAACTGATCATAGTTAAAAAAACACCAACATATCTTCTTTGCACGTAAAAACCAAATGTCATGAACATGTTTGTGACAAACTTATATATATATAGATATGTAATTGATTAGAGTTAAGAACCAACATATCTTCTATGCAATCAAAAACCAAGTGTCACAAACTTGTTAGTGAACATCAACTTGTTAGTTATATTACATGCCCAAATAGTTAGCAAATAGTTAGTCGAGGCATGCATTCATACAGATACAGCTGAAAAACCTCAAGTTGAGAATGGAAGTTGGAGTAATACTTACCTTGATGTTCATCCAGTTTTCATATCAAACATTGTTCACTTACCTTGATGTTTCATGCAGTCAACATTGTTCAAAGTTCTCTCTAAAGTTCTCTCTAACTCTCTCCCCCTTTTTGTCACAAAACAAAGCCAAAATGTAGTTAAGACTACGAAATGTGAGGAGAGTAAAAAGTTCCAATAAAATGTAAAACCTGAGAACTAAGCTAACATAAGTATAAAACTAAAACCTAAAATCGTAATCCTGCACAAAAGGAAAGGAAGGTGCAGTTCAGTCGGAGGAGTCTGAGCTGGTACAACTCAGCTTGCTCAAAATCCCTTTAAGCATTGTCGAAATAGTTGAACATTTCTTCTTGATCTTCTTGTGATCAGAGGAAATCTGCTGAAGTTCTTTCGATGTCCTCTCTTGTGCAGCCGAGAGTCTTTGTTGTTCCTGGCGAAGCGATTCCAATACAGCAGTGTCTGTATCCTGTCTTTTCGAGTGTGATGGATGCTGTCTAGAAGCAGATGGTGCATCCAATCCCGTAACCCATGGAGATTCAGTTTGTAGAACCCCAGAGAGTGAGCGAGCTCTAGTAAGAGGCCTACTATGAAAACTTTCACTTCTTAGGACATTCTTTCGTCTATATTGCTTAGTTGTTGATGCAGATTTCATAAGCCTTTTGCCTTTGACAAATTTCCTGTTTTGCTCATCAATCTTCTGTTGAACATCTTTGAAGAATTCGTCCCATTCTTCAGTATCGTACTCTGAGCTGTCCTCCTTGCCTTCGGTTGTCTTATCTCCTGTTGAAATATCTGGTTCCTCTTTTTCAGATGTACTCTTGTGCACCATTGTGACTAGTAACAGGATTAACCAAGAGAGTGACAATGATCAAAGTGCTTGAGTTAAGAAGGTGTCCTGTGAAAACCAACTCAAGAACACAAAAATTCTTAGTTTTCAAAAATTGAAAAAATTGTACCCAAACAATCATAATCATGTAGAGAGACTAAGAATCAAATTAGTTTTGCAAAAGGACTTTTAAAGATAGATCAATTGCATGAATTTCGAAAATCCTTATTATATGCCCTAAAACCGAAATTTTAGAAATCGAAGCCTAAAAATCCGTTAATCATGAGAATACCTAGCATATAATCAAAACTAATCTACCCAGAGTTCTTATTTCAAAAGAAATTTGATCAAAAACCATCCACAAACAAAGTTGATCCAAGAAATTCATCACGTTTAAGGAGGAAAAGAGAAAAACGGTGAAAAACCGAGATTTTGATCAATAAAACTTACTTGGAACTGAAGAACTTGAGTTAGAAAGCTTTCAGGAAGGATGAAATCTAGAGAGAGAGGCTCTGGAAACTTCGGAACAAAAGATTGGAGTAAAGAAATCAAAAACCCCTTTCGTTCCTTATAAAACCTAGCCGCGATCCGGATCAGTTCATAACTGCGATCCGGATCGGCTACCCGCAGTAAGAAACTGCGTTCGGGATCCGGATCGGCAGATACAATCCGGATCGTCAGCCCGCAGAAGAATTCCTGCGTTCGGGATCCGGATCATCTAGCCCGATCCGGATCGGCCCCAACTTTTTCTTTAGAAAATTTCAGAGAAATTCAAGAAAAAACCAGAAAAAGATTGTAAGCACAAATGTGTATCAACTTTAAACAAAAATCATCGTTTCATACAACAAGAATTAGATTATGCCAAATCTATCAATAATATCCAAAAATGAAACGAAAATTTACAAAAATTAAATCCCTTAAAGTTGAACACCTTCAATCACATCTAACTTGATCTTATGAGTAATGCCTTTATCAAATCATCAATTCAGTAAAGAAAATGAAATACAAAGATCAATAGATGTTTGAAATCCCAAATATGGTAGATAATATTTCTAGACAATCTGTTGAAGAGAGTGGCTCTTTGAGCATCTTTCTTTAAAATCCCACCTTATACCAACCTTGAAATTTGACAGAGTCAAGTATTTCAACATGCATTTTACTTAATCAAAAATTTGAACAACCATGCGTGGTATACATGTGGTAGCTGCACACAATACTCGGACGACCGAGGTGGTAGCTCTTTCCTCCATGTGGTGGTAGTTTTCACACTCCTCATTGGGATGTAACTCTTTCCACATCTTTTGAGCATTTTACATTATCTTTGGCTCCCCCTCAATTGGCTATCAATTATTTAAGATATAAAGTATTCAACCAAAAATTGATCTCGATTTCATACTCGACTAAACAGTCAAATAAGATAATGACTATACCAAGAGATCATTGAGAGAGAAATTGACTTTGATCACTTTAGAAGATGATTTAATTAACATAAACGATCATTGCAACAATGAAATATTATGATGGCAAAAGCATAATAAATTTCTAAATGTGTGAACAGATGCAATTAAAGTCAATTAAGATCTATGCTCAATTACTATCCTATGTATAAACATAGATATTGAATAGAACAAAACAAATACAAAACCTATTTTAAGCAAAGGTTTCAAAAAGAAGTTTATTTCAAAGAAAGCATACCAATTGCTTTTCGCAAATGAATAAAACGTTTTTGATCCAAAGGTTTTGTTAAAAAGTCAGCTAATTGATCTTCAGTTGAAATATATGAAAGTTGAAGAGTATTTGATTCAACTAGCTCTCTAAGAAAATGATATCTAAGTTCAATATGTTTTGTTCTAGAATGCAACACAGGGTTTTTAGAAATGTTAATAGCACTAGTGTTGTCACAAAGTATTGTTACCGAAGATGCTGAAATGCGGAAGTCGCTCAGTACGCTTTTCATCCAAATGAGTTGAGTTGAGCAACTTCCAGCTGAAATGTATTCCGCTTCGGCAGTCGAGAGTGCTATGCAGTTCTGCTTTTTACTGTGCCATGCAACAAGGCAATGGCCAAGATAGAAGCATGCACCACTCGTGCTTTTCCGATCATCCACTGATCCTGCCCAATCGGCATCTGAGTATCCAACAATATCCAAACTTGTTCCCATAGGATACCAAATTCC
This sequence comes from Tillandsia leiboldiana, assembly GCA_029204045.2. NCBI lineage: Eukaryota > Viridiplantae > Streptophyta > Magnoliopsida > Poales > Bromeliaceae > Tillandsia > Tillandsia leiboldiana. The sequence continues at coordinate 47,215,282 of CM055060.1, read as the reverse complement.
GAAATTAATTGATCCTTTGATGTACCGGATGATCCGTTTCACCGCTTTCAGGTGAACCTCCTTTGGTGCTGATTGATATCTCGCGCAAATCCCAACACTAAAGGATATATCCGGGCGACTAGCCGTGAGGTAAAGTAGACTTCCAATCATACTTCTATACAGTTTCTCGTCTACATTCTCACTATGTGATTCACTTCCAAGTCCCTTGTGGCTAGTTCCCATTGGAGTTGGAAAATCTTTACAATTTTCTAGATCAAACTTTTTGACCAACTCCAGTGCATACTTGGATTGACTCAAGTGAATACCTTCATCATTTTGTTTAATTTGCAATCCAAGAAAATAAGACAGTTCGCCCATCATGGACATCTCAAATTCGCTTTCCATGGTCTCCGCGAATTTAGAAGCATCATTATCTTTTGTTGCACCAAATACAATGTCATCGACATAGATTTGTGCTACAATGAAATTATTTTGATAATGCTTCACAAAGAGAGTCCTGTCAGCTCCCCCTCGAGTATAGCCCTTCTCCAAAAGGTGCTTTGTTAACCTTTCGTACCATGCTCGCGGTGCTTGTTTCAGACCGTAAAGAGCCTTTTTCAAACGAAAAACATGGTTAGGTTGTTTATGATCTACAAAACCTTTCGGTTGAGCTACATAAACTTCCTCATTTAAAAACCCATTTAGAAATGCGCTCTTGACGTCCATTTGAAATAATTTGATTTTAAAATGACAAGCAATAGCAAACAATATACGAATGGACTCGAGTCTAGCTACAGGGGCGAAAGTTTCGTCAAAGTCTATACCTTCTACTTGAGAGTAGCCTTGAGCAACTAGTCGTGCCTTGTTCCTGATGATAGTACCATCTTCATCTTTCTTGTTCTTGAAGATCCATTTGGTACCTATCACATTATGTTGCTTTGGAGGCTTCGTTAATTCCCAGACTTTGTTTCGCTCAAATTGATGGAGCTCTTCCTGCATTGCTTTAATCCAGTAGTCATCCTGAAGAGCTTCATCTATTGTCTTTGGTTCGATTAAAGATACATAGCAAGCAAATCCGCAAACCAACTGCCTTCGAGTTCTAACTCCTTCTTGTGGATCTCCAATGATGTTCGATTCCGGATGATCCTTGGAGATTCGTAGCGTTTGTTGAAACGGAGTACTCGGAGGTACACGAGATGATTCCTGCACATCAGATAAACTAGAAGAACCATTAGATGCATCATTAATATTGGAAGTATTATTATGAGCAGATGCACTAGCAGGAGAATCATCATCTAGAGAGATATCGAGGGTAGATTTTTCAGATTCAAAATGAGAAGCTTCATCTACTTTAACATTTATAGATTCTACGATCGTCTTAGATTCAATGTTAAATACTCGATATGCTCTGCTATTCGTAGAATAACCCAAAAAGATCCCTTCATCACTTCGAGAGTCGAACTTTCCAAGATTTTCACGGTCACGTAAGATGTAACATCGACTCCCGAAGATACGAAAGTACTTGATATCCGGTTTTCTACTAAACCACAGCTCATATGGTGTATTCAAGATTCCTGGGCGCAAATACACTCTGTTAATGACATAGACAGCGGTGTTCACAGCTTCAGCCCAAAAAAGTAGCGGTAAATTCCGGCTATGAAGCATCACACGCGCCATCTCTTGAACAACCCTGTTTTTGCGCTCAACAACACCATTTTGCTGAGGTGTATAGGGTGCCGAGAATTCATGTTTAATGCCATTGAAGTACAAAAGTCAATGAATTTTGAATTTATGAATTCTCCACCCCTATCACTTCTAACACGAATGATCTTTTCATTCTTTTCAATCATAATACGATGGCAAATCTCATGAAAAGAGTCAAACGTATCAGCTTTCTCTCTCAAAAATGCTACCCAAGAAAACCGAGAGAAATCATCAACCAATAAGAAAATATACCATTTACCTCCCAAAGATGGTTGACGAGTTGGCCCCATTAAATCCATGTGCAAAAGTTCCAAGGGCCGTTTTGTACCAACGTGGTTCAAGTTCTTGTGTGCAGTCCTAGACTGTTTTCCCTTTTGGCAACCACCACACACAACGTTTTGTTTAAATAAAAGCTTTGGAATCCCCTTGACCACGTCCTTGTTTGAAATTCTAGTAAGTTCCTTAAAATTTAAGTGACCTAGCCTTTCATGCCAAAGAGTTTCATTATTCAAAGCAGCTAAGTTACAATTTTCAGAAAATTTATTAGGAACAACATAACAATTGTTTTCCGATCTAACCCCTTTTAAAAGAAGACATGGTCCTTATCAGTTACAACGCATTCAACAGATGAAAAGTTAACTGAAAACCATTGTCGCAAAGTTGACTTATGCTTATGAGGTTAGTCTTAAGGCCATCAACAAATAAGACGTTTTTCAAAATCGGGCCATCTGGAATAGCTACCGTCCCTTTTCCAACAATTTTGGAAGATCGACCGTCTCCGAAAACAACGTGTCCTCCGGAGATTTTCTCAAGATTTTGAAAACTATTTTTGTCACCGGTCATGTGACGGGAACACCCGCTATCCAGATACCAAGACGAGCTATCATATGCATGCAAGGAAATATTGGAAACAAGACAAGGGAAAATTTCACCTTTGCGCACCCAAACCTTTTTGGAATGCGTCTGTAATGGTCGTGAAGTTTTGTGCCTAGGTGAAAGCGTCTTGTTAAAACGATTGTTGCTCCTTGATGAAGTCGTCTTGCGCGGTGAACTACCAAGTCTCTTTTCATTTGAAAAGTTTTGCTTTGATTTCCGGAAAGGAGCCTTTTTGGTAGTTGATGCAAGAGGTGCTTGAGATGAGCGTTCGACTCCCGTCTTGCAATATCTTCTTATGTGCCCTGAAACACCACAACGAAAACATACCTTAGAACTAGACGATCCCAAGGAGGATGAGGTAGGTTTGTTGACATTGTTTGTCTTGAATTCCGGTGTCGGAGGAGGAGATACCGACTGAGGCACAAAAACTGTCCCACTCGAACTTGGACTGTTTCCAGTTTGAGTGTACCCGAGGCCGAACCGATTTGTTTGACCAAGACCAAGAAGTCTATCCAACTTACTCCTTCCTGAAGAGAATCGCTGCAAGTCATCCTTGAGTTGGAAGATTGGTCTTAGTCATTTCCTGCTTATCCTGTCGAGCCTCGTTGTAGAGCTTTGAGAAGTGATCCGCTTTATCCACCAGTTTTGTATGTTCCTTCTCAAACAGCTCATTGGACTCTTGAAGGGAAACATTAACTTTTACCCAGATTTTCCCTTTCCACTTCAAGAGCGTTTGAGAGAGAAGTTGCCCTTTTTACTTCTTCTTCGAGATCATGCAATCTCCTTCTCAAACTCTTGTTTTTGCTTAGCCACTTTCTTTGAATCCCTCAAAAGTCTGTGGTAGGCTAAGAGCAAAATCTTCACCTTCTCCGAATCATCCGATTCATTGTCCGTTGCGTTCTTTTCAACAGTGGAGTTGGACAATGATTCAGACGTACTTGCCATAAAGCACATGAATGGTGAAGATGTGGACGCGTGGAATGCCGTGGAGCTCTTTTCTTCATCACTTGAAGACGAATCATTTGACGTTGAGTTGTCATCCCAAGTGACGACTTGCATCGCCTTCTTCTTTGCCGGATACTTGTTAGGACACTCCGTTGCAATGTGGCCGTAGCCTCGACATTTGAAGCATTGCAGTTGTCCTTCTGAACTTTTCTTATCCTTTGAGAAGTTCTCCTGCTTTCTTGACTTGGTGACTTGGAGTACCCTTGCCTTTGTTCGACTTTCCGAAGGATGGAGATTTGCTTGAATTACCCCTTCGGAAGTGCGGCGAAACTTCCTTGTCAAGAGAGCGAGCTGCTTCTCAAATTCCTCCATAGAAAGGTTCTCGTCATCGTCCGAGGAGGATGTATCGCGTCTTCTTCCTTAGTTGTTTTCAACGCATAACTGAAGACTTAGAAGTGGATGCTTTTCCATGAAGAATTGTTAGTATTAAAGTCATTCATAAGTTTGTAATGAACCAACTAATTCTTCTACACGTATTTTCGTCCGGGTGTTTAATAGTTTCAATGGCAGTAACCTTTGGGCCGAAATCGTTCAGGAAGTAGATTCTTCAGATTTTTCTTACAATCTTAAATTCTGGAATCTTCTCTCCCAGATTAGCACAGAGTTTACGATGTCTTGCAATCGTGTATAGTAGTCCGTGAAAGATTCATTTTCTGCCATCAAGATAGAGTCAAACTGGCTCGTAAGCATTTGCAGCTTTTCTGAATCTTCACGAGGTTAGTTCCCCTCATGTGTAACCTGGAGAACATCCCAGATTTCTTTCGCAGTCCTCACATGCCGAGACGCGAGAGAATTTCAGTTTGAGATAAGGCATTAAAATAGCATTAATTCCCTGCCACTGTAAGAAGATAACTCAACTCTTCCTTGGTCCATTTCGACCTAGGTTTTAAGTGTGAACATCAGAGATAAGTTCAGTGGATTAGTCATCCTGATTCAATTGAATGCCACACCCTTTCGTCGATGGAAGATAAAAAGGCTTTCATCCGTACTTTCCAGTACGCATAATTTGTTCCATCAAAGACAGGGGGTCGATTGATGTTTCCACCCTTCAACCCTTGTTCACAACCCTATTCGCTCTCTGATACCATTGTTGGGTCGTATATAATACGGATATAAATAGGGGAAGAAACACCCCTAGAGGGGGGTGAATAGGTGTAACGTATAAACACTCCACAAATCGTTGCGATTAAAACCCAATGCGGAAAATAAAATACACGCAAGATTTTTACGTGGAAAACTCCATCACCGGAGTAAAAAACCACGGGACCGATAACACGGCAGAAATCCACTAGAATTAAAACACGTACAAGGTGATTTACCGTACACACTTACGACTCAACCTTTTCCATACGCTCCTAGAGGATCTTCTCCGCTCGCTCCGACGCTTCTCGAATCCACGATCTGCGCCCAACGCCGAATCCACGGCGTCCAACGTCGAATCCACGACGTCCGACCGAATCCACGGTCTTCACCCAATAGCACCCCTTCGAATCCACGAACGTGCCTCGCTCCGAATCCACGAGAGCGATTGAACCTTGAATCCACAAGGACACCGCGAATCCACGCGCCGATTTTGGGGTAAATCGTTGTTTTTGGGTGGTGATGATCCGCCGAATACTTAGATCAAAGATAGATCGGAAATACCATCTAAGTATTCATTAGTTTGATTCAACTCAAGATGTGAGTATGAAAACCTAGAATCAAACTAATCAATATAGATGAAGAAACATAGAGTATTCTCTAATGATTTCCTTTCTTCTCTCTATATGTGGATCTATAGCCGTATAAGATGATATATGAAAATGACGGCTATGTGGATTGACCCTAGAAAGAAAGACATAGGGTCTATTTTAGGTTAGAAACCCTAGGAAGGAGATAAGAATCAAAAACCTGCCATTTCTGGAATTTACGGACGGCGATCCGGATCGTGATAACTGAGATCCGGACGTCATAACGAACAAAACAGCCAATTCCAGAAAAACGAAGGTTCGGGATCCGGATCATGTGACTACGATCCGGATCGTTCATACAGTTCACCAAACATCACGTTCGGGATCCGGATTGCGAAGCAAGATCCGGATCGTTCAAGGTAGATGGTAAACTCAACGTTCGGGATCCGGATCAAGAGACTACGATCCGGATTGCGACGATGTATGAACGAACCACCTTCGGGATCCGGATCGAACACAACCTGATCCGGATCCTGAACATGTCCCAAGTCCAGTTTTTGATTTTTATGCAATGAAAGATTCTTCCAAGTGTTTCTACACTACAAGAAGTATTCGGATCACACAAATTCTTTAGTTAAACATACCTGATCCTTTTGAATTCTTCTTTCTTGAGATTGAGTTAAATGATCCAACTTTCTTCACCTTCAATCTTCAAGGACTTGAAACTTTCACGAAACTACGCCAACTCAAATTCCGTAACACATAACAATATTGCGACCTCACCGCCTCAGTTAGAATACAAACAGTATTTACATACAATGGGGGTAGACAGTTTACCACAACATCTACTTTAATCATACGAATACACGGGAACGACATTACGCCAAAACACCAAAAAGGTACCCACCGAAACGAGATAAACGACCGCGCCGTGACCCTCCTAAACAATCCGACTTCAACGCGGCCTAATAAAATAACAAAAACACCATTAACACTTACCCTAAACAGGCAAAATCAGTGGTACGACCACGTAACATAACAACGAAAAACAAAATCACTATGCCAGCGGACCGTGTCGTCAAACAAAAACAGTCGAACAAAAACTGTCCCGGAAAGACTACATTGTGTTAAAAATATCGGTCGTGGTAAAAACACTAAAAACGAGGCTACAAACGGCCGAAACCGTAGCTACCGGACTATTCGTGGGGGCTGGTGCACGGCTGAGGCGTGTGACCGTGTTCCGTGTCCCGGGCGCGGCGTGCGCAGACCGGCGCATCCTCGCGTGCGCCGAGCGGAGCTGGCCGTGGCGCGCATGGTGAGGCGGCGCGCCGGTTCACCCGTTCCCCGGTCCGCGGCAGCAGCACGGGTGGCACGCCCATGGTGTGGAACCTCGCCTGCGGTCCGGGCTTGCGCACTGCGCCTGTGCGCTGGGTCCGCGCCTCCCCAGGCTGCGGAGCGCGTGCGCCAGTGCACGTCCGGCGTGTGGCCGCGCGGCTGC
>CM055060.1:47102643-47208450 GCA_029204045.2 Tillandsia leiboldiana | reverse complement strand
CTAAAATGAAAAATAAAATGATGGACATGGACTGTAGGACCTGTAGGTCATATCTGCAAAGTTTGAGAGAAGATGGTTGAGTATTTTGGAAGAAAATCGATGCCCTAGTTTTTGAGTTTTATGCATGTTGGCCGAGCTTCGTGCTCCGGCGCCGGCAAGCTTCTCCGACGCCGGCCACCTGCCCAGAACTCTTCTAGGGACCGAGGGGAGTCCATCCATGCACTTGCATGGCAACCATGCAGCGCGGTTGAAGCACGACCAAGATGGGTTCGAAATGGGATCAAATCTCGGCCGCCGGCGTTCCGGCCAACTCCGGCCGGGTAGGGTTAGTCGGGAAGCTTTGTATGGACCAGAGGAACCTTCTATCCAAGTTTGAAGGCTTCTTATAGCCTCTGGAAAAATTCACCATTAATGGAGTTGAAGCTCCAAACCGAGCTTGTGGCCGCCGCGTCTCCGCCGTGTCCTGTCGCCGGGCATGAGTCTAGGTAAGTTTGCCTTGAGCTTTTAGGAAGGTTGGTGCAAGTGGTTTGGTCCCAGATCCCTTGGTTGATTGGTCACGAATTTCAAGGTTGAAGCTTCATCTTCTCCACCTTGCCGCGGCCAACCTGGGGGTTTTGGTTGTGATGACCTGGATCTCTGCAGAGCTGTGGTAGAGTCATTGGTGGCATCTAGGGAGCCTGTACTGTGTGTTGGAGGTGTTTGTGCACCAATTGGAGACAAGTGGCGGACTTCGGGCTTAATGGATCACGTGGGTGATCAATGGACTCCGTCGGATCGTTAGAAGTGGTTTTGCGCGATGCGGATATTAAAAATGGACTCAGCGCGAAGTTTGGACCAAGGAATACCTTTCCGGATGCCTTCGGCAAATTTTGGAGTTGGAATTTGGCAAAATGGACGTCAAATTCGGATTCAGCGCGCGAAAACGGTCAAAACGGACTACCCACTTGTTATTTTTGAGCTTCGGGTACTGTTCATGCCGGAACAGTGTTCCCGGCGGCGGCGGCAGCGGCGGAGCAGCCGCAGGCAGCGCGGCGGACGGAGGCGCGGGCCGCCCGGTCCACGCGGCAGGCGTGCACCGGGGGCGGGACGCGTGGCGGCTCGGGAGTGGGCCGGTCCGCGGGGCGGGGTCTACGGAGAGTGCGGGGCGCACGGTGGACCGGGGGGTTGGACACGTGGCATTACTGGAGTGGTCGGTTTAGTGGACTTGGTCTACGGTGCAGGCGGGCGTGGTGCATGGACCGGCGGGACACGTGGCGTCTTGTGGTTGGCGGGCTCATGCAGGCTGGGACCACGGAGCGCGGTGGGCCTCGGAACAGTGCGCGGCAGGGGGCAACAGGCGGCGCGCCAGGGTTGGTCGGAGAGGATAGTGCGGGCCAGGTGGCGCCCTGTGATTCGCGGGCGCCACCCACCCGCGTTGACCAGGCGGGCCACGCGGCACTGCGCGGGAGGCGAGGAAGGCTGTTGCCTGTTCGGGGGGCGACGTGGAGGCCCGTGGTGATTTCGGGCGCGCACAGTGTTGGGCCGGGCCCAACACTGTAGCCGCCCGAAAATCGGGAGCGCCCGAAAGTGGGGACCCATTGGTCATTTCCCCAATTGTTTTTCCTGGCCTATAAAAGGCCGAGTTCTTTTGCAGAGAGCTTCTTCTCCGCGCGGAATTTCACTGTGCAACCTTCACAAGAAATGCTCCTCTCCCTGTGGCGATTCCATCTGCAGATTTCCAGATTTTTCAGCGGCACGCATCCCGAGGTTACCATTTTTACGGCGCGGCGCGACGCTCGTTCGTTTGTGTTCTTCTTCGTCGCATTTCGGTGCGAGGACTCCCCCGGCTTACTCCGACCTCCGAATGAGGCGATTCTTGCGCCGTTGGCTTCACGACAGGTAGGGCTATGTTTCCCATGTTTACTGGTTTTTCCCATTCCGAGCTTTTCATGGGTTTTTCGGATCATCTTGTGACCTCATTTTCTGGGGCGGAGTTTTGGGACAGCGGTGTGGTATTTTGGCGATATCTTCGCGCACAGGCATCGGATTGGGGTGATTCAAAAGGCATTTTGCATCTACACATCACGAGGAATATCCCCAAATTTTCTCGGAATTTTCTGAATATTTTTCGGAGGTGAGAAATATCTGTGAACAGTAGTTATTGCTACAGTTTTTGAGAGTAGTTTAATTCGGGGTGGTTCCCTTGTCGGAATTGTTTCTCAGTGTAGGAAGCTTGGATTTGAGCGTGCAGGTAGTCGTTTCGACGGGTTCGTCGCGAGGATCGTGACGGTATTTTTCTTGGAATTTTCCGGGCACTTCTCGCAGGTAAAAACAGGGCATCTTTGGGACTGAATTCTGGACAGCTTGTTTGCGGATATTTGTGTGCTTATTTGTGTGTATGTCTTGGGGTAATTTTGTACAGCGATCGCGGCGGCTTATCGGTTTGGGCGAGAGCACTTCTTGGACTTGGATTTAGCGATCGAGGTGGGTGGTTGTTGCTTACCTCTATTTTGACATGCTCACTAGGAATGTTAGAGTGATCTCTTTATTTGGACATGCATGCTTAAGTGATATAAATTGTGAGCTTTTCCTATGGAAATTACTATTGTGGATATTTGATAGTGGTTGGGACTTATACATGTTTGTATGGATGAAATGTTAGCGGTTAACCTTGCATGTGGATTGGAATGTTTATTTTGGAATATATGATGACCCTGTTAGTGGTCGGTGCTATTGAGGATTTTATGACATGCATAGGTGGATAGTAATGCTTTATTATGGAATATGGATCATAGACATGTGTGGTTGGATAATGTTTTAGCATGATGGTTATATCTATGCGGCTCTATTAATTGTTACACATGTGGAACCACTATTGGTCGCCTTTTTCTTTATTTCCTTGAGAACATTTGCATGCTTGTTTGGACATCTAGGTAGGCCATCTTTTATCGCTACACTTTCATGCTGGAACTTGACTTAGGAGAAACCTTGTTTGCTTCTTTCTCCTTTTCGTTAGTCAGGTGGGTTTGCTCGGGTTTGAGCAGGGGTTTGGGATAGTGTAGCCGGGGCCTGGATTATGGATCATGGGTTTTGGCGGCGACCGCGGATATTGGGCGGTTGACCGGATGTCGGTTATAGGACATCAGTGATAGGGCATGATTATGGATCATGGGTTTTGGCGGCGACCGCGGATATTGGGCGGTTGACCGGATGTCGGTTATAAGACATCGGCGATAGGGCATGATTATGGACTAGAGGGTTTTGTGGCAACCGCGGATAGTAGGCGGTTGACCTGATGTCGGATGTGGGACATGTTTGTGATTGTGATTGTGGGTTGTTCCGACGACCGCGGATATTGGGCGGTTGACCGGAGGTCGGTTGTGAGACCTGGTCGTGGATTGTGGGGTATTGCGGCAATCGCGGATATTGGGCGATTGACCGGATGGTTACTCTTGCATCTGATTGGGAATCAGTTTTCTTTTAGTGGAAGGTTGTGTTCCACTGGGGCTTTGTAGTTGTGATCCAATCCTGCTTTTATCACACCGGCGCGGTTATTGCCCGGTGATGCTTTACTCGTGTGGGTGTTTTTGTAAACCTCTTATTTGGGATTTATCACTAGGCCTATTAGAATGCTCTTGATTATGCTGTTAGTAAATCTGTGGAATGGACCTAGCATGCTTGTATGAAGTCCTGGTTTCTTTGTTGATAATCGCATTGTTAGAAAACTACAAGTTAATTAATGGTGAGTCCATGCTTTAAATATGTAGTAGAATTACTTGGAATTTATGCTAAATCCCTATCTTGTTGATTGATTAAATGAAAGGCTGAGGTATGTGGTTAGGGTACTTAAAATGGTTCAACAAGTTAATGACTTTTGCATGCTTGAATGGTCACCTAGATAGGCCACCTTTTTCTGCTACACTATCATGCTGGAATTGACTTAGGAGAAACCATGTTGCATTCTTTCTTCAGTCACTTAGACATAGGGGATTTTATGCTCGGGTTAGAGCAGGGGCTGGGATAGTGTAGTCAGATACTTGGGTTTCGGGGAGAGGGTTTTGGGCTTCCTTTGGGGGACGGTACTTTTCCTTATAGAGCAGAGTGCGCGATTTGCAGACTTAAGACCCTGAAACTCTTGGCCTATATCGGTGCTATGCGTAGGCTGGCATACCCGATTTAGCAGACCCTGATGCTCCTGTCCCATATCGGTGTTATGCGTAGGCTGGCATACCCGATTTGGCAGACATTGAGAATCCTATCCTATATCGGTGCTATGCGTAGGCTGGCATACCCGATTTAGCAGACCTTGAGACTCCTGTCCCGTATCGGCATTATGCGTAGGCTGGCATACCCGATTCGGCGGACATTGAGACTCCTATCCCACACCGGTGTTATGCGTAGGCTGGCATACCCGATGTGGCAGGCTTCGATATTCTGATGTATGCTTTTAGCTATCTTTAGCGGGGCCGGTAGAGGCGTATTGGTGGTAGCTTTTTTTCAGGAGTCATACTCATAGTTACCGCATTTATTCTTTTAGCCTCTGGTAGTCCTAGTGGGCAGGTAGGAGTTTTGAGTTGAGGTTTTACCCACTAGGGGAGGCTACTGGTTTACTAGTAGTTCTCACCCCCATTCTTCTTTCCTCTTTTTCTTCTTCCTTGTTTTGCAGTGTCTTCTGCGGGTGCTGCTGGGCTTTCGGCGGCGGGTCGAGGAGAGAGGGCGGCTGAGTAGATAGATCTCGAGGCAGGATGAGCGTGTTAGCTGGACTGTTGGTGTACCCAGGTTTTCCTCAGACGGTTGTACTTTTTCATTTGGGACTGGCTTTTTGCCAGCAGGTTGTATTTATTTTGGGTGAGCTGGGAGAGACAGATGTATCATTTATACAGATGTATTGTATTTTATTTCCAGCTTCAGTCTGAGATGTATTAGTTTTAGTTCAGCTCTGTTTTTATTGCTCTTTTATTGTTATCTCTTATATCTGAGCAGGTTTGGCGCTTCGTGTACACGGGAAATACCGTGTGCACGGCGGATCTGTAGACGGGCCCGGGTTCCGGTTTACACCCGGGGCGTGACGGATTAGGTGGTATCAGAGCTTAGGGATAGGTCATTTGGGACTTAGGAAACCCTAGGCTTTTCGACGGACCCTAGGATGTTTGTGCGTGAGAGACGCGACATTTTGCGAAAGTCGGTGATTTCTTTGTTTGACTCTTCATGTGAGTGAAGAGGGATCGACATATCTTATTTTTGTGGGACAGTTATGTTGGCTGCAGACAACATAAAGTTACAAAAATAGAGGGATGTCTTTGACTTTCGCTAGATTGGGTCGAGTGTTTGGGGTGTGCTGAATTGCGGTTTTGTCGGGGTGAGCGGTGTCTCCCCGACGTTGGGCCCTGACCCGGGTGCACCTTGGTGCGGCAGTTGGGTCAGAGCTGGTTGTTTCGGGCCGGATACCCAGATAGGAGTCTGAGAGCTCCGGACCCGAAGGGTAGGCGTGTTGGAGGCAGATCAGCGGAGCGGTGACACAGTTGTCGGATCAGCGCTGTGGCACAGTTGTCGGAGCGGTGACACAGTTGTCGGATCAGCGCAGTGGCACAGTTGTCGGAGCGGTGACACAGTTGTCGGATCAGCGCAGTGGCACAGTTGTCGGAGCGGTGACACAGTTGTCGGATCAGCGCAGTGGCACAGTTGTCGGAGCGGTGACACAGTTGTCGGATCAGCGCAGTGGCACAGTTGTCGGAGCGGTGACACAGTTGTCGGATCAGCGCAGTGGCACAGCGGTCGGTGTAGCGAGTAACCCCCTCCGTGCCGACGTTTAGTGTTGGGGCACCGAGGCAGGGGGTGGATAGCTGACAGCGGGTGAGCTGTGGGATTGCGACGATCGAGTGAGCCAGTTTTGGCGGATGAGTCATTTCGATTCGTGGGATTGAGTATGGAGCCCTTGGAGGCAGGGTCCTGTTCGGTGGGGGATAGAGAGTACTTGAAGGTCTTTATGGGAGAGTTAACGCAGTTGCTGAACTGCACGCTCCATGTATAGAGGGACGGGGCGCATAGGATATGAGTGTCTGAGAGTGGATTGCGCCAGGATACCTTGTAACTCATTGGGTCCCTCCAGTACGGATTTAGGACGCCTCATTGGAGTAGGCGCCGGGTGTGGAGCGTGGTATTGTAGTTCCTTTGGATTGGGATCTACCGCCTGAGGCGAGTTCTGATTGAGGCGCTTGGCGCCGGGTGATGGAGGACAGATCAGTCGGTGGAGGCATTCCCGATTTCTTTTGCCAGGATAGTGGATTTCTGAGACAGTCGGAGCACATATGTTACAGCGGTCGGTGTGGTGGTACTTGTTGGGCTGGCGGGTTCAGTTTTCTTTCGCGGCGGTTGATTATGCCGCGAGGACAGTTTTCTTGGGGAGCCAGGCCCGGAGGTGTTGGTGTACTTGGGTTGCTTGAGGGTTATCTTCGCCTCTATAGTTTTGACTTTGGGAGCGAGGCGGATGTTTCGCTGTGGATGAGTAGACTTTTGGCTGGGTGTTGATGCCGGAGAGTCGGGGAATTGCTTCTACATCCCGACGGTTTAGAGATTAGAGAGCAGAGTCTACGTGATCAGTTGGGGGGACTTATATTGGATACCTTGGGAGTACAGAGGTATGGGGATCGAGCATTTGTGCCGATGGACTTGTGGTTGGATTATTTGAGACCCCGGGAGGAGCGATGCTTGTACCGATGCAGACTACTTGGTAGGTCGAGCGGTTAGCCCAGCTGTACTTGGATGAGGTGGTGCGGTTTTTCTGGAATGCCCGCCTCTGTTTTGTTCTTGTTAGAGACCCGAGGGTTGTATCGAGTCTCTGGAGGAGGTATTAGACAGCTTTGGGAGCTCGAGTGGTGGATGATTGGATATTTACTCCCTCTATTTGGTTGAGGTTTCGGGTTGAGGATTGATTTTAGTTTCGAGGACGAAACTTTCTTTTAGTGGGGGAGGATGTGATGACCTGGATCTCTGCAGAGCTGTGGTAGAGTCATTGGTGGCATCTAGGGAGCCTGTACTGTGTGTTGGAGGTGTTTGTGCACCAATTGGAGACAAGTGGCGGACTTCGGGCTTAATGGATCACGTGGGTGATCAATGGACTCCGTCGGATCGTTAGAAGTGGTTTTGCGCGATGCGGATATTAAAAATGGACTCAGCGCGAAGTTTGGACCAAGGAATACCTTTCCGGATGCCTTCGGCAAATTTTGGAGTTGGAATTTGGCAAAATGGACGTCAAATTCGGATTCAGCGCGCGAAAACGGTCAAAACGGACTACCCACTTGTTATTTTTGAGCTTCGGGTACTGTTCATGCCGGAACAGTGTTCCCGGCGGCGGCGGCAGCGGCGGAGCAGCCGCAGGCAGCGCGGCGGACGGAGGCGCGGGCCGCCCGGTCCACGCGGCAGGCGTGCACCGGGGGCGGGACGCGTGGCGGCTCGGGAGTGGGCCGGTCCGCGGGGCGGGGTCTACGGAGAGTGCGGGGCGCACGGTGGACCGGGGGGTTGGACACGTGGCATTACTGGAGTGGTCGGTTTAGTGGACTTGGTCTACGGTGCAGGCGGGCGTGGTGCATGGACCGGCGGGACACGTGGCGTCTTGTGGTTGGCGGGCTCATGCAGGCTGGGACCACGGAGCGCGGTTGGCCTCGGAACAGTGCGCGGCAGGGGGCGACAGGCGGCGCGCCAGGGTTGGTCGGAGAGGATAGTGCGGGCCAGGTGGCGCCCTGTGATTCGCGGGCGCCACCCACCCGCGTTGACCAGGCGGGCCACGCGGCACTGCGCGGGAGGCGAGGAAGGCTGTTGCCTGTTCGGGGGGCGACGTGGAGGCCCGTGGTGATTTCGGGCGCGCACAGTGTTGGGCCGGGCCCAACACTGTAGCCGCCTGAAAATCGGGAGCGCCCGAAAGTGGGGACCCATTGGTCATTTCCCCAATTGTTTTTCCTGGCCTATAAAAGGCCGAGTTCTTTTGCAGAGAGCTTCTTCTCCGCGCGGAATTTCACTATGCAACCTTCACAAGAAATGCTCCTCTCCCTGTGGCGATTCCATCTGCAGATTTCCAGATTTTTCAGCGGCACGGATCCCGAGGTTACCATTTTTACGGCGCGGCGCGACGCTCGTTCGTTTGTGTTCTTCTTCGTCGCATTTCGGTGCGAGGACTCCCCCGGCTTACTCCGACCTCCGAATGAGGCGATTCTTGCGCCGTTGGCTTCACGACAGGTAGGGCTATGTTTCCCATGTTTACTGGTTTTTCCCATTCCGAGCTTTTCATGGGTTTTTCGGATCATCTTGTGACCTCATTTTCTGGGGCGGAGTTTTGGGACAGCGGTGTGGTATTTTGGCGATATCTTCGCGCACAGGCATCGGATTGGGGTGATTCAAAAGGCATTTTGCATCTACACATCACGAGGAATATCCCCAAATTTTCTCGGAATTTTCTGAATATTTTTCGGAGGTGAGAAATATCTGTGAACTGTAGTTATTGCTACAGTTTTTTAGAGTAGTTTAATTCGGGGTGGTTCCCTTGTCGGAATTGTTTCTCAGTGTAGGAAGCTCGGATTTGAGCGTGCAGGTAGTCGTTTCGACGGGTTCGTCGCGAGGATCGTGACGGTATTTTTCTTGGAATTTTCCGGGCACTTCTCGCAGGTAAAAACAGGGCATCTTTGGGACTGAATTCTGGACAGCTTGTTTGCGGATATTTGTGTGCTTATTTGTGTGTATGTCTTGGGGTAATTTTGTACAGCGATCGCGGCGGCTTATCGGTTTGGGCGAGAGCACTTCTTGGACTTGGATTTAGCGATCGAGGTGGGTGGTTGTTGCTTACCTCTATTTTGACATGCTCACTAGGAATGTTAGAGTGATCTCTTTATTTGGACATGCATGCTTAAGTGATATAAATTGTGAGCTTTTCCTATGGAAATTACTATTGTGGATATTTGATAGTGGTTGGGACTTATACATGTTTGTATGGATGAAATGTTAGCGGTTAACCTTGCATGTGGATTGGAATGTTTATTTTGGAATATATGATGACCCTGTTAGTGGTCGGTGCTATTGAGGATTTTATGACATGCATAGGTGGATAGTGATGCTTTATTATGGAATATGGATCATAGACATGTGTGGTTGGATAATGTTTTAGCATGATGGTTATATCTATGCGGCTCTATTAATTGTTACACATGTGGAACCACTATTGGTCGCCTTTTCTTTATTTCCTTGAGAACATTTGCATGCTTGTTTGGACATCTAGGTAGGCCATCTTTTATCGCTACACTTTCATGCTGGAACTTGACTTAGGAGAAACCTTGTTTGCTTCTTTCTCCTTTTCGTTAGTCAGGTGGGTTTGCTCGGGTTTGAGCAGGGGTTTGGGATAGTGTAGCCGGGGCCTGGATTATGGATCATGGGTTTTGGCGGCGACCGCGGATATTGGGCGGTTGACCGGATGTCGGTTATAGGACATCAGTGATAGGGCATGATTATGGATCATGGGTTTTGGCGGCGACCGCGGATATTGGGCGGTTGACCGGATGTCGGTTATAGGACATCGGCGATAGGGCATGATTATGGACTAGAGGGTTTTGTGGCAACCGCGGATAGTAGGCGGTTGACCTGATGTCGGATGTGGGACATGTTTGTGATTGTGATTGTGGGTTGTTCCGACGACCGCGGATATTGGGCGGTTGACCGGAGGTCGGTTGTGAGACCTGGTCGTGGATTGTGGGGTATTGCGGCAATCGCGGATATTGGGCGATTGACCGGATGGTTACTCTTGCATCTGATTGGGAATCAGTTTTCTTTTAGTGGAAGGTTGTGTTCCACTGGGGCTTTGTAGTTGTGATCCAATCCTGCTTTTATCACACCGGCGCGGTTATTGCCCGGTGATGCTTTACTCGTGTGGGTGTTTTTGTAAACCTCTTATTTGGGATTTATCACTAGGCCTATTAGAATGCTCTTGATTATGCTGTTAGTAAATCTGTGGAATGGACCTAGCATGCTTGTATGAAGTCCTGGTTTCTTTGTTGATAATCGCATTGTTAGAAAACTACAAGTTAATTAATGGTGAGTCCATGCTTTAAATATGTAGTAGAATTACTTGGAATTTATGCTAAATCCCTATCTTGTTGATTGATTAAATGAAAGGCTGAGGTATGTGGTTAGGGTACTTAAAATGGTTCAACAAGTTAATGACTTTTGCATGCTTGAATGGTCACCTAGATAGGCCACCTTTTTCTGCTACACTATCATGCTGGAATTGACTTAGGAGAAACCATGTTGCATTCTTTCTTCAGTCACTTAGACATAGGGGATTTTATGCTCGGGTTAGAGCAGGGGCTGGGATAGTGTAGTCAGATACTTGGGTTTCGGGGAGAGGGTTTTGGGCTTCCTTTGGGGGACGGTACTTTTCCTTATAGAGCAGAGTGCGCGATTTGCAGACTTAAGACCCTGAAACTCTTGGCCTATATCGGTGCTATGCGTAGGCTGGCATACCCGATTTAGCAGACCCTGATGCTCCTGTCCCATATCGGTGTTATGCGTAGGCTGGCATACCCGATTTGGCAGACATTGAGAATCCTATCCTATATCGGTGCTATGCGTAGGCTGGCATACTCGATTTAGCAGACCTTGAGACTCCTGTCCCGTATCGGCATTATGCGTAGGCTGGCATACCCGATTCGGCGGACATTGAGACTCCTATCCCACACCGGTGTTATGCGTAGGCTGGCATACCCGATGTGGCAGGCTTCGATATTCTGATGTATGCTTTTAGCTATCTTTAGCGGGGCCGGTAGAGGCGTATTGGTGGTAGCTTTTTTTCAGGAGTCATACTCATAGTTACCGCATTTATTCTTTTAGCCTCTGGTAGTCCTAGTGGGCAGGTAGGAGTTTTGAGTTGAGGTTTTACCCACTAGGGGAGGCTACTGGTTTACTAGTAGTTCTCACCCCCATTCTTCTTTCCTCTTTTTCTTCTTCCTTGTTTTGCAGTGTCTTCTGCGGGTGCTGCTGGGCTTTCGGCGGCGGGTCGAGGAGAGAGGGCGGCTGAGTAGATAGATCTCGGGGCAGGATGAGCGTGTTAGCTGGACTGTTGGTGTACCCAGGTTTTCCTCAGACGGTTGTACTTTTTCATTTGGGACTGGCTTTTTGCCAGCAGGTTGTATTTATTTTGGGTGAGCTGGGAGAGACAGATGTATCATTTATACAGATGTATTGTATTTTATTTCCAGCTTCAGTCTGAGATGTATTAGTTTTAGTTCAGCTCTATTTTTATTGCTCTTTTATTGTTATCTCTTATATCTGAGCAGGTTTGGCGCTTCGTGTACACGGGAAATACCGTGTGCACGGCGGATCTGTAGACGGGCCCGGGTTCCGGTTTACACCCGGGGCGTGACATTGGTTGTTCCAGATTGAGGGAAAATGCTCTATAAACTTAGAAGATTAATTTGATCCATCTTGGAAGGGCCCAGGTACAGTGGAGGCAGAGAACCAATTCACTTGTTTGCTTGTGTATTAATGTAGATATTATGCACATAAGGTGTTCGATTAAATGTTTCAATGAAGAAAAAGATGGAATCTGGCTTCACAGTAAAAATGAAAGTTGCTCTAAAATGTCCCCTGAGCTTGATGCTCACTTCAGATCAAGTTAGATCTGTGTGGAATAAAGTTTGGAGCATTGTGAACTTGTATGTGTGCAAGGCTATGGTTCTGGTTGAACCAACAGATCTAGGCTACAATTAGGGTGAGCCCTAGTATCTTCACACTGTCCAGAGACACTTTCATATACAAAGTTTTAATAAAAGATGTGTAGGTTAAAAGTTATAGTATTAACTACCTTTAAGAGTAATTTTTGCCCAAACCTTGTTTTAGGTTGTTTGCGAAGCCGCGACAGTGTATTCCTGGCTAATTTGGGGTCACTGGACGCGATGCTCGCGTTAAAAACAGAGTTGGAAGTCTCAGAGAAACAAAAATGCAAAAAGGGCTATGTTAGAGGAGAGTTTTATGGCCCGAAGTTTTCCTCGGGTTCCGTGCTGCCGCAAATGTGTAAGCACGGTGTTCAGCAAGTCAGTTGTCACCTACTGGAAGTGACGGTTCATGAAAATTATTTTCTAGTTGAAAGAACGAGCGAAAACAGTGCTCAAATGGCACTAAAAGTGTGATTTTCGGAAACCCTAGGGTCTAAACGCAAAAGTGGCAGTGTGCACTGTTTAGTACAGTGTGTTGGTGATTCCTAAGCTTTTCGTTGGGAATCCAACGGCTCCCGTTGAGCGGAAATCGGATATTGGTCCGAGAATCGGCAAAATCGTCGATTTAACGGCATCCGGGTGGCAATCGCGCAATTTGAGAAATTGCGGGGGTTTCACCAAGCCGACTATTGAGTCCCAGTAGAATCTGGTTGAGCCAGCGGCAGTGAGTTAAGCCCGAGTCTCTCGGAAGTCCAAAAGGGAATTTCCCGAGAGGGGCAATTTGGTAATTTTACCAAAGATTAAACATAAAGAATATGTTGGTCTAGGTGTTGTCATTAAACACTAATGTTAAGTAAGATTTGGAATAAGTTAGAGTCAGAGTTGATCCCTGATCAATATGATTGATTCAGGTTTATTCGGTGCCTCTGGTTCTGAGCATGCAGTGGATACGGTTTAGTCGCCTGCGATTTGTCAGGTGGGTTATCTTCGGTCCGGGTTTTATCAGTTCGGCCCTCTGGGGTGCGATACTGGTTGGACTCCTGTTCTTGGTAACTTAGTTTATTTTGAGCCTGTCTGCCTTTGGTTGCAATATATATTACTGTTAGTTGCTCTGACTAATTGGCCATTTCGTAGTTGCACTCCTATGCTTGATTATTATATCAGTCTATTAATGCTTGAGCCTGCCTTTCCATTGATTCAGTGATTTGCTACCTTATGCCTGCTTTATACCTGCTTCCTTGTTGTTCGCCCGTTATGTTTCTAAATACATGATCTTTTAAAATAAATGTTTTTTTCCAAGCCTTGTAGGGTAGCCTGAGTCTGTTCTTGTTTGATAGGACGAGGGTAACGCTCTACGAGGGTTGGGACCCAAAAACCTATTGTTTTCAAAGGTCTTCTTAAAAACATGTGTTTAGTTGCATAAGGGGTTAGTCTGTCTGATTGGGTGAGATGTTGAGCCTTGCCTGTTATCAGTTCTATTCTGCCTTACATGATCATTCTTAGTGCCTCTGGTATTTATATCTTATCTTGGAACATTTCCATGGTTGATGAGTAAGCCTGTTTGTCCTGTCGATCAAATGATACACTGCTGAGCACATAGATTTGTTTAACTGATGTTTTTACCGAGCTTCGTAGGGTCGCCGGAGTCTGTTCTTGTTTGATAGGACGAGGGCAATGCTTTTCGGGGTTTGGACTTTTCAAAACAGTTTTCTTAAAAATATGTGTTTAAGTTTTGTATCATTTGGTTGGTTTGTGTGGTTGAGTTGAGTTTATATGTGAGCTTCTGCTGAGTTGAGATTTGCCTTGATCTTGCATATGAGTTGAGATTTATTGCTGAGTGTTCCTGCATAAGTGTTGAGATTCAGTTGATCTTGTCATTGCATCCCAGTGGGGATTTCCCGGCTTGTTGCCGATTACCCGGTCAGTGGACCGTGAGCTTGAGCATTTGCATTTGATCGCCCGCATCGTTGTACTTCACGAACATCAGCGGAGTCATGACCCGTAGCGATGTTCTTTACCGGTAAAGTGGTTAGCCGTGGCAACCCGTGACCCTAGTTTGGGGAATGTCAACCAGGTTGGTGCTAGTTTGGGCAGCCTCGCCTGAGGTCTTGTGAAGGCCAATATGGTAGCTTGTGATTGGGTCTTTGTGTTTTCACTTATTTGATGCATGTGTTGTTAAGTTACTTTAACATACTTCCTTGATTCTTTGATCTGGCTTCTAGTTATCTACCTTTATATGATTCTATGCGATGCCTTTGATTATAGTTCATTGTTATCTTGCTGATTGTCCTAACTCCTTGATGCGTTGATTATCCTGATACATGTTTGTCCTGTTTTAAATTTTGCTAAAATTATCTCCTATGCTTGTACGCAGATTATGAGTTTTGCTTTCTTTACAGCACCAGTTATATATCTGCTTTACCCTAACCCATGATCTATTACTATCCTCTAGCTTTGTATACCAGTAGGTACGATCTGCTATTTCTCGGCTCGTCGTGCCCACTGGGATACACTCCGGTGTGTCTCACACCCTCGGGTGACTGTTTTTCAGGTCGAGCGGGTGTTGAGATGTCGGGACGAGTTGGTGAGATCACGAGATAGAGCTTGACCCTGGTCAGCCGATAGCCAAGCATATAGCTATTTGATGTAACATGGAAAATGTAATAAGTTGTTGTAATTGTGTAATTTACTATCTGTGTTATATTAGTGGTACGTAGTTAGTACTCTGTTTGATTGCCAAGCTAGCCATGCATATATAGAAAAGGCTCAATCCCCAGTGGGATTGGGACTCTTCTATATATGTGGCGGTTTGTTGCGCCCTGGCTGGTTTGCAACTCTGATTTAAAAAGAAAAAATTTTTAGACGCTGGTTTTTAAACTCGGGGCGTGACAGCTAGAATGTGAGAGTTGACATTTCCTATTGTTATATTGGTGATCATGTGATCCTTTCTCTTCCTTCAAGCTGTTAAATTATTTGTTATCTTAGAACTTGACCTAGCACCCCCGCCATATGCTGCATGTTCAACTAGACTAGTAGAAAACTCCAACTTGGGCTAGGATTTTATTGCTTTAGACATTCCCACCTGACATTTATTGTTTCATCCTGGACTTAGAGTTTTCCTCGCCCGGGTAGTGGGCCGAGAGGTCAGGTTGTTGTGGGATGCATGTACACTCGTGTCTGGGGACCGAGTGGAGTCTGATAGCAGTCTGTAGATCAGGGTTTCTTTTGGGTGCCGTCTGAGTGACAGTGGGTCTCGGCTGTGTAGTTTTTCCAGCCTGTTAGTGAGAGAGTGTTTTGTTGGTTACTGTCGATCTTGTTGATCGAGGATTTGGATTATAGCCTGCATGAGCCAAATTTGAGCTCGACAGAGATACGCGGATACTTTCCTCGGTGGGGTCGCGCCCCTCGAGTGCCACTCCGGAGCTGGGCTTGATATTTGCTATCGCGACTTGTCGACGCAGACCCTCTGGCTGGGCCAGTTTTGCCAGTCACGGATGCCCTACGTAAGTCCGGTCCCTTTTCAGATGTAACGGCTGTAGGTAGGCGCAGGTTTGACTAGACCCTATGTGGCAGTCAGTGTAGATTGGGTGATCTGATTTGAGGGATAGTAGATGCACCATGTTTCTTTCTGTTCCACTCCTTGAGCATTTTAGATAGAGGCATAGTAGCTGTAGAGTTCATTTTTCCAGCTTTTCTTTCCAGCACTGCATTGTACTTTATGCCTCCAGTAGACTTAGTGGGCAGACCGTTGGGCTTGTTGGCGGTACCCACTGAGAACTACTGTGGAATGTAGTTCTCACACCCGCCGTGGTGTCTTTTTCCCCCAGGGACTTCTACTCCTGTTCCTGCTGCTCCTGTTGCTGATCCGGCTGATCGAGGTAAGGGAGTCGCGAGATAGATCCCTACCAGTCGTCGTCTAGAGAGTAGATGTACCCCCTTACTATTTTGAGAGTTACATTTTGAGAGACCTTTGTAGTGAGGTTCACTTGTACTTTTTTCTTTTACAGTTGAGAGACTTATGTATTTGTGAGGACTTGGGTTGTATTTTGGTGGAGTTGTATTTATTTTATTTTCAGCATTTTACCTTTCAGCCCTGATATCTATCTGTATAGTGTAGATGATCTTTTGCGGGTTAGTCGCTACGTCTATACGGGGCTTCCCGTATGGGCGGCGGATCTGTTGGCGAGCCCGGGTCGCAGTTTCGACCCCGGGGCGTGACATCTTTTCCCCATGACAGGGAGGGAAAGGATAGGAGCCGACATCAATCTGCCTTTCAAGTCCTCGAAGCTCCTCTTACAGTCCTCACTTCCTTTGTGTGTCAAACGAGTGAGGGGTGTGGAGAGCTTCACAAAGCCTTCCACAAACCGACGGTAGTAACCAACCAATCCCATGAAGCTGCGCACCTTAGAAACGGTCGTCGGTCGGGGCCAATCCCGGACTGCCTCAATCTTCGCCGAGTCCATTGCCACACCTACGGCTAAAATCACATGGCCCAAGAAAACTACCTCCCGAAGCCAAAACTCGCACTTCGATAACTTGGCATACAACTTTCTCTCTCGTAGAAGTTGCAGCACAATCCTCAAGTGCTCCTCATGATCAGTGTCGCTCTGGGAGTAAACTAGGATATCATCAATGAACACAACCACGAACCAATCCAGATACGGTCGAAAAATCGGATTCATTAAATCCATAAAGGCGGTAGGGGCATTAGTCAATCCAAAAGGCATGACGGTAAACTCATAATGCCCGTACCGTGTCCTGAACGCCGTCTTCGGGATATCCTCGGCCTTCACCTTCAATTGGTGGTAACCTGATTGCAGATCAATCTTGGAGAAGACACAAGACCCTTGCAGCTGGTCAAATAAATCATCAATGCGCGGCAAAGGGTACTTGTTCTTGATGGTCACTTTGTTCAATTCTTGATAATCCACGCAAAGTCGAAGTGAACCATCCTTCTTTTTCACGAATAGCACCGGCGCGCCCCAAGGCGATACACTGGGTCTGACAAAACCCTTATCCATCAAGTCTTGATGCTGCGCCTTCAATTCCCGCAACTCAGCCGATGCCATTCGGTAAGGAGCCTTAGAGATTGGCGTAGTTCCTGGGACAACGTCAATCAAAAACTCAATCTCCCTATCCGGCGGCATACTAGTCAACTCTGGGGGAAAAACATCCGAGAGCTCGTGAGCAACAGGGATATCCCCGAGTTCCGGAGCCGCCGTAGGCTCCTCCACCACACTAGCCAAAAAGGCTACGCATCCACTGCGAATCATCTGCCTCGCTCGAGAAGTCGAAACTACAGAGGCGAATAAGGCACTCTGGCAGCCCCAATGTCACGCCCCGGGGTCGAAACTGCGACCCGGGCTCGCCAACAGATCCGCCACCTATGCCAACCTGCATAAGCGAAGCGTCCTACCTGCAAGAAAAGTACTACAGCTAAACAGATATCAGAGCTATAAATAAAAATCTGCTGTAACTAAAATCAATCACTGTACATCTGGAAATAATACAACAATGTCCGCCTCCCAAAAGAATAATAAAAATATAATATCCTCAAATACAAGCTCTGAACCAAACCGGAAGGTCACTCCAATAAATACACCAGTGTACAGTCTCTCGATACATGAAATATCCTCACTACATCAGTCTCTCAAAAGAGGAAAAAGAAACAACTAAACTACAGAAGATCTCCTCTGAAGGGGTACCGCTACTCTCCAACGACGGGTAGGGATCTAGCACGCGACTCCCTTGCCTCGATCGACAACCGCAGAATCAGCAACACCCGCTAAGACTCTGCAAAAACAAAGGAGAGGAAGGAAAAAGGAGGGGGAAAAACCCCCAAAGGGTGTGAGAACTACACCAAAAAGGGAGTTCTCAGTGGGTACCATCGCTAGACCCGACGGTCGGCCCACCAAGTCCTCGAAAGACAAAAACTAACCAAGGCCGTAAAGACTGGCAAAAAGAAGCTGGACCCTCCCAACAGCTATCAAGCCACTAAGCTTGCTATGACTGCCATGCCTGCCTATGCCTGCCATGCCTGCTATGCCTGCTATGCCTGCCTATGCCTGCCATGCCTGCTCTGCCTGCCTATGCCTGCCATGCCTACTATGCCTGCCCTGCCTGCCTATGCCTACTATGCCTGCCATGCCTGCCTGCCTGCCATGCCTGCCTATGCCTGCCCTGCCTGCTATGCCTACTATGCCTGCCATGCCTGCCTGCCTGCCATGCCTGCCTATGCCTGCCCTGCCTGCTATGCCTACTATGCCTGCCATGCCTGCCTGCCTGCCATGCCTGCCCTGCCTGCTATGCCTACTATGCCTGCCATGCCTGCCTGCCTGCCATGCCTGCCTATGCCTGCCCTGCCTGCTATGCCAACTATGCCTGCCATGCCTGCCTGCCTGCCATGCCTGCCTATGCCTGCCCTGCCTGCTATGCCTGCCCTACAACGGTCAACAACCCATAATGACCTTGGGACCACCGTACCCCTAAATGGTTCCCAACAACACTAGCACTGATCCAAACACCGCCACTAGACTCCACTCGGTCCCCCCGACAAGAGCGCAACAAAAAAAAAACAAAAGCCTGTAATAAGCCCAATCTAATGCCACCAGTAGACACTGGTACTGCCTGCTCTGCCTGCCGCGACGGGTATGCCAGCCTACGCATAACACCGAAGCAAAGGAGTCTCAAGGACTCAAAGTCTGTCTGCCGCGCACTCCGGAGTGGCACTCGAGGGGAGCGACCCACACGAGTAAAGTATCTCAGTATCCAGTAACATAAGTATCATAATCAGCAGGACTGGATCATGACTCTGATCAAAGTGGGAAAACCCATCCACTAGAGAAATCAGATACCCAATCTGGTGCATAAATAAATGTCCGGTCAACCGCCCAATATCCGCGGTTGCCGCAAAGCCCCACAACTAATCCAACCTGTCCCAGACACCAAGTCCCGACTACACTACCCAGAACCCCTGCTCGAACCTGAGCAACACAGGCCACCTGACTAACAAAGAAGGAGAAAAGGATAACATGGTTTCTCCTAAGTCAAGTTCCAAAAGTAGTGCAGCGGTAAAAGATGGCCTAACTACATGTCCATGCACGCATGCTTTGTTCTCAGAAATAATAAAAGTGGGTGAAGCATATATTAGTAAAGCATGCTAAAACATTCCTACTATGATATACCCATCTCACCCAAGTGGGTCATTCCTTGCTTACCTCTCGCTCATATCGGTTGCACATCAAATACGCCTGTTATCAATCATAGAGGGATGATAACCCCACATGTGCACTTACATCCACTATGATATAGAAATCTTATACAGTTACTAAATTAAGCTTACCCACCTGAAGTGCTCAATCCAAGGTAAACCTGAAGTCGGTGAAGAGTGTAGACGCTCACAGTCCAAATTCTGCCGAAACTGCATCCTCGGTACATGTCGCGCAAACCTTGGCTCTAAACAGCTAAAAGTACCCCGAAATCAAAGTCTACAGATCCATCGGGTCCAGCAACACATGTAAACACCCCTGGGTACAACAATAAGGTCCAACATTACACCTTCATTCCCAAAATTAACCACGCACAAACACACAGAAAATCAGTCCCAAAGATATGCTTATTTCACCTGCCGAAAGTGCCCAGAAAAATCCCATAAAAATATCACAGCAATCCTCGCGTCGATACCTTCGAAACGAGTACCTGCACGTCCAATTCCGAGCCCCGTAGGCCGAGTTACAAATTCCACAGTGCAGGTGCGCAAAACTACACAGCAACATAACTGTAATTCCATTTACAGATGAGGGGAAGAACATATACCTTCGGGCAAAACTCAGAAAAATCCAAGAAAAATACTGTGATATTCCTTGCATCGAGTAGATGAAAAAAGTGTATAAGCACGTCGCCATACGATGCCCGGTTGCGGAGATATCGCCGAAAGACCATGCCGCTGTCCAAATCTCCATCACAGAAATGGGGTCACAGTAAGCTCGAACAAACACCTTGAAAAGCGCGAAATGAGGGAAAACTGAAAATACATAGATCGTAGATCTGTCCGTCGCGGATCCAGCGGCGAAGAAATCGCTCGAAAAGGTGGTCGGAGTAGGCCGGGGGAGCTCGCGCACCGAAACGCGACGAAGGGGAACCCAAATGGACGAGCATCGCGCCGCGCCGTAAAAATGGAAACCTCGATAAGCGTGCCACCAAAAATCTCAAAACTTTGCAGAAGGATGCATCCAAGCTCGGGGATCATCTTTGCTGAAGGCACCATGGCGAGAGGAGGCTCGGAAAAGCTGGAAAAAGGGGAAAGAAGAAGGCTCGGATCGCTTTTATAGGCTCCAAAAACAATTCAGGAAATACCGAATATGTCCGGATTTCCGGGCGCATGGGACTTTCGGGCGCGCACTGTAGCAACCCGAAATCCCCCCGCGCGCGCACTGTAGCAGCCCGGAACTCAGCTGGGCCTCCACGTCGCCCGCCAAACAGGCGACAGCAACCCCCGCCGCTCACAATGCGACACGTGGCGCCACCAGACGCTGACACGTGGCCGCCCACGCGTGGGAACCGCCCGTCAACGCGCCCACGTGCGCTCTGCGCCCGCCGCCTGCGCCTCTGCACGCACGCTTCCCGAGGCGCCCGCAGCTGCACCGTGGACCGAGTGCACGTGGACCGGCCAACCGGTGTGCGCCACGTGTCCCCCCACCGGTCCACCGTACACCCGCCTTTCCCGTGGACCGCGCCCGCTGCGCCGGCCCAACCGGGAGCCGCCACGTGGCCCATGACCGGTGCACGCCTCCGCGGTGGACCGCGCACCTGCCTGAGCCTGCTCCGCCGCGCTCCGCCGCTGCTCGCCGCCGTACGCCGCCGCCGCCGGTGCCGGAACAGTAACTTTGCCTCGAAAAACATGCCGAATCATCCGGACTCCGGAAAAAGCAAGTGAATAGCCCATTTTCATCGTTTTCGCGCGCTGAATCCAAATCCGAAGTCCAATTTGCCAAATTCCAACTCTAAAAATTGCCGAAGGCGTCCGGGAAGATGTTCCTTGATCCAAACTTTGCCCCGAGTCCAATTTTAATATCCTTTGCGCGCGAAACCACTTCTAAGCATTAAATGGGGCTCTCTGACTACCCTCGTGATCCAATTAACACTCCGAGTCCAACAAAAGTGTCCAATTGGTGTACAACCGCCACCGACACGCCACAAAGGCCCCCCAGAAGCTGCTGGTCAGCCAGTAATCACATCAGGGAAAACTAGGTCCTCACATCCTCCCCCACTAAAGAAAGTTTCGTCCTCGAAACTAGATCAATTCCACCAGGAGTCGCAAACACCAAGGGTAAGTACTCAACATCATCATCTCCAGCTCCTAAATCATCACTCACTCCCCGTGATTACTCCCAACAACAACAACAACAACAAGTACGGCATAGCCCGGTTGCGCAACCTCTAATCTCACGAGCCAGAATTCGCAACGGGCGTCCCTCGTACTCCAAACATTCCTAGATCTCAAATGGGGCGAGTCAATCACGGGCGAGGAATCCAAAACATAAACTTCCGGAGCTGAGACATGAAACACAATAGGGGTTCCATCCCAAAGTTGGGGAAACTAGATAACCGCCAGTGCAACACACACCAAACCACAACCTGTGTCAACTCAACCAAGGCAACCCGGAGCACACCCACTCGATTAACCAATAAGGAAATGAGCCCTAACAAGGAGAGGTCCTCACTCGGTCACTCCCGAATCTGGACCATCCGAGTGAACTACTCAGCCGCGGTCTATCATCCAAAGGAACCCTCAGGGACACAACCACAAGCCATGTTTGCCCCAATAGTCCACACAGTGCCAGCTGTGGAATTATCAAACTCATCCCCAGACAGCTTTCCTGCGCCAGGTATCCGCCATCACAGTGGCCCTGTCGGGGTAATCCAAAATGCTCAACAATAACCCAACTGTAATTCCACAATCGCTTTAGGAGGCATCACTAAAACTCGCAGATATCTCTCCCAACACTAGAAATACTAGAATTGGCGCTGGTAGCAATCTCAATAATCTGGCATACAGCTTCCTTCACCTAAGCATTATAGCACATCCACAAGTGCTCCTCATGCCCCAAGTCGCTCTGGGAGTAAAAATATCCCTGGAGGATCTTGTTACCAATCCAATCAGGTATTCGCACCACTATAACTGCCGGAGCACGACTCCATCAAAAGGTCCTAGATACCACCCGGACCTGTCTACCCTCGAACCATAAAAGGACCCTCAGAGTCGTGTATCAACGACGTGGCACTAGGTCAAACAGACCCCTCGATCCATCAGATCCTGCAACTGCGCCATCAGCTCTCTCAGCTCTACAAGCGACATCCAATGAGGTGCTATCGATGGTGGCGCGGTTCCCCGAACCACGGCAAACACAATCTCTATCTCCCTAACCGGCGGCATCACAAACAGCTCCGGTGAAATCACACCCGGGATCTCGTGGGCAACAGAGATATCCTTGAATCCCGGTGCCGCCAAAAGCACCTCTCACACTGTCGCTACAACCTGTATGCTCTGGTAATCTCAACCATCAAGCCCCCCTCTCGTCTGCCTCACAGAAGGTCAAAGTCCTCTCTTTCTGCAGTCTAACATCCTGTGGCACTGTGCCAACCAATCTCAAGCACCTGGTCAAAACACCAACTGCCACAATTACCAATAAGTCTGCCGGTACTCGCAGTCTCAGCTGCACTGGACATGATCCAAAAGTCTCCTCCACATGCACAACAACAACAGAAACCTGTACCTCTAGTGCACGTGGTAACAGATCTGCCTCTAGCCCAGGCAAGAATAAAACATGCTCTAACTCCGACTGTTGTGGTGAAATCCTACCTGCGACACTCGATCCACTACCGTGGCGCCCTCCAACCGGGCGGCACAGATGCATCCGCTCAAAGCAAGTGGTTGTCGCTCAATCTGCCTGAAAATCAGGACTATCCACAAGGGAGTACGACCTCTGTCTCTGCTCACATTGAGGCGACGAATAGGGTCCTCCGCAGATAACAAATCCACGCTACCGCTGCGCTACTCCGATACAAACGCTGATACCGCCATCGGGGTCCACCCGATCCCTGATATCTCAGAAATCCTATACCTCGGAGAAAGAAATCAGAAATGCCTCTGCCGGCTGATCTGTCCTCCATCACCCGGCGCCAAGCGCCAATATCCAGCACTCGCCCCTTGCGGCAGATCCCTAACCAAAGGAACTGCAGCGCCACGCTCCATACACGACGGCTACTCCACCGAGGCATCAATAATCCATAACAGAGGGACCAACTAAGCTGAAAGGTATCCTAGCGCAAACCACTCCCAGACTCACATATCCTATGCGCTTCGTCCCTCGGAAACTGGAGCGCGCAGTTCAACAACTGCATACACTCTCTAGCCCAGAGAGGCTCTCAATTAATCACTCCATCAACACCAACCACGACTCTGCCTCCAAAGGCTCCAAACTCAATCTTACGAGTCGGGGTGGATCATCTGCCAAATCTGGCTCAATAGATCGATCATGCCCCACAGCTCCTCTGCCGTCAACTATCCACCCTGCCTCGGTGCCTCGACACTAAACATTGGCACAGAGGGGGCTATTCAGTGCTCCGACAACTGTGTCACCAAGATCAGCTGCTCACTCTGTCGCTGATAAGCTTCTGACAATCCTGTCATCTGGGTCCGGAGTTCTCTGACCTCAATCCGGGTATCCGGCCCAAAACCAACTGCTCAAGCTCAACTGCTATGACAGGATGCACACGGGTCAAAACCCAGCGTCTGGGAGACACAGCCCGCCACGACGAAACCACAAAACAGCACACAACAACGCTCAACCCAATCCAGCGAAAGTCTAAAGCATGTCACCCGTTCCACAGCATTATGTTGTCTGCAGCCAACATAATCACTTAGGAGAATAAACATGCCAATCACTCCTCCCGTCCCTTGGGAGAGGTAAAACTCAATCAGGACTCTCGCTAAAAGTCACGACTCTCACGAAGTCAACCAAGGGTCAAACTATAAGCCTAGGGTTTCTAAGTCCACCATGACCTACAACCTAGGCTCTGATACCACTCTAATCTGTCACGCCCCGGGGTCGAAACTGCGACCCGGGCTCGCCAACAGATCCGCCACCTATGCCAACCTGCATAAGCGAAGCGTCCTACCTGCAAGAAAAGTACTACAGCTAAACAGATATCAGAGCTATAAATAAAAATCTGCTGTAACTAAAATCAATCACTGTACATCTGGAAATAATACAACAATGTCCGCCTCCCAAAAGAACAATAAAAATATAATATTCTCAAATACAAGCTCTGAACCAAACCGGAAGGTCACTCCAATAAATACACCAGTGTACAGTCTCTCGATACATGAAATATCCTCACTACATTAGTCTCTCAAAAGAGGAAAAAGAAAAAACTAAACTACAGAAGATCTCCTCTGAAGGGGTACCGCTACTCTCCAACGACGGGTAGGGATCTAGCACGCGACTCCCTTGCCTCGATCGACAACCGCAGAATCAGCAACACCCGCTAAGACTCTGCAAAAACAAAGGAGAGGAAGGAAAAAGGAGGGGGAAAACCCCCAAAGGGTGTGAGAACTACACCAAAAAGGGAGTTCTCAGTGGGTACCATCGCTAGACCCGACGGTCGGCCCACCAAGTCCTCGAAAGACAAAAACTAACCAAGGCCGTAAAGACTGGCAAAAAGAAGCTGGACCCTCCCAACAGCTATCAAGCCACTAAGCTTGCTATGACTGCCATGCCTGCCTATGCCTGCCATGCCTGCTATGCCTGCTATGCCTGCCTATGCCTGCCATGCCTGCTCTGCCTGCCTATGCCTGCCATGCCTACTATGCCTGCCCTGCCTGCCTATGCCTACTATGACTGCCATGCCTGCCTGCCTGCCATGCCTGCCTATGCCTGCCCTGCCTGCTATGCCTACTATGCCTGCCATGCCTGCCTGCCTGCCATGCCTGCCTATGCCTGCCCTGCCTGCTATGCCTACTATGCCTGCCATGCCTGCCGGCCTGCCATGCATGCCTATGCCTGCCCTGCCTGCTATGCCTACTATGCCTGCCATGCCTGCCTGCCTGCCATGCCTGCCTATGCCTGCCCTGCCTGCTATGCCTACTATGCCTGCCATGCCTGCCTGCCTGCCATGCCTGCCTATGCCTGCCCTGCCTGCTATGCCTGCCCTACAACGGTCAACAACCCATAATGACCTTGGGACCACCGTACCCCTAAACGGTTCCCAACAACACTAGCACTGATCCAAACACCGCCACTAGACTCCACTCGGTCCCCCCGACACGAGCGCAACAAAAAAAAACAAAAGCCTGTAATAAGCCCAATCTAATGCCACCAGTAGACACTGGTACTGCCTGCTCTGCCTGCCGCGACGGGTATGCCAGCCTACGCATAACACCGAAGCAAAGGAGTCTCAAGGACTCAAAGTCTGTCTGCCGCGCACTCCGGAGTGGCACTCGAGGGGAGCGACCCACACGAGTAAAGTATCTCAGTATCCAGTAACATAAGTATCATAATCAGCAGGACTGGATCATGACTCTGATCAAAGTGGGAAAACCTATCCACTAGAGAAATCAGATACCCAATCTGGTGCATAAATAAATGTCCGGTCAACCGCCCAATATCCGCGGTTGCCGCAAAGCCCCACAACTAATCCAACCTGTCCCAGACACCAAGTCCCGACTACACTACCCAGAACCCCTGCTCGAACCTGAGCAACACAGACCACCTGACTAACAAAGAAGGAGAAAAGGATAACATGGTTTCTCCTAAGTCAAGTTCCAAAAGTAGTGCAGCGGTAAAAGATGGCCTAACTACATGTCCATGCACGCATGCTTTGTTCTCAGAAATAATAAAAGTGGGTGAAGCATATATTAGTAAAGCATGCTAAAACATTCCTACTATGATATACCCATCTCACCCAAGTGTGTCATTCCTTGCTTACCTCTCGCTCATATCGGTTGCACATCAAATACGCCTGTTATCAATCATAGAGGGATGATAACCCCACATGTGCACTTACATTCACTATGATATAGAAATCTTATACAGTTACTAAATTAAGCTTACCCACCTGAAGTGCTCAATCCAAGGTAAACCTGAAGTCGGTGAAGAGTGTAGACGCTCACAGTCCAAATTCTGCCGAAACTGCATCCTCGGTACATGTCGCGCAAACCTTGGCTCTAAACAGCTAAAAGTACCCCGAAATCAAAGTCTACAGATCCATCGGGTCCAGCAACACATGTAAACACCCCTGGGTACAACAATAAGGTCCAACATTACACCTTCATTCCCAAAATTAACCACGCACAAACACACAGAAAATCAGTCCCAAAGATATGCTTATTTCACCTGCCGAAAGTGCCCAAAAAAATCCCATAAAAATATCACAGCAATCGTCGCGTCGATACCTTCGAAACGAGTACCTGCACTTCCAATTCCGAGCCCCGTAGGCCGAGTTACAAATTCCACAGTGCAGGTACGCAAAACTACACAGCAACATAACTGTAATTCCATTTACAGATGAGGGGAAGAACATATACCTTCGGGCAAAACTCAGAAAAATCCAAGAAAAATACTGTGATATTCCTTGCGTCGAGTAGATGAAAAAAGTGTATAAGCACGTCGCCATACGATGCCCGGTTGCGGAGATATCGCCGAAAGACCATGCCGCTGTCCAAATCTCCATCACAGAAATGGGGTCACAGTAAGCTCGAACAAACACCTTGAAAAGCGTGAAATGAGGGAAAACTGAAAATACCTAGATCGTAGATCTGTCCGTTGCGGATCCAGCGGCGAAGAAATCGCTCGAAAAGGTGGTCGGAGTAGGCCGGGGGAGCTCGCGCACCGAAACGCGACGAAGGGGAACCCAAATGGACGAGCGTCGCGCCGCGCCGTAAAAATGGAAACCTCGATGAGCGTGCCACCAAAAATCTCAAAACTTTGCAGAAGGATGCATCCAAGCTCGGGGATCATCTTTGCTGAAGGCACCATGGCGAGAGGAGGCTCGGAAAAGCTGGAAAAAGGGGAAAGAAAAAGGCTCGGATGGCTTTTATAGGCTCCAAAAACAATTCAGGAAATACCGAATATGTCCGGATTTCCGGGCGCATGGGACTTTCGGGCGCGCACTGTAGCAGCCCGAAATCCCCCCCCCCCCCCCGCGCGCACTGTAGCAGCCCGGAACTCAGCTGGGCCTCCACGTCGCCCGCCAAACAGGCGACAGCAACCCCCGCCACTCACAATGCGACACGTGGCGCCACCAGACGCCGACACATGGCCGCCCACGCGCGGGAACCGCCCGTCAACGCGCCCACGTGCGCTCTGCGCCCGCCGCCTGCGCCTCTGCACGCACGCTTCCCGAGGCGCCCGCAGCTGCACCGTGGACCGAGTGCACGTGGACCGGCCAACCGGTGTGCGCCACGTGTCCCCCCACCGGTCCACCGTACACCCGCCTTTCCCGTGGACCGCGCCCGCTGCGCCGGCCCAACCGGGAGCCGCCACGTGGCCCACGACCGGTGCACGCCTCCGCGGTGGACCGCGCACCTGCCTGAGCCTGCTCCGCCGCGCTCCGCCGCTGCCCGCCGCCGTACGCCGCCGCCGCCGGTGCCGGAACAGTAACTTTGCCTCGAAAAATGTGCCGAATCATCCGGACTCCGGAAAAAGCAAGTGAATAGCCCATTTTCATTGTTTTCGCGCGCTGAATCCAAATCCGAAGTCCAATTTGCCAAATTCCAACTCTAAAAATTGCCGAAGGCGTCCGGGAAGATGTTCCTTGATCCAAACTTTGCCCCGAGTCCAATTTTAATATCCTTTGCGCGCGAAACCACTTCTAAGCATTAAATGGGGCTCTCTGACTACCCTCGTGATCCAATTAACACTCCGAGTCCAACAAAAGTGTCCAATTGGTGTACAACCGCCACCGACACGCCACAAAGGCCCCCCAGAAGCTGCTGGTCAGCCAGTAATCACATCAGGGAAAACTAGGTCCTCACACCCAATACACAAACACCTCCTGGCCTGGCTCGCAAAAGGTGACCGTCCTCGCAGCACAATCAATAGTCGCGAAATACCGAGCCAGCCAATCCATCCCCAGTACCACATGAAAGTCCCGCAGCTGTCTCAAGACCATCAGGTCCGCTGGCATAATCCAGAACTCAATCTGCACTAGACAGGACTAACAACACTCCTCTACATGCAAAGTATGATCAGGAATCTGGACCTCTAATGCACGTGGCAACCGACCTACCTCTAATCCATGTAATGATGCAAATGATCGACTAATAAAAGAATGTGATGCACCGGTATCAAATAAAGTGCGAACTCTAATACCAAAAAGTAAAGTGATACCTGCCACCACATGGTCGACTGCCGAGGAGTCCTCTATCTGGGCAGCGTAGACCCGTCCACTCTGAGCTAGTGGTCGATAGTCAGTAGGGTGGGAGGAAGGCACCCTGCTCGCTGGAGCATAGGGCCGTTACTGAGCCGGCAGTCGCTGCTGGGGTACAAAAGGAGCCGATGCTGAAGAATGTGTTGCTGATGTCGCAAAAGGGCACGTAGCTCGAACATGACCAGACTGTCCATTTCGATAATAGCGGCCAAACCTCATATCACACGTGTCTGACGGATGCTGACCCCTGCAGGAAACACACCTCTCTGAAGGCTGGGTTTGTCTCGACTGCTGCTGCTGTCTCTGAGACTGCCGCTGTGATCTCTGCTGCCTCGGATGGGACCTCTGCTGCTGCTGCTGTGGTGGCCTCTGGGATCCACCAGGCCCTCGCCGCTCCGAATGCCCACGGCCCGAAAACTGAGGCCGCGGCGGTCGTGGCGGTCTCCACGAACTGGCCTGTCCCCCGTCCTCCGGTGCTGGCCGCTTCCTGTAGGAACTCTGCGCGACTGCACCGCCTCGCCTGGCGACTACATGGTCTCCTCTCTCTGCCCACTGGGCATGCTCCGCGGCCTCCTCGAGAGTCTGGAGCCGCTGAGCATGCACCAATGTATAAATCTCAGTGCGGAGACCAGCCTCAAATAACTCCACCTGATGGGGTCCATCCCGAGCAACGAAAGGCACGCAGTTAAGCAACTGCATGAACTCCTGATAATAGGCCTGTACCGGTCGGTCGCCCTGTTGCAGGTTCTTCAAGTCATCTTCAAGTTTTCGCTTCACACTAGTCGAGAAGTAGGTGTCCAATATCATACGGCGGAACTCGGACCACGGTAGCTGCCGGGTAACCTGAAACTCCAGTGGCTCTACCCGCTACCACCAGGCGTCTGCATCTCCGTCCAAACAGTGCACGGCCATGTGCACCCGATACCTCGGATCGATGAAGAAGTCCCGAAATAACTTCTCCACCGCTGCCAACCACGTCCCAATCTCCCACGGCTGTGTATCCCGCCCTGAAAATCTAGGCGGTCCCCGCTGACAAAACTTGGTGAGCTTGTCAGCGATATCCAACTCCTCAGCCGGGGTCAACGGCTGGATCGCTACCTGTGCCCCGCTACTCGACGATGGCACCGTCGGTACAAGTGGTACAACTAGTGGTGCCGGGGCCTCAAAAGTAGTCGAGGGCGGTGCCTCTCTCTAGGATAGTAACTGATCAATCCTCTGCTCCTGCCGGCGATGGCTCTCTGCCAACTGGGCCATCATGGCCCTCAACTCACTGAGCTCAGAAGGTCTCGACTGCTCTGGCTCCTCCGGGGGTATAGGGGTACCCCGGGTAGGGATCTGACGTCGGGGAGGCATCCTGCCACAAGAAACTACACGTCAGTAACAAAACCACACTCGACCCAATCTAGCGAAAGTCAAAGGTATCCCCCTATTTCTGTAACTTTATGTTGTCTGCAGCCAACATAATAGTCCACCAGAAATAGGATATGCCAATCCCTCTTCACTCACTGGAAGAGCCCAACAAATAAATCGCCGACTTTCGCAAAATATCACTTCACTCACGCCCTGCCATCCTAGGGTCTGCCAAAAGCCTAGGGTTTCCTAAGTCCCAACTGACCTATCCCTAAGCTCTGATACCAACCTAATCTGTCACGCCCCGGGTGTAAACCAGAATCCGGGCCCGTCCACAGATCCGCCGTGCACACGAAATTTCCTGTGTACCCAAAACGCTGGTAACTTTCTCAGATATAAGAGATATAATAAAGGAGCATAAAAACAGAGCTGAACTAAAACTAATACATCTCAGACCAAAACTGGAAATAAAAGTACAATAACTCTCAAATAAGTACATATGTCTCTCCCAGCTCACCAAATAAATACAACCAGCTGGCCGAAGCCAGACCCAAAATAAAAGAAAATACAACTGTCTGAGTATATAAGGGATGCAATCAAAATACTGCTATGCTCGCAGAAGGGGTAGACGACTATCTAGTCCGCTATCCTCTTACCTCGATCTGCCGAGATGGCCCAGCAACTCCCGCAGAAGACTCTACGAAACAGGGGAGAACAAAAAGAAGAAGGACAATGGGGGTGAGAACTACTATAGAAACAGTAGCCTCCCCTAGTGGGTTAAGCCTCAAACTCAGATAATAAGAATATAACTGCTGATGAATATAACTGCTGATGAAAAAGCTACCACTAATATGCCTCTAAATGCCAAGACAATAAGAATAGCTAAAAGTATGCATCAGTATCTAAATGCCTGCCTGAATAACCCAATCCAACCACTAGTAAATACTGGTACTGCCTGCTCTGCCTGCCGCATCGGGTATGCCAGCCTACGCATAACATCGATGCAAAGAAGGAGTCTCAAGGACTCAAAGCCTGTCTGTCGAACACTCCGGAGTGGCACTCGAGGGGAGCGACCCACACGAGTAAAGTATCTCAGTAACAAGTATCATAAACTAGCATGACTGAATCACGACTCTGATCAAAGTGGGAAAACCCATCCACTAAAGAAAGCCCGGTCCCCCCGATCTGATGCAACCGAAACTACCCGGTCGACCGCCCAATGTCCGCGGTCGCCGCAATACCCTGCCCTCAAGCCAGCCTGTCCTAGATCCCAAGAATCTGACTATACTATCCCAAAACCCCCTGCTCACGCACGAGCTACAAATACCCAGAGTCTAGCATGAAAGGAGAAAAGCAGGAAATATGGTTTCTCCTAAGTCAAGTTCCAGCATAATAGTGTAGCAGAAAAAGGTGGCCTATCTAGATGACCATACAAGCATGCAAATGTCTTAAGATGATCCAAAAGGAAAACAAGTATCGATGTTCTTACATTTATTAGAGCATGCTATTCCAAGATATTGATAATTGCATAAGAACAATAAGTACAAAATAGCCTATGCCTGCCTATACCACATACACAAGGCTCACAAGATATGAATTGGCCTTCTCCTTTTAACATGATATTATGACTTATAATAACCAAAACCCCCATAAAAGCAAGTTCTAACATAATATCCTTTGATCTCAAACAAGCATGCAATTATTATCCGTAGGGTGCGATTAGCCTTTTAACATAGGAATTACTCCAATATACCTAGTGGGTAGTCAAAAGTAAGAGGTTCACAACAACACCCACCTCGATCGCTAAATCCAAAACCAGAAAGCACTCTCGCCCAAGAAGAAAGTCGCCCGCCGCGATAACTGCAAAAGTGTCCAAACGATGCCCAATTAAACATACAATTCCACATTTAAACGCTGTCCAAAATAACAGTCCTGAAGAAGCTCAGTTTTCACCTATGAGAAGAACTCAGAAAATTTCAGAAAAATCGCCGCTGCAATCTTCGCGTCGAGCTGATCAAAATGAGTACTTGACCGTTCCAAACTGAGTCCTATAGGCCAAGTTACAAAATACGCAACGCGGTGAGCGCGAAACTCCACAAGCACAAAAACTATAGCACTCAGCCCAGAAAAGATGGGATTTATACCTTCGGGAAAGCCTCAAAAAAATTCCAAAAAAAATACGATGACGTTCCTTGCGATGCGTAGATGCGAAACGAGTATTGGCACGCCTCAATCCGATGCTCGAGCACGGAGAAATCCTCGAAACACTCCGGTGCTGTCCAAAAACTCCGCCGCAGAAAAGAGGTCACAAGAAGGCTCGGAAACTCCAAGAAAAACTCGAAATGAGCGGGAGCTAAAAATTTAAAAATCATAGCCCTACCTGTCGTGAAGCCAACGGCACAAGAATCGTCCAAAAAGATGGTCAGAGTAGACCGGGGGAGCCCGCGCACCGAAACGCGACGGAGAAGATCACCGGTGAAGGAACGTCGGAATGCGCCGAAATGCTGTAGACCTCGAAGTACATGCCTCCTAAAATCCCAGGAAGCCTCAGCTGGATGCAGCACAGAGGGAGGAGCAACTTTGCTGAAGGAGTCACAGTGAATATCCGGCCAGAAAAGGAGAAAAAGGGAGAAAGGAGCCGTTCGGGACCTATTTATTGGCCAAAACCAACAAATACAATAATTCCCTTCATGTCCCCGGATTCGGGCGCTCGGACCGAATTCGGGCGCCCGAATCCGCTACACAGATCCCCGCGAGGAGTGCCCCGATTCTCCTGGGCTTGCCACGTGTCCCCGAACACGGGATAGCGGTGCAAGACCAGCCGGGCGCTGCCATATGTCCACGGGCGGTCAACGGGAGTAGGTGGCACCCGCGAATAGCGGGGCGTCACGTGCCCTCCCCCCCCCCGTCATCGTCCGCACGTGCAGGCAGGCGCCGCCTGCCCGCCCTGCCACGCACGCGCCTCGAGGCAGCCCCCCGCGCCCCCGTGCACCGCAGCCGGTAAGGCTGCAAACCAGAAGCCGCCACCTGTCCCCTGCGCCCGGTCCACACACCCGCCTTCGTGTTCCGTGGACCAGGCCGCTTGCGCCGACCAACCGGGGACTGACACGTGTCCCCGCGCCCTGGCCCATGCACCGCCGCGCCCCTTTTGTAGACCGCGCATCAAGAACCAGCCTACCCGGTGGCACCACGTGTCCCGCGCCGGGTCTACGCACAATGCCGCACCGCTCTGTGGACCGAGCGCTGCAAGCTGGCCAATTGTAGGCCACCACGTGGCATGCCGGTGGTATACGGTCCCCCCCCCCATGCACCAGAATCCATTGAAAACTTCCGGGAGTCCCTTTTTGGGCATCCGAACTCATAATCAAACAAGCAAATAGCCGTTTTCAAGCATTTTTCCGCGCTGAATCCAAATCCAAGCTCTGTTTGGCCCAAAACCCTTTCTAAAATTTGGCAAAAGTAGCCGAAGGCTAATCCAGCTCTAGATACCTCACTGGGTCCATCTGAGGCATCCCTTTGATGCACTATGGGCCAGACACACCAATAATAGGTGTTTCATACTGTGGATTCACGGGAAAAACTGCATGGGGACCTGGACCACTACACTCCTGGCTGTCCGATGTGCCACGTGTCGCCCATCCATGTCGCGCCGCCTGGTCAACAGCGCCTGCTAATCGGTTAGCGCCACGTGGCACCCTCATCCACTCACGCGTCAACAGCGCGATCGTGCTCGGCCAACCAGAGGCTGCCACGTCCAATCGGGGCGCCGACTGCGCAATTAGCTCCGTCCAATGGGGTGATGCCACGTGGCATACCCTATCCACTCGGCACCCGCACCTACCCGCGCACCTGCCCGGCCTGCCCGCGCTGCTCCCGTGGGCTGCGCCTGCTGAGCCCGCTACACCGGCTAATCCCGAGCCACCACATGGCCGCACCGTGCCAATCAAAAGCTGCCACGTGTCCTCCTCGGTCCACAGCTTCCCCGTGCACCCGAAATACAGTAAAAACTTCCGATTGTTCTTTTTCGGGCGTCCGGACTCAAAAAAAATACATCCAAATAGTCAATTTTGATCGTTTTTCCGCGTTGAATCCAAATCCAATATCTGTTTTGCCCAAAACCACTTCTACTTTATGACGAAGGCATCCGAATAAGTAATCTTGATCCATTTTTCACGCCAGGTCCAATTCTTGGGTCCGATTTGTGTGCAACCAACTTTAACAAACAAAAGGGATTCTCCACAAGCTGCTGGTCAAGCTGTATTCCTTCGCGGGGATTCGGGTCATCACATAAACAGTAAAGTACAACAACATCTCCCAGTTTACCAAAATAAAATACAACCAGCTGACTAAAGCCAGACCCAAAATAATAAGTACATCAGTCTGAGTAAAGGGTACAACATAATGTCTATCTCAGTCTCCCCCTCACTCTAGCAGGAGATCTATCTACTTGGCGAGCCCCTTACCTCGGTCGGCAGTCGACGGACCAGCAGCTCCCGTAGAAGACTCTGCAAAATAAAGAGGAGAAAAATGAGGGGAGCAGCAACGGGTGTGAGAACTATTTGTAAAACCAGTAGGCCTCAGTGAGTAAATCCTCAAACTCCGACGTACCCACTAAGTCTATCAGAGACAAGAAAGGAGGTAAAGTGATAAAGCTGTAAATAAATCTGCTAATAAAGAAGACTACCACTACTATGCCTCTAATGCTATGATGAATGATAATGACTATAAAGGCATGCATTAGTGTAAAATAACCGTCGAGATATAACCCAATCAACTCAAACTAAACAACTCGAACACTGCCTGCGTAACCATCACCATCGGCATAAAGAACCAAGTACCGTCGATATGAAAATCATCCTCAAGTGTAAACTAGCTGACCAGCTCTCACTGTCCGGTATAACCGCCTAATTCGGAGTGGCACTCGAGGGGAGCGACCCACTCGAGAAAAGTAACTCAGTCGAATGTATCTCAATAAGCATGTAACATCACAACTTTTCGTGTAACGTTTTACCCTCCTGCTAATAGAGTATAAGTTAGAGGAAACCGAATTATTGAGTTCTCTTAAGTTGACTAACACACGGTGCGGGTATTTTTCGGTGATAGAGCTCGAAAAATGATGAACGGCGGTGCAATCGGATCTAAAATACGACTTACGGATTCCCCGGAATGGGGTTTTGAAGGTCGCGGTAACCGTAGTGTGCATCGGAATCCGTGCTAAAGATCGGGCACGTTTTTCGAGAAATTGTCGAATTATTTCGTGGGAATAGATATTTATTGTTAAATAATAAATATCCGGATGTGGAGATTTTTCCTTTTTACGTATACATGAAAAGTAAAAATAAAAGAAAATAAATTAACAATAAGATTTATTTATTCCCCGTATACCGAAAGGAAACCCTAATTTTAAAAGATCACCTCCTCAGACCCTTCCCTTTTGTGCGTGCCGGAGACCAAACGAAACCCTAGTTCGGAGATAGAAAAGAGAGAAAAGAGAAAAGAAAGGGAAAACCCTAACCGGAG
Organism: Tillandsia leiboldiana; assembly: GCA_029204045.2. NCBI lineage: Eukaryota > Viridiplantae > Streptophyta > Magnoliopsida > Poales > Bromeliaceae > Tillandsia > Tillandsia leiboldiana. The sequence goes on along the minus strand of CM055060.1, from coordinate 47,173,477 downwards.
GAAAAAGAAATAGAGAAGGAGGAAGCGAAGGAACCCGTTCGTTCCCGATCAACGTGCCGGAGACCGGAGAACGAGACGCCACCATCCACGGAGATCGGGATCGCATTGCCTCCTCCATCGGAGCAAGGTTAGCGATCGTTATTTCTCTTTGTTCGGATTAATCGGGAGTTTTTCGTGTTCTTTTGAGGTCGATTTATTCGGTAAATTGATCATGGTTTTTGTTTGGTTTTGATCGATGATTTGTTCGTGTTCTTGATCGAGTTTTCGATCGATGTTTCGTTCGGTCTCAGATCAATGGTTTTATCGTTGGAGTTATCCGTGATTTTTGGTTGGGTAATTTGGGTGTTCCGTCGGAGCATGGGGGATTTAACGGGAGGCCGCCGCCGCCGTTGTTAAATGGGAGGCCGCTGCCGCCGTTATTATGTTCGCGGGGTCATCACCGGAGACGCGGGGGGGCGAAAACGGAGAAGAAAACGCGAATCGGGAGGTTACTGTTCATTCCGTACGGCCCCGCAGCCACGCGGTCCACGGCCTGGGCGTGCACCCGGCGCACGCCTCCGCAGCCCGAAGGGGCAGACCCGGCGCATGGGCCCGTGCGCCAACACTGCCCCGCAGCTGCGCGGTGCACGCTCTGATCGTGCACCCGGCGCACGCCTCCGCAGCCCGAAGTCGCAGACCCGGTGCACGCCTCCGTGCGCCAGCCCGGTGCGCGCTTTGCCCGTGCAACGGCCCGGCCCAAACCGCCTGGTGCACGCGCCCGGGGTGAGCCCGGTATGCGCCGCCGCCTCCATTATGCTGTAAACCCGGTCCACGCCTGGTCCGTGCACCATCCTTCAACCCAGAAGCCCGGTAACTCCGTTTTGGTCCATTTTTCACCGTTTTGAGCGCCGTTTTCACCGTTGGGATCACCGTTTCCGTCGTTTTTCTTTGCATGGCCACCCGGAGTCATTTAGGCCACCGTTTCGCCATGTCATGTGCTAGTTTCGCCGTCGCTCCGCGCCTTGACAAAATCGTCGGGGTCGCGCCGTCGGGCTTTTTTCTCATCGTTTTCGCCGTCGGGGTTTCCTCGGCTTGACCGTCGTCGTCCCGACTTGGCTACCAGATGACAAGTTGGGTCTTGTTGGTTTCCCGTTAGCAGATTTGGGTTCCGATAGGGTTCGCGATGATATAGTCGCGATCCGGTTGTTGTTAACCATCGGTTTTACCGTCGGAGATCCGGTTTGATCCGAGTTTTACAGTTTTACTTGACAGTTTTGACTCGATAATTTTTGATTGACGACGCGGTCCTCTTGGCACAGTGATTTTGGTTTTTCATCGGTTCATTGTTTTGGGATAGAAGGGATTCATGTTACAGTGGTCAGGACCACTGATTTTACCTGTTTAGGGTGAAGTGTTAAATTATGTTTTTGGTTATTTTATTAGGCCGCGTGAAGTTCTGATTGCTTAGGAGGGTCACGGGCGTGGCCGTTTATCTTCGTTTCAGGTGGGTACTTTTCGATATTTTCGGTGTACAGTCGTTCCCGTGTATTTTGTGAAACTAAAGTAGATGTTTTTGATAAACTGTCTAACCCCCATTGCATGAGAATTCCGTTTTATTTCTAACTGAGGCGGCTGAGGTCGCAATGTTGTTTATATGCTCATATTGCTTACACGCACACCGGCGATTTGGCCACCGCACAAGGTGTATTTTTTCGGAAAGATGGTAAGATTACCCGTGTACCCCATGACTAGGGATGATGGGGACCCCTCAAGGGGAGGCGACTGCTACTTGGGCAGTAGAGGGGTTGGAGGCACCAAGAAAGTGAGCACGGTATCTGGGGTTGGGGCCCAGTATGTTTTCTATCTGGGGTTGGGGCCCAGTATGTTTTCTATCTGGGGTAGGGGCTCAGTATGTTTTCTATATGGGGTAGGGGCCCAGCATGTTTTCTATCTGGGGTAGGGGCCCAGCGTGTTTGTGACAGGGATTTAGCGATTCATGAGGGGGAAGTGAATGCTCTGGAGTATCGGTTTGTCTTTTCAGTTTATAGCATTTACTTGTTATCATCTACTTTATCAGTCACTGACTACCCACACTGTGACAGGTCCGTGCAGGGGTGGGAACCGGGACGACGGTGAGGCAGCGCGTAGAGGACCATAGCCAATGTGGCTAATAGTCTTTCAGTTTTATGGTTATCTCTTTGTGTTTGGTTAGTATATCTGTGATTACTTGTGAATGGTTTATTGTGGATGTTGGATTGAGATCTTAGCGTAGGAATGATTACTTATGACTGTGATTGTTGAGATGTGTGATTGCGGCTTGTTTTTAAATACAAACATGGTTTCAAAAGCGTTTTCAAACCGAGTGTCGTGTGGGCACTGATTTCTAAACCCGTGGATTTATCCTTTCAAGAAGAGTTGCCGCATAAAAAAGTTTGCGAAAACGTTTTGTAAAACCGAGTGTCGAGTGGACACCGACTTTCAAACCTATGGGTTTATGCTGTCATTTCAATATGATAAATGTGACTGTATGATTAAGTGTGATCTCCCCGTCTTATCGCTCAATGATTGCATGGTTAAAGTAATAGTCGTGTTCGGAACGCCGTGCGTATACAAAGGAGACTCCGCCCGTTTGGGGAGTGAATTTGTATGTGTGGCGGGTCTGGCGTGCACCGGAGGCAAGGTTCTTTTAAAGAAAAATAAATAAATAAAAATATATGTGCGTTTTCCACTCTTTTAGAACCTCCGGGGCGTGACAAAGCAGGACTTGATCATGACTATACTCAATGTGGAGAACTCTATCCACTGAAAGGAATCCCGGCCCCAACCTGATGCAAAATCCATAACCGGCGCAACCGTCCAAAATCCACGTGGCCAAACCAACCCACGAGTCAAAATCCGGTGCTATCCCACCCCGACTTGATAATCTCAACTACACTATCCCAAACCCATACTCAACCCAGAGCAACATGTAACATACAAGGAGAGTAGAAATGAAAATAGCAAGTTTTCTCCCAAGTCAAATTCGACATGATAGTGTAGCAAAAATGAAAGTGGCATATCTAGATGACCATTCAAGCATGCATTTGTTCTCATTTTGAATAGAATAAAGATTATAGAGTATAATTATTACATAGTATGGAGTAGAAATCATCAACAACACTTAGTCTCACAAAAGGTAGATATGAACTAACAACAATAACCAACTTTACATGAAAAGACTAAAAACCATAAATATAAGTCATTCTCACATAATCATAATAAATCACTTCCACATAAGTCATTCTCAACTGAGTCCTTCTCACATAAACCAACTAACCACTCTCTCATAGATAGGTGAAGAATCAACATGTCACGCCCCGGGGACGAAACTGCGACCCGGGCTAGCCAACAGATCCGCCATCTGTACGGAAACTACCGCACAGACGAAGCGTCTACCCTGCAAGTCAGATCTAAAGCTAAAGCATGTATCAGAGCTGAAAAAGAACTAATAGCTACAGAAATCCACTGAACATCTGATATAAATAAAATCTCAATACAAAGTCTCTCAGCTATACAAGGTACATAAAATCCTCACCGATCTCTCAGAATGTCCAGTACAAAAGTGGGATCATAAAATATACAGGGTACACTTACCTCTGACTCTCAATGTTGGTAAGGAACTAAACGGCCACGTCCTCACCTCGATCAGCTGTCTCCGCGCGAGCTAAGCCGGAACAGCAGCCTCAGGAAACCTGTCACCGCGACGGGTGTGAGAACTACTGCAAAGGTAGTTCCCAGTGGGTACCGTCACCAATATCCACGGTATGCCCACTAAGTCTACTGGAGTCACAACAGATAGGTATGCAGATAGATAGATAGATAAAAGCTGAAAGAAACTATAGCTAGCATGTCTCAATCATTATGCTCAAGAAACTCTACTAATGAAGAAACACTACAAAGTAATAATCAAATGGTGGCGACTAAAGTCGCCACCGAATATATAAAATGTCGCCACCAAATACATATAGTGGCGATAAAAAATGTCGCCACATGTTGCCGCAATAGGTCCCGCCGGCGTATGTATCAGTGGCTAAATATAAATTTTGCCACTTTAACCATAATCTTCTGTGGCGACTATAGTCGCCACCGAATCTTATAATCAGTGGCGATAAATAATTGCCACCTTATATTAACTTTAGTGGCAAAATGTTGTCGCCACTGAATCTTTATAATCAGTGGCGACAAATAGTCGCCACCATATATTTATTTTTGGTGGCAAAATGTTGTCGCCACTGAATCTTCATAATCAGTGGCGACAAATAATCGCCACCATATATTTATTTTTGGTGGCAAAATGTTGTCGCCACTGAATCTTTATAATCAGTGGCGACAAATAGTCGCCACCATATATTTATTTTTGGTGGCAAAATATTGTCGCCACTGAATCTTTTTGGTGGCAATAAATATTTGCCACGAAAGTTTGTCATTTGGTGGCAAATATTTCTCGCCACTAAATTTGCCCCATAATATTATTATTTTTGTTGTCACTATATAAATATATTATTTTATTAAAAATAAATAATTTAACAAAATAATAAAAATCATAAACAAAAAAATATTGAAATAAAATTCCAACAAACCTAATCACTTCAAAATGTCACACATTATTTTCTCCAACAATTCATTAAGTCGCCAATCCCAAATATTAGTTCAATAAAGAGAAAAAAATTTAAATCTATTAGTTAGTCATAGAAGATAAAATGTATTCGAAACTTCAGTGATTGGTGTAGATGAAATACTTCTCTCTGGTCCATCTCAAAAGCATTTCACTCGGACTAACAGCAACTTGGCATATTATAATATGCAAGATACAGAAAAATTACTTAAAAATAAATAAGTATTTTTGTAACTATTTAAAAATTTGATAATATAGTATGAACTACTATTTTGAATTCACTTTATGAATAACTGGAGTAAAAATCAACAAGTTGCAGCACCAATTAGAGGGCAGAGAGATCAAGCACACCATTCTAACGAAAATAACTCAAGGCAAGCAAAAATTGAAAAAAAAAAAAAAGGGTCTTGGTGCATTTTTACCCCAAAAGGCGAAATTTCATAATCTATTATTTAGAGGAAGTGTACAGTAAATGCATAAATCACACCATGCCAAATCTAGATAGATCAATATAACATACCTCAGTGATTGTAAGCTTCTCCTGCAAATGCCTAAACAAAATCTGCACGAAGAAAGTGTACCAAAATTAAAACGACAAAAGTGTACCAAAAATTTGAAAAAAGAAAAATCAAAATTGAAATCTTCCAAAATATAAAAAAGGAAAACCATTAAAACATGTAATCTACAAATTGCTCTACAAAGCGAACTATTGTGTAAACAAAACGAAACATGGCAACCTAAATAGAACAATCAGTACATATAACAAATGCCTTGACTAATAGCGATAGATGAGGCTTGCTTGAACACTGACTGAAAATAAAATCATAAACCTTATGTTTTAGCTGTTTCGTATAGATTACATAACACAGGATAAAGGAAGGAACTCTGTACCAAAAAAAAAAGCATCAAGGAAATTTAGCCATATATAAATCAAGGTCAAGAGAGCAAAGAGAAACAGGAAACAAAGTGCCACAGCAAGAAAAGCAACACACAATTCTGAGTTTTACACAAAATTCATGAACTTCCATAGTTAAAAAACTCCAATGAGAATTTGGATAAAAGACCAGATCACACCAAAAGGCATGCCCATATGAGAGGAGGAGACAAATGCAGGGAAAGTTTAGGGATGCTGATGATGATCAAACTATAAATGTACTCATATTCTAAGCTCTTTTGTAATAATATCATAATTAGTCTTGTTTCGCTGGGTTACTTGGATTTAGATTCCCTTGTATTTTCCGCCTTGTGCTTTTACTATCCTGAAACATAACTTGTGGGTCATTTCGGTGGTGGCGAAGAAGTAATTTGCTTGCAGAAACTGTCAAAACTGTATTCCCTGTTTGGTGCTGTTGCTGTCTCTGTCTGTTCTTTTGAACACAAATTTGTCTCTGGGAACACTTCATAAAACCAAACAACCAAAGAGAAGCTACTGCTAATCTTTTATGTTTCATTGCTAAACATAGCTGCAGATGAATACATCTACTACAAGCATGAATACAGCTTCTTCATTCGAAATAGTTCAATTAGTTTGCCTTTGTCTGTCAGATATCAAAGGTGGTTGATGTCAAATTTTACCTGATGATGAGGTTCTCAAGTTCACAGTTTTGTCATCACATAACAGCAATATGAAGTAATTTAAACATACTGTTTCAATACCTTTTAAGACCAGGTATAGTATCAGTATAGAGCATTTCATGGCAGAAAATTGATGGGCAATTTATGAATGGAAGTTTAGACAACAATCTCTGCTGTATCATTGTATTTCATATTTCATTCTTCAACATCATTCCAAGACACTACTAGTTGAAAAAGGACAACCCATTAAACATTTATAAATAAGCAAAATTCCAAAGCAAAAATAGGTTTTAACTACATGATCCACCACAGAAACCCTAAACATATTGAGTACGCAAGAGAACGACAACATGTAGAGACAGATAATCAAGATTCCGCAGAAAGAAGATCCTTTCTATCCTAGACTTTATAATACTCAAGCATAAGGCTGTCAAGTGAGGGCAGCAGGGTCAAGACAACCATGCTTAATTTTTCTCCGATATTTAACTCTAGCAGAAACTAAAGAAAAGGTCATATGTCATTTCATAAAAATAGTCTTTATTTTTTTGAGAGAAAGGTAGCATGCTATCCGCTTCGTTTATTTTGAAATAAACTTAGCTAGAAATGTGAAGCAACTAGGCAAACAAGAAGGAAAAATGAAAATGAGAAAAGAAAACATAGTAGTTGAATACTCATATACTTACTGTCCCATGAACCTTATGTCTACAAGAACTTCAATAATCCTGCCCACCTTCGGTAATGAGCATATAGACCCTAAACCCATAATATTAATGCCACTATATCACCAATAGTCAGCTTACATGGGTGAACTATGTGAATAGCAATAGAAGGGGCCATTTTACTGGTGCATGGGGTTGTGATGCATGACATAAGTAGGGTTAATCACAGCTAAAATTGCCAATAAAGAAACACAATGTCTATAGATGAACAAATGGCCTTCTACTTGTTATATATATCTCGAACAGGAAACCTGTCACGCCCCGGGTGTAAACCGGAACCCGGGCCCGCCAACAGATCCGCCGTGCACACAGAATTTTCTATGTGCACGAAGCGCTGGTAACCTGCTCAGATATATAATATACAATAAAAGAGCATAAACAGAGCTGAACTAATAAAACTAAAAGTAATCTCAGACTGAAATAAGCTACAAGCAGAAATAAAAGTACAATATACTCCCAGCTCACCACAAATATACAACCAGCTGGCCAAAGCCAGACCCAAAAGGAAACTACTGAAGTCTGAGATACAAAAGGGGTACAATAAAAACCTCGCTAGTCTCTCACTTGGGGTAGACGACCTAGCTAGTCGGCGATCCTCTTACCTCGATCTGCCGCTGAAGGCCCAGCAGCTCCCACAGATGACTCTCAAAAAGCGTGCACAATACACCCAGAAAATACCCGCTGTCCTCTAAACACACCGTCAGCTGAAACAGTATCCTCTGTCTCGAGCTCCTAAAATCTCAAAAAAATCACGGTTGCGTTCCTCGCGAAAAGTAGCCCAAAATCGACTCTTGAATCGCCTCGATCTGATATTCCTATGCTGAGAAACAATTCGTCGAAGTCGCCGCTCTTAGGAACACACTGGCGAAGAAATCGTCGAAAGAGGACTCCTGTACTGCGCAGGGGACTCCTCGGACTGAAATGCGACGATAACGGGCCAAGATTGGGGAAAAACGAGGCACACTGTAAAATCCGGATCGCCGCTGTCGAACTTCCAGAAAATCTGGGAACGCACCACGAGGTAGAAAATAAGAAGATGAAAAACTTCTCTTAAGGCCCCTCCCACAGATTCTCTCTCTATCTCTCGGAAAACAGAGAAAAAGAAGGGAGGGGAGGCCTTTAAATAGGCCCACAAAAACAATTGGGATAATACCCAACGTGTCCCCAGATTCGGGCTGCTACAGTGCGGCCCGGCACTTTCGGGCGGCTACAGTGCGGCCCGGCCCAAGGATTTCCGGGCGCGCACAGTGTAGCCCAGCCCAGCCCATCCCGCGCACGGGATCCAGCCGCGTCCAACCGGCCGTCCGACCCGGCCAAGGGCCCGACACGTGTCCGCCGAACAGGCGGCAGCCGTGCGGGCCCAACGGGGAGGCGCCACGTGCCCCCCTCCCCTGGTCAGCACGCATGCGGCGCCAGCCACTAGCGTGGTGCCACGTGGGGCGGCGCCGCCCCCCCGACACGGGGGCCGGTCGGTCAACGCGCCGCCCACGTGCGCGTACGGCCGCAGGCGCGGGCCCGCGGGTGCACCGCGCGCACCTGCGCCGTCCAACCCGGGGCTGCCACGTGGCGCGCCCCGGTCCACCGTGCACCGCGCACAGCCCCGCCTCTGCCCGGCCTGCCCGCGCTGCCCGCACACGCTCTCGTGCGCCGCGCGCGCTACACCGGCCCAACCAGCGCCTGCCACGTGGCCCGCCGGTCCACCGTGCACCGGCGGTCCACCCCGTGGACCGAGAGCCGTGCGCCGGCCCAATAAGAGCCTGCCACGTGTCCCCGGCCGGTCCACAGCTCCCCCCGTGCACCAATTTGCGCAGAAAACTTCCGGGGGTCCGTTTTTGGGCATCCGGACTCCAAATTAAATAAGTAAATAGCCGTTTTCAAGCGTTTTTCCGCGCTGAATTCAAATACGGCCTCCGATTAGCCTGATTCCACTCCTAAAATTCGGCAAAGGCAGCCGAAGGTCAGGCTTGCTCCCAAATCCTCTCTGGTTCCAAACAACATATCACTTTGACATGTTGGGGCCCCACACACCAATAATAGGTGTTCTACACCCCGAAACAGGGGCAAAACCACCGAAAAACCTAGGACACTACATCCTCCCCCACTAACAAAAGTTTCGTCCTCGAAACGAAAATGATACCTCAATCCTGAGCCTCGAACAGGTAAGGGTAGGCGTCCATCATCGCTGACTCGAGCTCCCACGTCGCCTCGCGCTCATCATGATTGCTCCAGAGGATCTTCACATAGGGGATAGTCCGATTGCGCAATTCTTTCATCTCCCGCTCTAGAATCCGCAGTGGGCGCTCCTCATATCTCAAATCCTCGCTGATCTCAAGTGGCGTGAAGTCGATGACGTGCGATGGGTCGAAGACGTACCTCCTCAGAGTGGAAACATGAAACACATCATGGACACCAGCAAGTCTCGGGGGAAGTGCAAGTCGGTAAGCAACTGGCCCGATACGCTCTAATACCTCAAAGGGTCCAATGTATCGGGGACTGAGTTTCCCGCGAATGCCAAACCTCCTTATCCCTTTGGACGGCGAGACTTTCAAAAATACATGATCTCCAACCTGAAACTCTAAGTCTCGCCGCCGAACATCAGCAAAGCTCCTCTGTCGACTCTGAGCGGTCTGAAGATGCTGTCGAATTACCCGGACCTTCTCCTCCGCCTCTAGCAATATATCTGGTCCCAGAGTCCGCCTCTCCCCCACATCACTCCAATATAGCGGTGATCGACATTTGCGTCCATACAACGCTTCAAATGGTGCCATTCGAATGCTTGCTTGAAAGCTATTGTTGTACGCAAACTCAGCCAGTGATAAGTGTCGAATCCATCCACCGCCGAAATCTAGGACACAAGCCCTCAGCATATCCTCAAGGATCTGAATCGTCCGCTCTGACTGTCCATCAGTCTGTGGGTGGAAGGCTGTACTGAATCTGAGCTGAGTCCCCAAGGTAGTCTGTAAACTCCTCCAGAATCGCGAAACAAACCTCGGGTCTCTATCTGATACTATAGAAGCTGGCACTCCATGTAATCTCACTATCTCATCCAAATATAACTGGGCTAGTCGCTCGAGTGGCCAAGTAGTCTGTATAGGTAAAAAGTGCGCTGACTTGGTAAGTCGGTCCACAACTACCCAGATAGCATCTGCACCTCCCTGTGCCCTCGGCAACCCGACCACAAAATCCATAGTAATGTGGTCCCATTTCCACTCGGGAATCGGGAGACTCTGTAGCTTGCCAGCTGGCACTCGATGCTCAGCTTTTACCTGCTGACAAGTTAAACACTGCGACACAAACCTCCCAATATCCCTTTTCATGCCATTCCACCAAAAGTGTGCCTTGAGGTCCTTATACATCTTAGTCCCCCCAGGATGAAGGGTATAAGGTGTATAATGGGCCTCCTTCAATATCTGTTCTCTGATCTCAGCATCCACTGGCACACATGCTCGGTCCCTGTACCTCAGTACTCCCGAAGCATCCACTGAAAAATCCCCTGATCGAACACTCGGAATCTGATCTCTAATCCTGGTTAAATGGGGGTCCTCGCTCTGTTTTTCCCGGATCCTCTCCAGCAGAGTGGGCTGCACGACCAAAGACATCAGTCTAGCAGAGACCCCAGGGGATACAACCTCTATCTCGAGCCGTCTCAATTCCTCTAACAGTGGCGCCTGATTTGTAATCAACATGGACAAACTCTGTACTGCTCTCCGGCTTAATGCGTCAGCGACCACGTTAGCCTTGCCTGGGTGGTAAAGGATGTCCACATCATAATCCTTTAGTAGCTCTAACCATCTGCGCTGCCTCAAATTCAGTTCCTTCTGCGTGAACAGGTACTTTAGGCTCTTGTGGTCGGTGTAGATCTCACAATGCTCCCCATATAGGTAATGGCGCCAAAGCTTCAGTGCAAACACCACGGCAGCAAGTTCCAAGTCATGGGTAGGATAATTCTTCTCGTAATCCTTAAGCTGTCTCGATGCATAAGCAATTACCATCCCTTCCTGCATCAGCACGCATCCAAGCCCACTGTGCGATGCATCACTGTAGATCACATATCCTTTCCCCATAACAGGGAGGGAAAGGATAGGAGCGGTCATCAATCTATCCTTTAGCTCCTCAAAGCTCCTCTGGCAGTCCTCACTCCAGATAAACTTAACTCCTTTACGCGTCAACCGAGTGAGGGGTGTGGAAAGCTTCGCAAAGCCTTCCACAAACCGACGATAATAACCAGCTAACCCCATGAAGCTGCGCACCTCAGATACAGTCGTCGGTCGGGGCCAATCTCGAACTGCCTCAATCTTCGCCGGGTCTACTGCTACACCGGCGGCGGAAATCACATGGCCCAAGAAAGCTACCTCCCGAAGCCAAAACTCGCACTTTGACAGCTTGGCATACAACTTCTTATCTCGTAGAAGTTGTAGCACAGTCCTCAAGTGCTCCACGTGCTCGGCCTCGCTTCGGGAGTAAATAAGGATATCATCAATGAACACCACCACAAAACGATCCAGAAAGGGCCGAAATATCCTGTTCATCAAGTCCATAAAGGCGGCAGGGGCATTAGTCAATCCAAACGGCATAACTGAAAACTCGTAATGCCCGTACCGTGATCTGAAAGCAGTCTTAGGAATATCCTCGGCCTTCACCTTCAGTTGGTGGTAACCAGACTGTAGATCAATTTTGGAAAATACACAAGACCCTTGCAGCTGATCAAAGAGATCATCGATGCGCGGCAGAGGGTACTTGTTCTTAATGGTCACTTTGTTCAATTCCCTATAGTCCACACACAACCGAAGTGACCCATCCTTCTTTTTCACGAATAGCACCGGTGCTCCCCAAGGCGACACACTTGGTCTAATAAAGCCCTTATCCATCAGGTCTTGCAGCTGTGCTTTAAGCTCTCGCAGCTCAGCCGGTGCCATCCGATAAGGAGCCTTAGAGATTGGCGCAGTTCCTGGAACTACGTCAATCACAAACTCAATCTCTCTGTCTGGCGGCATACTAGTCAGCTCAGGTGGAAAAACATCCGGAAACTCGCGGGCAATAGGAATATCCCCGAGTCCCGGTGTCGCCGTAGGCCCCTCAACAACACTAGCTAAAAAGGCTACACATCCTCGATGAATCATCCGCCTCGCTCGGGAAGTCGAAACCACAGAGGCAAAGAAAGCACTCTGACATCCCCGATATACAAACATCTCCTGGCCTGGCTCTCTAAAAGTGACAGTCCTCGCGGCACAATCAATAGTCGCGAAAAACTGAGCCAGCCAGTCCATCCCAAGAATCACATCAAAGTCCCTCAGCTGTCTCAAGACCAACAGGTCTGCTGGCATAATCCAGGACTCGATCTGTATCGGGCAGGACCAACAACACTCCTCCACGTGCAAAGTGTGTTCGGGAATCTGAACCTCTCGTGCACGTGGCAAAAATCCTACCTCTAACCCATGTAATGATGCAAAAGATCTACTAATGAAAGAATGCGATGCTCCAGTATCAAATAAGGTACGAGTCCTAATGCCAGAGAGTAAGGTGATACCTGCCACCACATGGTCCGCTGCTGAAGAATCCTCTACCTGTGCAGCATACACTCGCCCACTCTGAGCTGGAGGGCGATAATCGGTGGGATGGGAAGAAGATGGCTTGCTCGCTAGAGCATAAGGCCGCTGAGCCGTCGACCGCTGCTGCGATGATGCTGGGGCAGATGCTGAAGAAGGAGCGGCTGAAGTCGAAAAGGGGCACGCAGCTCGAATGTGCCCTGGCTGTCCACATCCGTAGCAGCGACCCCACCGCTGGTCGCAAGTGCCGGGGAAATGCGGACCTCCACAGAAGATACAACTGCTGGGAGCCCGTGACTGTCGGGACTGCTGCTGCTGAGACTGTCGCTGTCGCTGCCGCTGCCGCTGAGACCCGCGCTGCGACGAATGAGATCCCTGCTGCTGCTGCTGCGGGGGCCTCTGGGACCCACTAGGCCCTCGCCGCTCCGAACGCCCACGGCCTGGGAACTGAGGCGGTGGCGGTCGGGGCGGCCTCCAAGTACTGGCCTGTCCCCCCTCGTCATGGGCTGGTCGCTTTCTGTCGGAGCTCTGAGCGACCGCGGCCCTCTGTCTGGCCACCACCAGATCACCTCTCTCCACCCACTGTGCATGCTCTGCGGCTGCCTCCAGAGTCTGAAATCTCTGAGCATGCACCAGTGTGTAAATCTCTGGACGGAGGCCTCCCTCGAACAACTCAACCTGGTGCGGACCGTCACGAGCGACGAAGGGCACACAGTTCAGCAACTCCGTGAACTCCTGGAAATAGGCATGAGCCGATCGATTGCCCTGCTGCAGGTTCTTCAAGTCGTCCTCCAACTTCTTCTTCACACTGGTCGAAAAATAGGTGTCCAGCACCATCCGTCGGAACTCCTCCCAAGGCAGCTGCCGAGTAATCCGGAACTCCAGGGGCTCTACCCGCTGCCACCAAAAATCAGCATCTCCGTCCAAACAGTGCACCGCCATGTGCACTCGATACCTCGGGTCGATAAAGAAGTCCCGAAAAAGCTTCTCCATCGCAGAAAGCCATCTCCCAACAGCCCAGGGCTGCGCATCCCGCCCTGAGAATCTAGGGGGTCCCCGCTGAACAAACTTGGAGAGTTTGTTAGCGATATCCTGCTCCTCCTCCGCAGTCAAAGGCTGAATAGCTCCAGGAGCCCCGCTACTCGAAGATGGCGCTGACGGCACGAAAGGTGCAACAGGAGGCACAAGGGCCTCAGGAACAGCTGGGGATGGTGCCTCTCTCTGGGCAAGGAGCTGCTCAAACCTCTGCTCCTGGCGGCGCTGACCCTCCGCCAATTGAGCCACCAAGGCCCTCAACTCAGTAAGCTCGGGGGGTGTAGGCTGCCCTGGCTCATCAGGGGGTAACGGGACACCCCGAGTAGGGATCCGACGTCGGGGAGGCATCCTGCCACAAGAAATCACGAATAAGTAACATAACCCCACACGACCCAATCTAGCGAAAGTCAAAGACATCCCCCAATTTCTGCGACTTTATGTTGTCTGCAGCCAACATAACGGTCCACCAGAAATTGGGTATGTCGATCCCTCTTCACTCACTGGAAGAGTCCAAAAAATAAATCAACGACTTTCGCGAAGTGTCACGCCTCTCGCGCCCTATCATCCTAGGTTCTGCCAAAAGCCTAGGGTTTCCTAAGTCCCAACTGACCTATCCCTAAGCTCTGATACCAACTTAATCTGTCACGCCCCGGGTGTAAACCGGAACCCGGGCCCGCCAACAGATCCGCCGTGCACACAGAATTTTCTATGTGCACGAAGCGCTGGTAACCTGCTCAGATATATAATATACAATAAAAGAGCATAAACAGAGCTGAACTAATAAAACTAAAAGTAATCTCAGACTGAAATAAGCTACAAGCAGAAATAAAAGTACAATATACTCCCAGCTCACCACAAATATACAACCAGCTGGCCAAAGCCAGACCCAAAAGGAAACTACTGAAGTCTGAGATACAAAAGGGGTACAATAAAAACCTCGCTAGTCTCTCACTTGGGGTAGACGACCTAGCTAGTCGGCGATCCTCTTACCTCGATCTGCCGCTGAAGGCCCAGCAGCTCCCACAGATGACTCTCGAAAAGCGTGCACAATACACCCAGAAAATACCCGCTGTCCTCTAAACACACCGTCAGCTGAAACAGTATCCTCTGTCTCGAGCTCCTAAAATCTCAAAAAAATCACGGTTGCGTTCCTCGCGAAAAGTAGCCCAAAATCGACTCTTGAATCGCCTCGATCTGATATTCCTACGCTGAGAAACAATTCGTCGAAGTCGCCGCTCTTAGGAACACACTGGCGAAGAAATCGTCGAAAGAGGACTCCTGTACTGCGCAGGGGACTCCTCGGACTGAAATGCGACGATAACGGGCCAAGATTGGGGAAAAACGAGGCACACTGTAAAATCCGGATCGCCGCTGTCGAACTTCCAGAAAATCTGGGAACGCACCACGAGGTAGAAAATAAGAAGATGAAAAACTTCTCTTAAGGCCCCTCCCACAGATTCTCTCTCTATCTCTCGGAAAACAGAGAAAAAGAAGGGAGGGGAGGCCTTTAAATAGGCCCACAAAAACAATTGGGATAATACCCAACGTGTCCCCAGATTCGGGCTGCTACAGTGCGGCCCGGCACTTTCGGGCGGCTACAGTGCGGCCCGGCCCAAGGATTTCCGGGCGCGCACAGTGTAGCCCAGCCCAGCCCATCCCGCGCACGGGATCCAGCCGCGTCCAACCGGCCGTCCGACCCGGCCAAGGGCCCGACACGTGTCCGCCGAACAGGCGGCAGCCGTGCGGGCCCAACGGGGAGGCGCCACGTGCCCCCCTCCCCTGGTCAGCACGCATGCGGCGCCAGCCACTGGCGTGGTGCCACGTGGGGCGGCGCCGCCCCCCGACACGGGGGCCGGTCGGTCAACGCGCCGCCCACGTGCGCGTACGGCCGCAGGCGCGGGCCCGCGGGTGCACCGCGCGCACCTGCGCCGTCCAACCCGGGGCTGCCACGTGGCGCGCCCCGGTCCACCGTGCACCGCGCACAGCCCCGCCTCTGCCCGGCCTGCCCGCGCTGCCCGCGCACGCTCTCGTGCGCCGCGCGCGCTACACCGGCCCAACCAGCGCCTGCCACGTGGCCCGCCGGTCCACCGTGCACCGGCGGTCCACCCCGTGGACCGAGAGCCGTGCGCCGGCCCAATAAGAGCCTGCCACGTGTCCCCGGCCGGTCCACAGCTCCCCCCGTGCACCAATTTGCGCAGAAAACTTCCGGGGGTCCGTTTTTGGGCATCCGGACTCCAAATTAAATAAGTAAATAGCCGTTTTCAAGCGTTTTTCCGCGCTGAATTCAAATACGGCCTCCGATTAGCCTGATTCCACTCCTAAAATTCGGCAAAGGCAGCCGAAGGTCAGGCTTGCTCCCAAATCCTCTCTGGTTCCAAACAACATATCACTTTGACATGTTGGGGCCCCACACACCAATAATGTGTTCTACACCCCGAAACAGGGGCAAAACCACCGAAAAACCTAGGACACTACAAAACCTTGCTCAAATAGCCGAAGATACGAGATGGTACTTTCTATTAGTTACAGATCCCACAATAATATCCTAATAAAATAGCCTAATAATACCCTTTAATTGAAATTGCGATCGCATTCCATCTAAACAAGAAATGCAAATCAAAATCAAATCAAACAATGTAGTTATATTCATAATTATCCTTTAATTAAAATTGCATATGGGTTCGATTAAAAAATCAGTTGATAGAGACCAAAATCAAAACGAATGGCCAAGCAATATCCAGCAATTGAAATTGCAAACAGATATCAGATTCAAATCAAATAAATCCTCACGCAGCACCAAAAAAAAATGAAGAAACACAACTAGGGTTTTGAGATCACCTCTTGTGCTCCTGCACGAAGCAAGTAGGCGGAGCCCTCGGCCTAGCCGAACTTGCCGGAGCCGTTGGCCTCGCCGGCGACAACCTTGTGCGGCGAAGGGGTCACCAATTAACTAGCCGGCGAGGAGCACGGCTGCGAAGAGATCGGCTGCGAAGGGTTCCGGCGAAGAGATCGGCTGCGAAGGGCTCGCCGACGAGGAGATCGACGGTGAGAGGCCCGTCGGCGAGGAGATCGGCGGTGAGGGGCCCGCCGGCGAGGAGATCGCCGGCGTGAGCTTGGTTTAGGGGAGAGAGAGAGAGAGAGAGAGAGAGAGAGAGAGAGAGAGGGGAGTTTTAAGTTTTCTCTCGGTTTAGGGGAGAGAGAGAGAGGGGGGGGGGAGTTTTAAGTTTTCTCTCGCAGTGAGAAAAATAGAGAGAGAGAGAGAGAGAGAGAGAGAGAGAGAGAGAGAGAGAGGGAGGGGGGTTAATTTTTAAATTATATTTAAATTATAAATTATTTATAAATTTAATTTTAAATTTTAAATTTAATTTTAAATTATAAATTATAAATTATAAATTTAAATAAATATTATTTTAATTTTTATTTCAAAACTATAAATTATTAGTTATACCTAATTTATTTTAATATTATAAATTTATTACACTTTTTAAATAAAATTATATAAAATTAAAATAAAATTTTATTTTAAAATTTTTAAATTTTAAATTTAAAAATTTTAGAGTTATAAAATATAAGAGTATAATAAAAAAAATAAGTAAACTAAATAAGTTAAATTAAAAAATTATAATAATAAAAAATTATATATAATGACGTTTTATAAAAAAATAATTAAAAAAAAATAAAAGTTAGAAAGTATAAATAAAAAAAAAATTAATTAGTGATAATTTCAATTGTAACAAAATAATTATTTAGTGACGAAAAATAAATTATCACATTAAATTAATTATTCGATAGTAATTATTTTTATCGTCTCCATAAATAATTAATTATTTAGTGAATCACGTGCTAATTAGTGGCGATTCATTTTAACGCCACCATAAGTAGCCATGTGGCTAATTAGTGGCGATTCTTTTTATCGCCATCATAGGTAATAGGTTTGCCACTTTAAATCAATAAATTAATGGCGATTTTTTTTATCGCCACAATAGGTAGCCATATAGTGGCGACAAAATAATCATTTAGTGGCGAAAAGAGGATTGCCACTTTAAATTAATAAATTAGTGGTGATTTTTTTTATCGCCACCACAGATAGCTATATAGTGGCGATAAAATAGACATTTAGTGGCGGAAATAATATTGCCACTTTAAGTTAATAAATTAGTGGCGATTCTCCTAATTACCACCATAGGTAATCATAAAGTGGCGATAAATTTTATCGCCACCTTATGTTTGCCACTAATGCTATCTTTTCTTGTAGTGAAATGTGCATACACTCGCTACTGCTAACATGCCTCAAGTATCATGCTTAAAGAAAAACTCATCTATGAACATGCTATGAAACTCACTCACACATATCACCCAATCCCAATGACTGTCCCTCTTTGGACCAGTCAAAGCCAAACCTGCGCTCATCTACTGCCACTCATGCCCAAACAGGGCTTGGTCTTACGTAAGGTGTCCCTCAAGGACTATCTCAGTAACCACATCGCAGCCTCGTCAGGCTCAGTATCATCATCGCATCCGGAGCGTAGCTCGCGGGGAGCGACCCCGCGAACTCAAGTATCTCACAACTGGCATAAAATCCCAGGCTCAGCAGGCTATAATCCACGATCAAACAGATCGGAACTCAATGCTCAACTAGCATAACTCAGTCGGAAAAGATCCACAACTCAAACAGGAAAAGCCCAAACACTCTCACAGCTATGTCGGAGAACCCTCAACGACTCAATCTGATAATGCACGACCCGTGGCTGTCACGCCCCGGGGGTTTCAATCAGCGGAAACAATCAATAAAAAGGGTTTATTTTGTGTATCTATTTTTTTTTGAAATGCCTTCCTCCCCGGTGCGTGCCCAGACCCGCCGCATACACAGAATCACCCTACAGACGGACAGAGTCTCCTCTGTATATGCACGGCGTCGCGGCTAATACAGCATGCAAACATGGAAGCTTGTTCAATCACAACAGTTCTCAACATTTACACAACTAAACTGTTCTGTAGGCCGGCTAATTTGAAAGGATAAATCCACGATTTAAAAGCGGTGCCCACCCGGCACCCAGATTTCTAAAACAGTTCGAAAACCATAAATCCACAAAGTTTTTAAAACAGTGCCCACACGACACTGAAGTTTTGAAATCCATTTTCTAAAATCCATAAATCCACGGGGTTTTGAAAACGGCGCCCACACGACACCCAAGTTTTGAAATCCGTTTTCGCAATTCTTTTTCTTTTCTTTTTCATTCTTTTTTTTGAAAACGGCCGAACAGGGATAAGAACTCAAACATCATCCACCAATCCAAATAGTAAAGTTCTGACATCCACACCGACCCCACGAGGGTATCGAGAACCACACAACAGTCTACAAGTAGAAAATGAAATGCGACAAGAAGGAAAAATACAGTCTGGGATCTCAAAGGACCCGAAGGCTCCTGACTCGGCCTCACCGTCGCCTAGCCCTCACCCCTGAAAGAACCTGCCACGGAGTGGGAAGTCAGCGACACGATAACACAATAATAAAGCAGGAAAAAGTAGTAAAGCCAACCGTAAAGCTATCCGGAGCAACCACCTTCCCAAGAGGGAAAAGAGAACACGGACACCTGTAAACCTGCAACACCTGACCACGTCGGACACCTACACCGACGGGTCGCACCGCTCACACCTTGGCGCATCAAAACCCCACACCTACAGGGGCCCCACTACGTCACCTCGTGGGTATACACGGGTCATAGACCACTTTTCCGAAAAAGCGCACCCTTTGCGGTGGCCAAACCGCGGGTGCGCGTACTGCAGCCTCGAGCATAGTAACCAAGTACACCAGATAAAACCGATAGTAAAGAACCATAAAGATCACCGAATATACCAAGTATAACTCAATAGCGAGGACCATAGAGACTATCCACGTTAGCACAGTTAAACGTATAATCAAAAGTAGTTGCAACCGTCGGAAGCCCGACACTAAGTCTCAAAATAAAAACCCACCTCGAAGTCAGTCGAACGAGCCCCCCCGAATGTAGGCCGATCCCGACCTCCCGCTAGACTAGACTGGTGCTGAACTGCTGGGCCCTGAACAGAAACTGTGGTCAGAACTAGACTCACTCATAGCCATCCCGACAACACTACAATAGCATGTCGCTAATACGGGGAACTTAGCCGAAACTAGGCTTAAACTGAAATTCCCGAAATCCACTGACCCTCCAATCCTGACCCGCCAACGGTCTAAAAACATCCAAATATCGTCCAACTACACCTGCTGTCCCTAAACATCATAATTTTGATGTTCGGGCAGACAGGGACCAAATCATAATTTCCTCTATCGAAATATTGCTATAAATACACCTTTAAAACCGTTGTTCTCACTCGTTCTTCCAAACCAGGGAGCCAAAGACAGCGCCGTAAGTTTCAGCGTGTCCGAAACGACGAGACGAAGCTCGTGCTCACGAGCTTGGGCTTACACGAGGCCCGAGGGCAAAGTTGGCCCACAACATTCCAGTGCAAATTTGCTACATTGCTACAACTCACTAATTACTTGATCTAATTGGGATTTAACAGGAGCATGATACTCTGGATGGACAAAGGAGTGAAGTGCTCACCTGTGGCTACGTCGGAGATCGGCCGGAGAGCTCGCCGGAGCAACACCCTCAAATGCTCAAGGCTCGGGTTGCACAAGCTTGGACCAAACCTAAATCACAAGGCCAACAGAGGCAAGCATCAGTGCAAGGGTCTTCCCAGAAGATGTCCGGACCAAGCCAGGTCCGACGGCGGCGGCCGGCAACGGCGGCGACCGAGAAACACCAACCAAAAACCTATTTACAAAACCATTGGACCAACTTAATTACCCGAGGCCCACTGACCAAACCAACTTGATAGGAACACTTAAAATGGTGGCTAGGGTTTACCTGAGTGGTTATCCGGCAACCAGGAGCGGCGGCGGCGGCCGGAGCTCGGGCTCGTATGTAAAGGTGGTGCAACTACATAACCACAAAACCCCACGTTAGAAGTCACATGCAACGGTTTGGGAAGCTTCACTAGTGTCCAAGGAACTCACCTGGGTCACTTACCCACAGCGCGGAGCGTCGGCGATCGCCGGAGCTCAAGCTCGGCAAAGTAAGGTCCTCTAATGGCGGATTCCGGCCGGCGACTTTTGAGTCACTGCAACTTGGACCAAAAGCCTCCACTTGGCCCTACAAAGCTTGTTGAGGTGATGGCCGGCGACGGGGGTAAGCGGCGGTGCCGGGCGGTGAAGGTCGGCCAACGGGAAGAAAACCCGATACTAGGGCAAGCTCGCAGGGCCCAGATTCTCAACCGATCATCACCAAACTTCGGGAGAAGGTCGCAGACGATGAGAAGACCCAAACCAACGGTCTGATCTCAGTTTCAACGGTTGGACTCTCTCCGCGCTCAGGATCGGTCCGATATGGCTTTTCCGGCGAGAGGTGGTTCCCGCCGGCCAAGCAGGGGACGGCGACGGCTGAAACAAGACGAGGATGATCACCCCAACGTCAGGAAGTCAATGGATTGGTCCTAGGGCCAATTAAAAATAGAAACTCCCATAAACTCACCTCGCCGGAAAAACAAGGAGGAAGAGAAGCCTTCTGCGGCGGCGCACGGCGAGGCTAGGCGTCAGGTTCACCTCGGCTCGACGTCAACTTCACAGAGACACTCCCAGATGACGCCTGGACCAACCCAACTCTTTCTTGATGCCTCCCACACCACCAGACCGAGAAGAAACCAAACTTCTTTGGTTTTCCCCGAGCTTTTCCGGCGACAGGACGGCGTTGGCGCCGGCGCGACGGTTGAAGATGGTGGAGGCGCGTCGATCGCAAGAGGGAAGGGAGGCAGAGGGTGGCTGGGTGCTAGGGTTACGGGGTTAGGGTTACAAGTGAGCCTAATGCATGTTATATATGCAAATGTAACAATATGCCTTCTAACCCCTCAACCCAGAGTATTTAGACCTAGGTCCCTCACAGCTGCTCTATTTCACCCTTAGGTCCCTCTCCCTAAAGCAGCGCGCAAAACGGAGCATAAAATATAGGGTATATTATGCAAAATGTCGTATTTTCCACTGTATTTCATGCTTTTCGAGGCATTTTAGTCGTCGAATCGAAAAATGGACTTCGCCACAACGTCCGGCTCGACGAAACCTATCAGGTAGCGATTTTTGTTTGTCGACTAAAAAATCCTGATAAGTCGCAGATCCACAAAATACTGCGATATCTGCAGTTCAGCACGCTATTCGAGGCTCTAGGGTCGTCAAACGGAAATTCCGTCAGCGCCATTGCGCTCAGAAAGTCAAAATTAGCTAGAATCGTCTACTCATACTGATAGGTTTGGACTTTGGACAGTGAAATGGCCAACGACCGATCGAGAGGGGACCGAGATCAGGGGTTACTATTCATTTTACTATTCACTTAAGTCGTGGGTCCCGTCTGCTTCTTCGCTGAATTCCGGACGATCCGACCGTCGGATCAGCAAACGGTCTATACCATTTCCACTCGATTCGAGGAGACGGTTGCACTGGTGACCTCAGATTTCCGAGATCAGACTCGGATCGAAAAGGCAGAAAATGTGCATCGGAAACTGTGCAATTCGCGCACCGGTATGCAAATCACTAAGGTTTAGATCTGCTTCTTCGCCCGCAAACACCCTTGAATTTTTCGAGTGCTACAGTGGCTGAGTCGGGAAACCTCCACGACTCGATCTGCTAGAGCCCCCAAAACTCTCAAGGCTAAGTGGGAGAACCATCTCCACCACTAAATAAGAACACGACCCATGATCTAGAGTAAACCAATCAGGAAATAAATCCTCAATCTCTCACACGGGAGGCCTGGAAATTCTGAACGACTGCCACCTACAACCCTATCAAATAAGAACAGGCTGCAGGCATAGCCGGCCATAGCTTCCGCCCCCGAACTGGAACAATGCTAAAACTCTCTCATGACACTAGAAAGTCATCTCACAATGCTATAAAAATCTACTCGGCCCCCTGGCACGAGTATACATGCACCTCGAACTGCCTGGACCATTCATAATGCTCTAAATATTTAAAAATCCCCTTTAAAATCTGAGTTTCACTTAAAACAGGTTACAAAAATATTATGAAGGTCCAGATAGGTCCCGAATCACAAGAAAATATGCAATCTAGTGTCAAATCATCTCTAGATCAAGCTAAAAATATTTGGGGCTCAGGAAAGTCTCCCAACAATTTCCCAGGCAACTATCAGATTTACCAGCTATGCAAAACAATAAGCTAAATATGATCAACATGCCGACAATAGCTTTAGAAGGCATTCCATAAATATTGAAGAAATTTCCAACCCACCTGGAACGCTTTCCGCAGGTAATCGCTGAAGTCGGTGAAGCGCCGCAACCTCAAACTGACGAAACTTTGAAAAACGCGCCGCACGCGCGCACACTGCCGCGAACTGCGAAAAAAATCCCCGGTGGTTCGAATAAAATTCTTGAGTCCTAACCAAACATCCCGGCGCATCCTGGCTCATTCCACAGTCAAAACAAAGTGCGAACAAAGGTTCCATTACCCAACCAGTCCACTACTAACATTAAGCATCTCACAGCATAATTAAAATTACCTGTTCACATAAACCCAATTTACATAAGTTCAAGTCCATCATCACCTACTAGGTGCTCACAGTCCACTCTACACCCTTCTCAACCAACAGTCAACTCGAAATAAACACCCATAATTCACACCCACTACTCTGTAGGCTCCAACCAAGCACACAAAACCAAACAGTGCTTACCAAAAATCCTCTGCACAGACAAAAACCCTCCACACTCACACTCACTTCATCTCACAGCTCAGTACTAGCATGCAGCCCTCACGGCTCCGCGCAGCGCATGCCTCCTACACGGCCAGCGGCCCAACCTGCAAGAAAACAAGAAAAATGAGAGAAAGCCCACCATCAGCCAAACACTGACAAAAACGCACGTCCGACGGCAAGGAAAACAGCCTCGGTCGTCGAAAACGCCGCGCGCGCGCCCACGCGAAAGCTCCCTACGCCTGAGCTGCATCGCGCTGCGCTGCCGCGCTGCGCCTGGGTCTGCCGCGCGGCGCCCGCCCGCGCAGCGCCCATGCGCGCTGCGCGGGGCCCGCAGCGGCCCCCGCGTGCGCCTTGCGCTGCGCGGCGCCCGCCCGCGCAGCGCCCATGCGCGCTACGCGACGCCCGTAGCGGCCCCCCGCGCAGCGCCCTGCAGCGCGCACCTGTTGCGCGCGCCCCCAACGCGCACGCAGCACCGCCGCCTGCCGCGCGCTGCGCCCATGGGCGCCCGCGCCGCACCAAGGCCGGCCGCGCGCGGCGCCTTTGCGCGCCCGCGCGGCTCCCTGCTGCGGCCACCTGGCTCCGCTAGTTGCTCCACCAATGGACAATAAGTCCAAGCAACAACCAAGAACACCCTAAAACCAGCCAAAAAAATCAAACCAAAAACCCAAGCTCAACCTCCAAAGACAAAAATGAGCAACTCAAACTCCATAGAAAAACTGCACTAACCTCACTCACAAATCCGTCGCGCGCCGCTCGTCGCGCTCTCCGATCGGCTTCCGACCATAGGTCCTCCATCACATCTCCCATGCAAACCCTCTCATTTCCAACTTTTTCCTCTTCTCTTTCCTTCTTCTTCTTCTCTTTCTTCTCCTTCCAAGCTTTCCTCTGTTACAATCTATTTTCTCTACTTTGCAGGTAGAGGAAGAAGGTGAGGTGGCGGGCAATTAGTTAGCAGCAGGCTAATTAATACGGGTGGTTGGGAGCAATTAATAAAGGGGGAAAAGACCATATTGCCCCACCAAAATAAAAATCTCAAACCATTTAATTCTTTTCTCTTCAAGCACAAACTAACCATTACCAATTAAATAAATTAAATTAATTAATTAATCCATCAAATGCCATCTTCAAGTCACTTTTTGCCTTCGGGACCTCCGCACCAGTCCGAAACTTCCCGAACTCCGCTGTAATCTGAAAATACACATGTCCACAACTTTTCCAACTCAAAAAGCTCAATTGTGGAGTCGGAGTGCTCAATCCAAAAACCGGCTCCAAAATTACCAGTTCCAACTCACTTTTTGCCTTCGGGTCCTCTGCGTCAGTCCGGAACCTCCCGAACTCCGCTGTAACCATAAAGTACCCATGCTCCAAGCATTCCCAATTTCCTGCACACCACTATGGAGTCGAGGCTCTCCCAAAACCAGTCCTCTATCGCCGCACAATGCCCGAAAAACTCCGAATCAAGCTGGGGCTTCCGCGTTGATCCGAATCAACCCGAACTCATTTGTAAATACATAAGGAACACGCTCGAGGTGATTTCTCCGCACCACGCCATCTTGCGAGGTCAGTGCGC
Organism: Tillandsia leiboldiana; assembly: GCA_029204045.2. Lineage (NCBI taxonomy): Eukaryota > Viridiplantae > Streptophyta > Magnoliopsida > Poales > Bromeliaceae > Tillandsia > Tillandsia leiboldiana. The sequence goes on along the minus strand of CM055060.1, from coordinate 47,148,623 downwards.
AATCCAAAATCCCGGTATTCTACACTCTCCCCTCCTTAAAAAGGGTTTCGTCCTCGAAACCAAAATAATCCATAACTCAGGAGGGTGACTCAATCAAATTGGGGTAGGAGATCCTCAATCAAGGAACAAGAAGTACTCAACTCATCTTCAGGCTCACAGGTGGTCATTCTCACTCATCATGATGGCTCCATGGGACCTTCACCAAAGGTATGATCCGTCTGCACAATTCCTTCGTTTCACGAGCAAGAATTTGCATCGGTTGCTTCTGATGGCTCAAATCCTTGTCCAACTCCAAATAAGCAGAACCCAAACAGGCGGGGGATCAAATCCATACATTCCTCAGAATAAAAGATAACTCTTCCGCTGTCTATACAGCCACCCACTGTTTACACTCAGTAAATACACTCTCGTATCCATCAATAAGAAAGAACCCACATCAGGAACATTCCCCAATCCCCTAACTCTCCATTTTGAAAACCAGCCGGCTACGGTGAAAAGTTCGAAAATCCCGATTGGCGAGTGCCTTCACCCCAATCAAACAAGAACAGGCTCCGGCACCTTTTCCATTTCTGGAGTGTTACGGAATTTGAGTTGGCATATTCCGTGAAATTGTTTAAGTCTTGAAGATTGAAGTTTAGAAGCTTGGATCATATACCTCAATCTCAAGAAAGAAGAATTCAAAAGGATCAGGTACGTTTAACTAAATAATTTTGATGATCCGAATACTTCTTATAGTGTAGAAACACTTGGATGAATTTTTAATTGCATAAAAATCAAAAACTGGACATTTTACATGTTCAGAGTCCGGACCCCGAACATAGGTTTGTTCATGCGCTGTTTCAGTCTGGACCCTGGTAAATTCAGTCCGGACCCCGAACGTGAAATTGTTGAATTTGCATGAACAGTCTGGACCGTGGATTGCAGTCCGGACCCCGAATGTCGTCTTTTCTGAAAAAAGTCTGTTTCGCTGAGACAGTCCGGACCGTCAATTCCAGTTCGGACTGTCGTCCTGTAAAATTCCAGAATTGGTTAGTTTTTTATGCTTATCTTCTTCCAACGGTTTCTAACCTATAAATAGACCCTACGATTCATTTTTTAGGGTAATCCAAATACGGTCAAAAATAGAAAAATCCACCTATAGAGAAGAAAGGAAATCAATAGATTTAATCCTATGTTTCTTCATCTATATTGATTCTAGGTTTTCATACTCAGATTTTGAGTAGAATCAAATCAATGAATACTTAGATGGTATTTCCGATCTATTTCTAATCTAAGTATTCGGCGGATCATCACCACCCAAAAACAACGATTTCCCCAAAATCGGCGCGTGGACTCGCGTGGCCTTGTGGATTCAAGGTGCTACCGCTCTCGTGGATTCGGAGCGAGGTACGTTCGTGGATTCGAGACGTGCTACTGGGTGAAGATCGTGGATTCGGTCAGACGTCGTGGATTCGGCGTTGGACGCAGATCGTGGATTCGAGAAGCGTTGCGGAGCGAGCGGAGAAGATCAACTAAGAGCGTATGGAAAAAGGTTGAGTCGTCTGTGAGTACGGTATATCACCTTTGTACGTGTTATAATTCTAGTGGATTTCACCGTGTTATCGGTCCCGTGGTTTTTTACGCCGGTTTGGAGTTTTCCACGTAAAAATCTTGCGTGTTATTTTTATTTCCGCATTGGGTTTTACTGCGCAACGATTTTTGAGTGTTTAAACGTTTACGCCTATTCACCCCCCTCTAGGTGTTTTTTCTCCTATTTAGATCCATATTATACATAACCCAACAAGTGGTATCAGAGCGGGAATAGGGTTGTAAACAATGGCTGAAGGTGGAAACATCAACAGACCTCCGTTCTTCGATGGAACAAATTATGCGTACTGGAAAGTACGGATGAAAGCATTTCTTATTTCCATTGACGAACGGGTGTGGCAATCTATCGAGTTAGGATGGTCAAATCCAACTGAAGTTATTGTTGATGTTCACACCATCAAACCTAGGTCGAAATGGACCAAGGAAGAGATAGACTTATCTTCTTACAATGGCAAAGGAATTAACGCTTTATTTAATGCCTTATCACAAACAGAATTCTCTCGCGTCTCGGCATGTGAGACTGCGAAAGAAATCTGGGATGTTCTTCAAGTTACACATGAGGGAACTAACCTTGTGAAGATTCAAAAGCTGCAAATGCTTACGAGCAGATTTGACTCTATTTTCATGGCAGAAAATGAATCGTTCACAGACTACTATACACGATTGCAAGACATCGTAAACACATGTGCTAACTTGGGAGAGAAGATTCCAGAATTTAAAATTATAAGAAAGATCTTAAGAACTCTTCCTGAAAGATTTCGTTCCAAGGTTACGGCCATTGAAACTATTAAACACCCGGACGAAATCCGTGTAGAAGAATTAGTTGGTTCATTACAAACATATGAAATGACATTTCCTACTAACTATTCTTCGGGAAAAGCATCTACTTCTAAGTCTTCAGGTTTTGCGTTGAAAACTACAAAAGAAGAAGACGCGGATTCATCCTCCTCAGGCGACGATGAGAACCTATCTATGGAGGACTTTGAGAAACAGCTTGCTCTCTTGACAAGAAATTTTCGCCGAAACTTCCGAAGGGGTAATTCAAGTAAAACCTCATCCTCCGGAAAGTGGAAGAAAGGCAAAGGTTTTTCAAGCCAAAAGTCAAGAAAGCAAGAGAGTTTTTCAAAGGATAGGAAAAGCTCAGAACGACAAGTCCAGTGCTTCAAGTGCCGAGGATACGGCCATATCTCAACGGAGTGTCCAAATAAGAATCCGTCCAAGAAGAAGGCGATGCAAGCCGTCACTTGGGATGACACCTCAACGTCAAATGAGTCATCTTCAAGTGATGAAGAGAACAACGCAACGGCATTCCACGCGTCCACATCTTCACCCTTCATGTGCTTAATGGCAAGTACATCCGACTCACTGTCCAACTCCACTGTTGAAAAGATTGCAACGGACGATGAATCGGATAATTCGGAAGGTGAAGACTTTGCTCTTGCCTACCATAAACTTCTGAGGGATTCAAAGAAACTGGCAAAGCAAAACAAGAGTTTGAGAGGGAGATTGCAGGATCTCGAAGAAGAAGCAAAAAGGGCAACTTCTCTCTCAAACGCTCTTGAAGTGGAAAGGGATAATCTGATTAAAGTAAATGTTTCCCTTCAAGAGTCCAATGAGCATTTCGAGAAGAATTATGTAGATATGGTGAACAAAGCGAACTACTTCTTGAAGCTCTACGGCGAGGCTCGACAGGAAAAAATGGAAATGACGGAGACCATTTTCCAACTCAAGGATGACTTAAAGCAATTTTCTTCTGGAAGGAGTAAGTTGGATAGGATTCTTGGTCTTGGTCAAACAAATAAATTCGGCCTCGGATACAATCGAACTGAAGACAATTTTAGTTCGGTTGGGACAGTCTTTGTGCCCCAGTCGGTATCTCCTCCTCCGACACCGGAATTGACGACAAACAGCGACAACAAACCTACTTCACCCTCTTCGGGATCGTTAAGCACCAATGTATGTTTTCGTTGTGGTATTGCAGGGCACATAAGAAGGAATTGCAAGAATGGAGCGCTAAGATCAAATCAAGCACATCTTGCAACTACTACCAAAGAGTTCATTTCCCGCAAATCAAAGAAGAATCTTTCAAAAGGAAAGAACATTGGTAGTACATCAAACAAGACGACGACGTCAAGGAAAAGCGATGGATCAATCAAGACGCTTTCACCAAAGGTATCAACTTCACAATCATTTCCGACGTACGCCAAAACTCGAAAGGTTTGGGTACGCAATGGTGAAATCTTCCCTTGTCTTGTTGTTCATACTTCTTTACACGCTTATGATAATTCGTCATGGTATTTGGATAGTGGTTGTTCTCAATCGCTATTCCTGAAGGCCCCGTTTTGAATAACGTTTTATTTGTTGAAGGCCTTAAGACTAACCTCATTAGTATAAGTCAACTTTGTGACAATGGGTTCTCAGTTAATTTTTCTTCTGTAGAATGTGTTGTAACTGATAAGGACCAGGTATTCTTTTTAAAAGGGGTTAGATCGGAAAATAATTGCTATGTTGTTTCAAACAAAGTTTCTGAAAAATGTAACCTAGTTTCTTTGGATAATGAAACTGTTTGGCATGAAAGACTAGGTCACATGAATTTTAAAGAACTAGCAAGGATTTCAAATAAGAACATGGTTAAGGGGGTTCCTAAACTTTTATATAAAGAAAACATTGTGTGTGGTGGTAGTCAAAAGGGAAAACAATCAAGAGTTGCACACAAGAACTTGAACCACGTCGGTACCAAACGGCCCTTGGAATTACTGCATATGGATTTAATGGGGCCGGTTCGTCAACCATCTTTAGGAGGTAAATGGTATATTTTTCTTTTGGTTGATGATTTCTCTAGGTATTCTTGGGTAAATTTTTTAAAAGAGAAAGCGGATACTTTCGACTCTTTTCATGAGGTTTGTCATCGTATTATGAATGAAAGAAATAAAAAGATCGTTCGTGTTTCAAGTGATAAAGGTGGAGAATTCATTAATTCAAAATTTATTGATTTTTGCACTTCCAATGGGATAAAACATGAATTCTCAGCACCCTATACACCTCAGCAGAATGGTGTTGTTGAGCGCAAAAACAGGGTTGTTCAAGAGATGGCGCGTGTGATGCTTCATAGCCGGAATTTACCGTTATATTTTTGGGCTGAAGCTGTGAACACCGCTGTCTATGTTATTAATCGAGTGTTTTTGCGCCCTGGAACCTTAAATACACCATATGAGCTGTGGTTTAGTAGAAAACCAAATATCAAATATTTTCGTATCTTTGGGAGTCGATGTTTTATTCTGCGTGATCGCGAAAACCTTAGTAAGTTCGACTCGCGAAACGACGAAGGGATTTTCATGGGTTATTCTACTAACAGTAGAGCATATCGGGTATTTAACTTGGAATCTAAAACGATGGTAGAATCTATAAATGTTAAAGTAGATGAAGCTTTCCACTTTGCATCTGGTAAATCTACCCTTGATATGTCTCTAGATGATGATACTCCTGTAAATGCATCTTCTCGTAATAACTCTTTCAATAAAGTTGATGCATCTAATGGTTCTTCAAGTGTATCTAATGTGCAGGAATTATCACATATACCTCCGACTACTCCATTACCGCAAACGCTACGCATCTCCAAGGATCATCCGGAATCTAACATTATTGGAGACCCACAAGAAGGAGTTAGAACTCGGAGACAGTTGGTTCGTGGAGTCGCGTGCTACGTCTCCATGATTGAACCAAAGAACATCGATGAAGCTCTTCAGGATGACTACTGGATTGAAGCTATGCAGGAAGAGCTCCATCAGTTCGAACGAAACAAAGTCTGGGAATTAACGAAGCCTCCGAAGCAACACAATGTGATTGGTACTAAATGGATTTTCAAGAATAAGAAGAACGAGGATGGTACCATCATCAGGAACAAAGCACGCTTAGTTGCTCAAGGCTACTCTCAAATATAAGGTATAGACTTTGATGAAACGTTCGCCCCGGTAGCTAGACTCGAGTCATTAGTATCTTATTTGCAATTGCTTGTCATTTTAAAATAAAGTTATTTCAAATGGACGTTAAGAGCGCGTTTTTAAATGGGTTTTTAAATGAGAAAGTTTATGTGGCTCAACCGAAAGGTTTTGTAGACTATAAACAACCTAACCATGTTTTTCGTTTGAAAAAGGCTCTTTACGGTCTAAAACAAGCACCGCGAGCGTGGTATGAAAGGTTGACGAAGCACCTTTTGGAAAAGGGCTATACTCGAGGGGGAGCAGATAGGACTCTCTTTGTGAAGCATTATCAGGATAACTTCATTATAGCACAAATCTATGTCGACGACATTGTATTTGGTGCAACTAGAGACAATGATGCTTCTAAATTCGCTGAAACCATGGAAAGCGAATTTGAGATGTCCATGATGGGCGAACTGACATATTTTCTTGGATTGCAAGTGAAACAAAATGATGATGGCATCCATTTGTGTCAATCCAAGTATGCAAAGGAGTTGGTGAAGAAATTCGGATTAGAAGATTCTAAAGATTTTCCGACTCCTATGGGAACTAGCAATAAGGGATTAGGAAGTGATTCACTAAGTGAAAGTGTAGACGAGAAGCTCTATCGCAGTATGATTGGAAGTCTACTCTATCTCACGGCTAGTCGCCCGGATATATCCTTTAGTGTTGGAATTTGCGCGAGATATCAATCAGCACCAAAGGAGGTTCACCTGAAAGCGGTGAAAAGGATCATCCGGTACATCAAAGGTACACTGAATTTTGGAATTTGGTATCCTATGGGAACAAGTCTTGATATTATTGGATATTCAGATGCCGATTGGGCAGGATCTGTGGATGATCGGAAAAGCACGAGTGGTGCATGTTTTTATCTTGGCCATTGCCTTGTTGCATGGCATAGTAAAAAGCAAAACTGCATTGCACTCTCGACTGCCGAAGCGGAATATATTTCAGCAGGTAGTTGTTCAACCCAACTCATTTGGATGAAGAGCGTGTTGAGCGACTTTCGAATTTCAGCATCTTCGGTAACAATTCTTTGTGACAACACCAGTGCTATAAACATTTCCAAAAACCCTGTGTTGCACTCAAGAACAAAACACATTGAGCTTAGATATCATTTTCTAAGAGAGCTAGTTGAATCAAATATTCTTCAAATTTCCTACATTTCAACTGAAGATCAATTAGCTGACATTTTAACAAAACCTTTGGATCAAAAACGTTTTATTCATTTGCGTAAAGCAATTGGAATGCTTTCCTCGAAATAACCTCTTTTTGAAACTTTTGCTTAGGTTAGGTTTTGTTTTTGTGTTTTTGTTCATTATCTATGGTTAGACATAGAACATTAATTGAGCATGTGTATTATTGACTTTAATAGCATCTTTTCGTCTATTTAGAAATTTATTATGCTTTGGATATCATAATAATTCATTTGATGCAATGATCATTTATGCCAATTAAATCATCTTTGTTTTGATCAAAGTCAATTTCTCTCTCAATGATCTCTTGGTATAGTTTTTATCTTATTTGACTATTTTGTCGAATATGAAATCGAGATCAATTTTTGGTTGAATACTTTATATTTTAAATAATTGATAGCCAATTGAGGGGGAGTCAAAGAAAAAGTGTTACACTCAAAAGATGTGGAAAGAGTTACATCCCAATGAGGAGTGTGAAAACTACCACCGCATGGAGGAAAGAGCTACCACCTCGGTCGTCCGAGTACTGTGTGCAGCTACCACATGTATACCAAGCATGGTTGTTCGAGTTGATTAAATAAAATTCTTTTTGGAATACTTGACTCTGTCAAATTCCAAGGTTGGTATAAGGTGGGGATTTTATTGAAAGATGCTCAAAGAGCCACTCCTTACAATAAATTGACTAGATATATTATCTAACTTATCTGGGATTTCAAACATCTATTGATCTTGGTATTTCATTTTCTTTACCAAATTGATGATTTGATAAGGGCATTACTCATAAGATCATGTTAGATGTGATTGAAGTTGTTCAACTTTAAGGGATTTAATTTTTATAAATTTTCGTTTCATTTGTTGGATGTTATTGATAGATTTGTCATAATCTATTTCTTGTTGTATGAAACGATGATTTTTATCTAAAGTTGTTACACAAAAGTGTTTACATACTTTTTCTAGATTCTCTGGAATTTTTCTGAATTTTTCTGAAGAAAAAGTTTGGAGCCGGTCCGGACTGGACAAGACGATCCGGACCCCGAACGCAGGAAAATCCTGCGGGTAGTCGATCCGGACTGCATTCTTCGGGCAGTCCGGACCGCGGCTACGGTTTTATTAAGAACAAAAGGGATTTGATTTCTTTTACTCCAATCTTTTGTTCAAAAGTCTCAAGAGCTTCTCTCTCTAGAATTCAAGTATTTTGGAGCCTTCCCAACTCGTTTTCTTCAAATCCAAGTGAGTTTTCTTGATCAAAATCTCGGTTTTCACAGGTTTTCTGTATTTCTCTCAAAACGTGATGCAAATCTCATATCTTTTTCGTTTGTGATTTGTTTTTGATCAAACTTCTTTTGAAATAAGAATTCTGGGTAGATTAGTTTTGATTATATGCTAGGTTTTCTCTTGATTAACGGATTTTTAGGCTTCGATTTCTAAAATTTCGGTTTTAGGGCATATAATAGGAATTTTCGAAAATCATGGAATTGATCTATTTTTAAAATTCTTTTTGCAAAACTATTTTGAATCCTAGTCTCTCTACATGATTATGATTGTTTGGGTACAATTTTTTAAATTTTTGAAAATTAACAATTTTTCGTGTTCTTGAGTTGGTCTTCACAGGACACTTCCTTCTTAAAGCACTTTCAGCAATGGAGTTTTCATGGATCATCTTTCTGCTAGTCGCAATGGTGCACACGAGAGCAACTAATAAATTGAAGAGGGCAAAGAAACCTTTGAAAAAGGGAGAATGTCTTCTTGTTGAAGACTCAGAGACTGAATCTAAAAATGAAAAGGTAAATTGGGACGAATTGATGGACGATGAAACAATGCCTATCAAGTCGATGCGAAAGACTGGTATGGATAAAGGTAAAGCACCAATGACATCATCTATCTCGATGAAAAGAAAAAGACTGGCTCGACGGTTTGGACGAGCACGAGGGTTTAAAATTAATGAACCAATAACTCCGGATTCTCCACCCCGTGAGGAACAAGTGTTCGTTAATGCGGATCACCTAAGGGCGTTTGAGAATCGTGAATGCATTGGCGAGAGGCATGTTAATATTGAGGCTCTACGAGACCACTCCCCTGAGTTTGGTGTTTTGATTGAACAAGCAAACCTTCTTCAGGTATGCCGATTCCCAGAAATGCTTGGATATTGTCTGCATCGCGTAAGGACTTTCTATACAAATGCACGGCACCTTCGAGAAAATGAAAACGGTCCGATGGAGTTTTACATGAATATCCAAGGCACAAGGTTTAAAATTACTCCATAATTGATTGGCGAGGTTTTGGGAATGCAAGCCAGCAAGACAGGAGTTAACTACTTGAAAGGAAAGAGTTTGACAAACACGATGTGGCAAATGGTTATAAAGGGAATATGTTTGGAGGGAACTCAATCAACGGAGAAATATGTCAAATCCAAAGAACTTCGTCTTGAGTACCGGTTCCTAAACTTCATCACATGTTACAATATCCTTCCAAATATGCAGACGAAAGTCTTGAGATGGGATCGAATGCTGTTTTTGTATCTCTTAGGACATCCGTCAGAGGCAATGGGATTAAATATCAACATTCCATACATTATTTGGAATAGAATGACAAGATATGTTGAGCATCCTCATCCCACGGAAAGAATTCCATTTCCATTGATTATAATGAGGATTTTAAAGAAATTTCAGGTTGATATTAGTTCAACAACTTATCATCACTGTTTGGGCATGATCGATGAGTCCACCATTGTTAAGTCCCTTCATAAGTTGCCTCATGTCACTCCAATTCCTCCATGCGGAACGAAACCCAGTGTCGGCACTTCCGCATCACCATCACAACTAGCACCCGCACCAGCGGATGAAGCATCGGTCTCATCCATCTATAAAGAACAACAACGTTTATCCTTTGCGCAAGAACAGATTACGAAGGAACAGAAGAGAATTTCCAATGAGCTTGAAATCATTACAGCAGCTCAAATCACTTTGACGAAGAAGGTCACGTCAATGAAAAAGTTAATGAAGAAAATGTTCTCGAAGATGGGTTGTACGAGCTCTGAGGACTCTGAGTCCGATGATTGATTCTTACTAATCATTTTTGTTGTGCAGGTTTCTCATTTTTTTTTAGTTAGTTTGGTTCTCAAAGTTTTTGAACTGTTAACCTCTCCTAATTATTTTTGTAATTTTGGCTAAGTTTTGTGACAAAAAGGGGGAGAGAGTTTAGGAGAACTTTGAACAATGCACAATGCTCTGTGATTGACCATGACTATACTTGTGTGAAACTAATGCTGAAACTAAGGTAAGTATAACTTCAACTTTTGGGTTTTTATCTTGTGTTTTGATGCATGCCTCAACTAACTATTCGACTAACTATTTGGGCATGTAATATAACTAACAAGTTGCTTGTTGACTAACCTTTCTATGACATTTGGATTTCTATTGCTTAGAAGATATGTCGATTTTTGATTGTGAGTTTCTTACATATCTGAATTTGAAAATGTCATGATGAGTATAAACTCTATCTCTGTGTTTGGTTTTGATTGTTGAAAATTCTTGAGGTTACTAACGATCTTTTGTGTCAAGAATGATTTCTTTTGCAGAGATTACAGATGTCTAAGTCTAGAGTCTGTTTTAGGAGTTTAACTCATGTATTTATCTTTATTTGGATCTTCAATGTAAATTTTTGTTGTATGGTGATATCAACAAAAATATCTTTTTGAATTTTCTTGAGTGGATTTGTGTTTTGTCACGAAACTGCCAAAGGGGGAGATTGTTACGGAATTTGAGTTGGCGTATTTCGTGAAATTGTTTAAGTCTTGAAGATTGAAGTTTAGAAGCTTGGATCATATACCTCAATCTCAAGAAAGAAGAATTCAAAAGGATCAGGTACGTTTAACTAAATAATTTTGATGATCCGAATACTTCTTATAGTGTAGAAACACTTGGATGAATTTTTAATTGCATAAAAATCAAAAACTGGACATTTTACATGTTCAGAGTCCGGACCGGGCATTACAGTTCGGACCCCGAACTGTCACGCCTCGAGTTCAAAAACCAGTGTATAAATATATATTTTTTTTTAAAATCAGAGTTGCAAAAATAGCCAGGGCAATGACAGACCGCCACATATATAGAAGAGTCCCAATCCCCTATGGAATTGAGCATTTTCTATATATGCACTTGGTAACAACATCAAAGTATTAACTACGTACTACCACAACAACAAGAAGTAAACTTTACAACTGAAATACAATTTCCTTTCTCTCAAACACCTAATACATAACTTTTCGGCTGTCCAGGGTCAACCTCTATATCGATACCTCGCCAATTCGTCCCGACATCCCAACACCCGCTCGACCTGAAAAACAGTCACCCGAGGGTGTGAGACACACCGGAGTGTATCCCAGTGGGCACGACGAGCCGAAAAATAGCTAATCGTACCTACTGGGTACTAAAATCTGCGGATAGTAATAGATCAAGGGGTAAAGCTGAATATGAATATTCAAGTAATAACCGGTACTGAAATAAGGATACAGAGTAACTGTATAGGCAGGCATCAATCAAAAGCTGGTATGTGAAATAAACTGGCATGAAGCATAATCAAGTGACTGTACATAATGAGTGCTATAATTGATGCTAATCAAGCTATAACTGACAAATTTGAAAATCCTGTAAACGAAATCCACAAGAGATAATAAGCAAATCTATCATGATCGTACTACTGTGCATATCCAGGTACGGAAAATACCAGAATCAATCAAATATAACAGAGCAGGATTAGGTACTGAAAAGTATGCTAGAACATGGAAATATAGAATCTATGCATCAACCACAAGAACATCAAGTACCCAATCAATGCCATTATTGGTCACGGGGACCTCAGGCTCATACCACTATCTGGCACCTATCTGGCTGACATAACCCCGCACCCATAAGTGCTATCTGGGGGCTCACGGGTCCTTCCTCTAGACCACTTTACCGGTAAAGAACATCGCTGCGGGTCATGACTCCGCTGATGTTCGTGAAGTGCAGCGGTGCGTGGCGATCATAGTGCTATGCTCAAGCTCGCGGTCCAACGACCGGGTAGTCGGCAACAAGCCGAAGATCCGAACAAGGAAACAGGTGTCTGAATATCTCAATAATATCTCATATCATGCAGTCTGGAATACAAAAGTATGTATATCTGAGCAAAATCCCGACAGGGATGCATATGTCTGTATATCAATCATATCTCATGTCATGTAGTCTGGAATACAAGAAATATGTATATCTGATCAAAATCCCGATAGGGATGCATATGTCTGTATATCAATCATAGGTCTATCATGCATATCTGAAATATGGAAGCAAATATAACAAGTGACAGGAATCAACAAGCATGATCACATCATGAAAATCTATGTACTAAGATATCAAAGCTGACGAGTAGGTATACATGATATGTCTAAGGAGATCAAGATCTATCAGGCAAGATCATGTGTCATATAGATAAAATCATCAGAACTAATCAAGAACAGGTGTCCGACTGGACTAAAGCAACCAGAGGGCCGAAAAGATAAAGCCCGGACCGAAGATAACCCACCTGATAAATCTCAGGCGACTAAACCAAATCGACTGTATGCTCAGAACCAGAGTCAACTGAATCAACCTGAATCAAACATAGTTCAGGAACTTAGTTTAATTCTAATTAACCTAAACTATCCCAATCAACTTAAATCTTTTAACAATGTTTAACGACAACATCTAGACCAACATACTGTTTTTAACTTTATACAATGTCATTTATGCATTTAGACCCCTAGAGTTTCCGAAAATCGCACTTTTAGTGACTTTTGAGCACTGTTTTCGCTCGTTCTTTCAACTGGAAACTCATTTTCACGATCCGTCACTTCCAGCAGGTGACTTTTAACTTGCTGAACACCGTGCTCACACATTTGCGGCAGCACGAAACCCGAGGAAAACTTCGGGCCATAAAATACCATTCTAACATAGCCTAATTGCATTTTTGTTTCTGCAGCTGATCAAAACTTAAATTAAACGCGAGCATCGCGTTCAGTGACCCCAAATTAGCCAGGAGCTCACTGTCGCGGCTTTGCAAACAGCCCGGAATCAACTTTGGGCTAAACTATTCACTTAGAGGTTGATTTCTCTATAACTTAACTTTTATTAATCCACTCTAAAATCTGCTTTAGGTATATGTTCAAAATGCCTTAAAAAGCACAGGGCTTGCCCTATTTGCAGCCCTGCATTGATGGATCAACAAGATCCAACATCTTGCTTACTAACAACATACACAATGCCCCAAACACTATTCCACACAGATCTGACTTGATCTGAAGTGAGCATCAAGCTCAGGGGATCATTTGGAGCATTTTTCATTTTTACATCAAACCCAAATTCCAATTTTTTCTTCATTCAGGCATTTCCACAAACACCTTAAGGGCACAAAATATACAACATTCACATAGCCCAAGCTTGGATTTGTTCTCTGCAACCACAGCACCTGGGCCAACATTTCTTGGAGGGAAATGCTCCTCCAAATTGCAGAAGCTTTTCCAGCAACTTGGAGCAAGCCCAAACCCACGGTTGGCCGGAGCTCGGGGAAGAAGATGATGTGTTTATCATAGAAATTCGTGACCACTCAACCAAGGGGTCTGGGAACATACCATTTGCACAATTTGATGCTAAAACACATCCCAAACTTACCTGAACCCGTGCCCGGCGACGGGGTGTGGCGGCGGCGGTTGGGAGCAAAGCTCGGTTTGGAGCTTCAACCCATTAATGGCGAAGTTTTCCAGAGGCCATATGAAGCCTTCCAACTTGGATGCAGTTGTTCCTCTGGTTCACACAAAGCTTCCCGACCAACTCTCCCCGGCCGGAGTTGGCCGGAGCGTCGGCGGCCGCGTTTTGGTCCATTTTCGGGTTATCCATGGCACCTTGGATTTCAAGCTGCATGGAAGCCATGCAATAGCATGGCTGGGATCCCCTTGGTCCCAGCAAGTGTTCTGGGTAGGTGGCCGGCGGTGGGGTGGCTCGCCGGCGCCGGAGCAAAGAGCTCGGCCGAAGTACATAAAACCCGAAATTTAGGGTTTCGATTTTCTCTCTAAATACTTAACCATCTTGGTTCAAACTTTGCAGAATTAATCTATGGGTCCTACAGTTCCTACCTGCCAAGTTTGAGCCTTTTTGGTCCATCGGTTACGGGGCTGTAAAGAGGCGGAGCAATATCTAGGTTTCCGGCAATAGTTTTCCCCCGCCGGCCAACCAACGTGCATGGGGGCTCGGGGCTTGGCACGAGGCATGCCTAGGTCCTAATTAGGCTACTGCTAAGGATCCGGGATGCAGAGAACCATTGGTTTAAAGGAACTCACCTTGCCGAGTTGGTGAAGATGAGGAAGAAGCCGGAATCACTTCTCCTTCTTCGCGCGACCTCGGCAAGCACCCAAAAGATCCTCAGGTACAGGGAAACACCTCAGGAACTCCAGATCCCACTTTGGAAAGGTTTGGTTCCAACTTCTCCTTCCTCTCTCTCTCTCTCTCTCGGTTTTCCTCCAAAGGGTTGTGTCCACGACCTCCACGGTACCCGGGGTTATGAGGAATACTCTTGGGAGTTGGAAATTTCAAAAGCCCTCCTCGTGTAACCACCCACGATGAAGCCCCAACTGCCTCCCGAGATCTTTTGCATTATTTTGCAAACTTTCAAAAAAAAAACCCCACACAATAAACCCTAAGCCCTTAGGTCCCTCCTGTGGGTAGCTTAGGCTGACAGGACCTTATCCTAAATGCCTTTTAATTTTTTTGGTCCACTAAATTTAAAGTTTCATCCAAAATACCCCCTTTTTCGGTGCTTTTCACGCATTTCGAGACAACGGCTCGTCAAATTGCGAAACGGATTTCGCCACGACGTCCGGCTCGTCGAGACCTGTCAAGTAGAGCCTTTGCTCGACTAATTTGGTGTTTAAATAAAATCTTGGGCCATAATGTTCTATTAGGTCGCGGATTGGCGCACGCACTTCGATGCACCCGGATCGCCAAACGCGAAATCCGACAGCGCCATTGCGTTCAGAGCGTCGAAATTAGTTAGAATCGACTACTCATGTTGCTAGGTTCGGGGTCTAGACGGCGAAACGGCCGTTAGAGGTCAAAAGGGGATTTAAAATAGGGGTAACTATTCACAACTTAAGTTGTGGGACCCGTTTCTTCTTCGCGGTTTTACGAAAGATCCGACCGTCCGATCGTCGACAAGTGAATATGAACCTTTCATGTTTCGACGAGACGATCGCAATGGTCATCTCGGATTTTCGAGATTTGGCTCGAATTTGAAAGGCAATATTTTTGTCTCCTAAACTGTGCAATTTACACAGTAGAAAAAGGTCAATTGCGCTATTTGTGCTCTTCTAATTCTGAGTCATCTTGACTCCATTCGTTTCTTTCATTTGTTTCGAATTTAAATTTCACGAATCTTACACAAACATAGGTTTGTTCATGCGCTGTTTCAGTCCGGACCCTGGTAAATTCAGTCCGGACCCCGAACATGAAATTGTTGAATTTGCATGAACAGTCCGGACCGTGGATTGCAGTCCGGACTCCGAATGTCGTCTTTTCTCGAAAAAGTCTGTTTCGCTGAGACAGTCCGGACCGTCAATTCCAGTCCGGACTGTCGTCCTGTAAAATTCCAGAATTGGTTAGTTTTTTATGCTTATCTTCTTCCAACGGTTTCTAACCTATAAATAGACCCTAGCTACGATTCATTTTTTAGGGTAATCCAAATACGGTCAAAAATAGAAAAATCCACCTATAGAGAAGAAAGGAAATCAATAGATTTAATCCTATGTTTCTTCATCTATATTGATTGATTTGATTCTAGGTTTTCATACTCAGATTTTGAGTAGAATCAAATCAATGAATACTTAGATGGTATTTCCGATGTATTTCTAATCTAAGTATTCGGCGGATCATCACCACCCAAAAACAACGATTTCCCCAAAATCGGCGCGTGGACTCGCGTGGCCTTGTGGATTCAAGGTGCTACCGCTCTCGTGGATTCGGAGCGAGGTACGTTCGTGGATTCGAGACGTGCTACTGGGTGAAGACCGTGGATTCGGTCAGACGTCGTGGATTCGGCGTTGGACGCAGATCGTGGATTCGAGAAGCGTTGCGGAGCGAGCGGAGAAGATCAACTAGGAGCGTATGGAAAAAGGTTGAGTCGTCTGTGAATACGGTATATCACCTTTGTACGCGTTATAATTCTAGTGGATTTCACCGTGTTATCGGTCCCGTGGTTTTTTACTCCGGTTTGGAGTTTTCCACGTAAAAATCTTGCGTGTTATTTTTATTTCCGCATTGGGTTTTACTGCGCAACGATTTTTGAGTGTTTAAACGTTTACACCTATTCACCCCCCTCTAGGTATTTTTTCCCCTATTTAGATCCATATTATACATAACCCAACATGGAGTAGCCTTCCGAAATCGTCGATCAATTCGTCAAGCCTCGGCATAAACATAGAAAAGGGAGAGGGCATTGGAGTTGTTCCTCTTACAACTAACACTCCATATACCAAAGTTCCAACAGTTACCTCGTTCCAAGGTTGCACTACTTGCCTAAACAAGGTGTACTTGACCATAATGTCCTCGCCGGGATAATACTACAAGATCAATCCTATATCTCGAGTAACTCTGACCACCGGCAATCATCCACATCAATGCTGGCATCATCCTCACCTGGAACACACAATTCCTTAGATCCCTTGGCGGCAGGGCCTTAGTCAATCTACTTGACCGCGCTGCAAGCTCAGAATGCCCCTACCGGGTCCTGATCACTATCTGGGCACAGCCCTCGGCTGTATGGTTCCAAAAAAAAAATACCTGCCTCACAAATGGGCATCTGCTGCAACACAATCCGAGTCTGTCTGTACTCGAACCATCAAAGAACTCTCACCGTTGTGTACTCACAACGTGGCATCACTGCCGTGCACCAACGGCGTGGCATCACCACCGTGTATCAACGGTGTGGCATCGTACTCAGGTATCAATCTCTAGGATCCTCACAGTCATATACCCACGACGTGGCCCCGGGGTCGAAACTGCGACCCGGGCTAGCCAACAGATCCGCTATCTGTACGGAAACTACCGCACAGACGAAGCGTCTACCCTGCAAGTCAGATCTAAAGCTAAAGCATGTATCAGAGCTGAAAAAGAACTAATAGCTGCAGAAATCCACTGAACATCTGATATAAATAAAATCTCAATACAAAGTCTCTCAGCTATACAAGGTACATGAAATCCTCACCGATCTCTCAGAATGTCCAGTACAAAAGTGGGATCATAAAATATACAGGGTACATCTACATCTGACTCTCAATGCTGGTAAGGAACTAAACGGCCACGTCCTCACCTCGATCAGCTGTCTCCACGCGAGCTAAGCCGGAACAGCAGCCTCAGGAAACCTGTCACCGCGACGGGTGTGAGAACTACTACAAAGGTAGTTCCCAGTGGGTACCGTCACCAATATCCACGGTATGCCCACTAAGTCTACTGGAGGCACAACAGATAGGTATGCAGATAGATAGATAGATAAAAGCTGAAAGAAACTATAGCTAGCATGTCTCAATCATCATGCTCAAGAAACTCTACTAATGAAGAAATGTGCATACACTCGCTACTGCTAACATGCCTCAAGTATCATGCTCAAAGAAAAACTCATCTATGAACATGCTATGAAACTTACTCACACATATCACCCAATCCCAATGACTGTCCCTCTTTGGACCAGTCAAAGTCAAACCTGCGCTCATCTACTGCCACTCATGCCCAAACAGGGCTTGGTCTTATGTAGGGTGTCCCTCAAGGACTATCTCAGTAACCACATCGCAGCCTCGTCAGGCTCGGTATCATCATCGCATCCGGAGCGTTGCTCGCGGGGAGCGACCCCGCGAACTCAAGTATCTCACAACTGGCATAAAATCCCAGGCTCAGCAGGCTATAATCTACGATCAAACAGATCGGAACTCAATGCTCAACTAGCATAACTCAGTCGGAAAAGATTCACGACTCAAACAGGAAAAGCCCAAACACTCTCACAGCTATGTCGGAGAACCCTCAACAACTCAATCTGATAATGCACGACCCGTGGCTGAGTCGGAAAACCTCCACGACTCGATCTGCCAGAGCCCCCAAAACTCTCAAGGCTAAGTGGGAAAACCATCTCCACCACTAAATCAGAACACGACCCATGATCTAGAGTAAACCAATCAGGAAATAAATCCTCAATCTCTCACACGGGAGGCCTGGAAATTCTGAACGACTGCCACCTACAACCCTATCAACAAGAACAGGCTGCAGGCATAGCCGCCCATAGCTTCCGCCCCCAAACTGGAACAATGCTAAAACTCTCTCATGACACTAGAAAGTCATCTCACAATGCTCTAAAAATCTACTCGGCCCCCTGGCACGAGTATACATGCACCTCGAACTACCTGGACCATTCATAATGCTCTAAATATTTAAAAATCCCCTTTAAAATCTGAGTTTCACTTAAAACGGGTTACAAAATTATTATGAAAGTCCAGATAGGTCCCGAATCACAAGAAAATATGCAATCTAGTGTCAAATCATCTCTAGATCAAGCTAAAAATATTTGGGGCTCAGGAAAGTCTCCCTACAATTTCCCAGGCAACTATCAGATTTACCAGCTATGCAAAATAATAAGCTAAACATGATCAACATGCATACAATAGCTTTAGAAGGCATTCCATAAATCTTGAAAAAATTTCCAACCCACCTGGAACGCTTTCCGAAGGCAATCGCTGAAGTCGGTGAAGCGCCGCAACCTCGAACTGACGAAACTTTGAAAAACGCGCCGCACGCGCGCACACTGCCGCGAACTGCGAAAAAAATCCCCGGTAGTTCGAATAAAATTCTTGAGTCCTAACCTAACATCCCGGCGCATCCTGGCTCATTCCACAGTCAAAACAAAGTGCGAACAAAGGTTCCATTACCCAACCAGTCCACTACTAACATTAAGCATCTCACAGCATAATTAAAATTACCTGTTCACATAAACCCAATTTACATAAGTTCAAGTCCATCATCACCTACTAGGTGCTCACAGTCCACTCTACACCCTTCTCAACCAACAGTCAACTCGAACTAAACACCCATAATTCACACCCACTACTCTGTAGGCTCCAACCAAGCACACAAAACCAAACAGTGCTTACCAAAAATCCTCTGCACAGACAAAAACCCTCCACACTCACACTCACTTCATCTCACAGCACAGTACTAGCATGCAACCCTCACGGCTCCGCACAGCGCATGCCTCCCACACGGCCAGCGGCCCAACCTGCAAGAAAACAAGAAAAAGGAGAGAAAGCCCACCATCAGCCAAGCACTGACAAAAACGCACGTCCGACGGTAAGGAAAACAGCCTCGGTCGTCGAAAACGCCGCGCGCGCGCCCACGCGAAAGCTCCCTGCGCCTGAGCTGCATTGCGCTGCGCTGCCGCCGCTGCCGCGCGGAGCCTGGGTCTGCCGCGCGACGCCCGCCCGCGCAGCGCCCATGCGCGCTGCGCGGCACCCGCAGCGGCCCCCCGCGCAGCGCCCTGCATCGCGCACCTGTTGCGCGCTCCCCCAACGCGCGCGCAGCACCGCCGCCTGCTGCGCGCGGCGCCCATGGGCGCCCGCGCCGCACCAAGGCCGGCCGCGCGCGGCGCCTTTGCGCGCCCGCGCGGCTCCCTGCTGCAGCCACCTGGCTCCGCTAGTTGCTCCACCAATGGACAATAAGTCCAAGCAACAACCAAGAACACCCTAAAACCAGCCAAAAAAATCAAACCAAAAACCCAAGCTCAACCTCCAAAGACAAAAATGAGCAACTCAAACTCCATAGAAAAACTGCACTAACCTCACTCACAAATCCGTCGCGCGCCGCTCGTCGCGCTCTCCGATCGGCTTCCGACCATAGGTCCTCCATCACATCTCCCATACGAACCCTCTCATTTCCAACTTTTTCCTCTTCTCTTTCCTTCTTCTTCTTCTCTTTCTTCTCCTTCCAAGCTCTCCTCTGTTACAATCTATTTCCTCTGCTTTGCAGGGAGAGGAAGAAGGTGAGGTGGCGGGCAATTAATTAGCAGCAGGCTAATTAATAAGGGTGGTTGGGAGCAATTAATAAAGGGGGAAAAGACCATATTGCCCGACCAAAATAAAAATCTCAAACCATTTAATTCTTTTCTCATCCAGCACAAACTAACAATTACCAATTAAATAAATTAAATTAATTAATTAATCCATCAAATGCCAACTTTAAGTCACTTTTTGCCTTCGGGACCTCCGCACCAGTCCGAAACTTCCCGAACTCCGCTGTAATCTGAAAATACACATGTCCACAGCTTTTCCAACTCAAAAAGCTCAACTGTGGAGTCGGAGTGCTCAATCCAAAAATCGTCTCCAAAATTGCCAGTTCCAACTCACTTTTTGCCTTCGGGTCCTCTGCGTCAGTCCGGAACCTCCCGAACTCCGCTGTAATCATAAAGTACCCCGGCTCCAAGCATTACCAATTTCCTGCACACCACTGTGGAGTCGAGGCTCTCCCAAAACCAGTCCTCTATCGGCGCACAATGCCCGAAAAACTCCGAATCAAGCTGGGGCTTCCGCGTTGATCCGAATCAACCCGAACTCATCTGTAAATACATAAGGAACACGCTCGAGGTGATTTCTCCGCACCATGCCATCTTGCGAGGTCGGTGCGTAATCCGAAATCCCGGTATTCTACACAACAACCATAATAATCTCACATATTATAGGCTAAAGATCAATAACCATGATTATTCTCACATACCATGGACTTAAGGATTATCACATATAATCAACCTCACATGAGGTAGTGTAAGATCAACAAAACTAATCATTCTCACATGGATAGGCTAAGGATCATTTAACATAACATAAGCATAGACATTCAAGCATGACTCACCAAGGGATAAGGAAACAACAATCAACCTAAGTCATGCTGAATTCTAATCGCCCAAGTGGGTAAACCATAGATTTGAAGTGCTCAACAACCCACCTGGTAGCTCGACGATCCAAAGTCCAATCGTGCTGAAAATCGGCATGCACGATCCCCTGCCTCTAACGAGTCCAACGCGCCAAAAATCACCCCGAGATCACTATCGAATTGAGCGCAATCATCAAATCATTACTGCTGCGCATAATTCTTGGAAAAAATCCAGCAAAGAACTACTTTGGAGATAGAATTAATTTCTATACATTATACCTCAAATGAAAGCTCCAAACGAAAATTTTAAGTCTTCCTCTGTCCAAGGATTATCACCCAAGTCTCAAAAATTCATCTTAAGGTCCCCTTAATTATCCAATTAAGTACAGTGTTCAATATTGTCTATAATTACATTAAAATTTCAGCAAGTAATACCATGGGGTGTGGAGACCAATCGAAAAGGAAATATAAACTGAAACCAAAAGAGAAATTTCTCACCTTGATCTTAAGAAGTTGCCCAAATTTTAAAATCCCAAAAATAACCAAGAATCACAACAAAATCTGCATTCACAAAGTCCATACATCAACACAATACTAAAACATGATTTTGCTGCAAACTTTATTACATGGTCTGAAAGATCAATGAAGTTACCTGGGTAAACGTACTCCAAATCTGGCAAAAAGGGTATCACTGCGTTCCTCTAAGAGAGTAGATGCAAAACAAATCTTGAAGCTCCAAAATTCATGCACAAATTACAGAGAAAATCCATAAATACTAAGTATTGCCCAAAACTCTGCCCTGTGCACGAGGGCTCCAAAGATGAAATAAAAATCCCATGAAAACTCAAGATCTGGGATCGGTGATCAATATCAAAGTTGTAGGTCTACCTCCTCTCGTGAAGATCCCTTCCAAATTTCAGCCCCTAATTCCAAGTGGTTAGTCCAGGGGAGGCTTTGCACTAAACGTCGATGAAGTTGGCTGAAAATAGCAAGAAAGGTGATGCTCTCCAACTTGAGGAAGAATATGGTGAAGAAGCTCCCTTGGATCCTTCAATGGTGGTGGAGATGAAGAAGAAGTGAAGGGTGAATCCTCTATAAGAGCTCTCCAAAAAAACTAAGTCCAAAAGCTTCAAAGTAAGGGAGAAGAGGCCTATTTATAGTCCAAGAAAAAACACCAAAAATCTGCATTTTGGGTACACTTTCGGGCGCCCGAAACAATCGGGCCCCCGAAACAATCGGGCCCATTCCTGGGACACGTGGCGGCCATCCGCGTGCGCCCGAAACCCCAAATCGGAGTCTCCAGAGTGCGCTACGTGTCGCCGCGTGGTAGGTGGGCGCCAGCCAGCCAGCGGGCAATGTGTGTCCCCGCCTAGGGACGCCGCACGCCGCCTGACACGGACGCGCGCCGCGCCGAATCCGTGGGCGACGCGTGTCGCCCGGTCGGCCCGTCGCCTTGCGACGTGTGGCCCCGCGCGCGCCCCATGGTCCTGGTGCACGCTTTTGGGTTCCAACATCGGCTCACAAGCAAAAGGGGCCCAACAGCCCCAAAACACCAAATTTAATCATTTTCGTACGCTGAGTCCATTTTTCGCGTCCGTTTGACGCGCAACACACTCGATACACCAAGAATATGTGTTTTGCCACCGACCACACAGTCAAGTAACACGGGGATTCGGGTCACCACAGTTAGTTAGTAGACTATATCTTTGCAAGTTTGACGCTTCGCTTATACAGGAATTCCTGTATGGGTGGCGGATCTGTTGGCGAGCCCGGGTCACAGTTTCGATCCCGAGGCGTGACATTACTAGTGGTGCAGGCTCGACAGAAAAGTTATACGGATAAACGTCGTCGAGATTTACAATTCGCAGTGGGATATCGCATGCTCTTAAAGGTGACGCCCATGCCTAGAGTGAAACGGTTCAGAGTTCGGAAAAAGCTAAGTCCCTGATACATCGGACCATGTGAAATATTGGAACGGATTGGCACTGTGGCGTATTGGCTCGCATTACCATCGAGACTTGCGGGAGTTCACAATATATTTTATGTATCAATACTTCGCAAGTACATGCATGATTGGATACATATCCTCCATTACGAACCGCTAGAGTTGCGTGAGGACTTGGCGTATAAGGAGTTCTCGATAGACATTATTGCTAGCGAGGAAAGGAAACTGCGGAATCGGATGATTTCGTATTTTAAAGTCTAATGGAGTAATCACGATAAACGAAAAACTATTTAGGAACTCGAGGACGCGATGCAAGGACGCATCCTTTTGGTCTATCACAGTTTTATTTTGTCATTCTGTTGCTCAAACTTTGCACCATAAATATCTATGGTACATAGAATGATAAAGTAAAATCCGCAATATGATAAAATATAAATTATAGATTGTAAAATGTTATAATGTACCGTCCTATAATTAATCAAAATTATTACTTTACTATCATATTTAATAGTAGATTCTTTTAGTAAATAAAAAAAAATTATAAAGTAATTAAGTATAACTTTTGAATTATAAGATGATAAAGTGAAAAAGTGCTAAACCAAGGGACAAATTGGACAAAAATTGCTTGGGGATGGAAACCTCATATTGTCCATTTGAGACTAGGAGATTTGTCGCTATATGGGTGTTGGAATGCTACATCTCAAAGCAAAATCTAGTACATATTCAAAAAATTACAAGAAAAAATTTAAAAATAAAAATAGTTTTTTCAATGAACTTTTAGTTTCTGAACTTAATGTCAAATTAATTTTCAAACTCTTAAGTTTAACATTTTTAAGATTCTTAATTATTTTATTTTGAATAAATGTATTTCATTTTAATACTAAAAATCCACCAAGGTTGTCTAAACCCTTGTTTGGTTTATCTAAAAACAATTTTAATTCAAAAATTAAAAGTTTTAAAAATAATTTGACATTAAGCTCAAAACCTAAACAATTATATATAAAAAAAGTTTTTCTTGTAATTTTTTTAATATATATTAGATTTCTTTTAATTAATGGGGTCCAAAAAAGTTTGAACCCGCTAAGTGCTGAAGAGAGTCCGGCGTCAATGTCCATTTAAATTAAGTAGGGCAGTTGTGAGATCCGCCCACAAAGTAGCACAATCTCAAATGGACAATTTGGGTTCCATGCCCAAGGAATTTTTGTCTGGAGAAATTAATTTTGGTTTTTTTTTTTTGCCATTTGTATAAAAAATTATTTGTTTTGTGATTTTGCAAATGTATGCAACTTGATTTATTTTTACAGATTTATTTTTTCACTCAACAATCGAAATAAAAATAGACGAATTCATTTGTAGGTGTTAAGCACGCGGAAGTTACATTCCGATTTCATTTTTTAGATTAATGGAAATCCTTCCGTCACCCTTTTTTTTTAATCCGGCCTCTTAGACCGAATTGGAAGTTGAATTCAGACGAAAAGAATACATTTTATAAAAATATCTCAATTATATTTTATATTTTATATTTAAAATTTAATTTAATTTTTAATTAAAATATAAATTTAAATTTAGAAATTAAATTTTAAATTCTAGATTTTGATTTAAAAATTAAATTAAAATATAAATTCAATCAAGCATTTTGAATTTGATCTATAAATTTAAATTTAATTTTAAGTTCGAATTTGCATCAAATCAAATATTAGTTTTATATTTTGATCTATCCACTCAATTTTAAATTTTAAATTTTAAATTTTTTTAAAATTTATATTTAAAATTTTGGTTTATAATTTTAATTTTTTGATGTAAATTTTTAATATTTAATTTTTAGTTTGAATTAAAATTATAAATTTAATTTTATATTTTGAGGTGCAAACTCAATTTTAATTTATTTTTATATTTTATATTTTGATTTTAATTTTATTTTAATTACTTTTTGATATTAAAATTTTTTAAAATATTGAAAGTATAAATCAATCATATCCGATTGTTAATCATTTCATTTATAATTGTTAAATATTAAAAATATGAACCGAAAATAATGCGTGGTTTTATAATTTTATTTCCAATTCATACTCATTCCAATTCTTATATCAATTTCATTTTTCATTAATGCGTGGTTTTATAATTTTATTTCCAATTCATACTCATTCCAATTCTTATATCAATTTCATTTTTCATTTTGAACCAAACACGCCCTTATATTATGCAACATACTCTCTAAGAGTGCAACATTAGATCAAACAAGAAAACATTTTAATATTTTCCCATTTTGAAAATATACTACATTATTTAATAAGAATTTAAAATTTTTATTAGAGAAAAAATGTTGCAATATTAAAAAAAATAATAATAATAAATTTTTTTATACCCCTAAAAACTTATAAAATTTTCTAGGGATAATTGCCTGTGTACCCCTGAAATATGAAGAAATATTTGATTTACCCCTCTTATTTTTTTCTTTCCAATATACCCTTCATACGTTCCACCGTTATTAAAAATACCCCTATCGTTTCCCTTTGTTAAGTTAACTAGGGTTAAACTAGAGTTAAATAATAATCGGAGTTGAAAACTATCAGATATACCTATTTTGCCCGGATTTAGGGTTTAGGGTTTAGGGTTTAGGATTTTTTAGGGTTTAGGGTTTTAGGGTTTAGGGTTTAGAGTTTTTTAGGGTTCTAGGGTTTAGGGTTTAGGGTTTTAGGGTTTAGGGTTTTTTGGGGTTTTAGGGTTTAGGGTTTAGGGTTTTAGGGTTTAGGGTTTAGGGTTTAGGGTTTAGGGGTTTAGGGTTTTAGGGTTTTAGGGTTTAGGGTATATTCGAAAGGGTAAAATAGTAATTACACGCAGATAACGGCAGTTCCAAATGGTACACTAACAGAGTTTAACTTCAGGGGTATTTTGGAAAGAAGTTTGAACGTAAGAAGGGTAGTTTTAATATTAGCCTTCTAAGAGGGGTAAATCTGAAAACTGAAAAATTTTTAGGGGTATGTAGGAAATTGCCCCAATTTTCTATATACCAAGCAATTCAAATATGTTTTTAATAAGAATCTGTTTCTTTCTTATATGCCTTTATTTTTCAACGAGTATTTCAACATACCCCGACATGTAAGATTACCCCGACATGTTGCATTTTTGAACGAGATTACTGCTGATGCTGCATTAATGCGTTTGGAATAAACCGGTAATGTAATGCTAAATTACCGTGTTTATAGCATTATTACGTTTGGTTCAACCTTTAAAACTCAGTAATCCAGATAAAAATGCATATCCTTTTCGAAAATTACCCTTTTGATATTTTACACCACCAAAACTTAAAATTTAAATTGCACCGCAAAAAATTAATTTCTATCGTTAAAAATAAATAAAAAATAGACTATAATAATAATAAAAAATCATAAAATAATAAATAAATTTCATGTTAGAAGCTATATTTAAAGAGAATTAATAACTAAACATCACATAAGGCATAATATCAAATACATAATTTTCAAGTCTAACATCAAACAATGGCATTACTAAGTTAAATATAAACAAAGCAACATATGGAATAAATATTTCATAGAGTCGAAACCTCTACACATCATAATACCATACAAAAGTAGAGGCTTAAACACATACACTATAAAAGTTTAAAAGTTCTTGTCCCCAAAAAAGACAATCCAAAAAGGTCTAACCTAACTAGTCCAACACAAATAACACAATTTCTTCAATCGTCCACCCAACACACGAAAAATATATTGCTTTCTATAATGATCGGGCATGCAGTAAAATGTATCTAATTTTGTAGAGTCACCCATTAGAATTTCAGTGGCATCCATTACTTGTCTGTCCTCAAGTCTCTCGATTTTTACTATCTCTTCGAACAACTTCTCTTTCTTGCTCTCATTGTTGGCCATGAACTGAAAGCAATTTGCAAGCCGACCTAAGTGCTGATCGGCATCAGTAAATGAAGTTTCCAGTGAACGCAAAGTTGAACAAAATTGTTCATTGACCGCATCCTCTCCAAGTGGTGACTTTCGCTTCTTCGATTTCGCGGAGGTGCCAACATTCGAAGTATTAATTCGAGCACTACTTTGTTCCATAAAAGCATTTCGACATCAGGATCTTGGGTGGATGCATGTGTCATTAGCTCTTCCTCTTCATCAATGTTTCTTGCAGCATCAGCAGCAGATTCTGCACCAGCACCAGTTGCATGATCTTTTCCAAATATAGTCGATAATTGCTCCAAATATGGAAATGATTTGCCTCTCAACCCTACAGCAGTAGGATGACTCTGCAACAAAATTTATAAAAATATATTATAAAATATTAACTAAAAAATGATATATTTATTTTACAATTTTAAGCAAGCTACCTTAACCCAAGCTTCAAAAACAGTCTTCTCGCATGTAATACATTTTTCTACATCATTCCACCCAAAGCCACTTGCAGCAGGTCCTAACATCTCAGAAATTGCATTATACTGTCTTTTCCAAAGTTTGAATCTCTTGACTCAATATGTGGTACTCCTTTAATTTCGCATCCTAGGAGCTTCTCATGCATCCATTTTTCTAGTTGTTGCAGATAGCCAGTTCGAAAAGTTCCATTATCAGCTTTCCAGTTTCCAGTTGTTGTAAGTTCCAATAAGCATTCAATAAGTTTTTCATTTTCTTGCTTTGTCCATTGGTGCTTCAATCATTTGTTTCTTCATTTTGAATTTCCTTGCGACGACAAGTCTTCCATACTAATACAATAACAACAATAATTATCCGGCTAAATATGGTTACTAGAAGTAAGAAGTGAACAATTTAAATCATCACACAATACAATTGAATACGATACAATTTAAATCAACACATCAGTAATAATACAGTACAATATAAGAAAACAAATCATTCTAGCAATGAATGTTCTGCAGTACATTTAATTTAAGCGTACAACACATCAAACTTAACATAATAAAATTTAAGAGTACATGATTATTATGAAACTTGCAAAGAAATCATTTATCCCCTCGCTTCATTCCACATTTGTTGTGCCAATGCATCTCTCCATAAATTCCAAGCAGTGGATGTCTCAATATAAGTGATATTTCCTATTTCATCTTCATTGTCGGTTGAGCCAGCTTCATTAATCTCATTCTCAAGAGGATCTATTGGCATCTCCCTCTGTATATGATTATGAAGAAGGGCACATGCGGATATAATTCTGCATGCAATATTCGCAGGGTAGTATGATTTTCCTCTAAGTATTGCCCATCTTCCCTTCAATAATTCGAAGGACCTCTCAATAACATTTCTTGCGGAAGAATGTTTGTAATTGTATAACTCTTGTGGTGTTTGTGGTTGTCGACCTTGTCTCTACTCACTTAAATGATAACGTTGACCTCTATATGGTGTAAGAAATCCTTCGCCATTAGGATATCCCGCATCACAAAGATAGTAATAACCTACAATTTTAACAATGTTAATATAGTTTTAGGATTTTTAAGAAATTTAATTTCACCTAATGAGACTTATACCTTGGGGAACCTTCAATCCATTTGGTCTTGATATTGCATCTCGAAGTACCCTAGAATCTGCCGCAGAACCCTCCCACCTAGGTAAGATATATATAAATTGCATGTCTTGTGTACATACTCCTAGAACATTAGTGGTAATATTCTTATCCCGGTCTCGATATCTAGCCTTATCAATTTCTGGAACATGGACCTTAATATGAGTACCATCTAGTGCACCCAAATAATTCTGCAAATCAAGTGTATATATATTAAATTTATGATTATTTTTTCCAAAAAAAGGTGAGGGTAAAAGTGTACGCAAGGATATAAGTTTACCTACCTTGAACCATTTCCATCTCTCATCACTTGAGTTTTCAGGGACAGCTTCTGGCTTTCTTAATAAAAAGTCATGACAACGTAACATAGCAGCTAAGACATTACCAAATTGCCTACTTATTGTTTCTCCTGATCTAATAAATTGTCTTTTAATTATTCTATTTTTAACATCATGTGCAACAATATGTAAGAACATAGCAACCATCTCCTCAATAGGCAACTCTCGAGTCTCTTGTAATCTCCCTCTTGTTGAAAGTAGATCACAAAGGGAGTGAAATGTCTTACGATCCATGCGTGGGTTTTCGTAACATGCAAGATTACTATCATATATTATTCTCCTAATGTTCACCTATCTTATAAAGCGCCTTTGCATTGCTCGCCTATCTCCCCAGCGTTTTCTATTGTGTTGTCTAAAATTATATAGGATGTGAAGTAATTTTACCACCCGTAGAAGCCTTTGCATATACACGAATGTGGCAATAATGCTTGCTAACATTGGAAGAGAATCAGGAGAAGTTGGATCCATCTTGATCTATGCTAAATTATGACAAGTAGAAATTAACATATAAGTAAACAATCACTTATCAATAGATATAGAATAACCAAAATATTGCACACTCATAAATAACAAACAATATATGCATACATATATGTTTTGGAAAAGAAAAAAAAATTTTGTTAGTTATTTAGCAAATTTGACGCAACTATTTTCAAATCAGATCTAAAAATAATTTAGAAAAAAACAAAAATCTCAAACTAGAGGAATAAAAAAAATTGCAAAAATTACTGTAGCATGTCTTAAAGGAAGATTGCGACTTAAAAAAAAAAAAAATGCTTTGGATTTGAAGAAGTTTGCAATAAATATGAACTTTATGTAAAAAAATGAGTTATAAACACTCATTATTAAAAAAAATTGCTTCTAACTTCAGTTCGAAAACAAATTATTTTCAGCAAGAGAGAAAGAAAAATTTATACATATAGAAGAAATGATAAATAGAGGGAATAAGATCATAAGGATTACCTGGGAGGATGAACTAGATTTTTTGCCCGAGCGTGCGCACGGGAGAGAGAGAGGGGGCCGTGAGCGAGAGGGAGGCGTATGGCGTGAGGACGAGAGGGCGAGGGGGGGCCGTACGGTTTGAGGGCGCTTGAGGGAGAGAGGGGCGGCCGCGGCTTGCTCGGGCGAGAGAGGGAGAGAGGGGCGGCCGCGGCTTGCTCGGGCGAGAGAGGGAGGTCCGTACGGCAGTCTCGGGAGAGAGAGAGGGGGGTGGCGATCGTGAGAAGAGGAGATGGAATGATCTCCTGTTTAGGGTATGGGGGTACTCGAGGGTAAACTTGTCATTTTACATTAACTACAATATTAGCCGCCTCCAGTAATGCAACATACACCCCTCCCCCCCAGTAATGTTTTGGGGTTAATCCTGCACCTTTCGGAATCTTATATTACCGAACAGATTACAGGCAGGATTCTCCAAACACAGTAATCCTGGCAGGATTACTCGTAATCCTGCCAAGATAACCCGATCCAAACGCCCCCGAAAGGATATATTTGATACAACAATTTCATAAAGGATATATTTGAGACGATAATTTTTTCAGAGATATATATAAAAGTGAATTTGAACTCAAAGATATATAAGTAATTGCCCTTTAAAAAAATATTATGCTAGTTAATATAATATTGAAAGATTTGAGAATATGCTATACAACACGGTTGCGATCCTCGCGACGAGTAGCCCCAAAACAAGTATTTATACACCTCGTTCCGACACCTGTAGGCCAAGATACAAATTAAACAATGCGGTGCGCCGGCAATCCACAACACTGCAAAAACTGCGGGATACAACCCCAAAGAAGCTTAAATCTCACCTCCGAAGAGTCCTCAGAAAAATCCAACAAAAATACGGGCGCGTTCCTCTCGAAGTGTAGATGCCGATCGAGTCCTTATACACCCCGATCCGATGCTCGTAGGCCGAGAAAACCCAACATTACTCCACCGCTGACATAAGACTCACAGCAGTACAAAGAGGTCAGAAAACACCCTGGGAACTATGCCAAAATCTCGAAATGAGGAGAAGTGATCAACACGGAAATCGAAGCCTTACCTCTCGTGAACACGCTGCCACAAAAATCGGCTCAAAACTCCATCGGGGTGATCCGGTGTGTCTCGCGGAATGAAGAGCGACGGTAAAAGCCAAAAATCCAAGGTGCGTCGATGTGCGCCGCGTCGCAAAAAACGTCGATGCCGCGGCCTCCAAAAAACCCGAAAATCCATCGAAGGGTGAAGGGTACAGTGGGGAAGTGCTCTACTCAAAGGGGCTCCTAGAAAAATGGCCAAAACCAGCACATAAGGCCTCTACTGCCTATTTATAGGCTCAACCAACAAATACCAAAATGCCAACTGAATCCTTGGTTTCGGGCGCCCGAAACTTTCGGGCGCCGAAACCGGGTCGAACGAGACCCGTCTGACCGCGCCCGGATCAACCTGGTGGCGCCACATCTCCGTAGAACAGCGGACAGCCGAGTCCGCCACCAGCCTCGCGCCGCGTGGCCCACTGCGGATGCTGACGCGTGGCGCGCCCGAGCGCGGGAAACGCCGTCAACGCGCCCACGTGCGCGCCTGCGCCCGCCGCCTGCGCCCTCTGGATGCACGCTTCCCGAGGCCTCCCCATGCACCCCGTGGACCACGACCACTGAACCATCAAATCGCCAGCTGCCACGTGTCCACTGTGAACCACTAAGAAGACGCCACGTGGCATGCCTGTCCCCGCAGCACCGCGGCTGCCCGCGCCCGCGCCTGCTCTGCCGCCTGCCCGAGCCCGCTCCGCCGTCGCCGGCGCTGCCCCAGCCGCCGGAACAGTGCCCCGTGCCTCGAAATCCGTGCTCGGGTATCTGGCCTCCGAAAAATACATGTGAATAGTCTATTTTCATCGTTTTCGCGTGCTGAATCGAAATCCGATGTCCGTTTTGCCAAATTCCACTTCTAAAATTTGCCGAAGGCATCCAAATAAGTAATCTTAACCCAAATTTTGCGCTGAGTCTAAATCTTGGGTCCAATTTGCGCACAAACACCCGAAATGCTCAACATAAGCCTCCAGAAGCTGTTGAACCAACAGTAATCGTTACGTGGGATTTTCGGGTCCTCACATTTGGACTTTTAATGATTAGATGATATGTGAATCTTTGATTACTTATTCTTATACATATATGATAATTAATGTCATGAGAAGTATAAACTCTATCTCTCTAATTGTTTATTGAATATTTAAATTCTTGAGGTATCTAACGATTTCTTTTTGTCAAGAATTTTTTCTTTTGCAGAGAGTACAAGCATCTAAGTCTAGAGTTTTTATTAGGAGTTTATCTCTTGTATTTATTTAGATCTTTCATATAAATTTTTGTTGTATGGTGATAACAACAAAAATATCTTTTTAAATTTTTTTAAGTGGATTTTTGTTTTGTCACGAAACTGCCAAATGGGGAGATTGTTAAGGAATTTGTTTTGGCGTATTTCGTGAAGTGTTCTAAGTCTTGCAGATTGAAGATGAAGAATTGTGGATCATATACATCAATCTCAAGAAGAATGAATTCAAAAGGATCAGGTACGTTTAACTAAATAATTTTGGTGATCCGAATACATTCTTATAGTTTAGAAACACTTGAAATATTTTTCATTGCTTAAAAATAAAAAACTGGACAATTTCAGTGTTCAGGATCCAGATCAGGACCATCCAGTCCGGACCCCGAACATGGGTTTGTTCATGCGGAATTCCAGTCCGGATCAGCCTCCTTTGAGTCCGGACCCTGAACCTTGTGTTTGCTGAAATCACATGAACAGTCCGGATCAGGCCACATCCAGTCCGGACCCCGAACTATTTTTTCAGGAAATTTGCTGAAAAAGACGGCAGTCCGGATCAGCCAAATCCAGTCCGGACTGCCGTGCGGGAAAAAGTTTATTAAGTCAGTTTTTTATTCTTATCTGTTTCCAAAGATTTCTAACCTATAAATAAACCCTAATTTCACATCTAGGGTGACCGAAAAAAATATAAAAAATCCACACATATATAGAGAAGAAAGGAAAACACGATTAATTTCATGTTTCTTCGTCTATATTGATCAATTTGATTCTAGGATTTCCAAACTCGCTATTTCTTGTAGAATCAAATTGATGAATACTTAGATGGTAATTTCTTGTCTATCTATGATCTAAGTATTCGGCAGATTATCATCACCAACAAAACAACGATTTCTCAAAATCGACGCGTGGATTCGCGTGGCCTTGTGGATTCAAGGTGCTACCGCTTTCGTGGATTCGGAGCGAGGCGCATTCGTGTGATCGATACGTGCTACATTGGTGAAGACCGTGGATTCGGTTGGACGTCGTGGATTCGACGTTGGATGTCGTGGATTCGGCGTTGGACGCAAATCGTGGATTCAAGGCGCGTTGTGGAGCGAGCGGAGAAGATCTACTTGGAGCGTATGGAAAAGGTTGAGTCATAGTGTTATGGTAAATCACCTTGTACGTGTTTAATCTTAGTGGATTTTGCCGTGTTATCGGTCCCGTGGTTTTTTACTCCTTTGACGGAGTTTTCTAGGTAAAATCTTGCGTACTTTATTTATTTTCCGCATTGGGTTATTTTTTACGTAACGATTTGGTGTGTTTATTGTTTACACCTATTCACCCTCCCTCTAGGTGGTTTTTCCCCTATTCAGATCCATTATTCACATAACCCACACAGTATACTCAATCAACCCAATCACATTGACTGCCACATAGGGTCCAATCAAACCTGCGCCCACCTACTGCCATTACATCCACGGAGGACTGGACTTACGTAGGGCGTCCCACATGGACTGCGTCGACAAGTCGCGATAGTAAAGTAACAGGCCCAGCTCCGGAGCGGCACTCGAGGGGAGCAACCCCACCGAGGAAAGTATCCGCGCATCTTTGTCGAGCTCAATATGGCTCATGTAGGCTATAGTCCAAATCCACGATCAATCAGATCGAGAATGTCCAACTCACAATACTAACCCACTGGCCGGAGGTACTCAACAGCCAGGACCGCCGTCAACCCAACGGCACCCAAAACAGGACATCAATCTCACCACGCTAAAAACTCACTGGCTGGAGATACTCCACAGCCGACGACAACGAAGGGTCCGAAAATCCCGAAAGATTAGAACCTACAATCCAAATAAACAAGAACAGGCTCTAGGCATAGCCTCTCGTTGTTCTCGACCCAAAGAAGAAAATAGCCCTTAGAACCCAGATCACTTGAATCCTCTTGGGTGAGGAAGTTTATAGGAAAATGTGATATTTATTACTAAAAACTATTTTTCACTCGAACCCACTCGGGGTGAGGACTAAAAGTAGTTCCTTTTTATAAAACCATCTTGATTTAAGAAATCCCATTTTAATAAATTTTAGCTCTTTTAGGAAAATCAGTTAGAAAACAAGTTTTATTCCCAAACCCCGAAGGGTTAATGCCTTCGCCTAATCAGACAAGAACAAACTCTGGCGACCCTTCGACATTTGGGAGGAAAACATTGGTTTACTGAGATTATGTGTGTCCAAAAAGATTCTGGGTTCAAGATCCTGCTATCACCAGTACACTACTGCCACGAACACAGTGATGACAAATGTATTAGAGAAAATTTGACTACCCAGGACCACCATTTATCCAAACGGTTTCCGACACTAGTACAAGACTAGCCACAGCTACCAGACTCCACTCGGCCCCCAAGCACGAGTGCAACATGCATCCTACACTAAAAGAAATCCCGACCACTCGGCCCACTATCCGGGCGAGAAAAACACTATGTCCAGGGATAGAATGTAAAGTGAGGATGTCTATGTCTAAAGCATAAAAGAACCTAGTCCAAGTGAGGGTTCTCTACTAGTCTGGTTTACACATGCAACATATGACAGGGTGCTAGGTCAAAGTTCCAATAAAATTATTGTTAAGAGCACTGATTAAACTACAAACTCTATCATACCAGTTTGCTACACAAACAACATAAAGCGAGCATTTCATTCAACATAGTCTTAATCTTAAAGCATGGTTCATCTCTACATGTGATTCTCATTCATAAAGCATGGTTCATCCAACACGTGATTCTCAATCATATATGCATGGTTTATCTCAATATGAAGCTCTCTATCATAACTTAGAACACTCCTCATGCTTACATTCCAATCATACAAATTGTACATTTAACATGAATGCTTACTAACAAATAGAGTTAGAGAACCGTCCGCCGATTTTGGAGACCAAATCAACCCACCTGAAAACTGTCGATCCAAAGCCCGATTAAGCTGAATTTCGGCGTGTAGAAACCTCGACTCCTTAGAAAAATACTGGCACAGAAATCACCCAAATTCGACTCCCGGATTGGACGCAATTTTCGAAACAACACCCGCTGCGCGGTAATATCCAAAATTTCAGCAATAGTCCAAGGTGATAAGGGAAGGAAATTTCAGCAACAAAT
Source organism: Tillandsia leiboldiana (assembly GCA_029204045.2). Lineage (NCBI taxonomy): Eukaryota > Viridiplantae > Streptophyta > Magnoliopsida > Poales > Bromeliaceae > Tillandsia > Tillandsia leiboldiana. The sequence continues at coordinate 47,113,650 of CM055060.1, read as the reverse complement.
ACATCCAAGCAAGGTTCCAAAGAGTGGTACAAAGTGTTCTTAATCTCATAAACCCTTCCCAAGCATTAAAAATCTATTAAATACCCTTGATAATTAGTATTCAACAAGATAACATCAAGCCGTCCAAAAACAGGGCATTGAATTGAAGCATAGAGTTCAAGGATTTTTAGAGCTTAGACTAAAAGAAATTCCTCTTAAGTTCCAACATCAAAATGGCTCATTTACATCTTGATAACACATCCATAAAAAGAAATCCCCCAAAAACATGATAATCCCGTAACTATTCACATACAATTGCTCATTGCTCAAAGAAACCATAAGAAATCTGCATTGTACAAATCTGCATTGTACAAATCTGCACTACAAGGTCTAAAATATGTCGGGATTTATCTGGCCAAATGAGCTCCGAATCCAGTAAGAAAGGGGGCAATGGATTCCTCGTCGAGTGTAGATGCGAATCGAGCTAAAAAACTCCCAAATTCGAGCTCGTATGAAAGAAAAAACTCAAAATTACTCAAGGTTGTGCAAGAATAAAATCTGTGCGTGATGGTTCCAGAAAAACCAAAATTACTCCAAGAAATCTCATAATCAACGAAAAATGTTGAATACCAAAATTGTATATTTACCTCTTGTGGAGATCCTCTCCAAATTTCAGCTCGAAATTCCAAGAAATGAGGTCTGGAGGAATTTTGCACTAAAATGCGACGGTGAAGCTCCGAAAACAGCACTAATGGTGGAGCTTGCACTCGAGGAAGAAGATGGTCCCCCCAAGCTTCAAGTGGCCATCAATGGTGGAGGTGAGGTAGAGGAAGAATGTGGGGTGTTGTCTAGAAGAGATCCCAAATCTTCTAAGTCCCAAAAGAGTGCAAAGGAGGAAGAAGGAGCCCTTAAGTAGAAGAAGAAAAAGAAGAAGAAAAAAAAGAAGAAAGAGATAAAAAGGGGGGCTCGGTGCTATAGTAGTAGCCCGGCCCACCCCGGCCCGGCCACCAAGCCATGTGGCGGCCATCCGGCCGCCCCCGCAAAACGGGAGGACGGCCCGGATGGCGCCGCGTCGCGCCATGTGGTTGGCGGGCGCCAACCACTTGTAGCGCACCGACTCCGTGAAATAGCGAGGTGCGGTGAAATCACACGTAACGCGTCTAAAATGTGATTACAGTCGAGTTCGGGGTGTTTCGGATCGAAGTGAAAGTCTTCGGATCGAAAAGTGTGTTGGCGAGGAAAGAATTGGAGTTATAAATGTAGAGTACCGGGACTTCGTATAGTGCACCGACTCCGCAAGATAGCGTGGTACGGGGAAATCGCCTAGAGCATGTTCCATTTGTGTTTACAGATGAGCTCGGGATATTTCGGATCGACACGGAAGCCTTTGGGTTGAAAAGTGAGTTAGCGGCGTCGAAAATTGGAAGCCCCAGCTTGATTCAGTAATTTTGGGACATTGCGTACCGGAACGCAAGTATAGGTACCGGAACCAAGTGCTTTAGGCCCCGTTTGTTTCGAGAACGGGAACGGGAATAGCGGGTTTATCCTCCTTATTCTGCCAAACGCACCTGAAATCATCTGGTATTGCTTAACCCAGAATAGCGAGAATAGCGGGATTAACAAAACCCACCTTTTACTTTTTACTTTTTTTTTTACCATTCTACCCTTTTTCCTTTACTTTTACTTTTACTTTACTTTTCCTTTTACTTTTACTTTACTTTTCATTAACTCTTGGGGGCAAAAAGGTAATTTACCCTTCTTATCCTCTTTATCCCTCCTATTCCCACATTCTCATTCCCAAACGAGATTAAGCTCCAATTCCTAACTTTATACCTATCCCCGGTTTAGCGGGAATTGCCTTAACCCCGAACCAAACGCAGCCTTAGAGAAAAACCGAAGAGAGTTCGGTTGAGGAAAATGTGGAAAATTTTATAAGTCCCTGGGTATCGGTACTGGGCAGTGCGTACCGGTACCCCATGTGCATTTTGGCTTGAGTACCGGAACGCGGGGGCGGGTACCGGTACTCAATGATGGATTTATCAGAGTTGGTTCTCGGTTTGAGTTTTTTGAGCTTGGGTACCGGTACAGGGACCCGAGTACCGGTACTCAGCCTCCAAATCTTGGAGGCAGTGAGGGTAGAAGTGTAAATTCACTTCCCACCTTCCCCTTTGCCTATTTATATGGACCCTCCTCCTCCTATTTTCCTGTGGGATCCAAGCAGAGAAAGAGAGAAAGAACGAGAGGGAGAATGAGAGAAAGAAAGAGATTGAGAGAGAGAGAGAGGGAGGCATGAGTTCTTGGTGGGTTTTTCTTCGCGCCGGAGCTTCGAGTTTCGATCGTGAGCGCGCCGGAGAGCTTGTCCGGTTTGAGGAGAGCGCGGATGGAGCACGCGCGCACGGACACAGCCAGTAGAGGTGAGTACTATGCTTTTCCGAGTTTTCGGATTTTTCCCGAATTTCGGATTTTGATCAGAGAGATGGATTTTGAGCTTGGATTGGAATATTTCCATCTTTTCCTTTTCTTCCCTGTGTTGTGGGGTGCAGCAGAGGGTTGCCCGAGCCACGAGGAGCGTGCGTGAGTGAGCTTTGAAGATTTTCTGGGCGCTTGGCAAAGGTGCGCGCGCGAGGAGCCAAGGTGCTGTTTCCGACGGATTTTGACAGTGAGCGAGTCCGTTGTCACGCCCCAGGGGTTTCATTAAGCGGAAGGCAGCCACTGAAAAGAGTTGAATTTGCATATATATATATATATATATATATATATATATATATATATATATATATATATATATATATATATATATATATATATATATATATATATATATATATTTGAAACCGATCTCTCCCGGTGCGTGCCTAGACCCGCCGCATATACAAATTCACTCCGCAAACGGGCAGAGTCTCCTTTGTATATGCACGGCGTCCTGACTATAATAACCATACAACCATCACTTTAACCACACTAGTTCAACAGTCGAGTACATACAACCATTTTTCGATAAGTAATGAAGAGGCCGACTAACTTTGAAAGGATAAATCCACAGGTTTTAAAAACGGTGCCCACACGACACCCATATTTTCCAAAACTGTTTTCGCAATCCATAAATCCACAAAGTTTTAAAACGGTGCCCACACGACACCCATATTTTCAAAACTGTTTTCGCAATACCTTTTCAGTAGTTTGAAAAACGACCAATTAAGAGATAGTAAAGCAAACATCCATCCACAAAGGTATGAAAAACATTCCAACATCCACATCGACCCCACAGGTGTATAGAAATCCACATATCAAGCTACTAACAAGTAATGAAATTCGCAGAATAAGAAATAAACACAGTCTATGGCCTCGAAGGACCAAAAGTACTCCTGCCGCGGCCTCACCGTCGCCCCAGCTCTCACCCCTGACGTAACCAGTCACAGAGTGGGAAGTCAGCGACACATGGTATAAAGAATGAAATGCAGGAAGGTTGTAACTAAAGCAAACCGTAAGAACAACAATCCAGAGCAACCGCCCTCCTCAATATGCAATCCACGATAACCCCACCCCCCCCACATAACCTAACCCGGGCACCTGCCCCGGCAACCAGACCGAGCACCTGCCTCGGTAACCCAGACCGAGCACCTACCTCGGTAAACCAGACCGAGAACCTATGTCACGCCCCGGGGCGATACTGCGCCCCGGCTCGCCAACAGATCCGCCGCCCATACGGAAAGCCCCGTATAGGCGTAGCGACTAACCTGCAAAGAAACATCTACACTAGCAGATATCAGAGCTGAAAGAGAAAAGCTGGAATAAAATACATAAAATAAAACTACAACTCACAAATATACAGACCAACCTCACCAGAACACAAGAGTCTCTCAGAAAAGCAGGAAAGAAAGGTACAACTCGAAACCTCACTACAAAAGTCACTCGACATAACACACACCAAAATAGTACTGGGGTACATCTACTCACACACTGAAGATGACAGGAGGGGATCTATCTCGCGACTCCCTTACCTCGGTCTGAAGGAGCTGGATCAGCAACAGGAGCTGCAGGAACCGGAGCAGAAGTCCCTGGGGAGAAGACACCACGACGGGTGTGAGAACTACATCCCACAGTAGTTCTCAGTGGGTGCCGCCAACAAGCCCGACGGTCTGCCCACTAAGTCTACCAGAGGCATAAAGTAACATATGCAGTGCTGTAAGGAAAGCTGGGAAAAGTAACTCTACAGCTACTATGCCTTTATCTAGAAGCTCAACAGTAGAACAGAAAGAACATGATGCCCCAACTAACTCTCCTCCCTGATCACCCAATCACAACTGACTGCCTCATCGGGTCCAGTCAAACCTGCGCCAACCTACTGCCGTTACGTCCCGGAGGAGCGGACTTACGTAGGGCGTCCATGGCTGCCAACAAAAGCACAGCCAGAGGGACAAATGCAACAACAAGTCGCGAAAGAACATCTCAAACTCACGTCGGTACAACAACCCGGTCTCGCCTACTCCGGAGTGGCACTCGAGGGGAGCGACCCGCTCGAGTCAAAGTAACCCATAACAAGTATCTCTGTAAAGTATCTCTGTAAAGCTCAAATGTGGCTCATGCAGGCTATGATCCAAATCCTCGATCAACAAGATCGGCTAACAAACAAATCACTAACTCACTCACTAGCTGGAATCTACACAGCTGAGACTCACTATCACTCTGACAGTTTCCAAGAACCCAGATCTACCATCACTATCACTCTCCCAAAGAAATCAGATCTACAGACTGCTATCAACTCCACTCGGTCCCCAGACACGAGTGCAAATGCATCCCACAACCACCCGACCTCTCGGCCCATAACTCGGGTGAGGAAAAGCTAAGTCCATAGTGAAATGAAGTATCGTGATGTGGAATGTCTAGAGCAGTAAAAACCTAGCCCAAGTTGGAGTTTTCTACAGACTGGCTGAACATGATACATATGACAGGGGTGCTAGGTCAAGTTCCAAGATTTCACTACTTAACATAGAGTAGGAATCAAAAGATTCATCAACTGATATACAAGATACAACATACAGTTTTACACATGCTAATACTCCAATTTCTAACATGCATGATCCTACACACATAGAATTAGTACACAGTCCAGAGTTCTTGGAAGCAAGGTCACCCACCTGAAAGTGCTAACTGCCCGGAATCATACAGCTGAGAAAGCCCAAAACAGTCAAATCACAGATCCCACCAAGCCAACAACACGGTAGAAGTGCTCACAACCTCCTGGGTACAAACATACACCAAAATTACACTTTAATCCACACAAATTCCACAATCCCAAAATCTGTGGTGAACAGTCCCATTAACACGAAATTTTCACCTGAAAAACTTCCTCCAAAAATTCCAATAAAAATATGACGGCGATCCTCGCGAAGACTAGATGTCGATAAAGTCCTGAAACGTCGAATTCCAATGTCCGGATGAGGAGAAAAAAATCCGACAAGTAGGTGCTGTCCAAATCAACCAACAGTCGCAAAGGGGGTTAAAAAATGTACCCAGAACCCCAAGAAAAGCTCGGATCCAGAAAAAGTGTCCAACACGGAAAATGTAGAATTACCTCTTACGAAACCGTCACCCGCAGAAATCGTCCAAAAATAACATCGGGGTAGCCCGGTAGACCTCCCAGACTAAACTGCGACGAAAATGGGCCTCCAACCGTAAATCGTCGCTCCGTACCCCGATGCAGAAGTCGCCGTCATCGCGGCCTCCAAAAATTCTGAACCTTCGCCAAAAGATGCACAAGAGGGAGAGAAAGAAAATTGGTGAAGGGCTCAAGGGCTAAAGCTCTCAGGAAAAGCCTCAAAAACGAGCCCCAAGGGGCCTATTTATAGGCCTCACCCGAAATCAGCCCAAAAAGACAAGTCAATGGGCTTTCGGGCCCAACTTTCGGGCGCCCGGTACTTTCGGGCGGCTACAGTGTTGGGCCGGCCCAACACTGTTCACGCCCGAATCCACCAGGTGCCGCCACGTGGCCCGCCGAACAGCAAACAGCTGTTCGGGCCACCCCAGGCTGCCACGTGGCCCGCCCCCGCACAGTGAGGCGGTAGGCGCCCGCCAACCAGCGGGCGACGCGTGTCCACCCGGTTGACCCCTGGCCGTCGGCGGCCGCGCCGGGCGCGCGGCATGGCCCCGTCGTGCGCACGCGCCCCGAGGTACCGCCCCGGCTCCGTGCACCGCGCAGGTGCGCCCCGCGAATCAAGGGTGACACGTGTCCCCTACACCCGGTCCACGCATTCCACTTTGGAATTCCGTGGACCGCGCCGCGTGCACCGACCAACCGGAGGCTGCCACGTGCCCCCGCCTTGGTCCATGCACCGCCGCGCTCACCCGGTAGACCGCGCGCCTTGCGCCCGCCAATCAGGCGGTGCCACGTGTCCATGCGCCGGGTCTGTGCACCCCGCCGCGCAGCTCTGTGGACCGCGCATCCTGAACCGGCCAATGACAGGCCGCCACGTGGCATCCCGGCGGTCTACGGCCCCTCCCATGCACCATTTTCCACTAAAAACTTCCGGGAGTCCGTTTTTGGCATCCGGACTCAGAAACAAACAAGCAAATAGCCGTTTTCAAGCGTTTTTTCCGTGCTGAATCCATTTCCGACCTCTGTTGGGCCTAATTCTTTTCCGAAATTTCGGCAAACTCAGCCGAAGGCCTACACAGCTAATAATAACACACAGGGTCCATCTGTGGCATCCCATTGATGCACCATGGGCCAGATACACCAACACTAGGTGCTCTAACAGTGGATTCATCGGAAGAATGCTGCATGGGAATTAGGGCCACTACATCCTCCCCCACTAAAAGGAAGTTTCGTCCTCGAAACAAGTAAGGTAGAACAGGCGTACCTCAACCAGTAGTCTCGAACAGAAAGGGTATGCAGATCTCATCTCTGTCTCTAGCTCCCAAGTAGCCTCTCGCTCTTCGTGATTGCTCCATAAGATCTTCACATACGGAATGGTCCGGTTGCGCAATTCCCTCACCTCACGAGCAAGAATCCGCAACGGCCGCTCCTCGTAAACCAGGTCCTCACCGATCTCCAAGGGAGTGAAGTCAACCACATGCGACGGATCAAAGACATATCTCCTCAGGGTTGAGACATGAAAACATCGTGTACACCGGCCAAACGTGGAGGAAGAGCAACTCTATAAGCCACAGGGCCTACCCTCTCAAGTACCTCAAAGGGTCCAACAAAACGGGGACTAAGCTTCCCACGCACTCCAAATCTCCGGACCCCTTTCGAAGGCGAGACCTTTAAGATACATGGTCACCAATCTGAAACTCTAGGTCTCGCCGTCGAGTATCTGCATAACTCCTCTGACGACTCTGGGCTACCTCAAGGTGTCGACGAACAACTCTGACTTTCTCCTCAGCCTCCAAAAGAAGATCTGGTCCCAAAGTCCTCCTCTCACCCCACATCACTCCAATACAAGGGTGACCGACACTTGCGTCCATACAACGCCTCAAACGGAGCCATCTGAATGCTCGCCTGATAGCTGTTGTTGTACGCAAACTCAACCAAAGATAAGTGTCGGTACCACCCCCCTCCAAAATCCATAACGCACGCTCTCAGCATATCCTCGAGGGTCTGTATAGTGCGCTCAGACTGGCCATCAGTCTGTGGGTGGAATGCAGTGCTGAATCTGAGCTGGGTCCCCAAAGCTGACTGTAAACTCCCCCAGAATCGTGACACAAACCTCGGATCCCGATCTGAAACAATCGACGCAGGTACCCCGTGTAGCCTCACTATCTCGTCCAAATACAACTGTGCCAGACGCTCCAATGACCAAGTCATCTGAACAGGCAAGAAATGTGCAGACTTGGTGAGTCTATCTACAATAACCCAAATCGCGTCGGCTCCACTCTGCGCTCTCGGCAGCCCTGTAACAAAGTCCATGGTGATGTGGTCCCATTTCCACTCGGGAATTGGAGACTTTGTAACTTGCCAGCAGGAACCCGGTGCTCTGCTTTCACTTGCTGGCAAGTTAAACAGTGAGCCACAAATCTTCCATGTCCCGCTTCATTCCGGACCACCAAAAATGTGCCTTGAGGTCCTTATACATCTTAGTACCACCAGGATGAATGGTATAAGGTGTATAATGGGCCTCTCTCAAAATCTGGTCTCTGATCTCTGATCCGAAGGCACACACACTCGGTCCCTGTACCGCAGTACTCCCGAGCTATCCACTGAAAAATCCCCTATATGATCTGCATGTATCTGGATCTGATCCTCTCCAAGTGGGGGTCCTCACTCTGCGTCTCCCTAATCCTGTCCAACAGAGTGGGCTGCAAGACCATAGACATCAGTCTAGCAGAGACCCCAGGGGATACAACCTCAATCTGGAGTCGCCTCAACTGCTCAATCACGGGGCCTGCTGTGTGACCAACATGCTCAAGCTCTGCACTGACCTCCGACTCAAAGCATCTGCTACCACATTGGCCTTGCCGGGATGATAGAGGATACTCACATCGTAATCCTTCAGTAACTCCAACCACCGGCGTTGCCTCAGGTTCAGCTCCTTTTGAGTAAACAGATACTTTAAGCTCTTATGATCCGTGTAGATCTCACAATGCTCACCGTAGAGGTAATGCCGCCACAGCTTCAATGCAAACACCACAGCTGCCAGCTCTAAATCATGAGTAGGGTAATTCTTCTCATAATCCTTTAATTGCCGTGAAGCATAAGCAATTACCCTCCCATGCTGCATCAAGACACAACCCAAACCGCTGTGCGAGGCGTCACTGTAATCACGTAGCCATCTCCCATCACTGGCAGTGTAAGAACTGGTGCTGAAATCAGTCTCCCCTCTTCAGCTCCTCAAAACTCCGCTGACACTGCTCAGTCCAAATGAACCTCATCCCCTTCCTAGTCAAACAGGTCAGGGGAGTAGAGAGCTTCGCAAAGCCCTCTACAAACCGACGGTAGTAGCCTGCCAAGCCCAGAAAGCTCCGGACCTCCGTCACCGTCGTCGGTCTCGGCCAATCCCGAACTGTATCGATCTTCTCGTCGGTCAACTGCCACTCTCCTGCGCTGATACCAAGTGGCCCAAGAATGCAACCTCCCGAAGCCAAAACTCGCACTTCTTAAGCTTGGCATACAGCTTCTTCTCACGTAGAAGCTGCAGCACTATCCTCAAGTGCTCCTCATGATCCACATCGCTCCGGGAGTAGATCAAGATGTCATCAATGAACACAACCACAAACAAGTCCAAGTACGGCTGAAATACCCGGTTCATCAAAATCCATGAATGCAGCTGGGGCATTAGTCAAACCAAACGGCATAACCGTAAACTCATAATGCCCATACCGGGATCGAAAAGCCGTCTTAGGGATGTCCTCGGCCCTCACCCTCAACTGGTGGTAACCTGACTGAAGATCAATCTTCGAAAACACTGTGGCTCCCTGCAACTGATCAAATAAATCATCTATCCGTGGAAGGGATACTTGTTCCGGATGGTCACTTTATTCAACTCCCGATAATCCACACACAAACGAAGCGACCCATCCTTCTTCTTCACAAATAAAACTGGCGCTCCCCACGAGAAACACTAGGCCTGACAAAGCCCCTGTCCATAAGATCCTGAAGCTGGGCCTTCAACTCCCTCAACTCGGCAGGTGCCATCCTATAAGGCGCCTTGAGATTGGTGCGGTTCCCGGTACCACATCAATCACAAACTCCACCTCCCTCTCCGGCGGCATAGTCGTCAACTCAGGGGGAAACACATCTGGAATTCGCGGACAACAGGAATATCCTCGAGTCCCAGTGCCGCCGTAGGCACCTCCACAATCGTCGCTAAGAAAGCGGTGCAGCCTCTACTAATCATCCGCCTAGCCCTCGCCGAAGAAACAGTCATCGCAAAGAAGGTGCTCTGGCAGCCTCTGAAAACGAACTCCTCCTGTCCAGGCTCGCGGAGGGTCACCGTCCTCTCTCTGCAGTCTATAATAGCATAGTACCTCGACAACCAATCCATACCGAGCACGACGTCGAAATCCTGGAGCTGCCGCAAGACAAGCAGTCTGCCGGCAAAATCCAGGATCCCAACTGCACAGGGCAATCCCTACAATACTCCTCGACATGCAAGACATGATCTGGTATCTGAACCTCTAATGCATGCGATAAAGAAACTACCTCTATACCATGAAGGGATGCAAATGCTCTACTGATAAAAGAATGCGATGCACCGGTATCAAAGAGAGTACGAGTACGAACTGCAGAAATCAAAATAATACCTGCGACGACATGCTCTGCTGGCTGTAGCATCCTCTACCTGAGCGGCATAGACTCGACCGCTCGGCGCCGGGGGATGTCGCTCTGGCTGTCGCGAGGACGATGAAGCAAAGTCTGGCCTACCGGAGGCCGCCGAAGGTCCTGCTGACTGACGAGGAATGAAGGATGCAGAAGCTGATGAAGGAGCTGGGTAACCTGCCCTGGGGCACGCCCTCGCGAAGTGACCGGTCTGCCCGCAACGGAAGCCGGCCCTGACTCTGCGGGCACTGGGCCGGTGGGTGCGGTCCTCCACAAATGACACACAACGATCAGGGCGCGGCTGCCGCGAAGTCTGCTGCTGCTGCGAAGACTGCTGCTGCTGCGAAGACTGCTGCTGTCGAGGTGGTCGCCGCTGCTGCTGCTGGAACTGACGAGATGCCCCAGATCTCTGCCGCCCCCTGATACCCCCGTCCCTGAGAGTGGAAACGGGGTGGTCTCGGGGTCCCTGTCTACTCGACTGCCCCCTCCTCAAACAGCGCCGGGCGCTTTGCCCCAGGAGTCCTACGGGGGCTGGAGCCACCTCTGGCCATCACGACCTCACCACTCTCCACATACAGTGCCTGCTCCATCGAGGCCTCCAAAGTCTGTAATCTGCGGGAGCGGACCAACTGATAAATGTCCCGACGCAACCCTCTCTCGAACATGTAGATCCGGGGTCTATCTCTGGCCACGTGGCATACAAGCCAACAGCCGATTGAAATCGGCTATGTACACGTGGTACGGGCCTATCTCCCTGGCGGAGATCCTTC